>OY744483.1:114471654-115185549 GCA_963556165.1 Tipula helvola
ACTTTAAACTTTAAACTTTAAACTTTAAACTTTAAACTTTAAACTTTAAACTTTAAACTTTAAACTTTAAACTTTAAACTTTAAACTTTAAACTTTAAACTTTAAACTTTAAACTTTAAACTTTAAACTTTAAACTTTAAACTTTAAACTTTAAACTTTAAACTTTAAACTTTAAACTTTAAACTTTAAACTTTAAACTTTAAACTTTAAACTTTAAACTTTAAACTTTAAACTTTAAACTTTAAACTTTAAACTTTAAACTTTAAACTTTAAACTTTAAACTTTAAACTTTAAACTTTAAACTTTAAACTTTAAACTTTAAACTTTAAACTTTAAACTTTAAACTTTAAACTTTAAACTTTAAACTTTAAACTTTAGACTTTAAACTTTAAACTTTAAACTTTAAACTTTAGACTTTAAACTTTAAACTTTAAACTTTAAACTTTAGACTTTAAACTTTAAACTTTAAACTTTAAACTTTAAACTTTAAACTTTAAACTTTAAACTTTAAACTTTAAACTTTAAACTTTAAACTTTAAACTTTAAACTTTAAACTTTAAACTTTAAACTTTAAACTTTAAACTTTAAACTTTAAACTTTAAACTTTAAACTTTAAACTTTAAACTTTAAACTTTAAACTTTAAACTTTAAACTTTAAACTTTAAACTTTAAACTTTTAACTTTTAACTTTAAACTTTAAACTTTAAACTTTAAACTTTAAACTTTAACTTTAAACTTTAAACTTTAAACTTTAAACTTTAAACTTTAAACTTTAAACTTTAAACTTTAAACTTTAAACTTTAAACTTTAAACTTTAAACTTTAAACTTTAAACTTTAAACTTTAAACTTTAAACTTTAAACTTTAAACTTTAAACTTTAAACTTTAAACTTTAAACTTTAAACTTTAAACTTTAAACTTTAACTTTAAACTTTAAACTTTAAACTTTTAACTTTTAACTTTAAACTTTTAACTTTAAACTTTAAACTTTAACTTTAAACTTTAAACTTTTAACTTTTAACTTTTAACTTTTAACTTTTAACTTTAAACTTTAAACTTTAAACTTTTAACTTTTAACTTTAAACTTTAAACTTTAAACTTTAACTTTAAACTTTAAACTTTTAACTTTTAACTTTAAACTTTTAACTTTAAACTTTAAACTTTAAACTTTAAACTTTTAACTTTAACTTTTAACTTTTAACTTTTAACTTTTAACTTTTAACTTTAAACTTTTAACTTTTAACTTTTAACTTTTAACTTTTAACTTTAACTTTTAACTTTAAACTTTTAACTTTTAACTTTAAACTTTTAACTTTTAACTTTTAACTTTTAACTTTTAACTTTTAACTTTTAACTTTTAACTTTTAACTTTTAACTTTTAACTTTTAACTTTAAACTTTAAACTTTAAACTTTAAACTTTAAACTTTAAACTTTAAACTTTAAACTTTAAACTTTAAACTTTAAACTTTAAACTTTAAACTTTAAACTTTAAACTTTAAACTTTAAACTTTAAACTTTAAACTTTAAACTTTAAACTTTAAACTTTAAACTTTAAACTTTAAACTTTAAACTTTAAACTTTAAACTTTAAACTTTAAACTTTAAACTTTAAACTTTAAACTTTAAACTTTAAACTTTAAACTTTAAACTTTAAACTTTAAACTTTAAACTTTAAACTTTAAACTTTAAACTTTAAACTTTAAACTTTAAACTTTAAACTTTAAACTTTAAACTTTAAACTTTAAACTTTAAACTTTAAACTTTAAACTTTAAACTTTAAACTTTAAACTTTAAACTTTAAACTTTAAACTTTAAACTTTAAACTTTAAACTTTAAACTTTAAACTTTAAACTTTAAACTTTAAACTTTAAACTTTAAACTTTAAACTTTAAACTTTAAACTTTAAACTTTAAACTTTAAACTTTAAACTTTAAACTTTAAACTTTAAACTTTAAACTTTAAACTTTAAACTTTAAACTTTAAACTTTAAACTTTAAACTTTAAACTTTAACTTTAAACTTTAAACTTTAAACTTTAAACTTTAAACTTTAAACTTTAAACTTTAAACTTTAAACTTTAAACTTTAAACTTTAAACTTTAAACTTTAAACTTTAAACTTTAAACTTTAAACTTTAAACTTTAAACTTTAAACTTTAAACTTTAAACTTTAAACTTTAAACTTTAAACTTTAAACTTTAAACTTTAAACTTTAAACTTTAAACTTTAAACTTTAAACTTTAAACTTTAAACTTTAAACTTTAAACTTTAAACTTTAAACTTTAAACTTTAAACTTTAAACTTTAAACTTTAAACTTTAAACTTTAAACTTTAAACTTTAAACTTTAAACTTTAAACTTTAAACTTTAAACTTTAAACTTTAAACTTTAAACTTTAAACTTTAAACTTTAAACTTTAAACTTTAAACTTTAAACTTTAAACTTTAAACTTTAAACTTTAAACTTTAAACTTTAAACTTTAAACTTTAAACTTTAAACTTTAAACTTTAAACTTTAAACTTTAAACTTTAAACTTTAAACTTTAAACTTTAAACTTTAAACTTTAAACTTTAAACTTTAAACTTTAAACTTTAAACTTTAAACTTTAAACTTTAAACTTTAAACTTTAAACTTTAAACTTTAAACTTTAAACTTTAAACTTTAAACTTTAAACTTTAAACTTTAAACTTTAAACTTTAAACTTTAAACTTTAAACTTTAAACTTTAAACTTTAAACTTTAAACTTTAAACTTTAAACTTTAAACTTTAAACTTTAAACTTTAAACTTTAAACTTTAAACTTTAAACTTTAAACTTTAAACTTTAAACTTTAAACTTTAAACTTTAAACTTTAAACTTTAAACTTTAAACTTTAAACTTTAAACTTTAAACTTTAAACTTTAAACTTTAAACTTTAAACTTTAAACTTTAAACTTTAAACTTTAAACTTTAAACTTTAAACTTTAAACTTTAAACTTTAAACTTTAAACTTTAAACTTTAAACTTTAAACTTTAAACTTTAAACTTTAAACTTTAAACTTTAAACTTTAAACTTTAAACTTTAAACTTTAAACTTTAAACTTTAAACTTTAAACTTTAAACTTTAAACTTTAAACTTTAAACTTTAAACTTTAAACTTTAAACTTTAAACTTTAAACTTTAAACTTTAAACTTTAAACTTTAAACTTTAAACTTTAAACTTTAAACTTTAAACTTTAAACTTTAAACTTTAAACTTTAAACTTTAAACTTTAAACTTTAAACTTTAAACTTTAAACTTTAAACTTTAAACTTTAAACTTTAAACTTTAAACTTTAAACTTTAAACTTTAAACTTTAAACTTTAAACTTTAAACTTTAAACTTTAAACTTTAAACTTTAAACTTTAAACTTTAAACTTTAAACTTTAAACTTTAAACTTTAAACTTTAAACTTTAAACTTTAAACTTTAAACTTTAAACTTTAAACTTTAAACTTTAAACTTTAAACTTTAAACTTTAAACTTTAAACTTTAAACTTTAAACTTTAAACTTTAAACTTTAAACTTTAAACTTTAAACTTTAAACTTTAAACTTTAAACTTTAAACTTTAAACTTTAAACTTTAAACTTTAAACTTTAAACTTTAAACTTTAAACTTTAAACTTTAAACTTTAAACTTTAAACTTTAAACTTTAAACTTTAAACTTTAAACTTTAAACTTTAAACTTTAAACTTTAAACTTTAAACTTTAAACTTTAAACTTTAAACTTTAAACTTTAAACTTTAAACTTTAAACTTTAAACTTTAAACTTTAAACTTTAAACTTTAAACTTTAAACTTTAAACTTTAAACTTTAAACTTTAAACTTTAAACTTTAAACTTTAAACTTTAAACTTTAAACTTTAAACTTTAAACTTTAAACTTTAAACTTTAAACTTTAAACTTTAAACTTTAAACTTTAAACTTTAAACTTTAAACTTTAAACTTTAAACTTTAAACTTTAAACTTTAAACTTTAAACTTTAAACTTTAAACTTTAAACTTTAAACTTTAAACTTTAAACTTTAAACTTTAAACTTTAAACTTTAAACTTTAAACTTTAAACTTTAAACTTTAAACTTTAAACTTTAAACTTTAAACTTTAAACTTTAAACTTTAAACTTTAAACTTTAAACTTTAAACTTTAAACTTTAAACTTTAAACTTTAAACTTTAAACTTTAAACTTTAAACTTTAAACTTTAAACTTTAAACTTTAAACTTTAAACTTTAAACTTTAAACTTTAAACTTTAAACTTTAAACTTTAAACTTTAAACTTTAAACTTTAAACTTTAAACTTTAAACTTTAAACTTTAAACTTTAAACTTTAAACTTTAAACTTTAAACTTTAAACTTTAAACTTTAAACTTTAAACTTTAAACTTTAAACTTTAAACTTTAAACTTTAAACTTTAAACTTTAAACTTTAAACTTTAAACTTTAAACTTTAAACTTTAAACTTTAAACTTTAAACTTTAAACTTTAAACTTTAAACTTTAAACTTTAAACTTTAAACTTTAAACTTTAAACTTTAAACTTTAAACTTTAAACTTTAAACTTTAAACTTTAAACTTTAAACTTTAAACTTTAAACTTTAAACTTTAAACTTTAAACTTTAAACTTTAAACTTTAAACTTTAAACTTTAAACTTTAAACTTTAAACTTTAAACTTTAAACTTTAAACTTTAAACTTTAAACTTTAAACTTTAAACTTTAAACTTTAAACTTTAAACTTTAAACTTTAAACTTTAAACTTTAAACTTTAAACTTTAAACTTTAAACTTTAAACTTTAAACTTTAAACTTTAAACTTTAAACTTTAAACTTTAAACTTTAAACTTTAAACTTTAAACTTTAAACTTTAAACTTTAAACTTTAAACTTTAAACTTTAAACTTTAAACTTTAAACTTTAAACTTTAAACTTTAAACTTTAAACTTTAAACTTTAAACTTTAAACTTTAAACTTTAAACTTTAAACTTTAAACTTTAAACTTTAAACTTTAAACTTTAAACTTTAAACTTTAAACTTTAAACTTTAAACTTTAAACTTTAAACTTTAAACTTTAAACTTTAAACTTTAAACTTTAAACTTTAAACTTTAAACTTTAAACTTTAAACTTTAAACTTTAAACTTTAAACTTTAAACTTTAAACTTTAAACTTTAAACTTTAAACTTTAAACTTTAAACTTTAAACTTTAAACTTTAAACTTTAAACTTTAAACTTTAAGTAAACTTTAAACTTTAAACTTTAAACTTTTTAAACTTTAAACTTTAAACTTTAAACTTTAAACTTTAAACTTTAAACTTTAAACTTTAAACTTTAAACTTTAAACTTTAAACTTTAAACTTTAAACTTTAAACTTTAAACTTTAAACTTTAAACTTTAAACTTTAAACTTTAAACTTTAAACTTTTAACTTTAAACTTTAAACTTTAAACTTTAAACTTTTAACTTTAAACTTTAAACTTTAAACTTTAAACTTTTAACTTTAAACTTTAAACTTTAAACTTTAAACTTTTAACTTTAAACTTTAAACTTTAAACTTTAAACTTTTAACTTTAAACTTTAAACTTTAAACTTTAAACTTTAAACTTTTAACTTTAAACTTTAAACTTTAAACTTTAAACTTTAAACTTTAAACTTTAAACTTTAAACTTTAAACTTTAAACTTTAAACTTTAAACTTTAAACTTTAAACTTTAAACTTTAAACTTTAAACTTTAAACTTTAAACTTTAAACTTTAAACTTTAAACTTTAAACTTTAAACTTTAAACTTTAAACCTTTAAACTTTAAACTTTAAACTTTGAACTTTAAACTTTAAACTTTAAACTTTAAACTTTAAACTTTAAACTTTTAACTTTTAACTTTAAACTTTAAACTTTAAACTTTAAACTTTAAACTTTAAACTTTAAACTTTAAACTTTAAACTTTAAACTTTAAACTTTAAACTTTAAACCTTTAAACTTTAAACTTTAAACTTTAAACTTTAAACTTTAAACTTTAAACTTTAAACTTTAAACTTTAAACTTTAAACTTTAAACTTTAAACTTTAAACTTTAAACTTTAAACTTTAAACTTTAAACTTTAAACTTTAAACTTTAAACTTTAAACTTTAAACTTTAAACTTTAAACTTTAAACTTTAAACTTTAAACTTTAAACTTTAAACTTTAAACTTTAAACTTTAAACTTTAAACTTTAAACTTTAAACTTTAAACTTTAAACTTTAAACTTTAAACTTTAAACTTTAAACTTTAAACTTTAAACTTTAAACTTTAAACTTTAAACTTTAAACTTTAAACTTTAAACTTTAAACTTTAAACTTTAAACTTTAAACTTTAAACTTTAAACTTTAAACTTTAAACTTTAAACTTTAAACTTTAAACTTTAAACTTTAAACTTTAAACTTTAAACTTTAAACTTTAAACTTTAAACTTTAAACTTTAAACTTTAAACTTTAAACTTTAAACTTTAAACTTTAAACTTTAAACTTTAAACTTTAAACTTTAAACTTTAAACTTTAAACTTTAAACTTTAAACTTTAAACTTTAAACTTTAAACTTTAAACTTTAAACTTTAAACTTTAAACTTTAAACTTTAAACTTTAAACTTTAAACTTTAAACTTTAAACTTTAAACTTTAAACTTTAAACTTTAAACTTTAAACTTTAAACTTTAAACTTTAAACTTTAACTTTAAACTTTAAACTTTAAACTTTAAACTTTAAACTTTTAACTTTTAACTTTAAACTTTAAACTTTAAACTTTAAACTTTAAACTTTAAACTTTAAACTTTAAACTTTAAACTTTAAACTTTAAACTTTAAACTTTAAACTTTAAACTTTAAACTTTAAACTTTAAACTTTAAACTTTAAACTTTAAACTTTAAACTTTAAACTTTAAACTTTAAACTTTAAACTTTAAACTTTAAACTTTAAACTTTAAACTTTAAACTTTAAACTTTAAACTTTAAACTTTAAACTTTAAACTTTAAACTTTAAACTTTAAACTTTAAACTTTAAACTTTAAACTTTAAACTTTAAACTTTAAACTTTAAACTTTAAACTTTAAACTTTAAACTTTAAACTTTAAACTTTAAACTTTAAACTTTAAACTTTAAACTTTAAACTTTAAACTTTAAACTTTAAACTTTAAACTTTAAACTTTAAACTTTAAACTTTAAACTTTAAACTTTAAACTTTAAACTTTAAACTTTAACTTTAAACTTTAAACTTTAAACTTTAAACTTTAAACTTTAAACTTTAAACTTTAAACTTTAAACTTTAAACTTTAAACTTTAAACTTTAAACTTTAAACTTTAAACTTTAAACTTTAAACTTTAAACTTTAAACTTTAAACTTTAAACTTTAAACTTTAAACTTTAAACTTTAAACTTTAAACTTTAAACTTTAAACTTTAAACCTTTAAACTTTAAACTTTAAACTTTAAACTTTAAACTTTAAACTTTAAACTTTAAACTTTAAACTTTAAACTTTAAACTTTAAACTTTAAACTTTAAACCTTTAAACTTTAAACTTTAAACTTTAAACTTTAAACTTTAAACTTTAAACTTTAAACTTTAAACTTTAAACTTTAAACTTTAAACTTTAAACTTTAAACTTTAAACTTTAAACTTTAAACTTTAAACTTTAAACTTTAAACTTTAAACTTTAAACTTTAAACTTTAAACTTTAAACTTTAAACCTTTAAACTTTAAACTTTAAACTTTAAACTTTAAACTTTAAACTTTAAACTTTAAACTTTAAACTTTAAACCTTTAAACTTTAAACTTTAAACTTTAAACTTTAAACTTTAAACTTTAAACTTTAAACCTTTAAACTTTAAACTTTAAACTTTAAACTTTAAACTTTAAACTTTAAACTTTAAACTTTAAACTTTAAACTTTAAACTTTAAACTTTAAACTTTAAACTTTAAACTTTAAACTTTAAACTTTAAACTTTAAACTTTAAACTTTAAACTTTAAACTTTAAACTTTAAACTTTAAACTTTAAACTTTAAACTTTAAACTTTAAACTTTAAACCTTTAAACTTTTAACTTTTAACTTTTAACTTTAAACTTTAAATTTTAAGCTTTAAAATTTAAACCTTTAAACTTTAAACTTTAAACTTTAAACCTTTAAACTTTAAACTTTAAACTTTAAACTTTGAACTTTAAACTTTAAACTTTAAACTTTAAACCTTTAAACTTTAAACTTTAAACTTTAAACTTTAAACTTTAAACTTTAAACTTTAAACTTTAAACTTTAAACTTTAAACTTTAAACTTTAAACTTTAAACTTTAAACTTTAAACTTTAAACTTTAAACCTTTAAACTTTAAACTTTAAACTTTAAACTTTAAACTTTAAACTTTAAACTTTAAACTTTAAACTTTAAACTTTAAACTTTAAACTTTAAACTTTAAACTTTAAACTTTAAACTTTAAACTTTAAACTTTAAACTTTAAACTTTAAACCTTTAAACTTTAAACTTTAAACTTTAAACTTTAAACTTTAAACTTTAAACTTTAAACTTTAAACTTTAAACTTTAAACTTTAAACTTTAAACTTTAAACTTTAAACCTTTAAACTTTAAACCTTTAAACTTTAAACCTTTAAACTTTAAACTTTAAACTTTAAACTTTAAACTTTAAACTTTAAACTTTAAACTTTAAACTTTAAACTTTAAACTTTAAACTTTAAACTTTAAACTTTAAACTTTAAACTTTAAACTTTAAACTTTAAACTTTAAACTTTAAACTTTAAACTTTAAACTTTAAACTTTAAACTTTAAACTTTAAACCTTTAAACTTTAAACTTTAAACCTTTAAACTTTAAACTTTGAACTTTAAACTTTAAACTTTAAACTTTAAACTTTAAACTTTAAACTTTAAACTTTAAACTTTTAACTTTTAACTTTAAACTTTAAACTTTAAACTTTAAACTTTAAACTTTTAACTTTTAACTTTTAACTTTTAACTTTTAACTTTTAACTTTTAACTTTAAACTTTAAACTTTAAACTTTAAACTTTAAACTGTAAACTTTAAACTTTAAACTTTAAACTTTAAACTTTAAACTTTAAACTTTAAACTTTAAACTTTAAACTTTAAACTTTAAACTTTAAACTTTAAACTTTAAACTTTAAACTTTTAACTTTAAACTTTAAACTTTAAACTTTAAACTTTAAACTTTAAACTTTAAACTTTAAACTTTAAACTTTAAACTTTAAACTTTAAACTTTAAACTTTAAACTTTAAACTTTAAACTTTAAACTTTAAACTTTAAACTTTAAACTTTAATTATAAACGGGCAACTCTAAACATTAATGAATAACTTACGAAAGAAATTCTTTAGAGCTTGAAATTCCCAATAAAGTAGTGTGAGGTAACTGTTTGTTGAGTAATTGAGTTCAGATCTTAATAGGTTAAGAAAATACGACGGAAACCAAAAAAAATAAATCCAAAACTGTACACGGCAGGTTCATTTCGATAATTTTCCAGTTCTATACAATGCTCTAATTGAAATTAAGGCCTGTTAACAAAACTTTGTGTTTAAACTGTGAAGAACTTAGTAGCCTGTCGGCTGTAACTAACTTAGAGAACTTTAGCTAAAAATGATATTAGCTCTGAAGCTAAAAATGATATTAAAGCTCTGAGATCATTATTTATCGCTTTCCCCACTCATTAACTAGCCACATGCAAATAGAGTTGGTAAGTCCTACGAATTATCTTTAAATAAACTAGTCACAAGGATTAAAAGATGCTCCGAAAATAAAGGATTTCTTATTATGGGTTTTCCCTGCATATTACTGGAGCTTCTAATATTACTTCGTTTCTCACAATTTTTGTTTCACTAATGCATATTGAAGTCTCGCATCATTGAGGTTGAGCGGGTTGAGGTTTATCTTTCTCTGTGAAAGTTGACAAACGCCGTTCACAGGGTTATAGGCTCTCGCTCTAGACCAATGCTAATGCTCCTTTTGCAACAGCTTCAGGATAAGACATCAATGACATATACATCCTAATTTCACAGGCCCTACTTATGGTTGAGGCAACATTTATCGAAATAATTTTATTTTATTTCCTAGGCATACAAATATTTAAGATGTTATAACTGTTCCCTCTCCCATCTGGTTGTTATCTTGGGTAGTAAACCTTTATGGCAATATCACCTCGAGTAAAGCTTCAAAACGCTACTGCTATGTTTTAGTAATGAGAGGATATTCTGGGGATCCTGAGGTTTGATGATTCTACGTTACTTTCACACGTGTTGATATTTTTTGGTGGCCTCTGGTGAAAAAATCCTGTGGACCAGAAGTAAAGTTTGAGAAACGTAGCCACGCATAGTTGCAAGCCGAAAGTAGCCCCTTTAAATCAATTGGTAATCCCTCAGTTAAATTTACAGCAAAAATTCTCGAATCAATAAAATGAATGTACGAAGTACTATGTTGGATACAATCCAACAGATTGCACATCATGGTTAAAATACACAGCATATGAACATATTTTGATGTTGTGATCCGGCTTGGCTGAGTCAATTGGACGAATCATAACCAAATCATTTTGTTTCACATGATACAAGTAATTTAAATTTTAATTCAACTTCTTCTTTAATTTAACTTCATTCATTCTAGATAAATTTACTCATCATTTCTTCTATAAATTGTACATCAGCTTTATGTTCTATTACTAAAGCTAGAATTTGGGTAGGTTCGTAGGTAAAAAGAACACAAAAATAGTAATAAAACACAAATTTCAAATTAAATAAAAAATTGCCAACTAAAAATGTAGAAATTGAAATTGAATCGAATTGCATCACGTTCCGTTTAAGCATGACTGGATCTATTTTTATTTTGTTTGTAGGAAAATTGAAATTCTAGAACTGAAAGACAAAAAAAAAAATAGATAAGCTTGTGTAGATATACCAAAAATAAGGCTAAATGTATTTTGGAATTTCTAATTTTCTACAAATATTTATTATTTTTTTTTTTTTTGTATATATTTATCAGGCCAAAAATCTTTTACTAAACAAGTTTTGCCTATTTTTCGCTTCAATATTTTATTTGGAGAATTTATTGGGAAAATAGGCAAAACAAAAAATAAATGTAAGGGAATTTTTCACGTGAATGTCATAGGGGGTACATTTTTGCAAATAAAAAAAAAATTTGGGACGAATTGATAAATGTTTTTTTAAACGGATTTAAAGAAAACGACGAAGATTTTTAAACGTTCTGCTATGTACAAATTAATATAAAAAAAAATTTTGCTTCGTAAAATTCCACTCTTCCCTGCCTATAGTTGGTCACCCTAAATTTTCTATATTCCCAACCAATTAAAGTGAAATAACAAATCTGATGATGTCAAAATATTTAACTTTTCTCGACCGAAAGTTGTTTGTTCTCGAAAATAAGCGACCAACAAACAATAAATCTTTTAATTGAAATTTTTATTGTTGCTTTCTTTTTTTCACTTTTTATTTGATAAGAACAAAAAAATCCTAATAATCCATATTACAAGCTAAAATACTTGTAACACCACAAAAAAATATATATTTACTAATTTATTACTGTAATAAAAATTTCAGTTAAGAAAGGTTTTACCACTATAAGAAATTTCCGATTATATCGCTTCTAATAAACAACGTTCGTTATAATTTCCTTTTTTTTTATGAGGTTTCGGTGTGAAAACTATTTGAAGCATAACTAGATGAGGAGATTAAATATTAATAATATGTTGCATGGTAAGAGAAATAAAAAAAATAAAAGAGGTGGACACATTTTGTGCTGTTGAAGTTTTAATAATTTAATCTGCATGTTGGACAACCTTTAGGGTGATAAAGTATTAAGTTCTTAAATTCAATAATATATTTTAATTAATTTTTCATGTTGTTTCAATTTTTTTATTTCATAATTATACAACAAACACCAACCAGTGGAGGAAAACTGTGATTAACAAAAGATTGAAAAATTATCGGAAAGCAGCGTTTAATTAAATAAAATATTTTAATTTTTAAACTTTTATTTTTTTCATTATGTCCACCGGATGGAAAACGGAAAAACATAGGAAAATGAAACGAAGGTATAACTAAACAAAAAAAAAAAATGGTTTACAAAACAGCAACATAAACTTAAGCAGAAGACGAAATTTTTTATTATTTTGTGTTTTTGCTTGTTTCAAATAATGAAAAAAAAGTGATTCGTGTTTACTCTAATTTGAGGGTCACGTTTCTCTCTTGATTATGATTATTTTCGGAACAACATTATATTTTAATTAATTAAAAAATGGATTAAGGAAATGTTTTTTTATTATGATCATTTGGATTGTTGATATTAATTATGTTAAGGTATCTGTTTTAACGAACATCGAAGTTAGAAACTATTATTTGTAACATTTTTCACTAATGACCTATTTGAGCCAGGATTGGGCAATTAAAAGTGAAAGCCGATTCTTGTGCAAACTCGAATTTAAAAGCACATTTTTTTAAAATGCGAATTAAATTAAATTTCTTATATTTAATAAATTAATTAAAACAGTACAACTCTGAATTAATAAAACGTTAAATATGTTTAATTAAAATATTAATCGACATCAAGAAACGCGTTAAAAATTTCCATAAAAGCTGCATTGCATAAAGTTTTTTGAAACGTGTCTTCTCTATGTGAGCATTCCCATTACGGAGACACCCAAAGTTTCTAATATATTGTACATTACAATGATACAATGCATTTTTTACATAAATAGTTAAATTAATTTAAAGTGCACAGCACCAAGTTAATAAATAGATAAGTTAAATTGACATCAAACAAGGTGTAAAAAAGTGCACATAGAAACTTTATCGCGTATATTTTAAATGCGGATTTAAATTTCGGACTTTTCTATCGTTTGTTGGAGACTGTATGGCAAAAAATATCCACTTGTGCTCTAAGTTAACAAAGACTAAAGGTGAAACACTCCTAAAAGCTATCTGGAATACAGTTGTGAAGCCATATCAACTGGAAAAACAACTTACTGGTCCACTGATCCAAACAAAGTACCAGAACTATTTTGATTTTGACAATAACAGCAGTTGTTTGTATTTCTTCTGTCTCATGTTTTAACTCTTCTTAGTGATGAATACTATTTGTAATTATAACTGCAATACCACCTTTACCAGTATTGTGAGGGTGAATGGTGTGATATATTTGATTGGAGCGTAGCGAGCGAAGCTCTCATGGAGCGACTCGAATGGCGAATGTAACAGATCGCAGATCTAAGCGAATTTTCGGCCGATTTTCAATTTTTTTTCGTTCAAATGCCCAACAGATTTAAATTCAGGTCGTGACGAAGCCAGAATTAAAAATTTATGAAAAATAAAAAAATTATCAAAGAAAAACAAATTGTCCATGGGAAAATACATTAGGCAAAAATTCGCGCGCTTTTTTGCAATTAATTATTCTAAAGAGAATTTTTAAACTATATCAATTAATTTAATTCATAATAAGTTTCAGTATTTAGGCCACTATATACATATAAAAAAGAAAAAATATATTGTAGAAGTAACGACTACAACTATTGGCACCCCATTATTTTGACATAGTTATTGGCACCATCGCAAACTACAGTAATTTCTCTCAAACTGATTTATTTAATTTCTATTTTAAGAATGTAGTAGTGTAAATTGGTTATTTTCTTTGTATTGTACAAAAAACCATTAAATTTTACGAATCAGTTGCATTTATAACCTCAGTGAGTAAACATCGCTCATCGCAACTCTCAAATTTTCTACCAAAAAGAGTTTAGTTTGACTAGAAAGCAGTAAATGTAAGTGATTTTTTTATATCGATAAAACATTATTTTTATAACTTTATACTTAAATACGTTAAATAAACATACCATAATAAGTGAATTTAATTAAATATAATGATTTTACTTGACGTAATAATAAATAATTAGAGTGCCAATAATTAGTGCTAATCAACATCGGTTTCAATTATTGGCACTAGGGTGCCAATAGTTGGGTTATATGAAACTACAATTATTGGCACATGCCAATTATTATACATTTTAGAAGTGGCAATAGTTGTATCTTATTATTTTAGATTTTAAAATGCCAAAGAAAAGAGATTCGTACGACGAAAATCAAATCCAAAATGCTTTGAGGGATGTAAGAAATGGTAAAATTAGCAAAAAAGCGGCAGCAAAATTGTACAATATACCGAGATCTACAATCCAGTTTAGATTAGGTTCAAATTTTTCTAAAGTGCGCCCGGGCCCAGCAACAATATTAACCGCTGATGAAGAATATCGTATTGTAGAATGGATAAAAGTATCACAAAAAAAAGGATTTCCCAAGCGGAAGGAAGATGTCCTTCACGCAGTTCAGCAGTTCTTGAATGACACTAATAGACCTCATCCCTTTGGGCCAGAAAAAATTCCTGGTAAAGGCTGGTTTCAAGCATTTTTAAAGCGTCACACAACATTATCATTCAGAGCGACGGACCCAGTCTCGTCGGCAAGTTCCACAGTTGCAGCGTCCGATATTTTCTCGTGGTTTGATGGCATTGAACGATATTTAATCGATAACAATTATAGGGAAATAATGAATGATCCAAACAGAATTTTTAATGGCAACGAAACCAATTTTCTTTTGTGCCCAAAGACAAAAAATGTACTCGCTGCGAAAGGGTCCAAAAATGTTTATGAAGTAGACAAGGGATTGGCAAAGTTAAATCTTACCGTAATGTTTACATTTTCGGCATCAGGAGTTGTAACTCCACCTATGGTGATCTACCCCTATAAACGGGTTCCCGTGGAGATTCGCAAGTCATTGCCCAAAGGATGGGGAATGGGTGTAAGCGACAATGGATGGATGACGAAAGAAATATTTTACGAGTATATCTCAAAAGTACTCCACCCATATCTTGTACAGCTTGGTACAACATTTCCAATTGTTTTGTTTGTAGACGGACATGCTACTCACTTAACGTTAGCTGTTAGCGAGCTCTGCGTTAAACTTAAAATAATTTTAATAGCACTGTATCCAAATGCTACCAGGATCCTTCAACCGGCAGATGTCGCTGCGTTTAAACCAATAAAGGCTAGTTGGAACACAAGGTATTGGAGTGGCGAAGAAACAACCCAATGGATTCATTGACTAAGGATAAATTTGCCCCCCTTCTCCATGATGTAGTGGCAAATAATATTTCTGCAGAAACGATTAAGAACGGGTTTAGAGCGTGCGGAATATTTCCTTTCAACAAATTAGAAATTAATTTGGGTAAATGTTTAGGAAGATCAACAAAAACAAACAGTGATAATAATACTGTTGCTATTCAAAGCAACGCTTTAGAAATGCTCTGTTCAACGGTTGGTGACAAAAAGTTAGAGCTTTTTGGGAACATCGAAAGCGGTAAAGTTAAAGCTAGTGACTTCAGTGAGGACTTCCAATGTTTATATGATTTATATTATAAACTTAAAAATTCAACTAAACCCAACCAACAGTTTTGTGACCAAACCACGCAAACAGATGCAGACTTTTGTGCTTTACAAAATGAGACACATGATTTTGACATTAATTCAATTAACGATTTTTTGATAATCAATAATCCTACCAGTATCCTGAATTCAGAAGAAGTTCTAAGTATTTTAGATGTTGTTCCTGTTCTTGATAAACCTGATAATACGAGTACAAATGCACCAAATCAAGATCGTAGCGGTAACGAGACAACCATGACTACCGTGACCATCGATGAGTACCTTAATTGGCCAGAGACACCTTTAAGAAAGGGATGTAAGCAAATAAAAGCGAGGAAACCTTTTGTCATCACCTCACCATTATGGCTGCAACAGGAACAATTAAGAAAGGGAAATAAGAAAAAATTGGAATTGGATAAGGAAAATCGGAAAATTCAAAGAAATATAAATAAAGAGTTAAAAAACACTCTAAAATTGAATAATATTAATAATAAAGCTAAACGACCAAGGAAGACAAATTTAACAATTCGACCAAAGATAAACTGTCAGAGAAGCACTGTCCAGTCAACAGCACAGAATTCTTTAGTACCTATTGACAATTTATGTTCTGCAGTTAAACATAACGACAATTCTACCGCACTAATAAATATTAACCAACATGAAAATATTATACCTAACGAACCAGTCTTACAAGTTAATACTAATTTATCACCAAATGAAGAAGGCATTAGGAAAAATTCGGCTAGTGAGGCAATACAGGCAGCGACGCTCATCCTCGAAGATGTTTCGAACTATTTAATAACCAAACCGCCAATCGACCATCACGTTCGGAATCTATTTCCCAGCAAGACCATTTATAATATTGGTGATAATTATCCAGCAAGTGGAAATATGTGTTACAATTGCACATATGCGCTATCCAAAAGTTCTAAATCCGAGAATTTTGGAATAAAGTGCAGTAAATGTACTAGAGAATTCCACTTTAAGTGTATAATTAAATTAAAGTTAGCATACCTTCCAATGTTTGTATGCAACGGATGCAAAGCAGACAATGGTAGCAATAAAAACTAAATGTGATACTAAAATTAAGAAATTAAAATATATTAATCTAATAATAGTAGAGCTATTTATTTTATGTACTAGCTATATCAGTTTATGTAGCTATTTTTGTTTGAAATAAATAATTTCTTTGACTGAATTTTTATACTTTAAGAAATTCTTGTTTCATTATGAAATAGCTTAAGTATGCCAATAATTGTACTTATTCATGGTGCCAATTATTATAGAAGTGTGCCAATAACTATCGATTTTGGAAGACTTGTAGATTTTTCTAAATTTAGTAAGTTTTTCATATTTTATTTCAAAACATAGTATTTTCAGTTGATAGATAATTAATTGATCTACAAGAAAGCAATCAAAATACTATGATCAAAATTCTCAAAATTAAACTACGATGAGTTCCCTATGAAAATTCCTTAAGAGTGCCAATAATTGTAGTCGTTACGCGTTGATTCTATATTTTTTACTAAAATCGATATAAAAGGCTTGCTTTAGTGAGTTTTCAAATTTTCATGCTAAATCATGAGAAAACAAACCAGTCATAACTAGAACCGATCCGGAGATAAATCCGATATAATTTAAAATCGGGATTAATTCAAAGAGTAAGTTTCGTTGCTACATTTTCACGCTATAACCGTTTATCTGATTTTGATTCTGTTTTTTTCATAGCTTCCAGCAATAACCGAGGAACGTTTTTATACATAAATTAATAGCAATATAACTGCTGTAAATATTTTTTAGGTCTCACTACCATACAAGACCTTTTCTCATACGATTTAACATGCCAACTGCTCTACCTGTTCGAAGATCTCGATTTGGACGACGAACTGCACATGCCAATCGCCAGAGATTACAAGCAACCCAGAGAACTAACCAAGAGACCGAAGAAGAACGTCATCGCATAGCTCATGCCGTTCAGAATGTTCGAAATCCGACTCGTGAAACTGGCTTTCTAGAATCATTCGAGAGAGACTTGTCTGGCTACAGCTACAAAGCATGTCTCACTTGCAATGGTTTGAAGCTGACAACTACAAGCAATCTGCATTGTACATCGTGTACGAAGAAGCCAACAAAGTTCAGTGCAGACAACAATATGCATCCTGGAATACAATAACCAGGTGCTTTGCAAGATCTGACACCGATTGAACAAACGCTGATCAGCAGAGTCCAGCCTATTCTCAGAGTGTATCAAGTTCGTGCATGCCGCGGCGAGGGACAGCTGCGTTACTCAGGCAACATCTTGAATATCGAACAAGATCTTCAACCAGTGGCAACTACGCTTCCATTAATGCCAAAGGAATTAAACGTTATTTTGGTCAGGAGAGCAGGAATGGCAGGTTATACTGACTTCCGTGTGAGACGAGCAAAGGTTTCAGCAGCTCTATCTTGGCTTATCAGGCACAATCCATTCTATTCCGATCTGACTATTAATTACGAAGCAATGTCAGTGTTACCACCCGATGGTGACATTGTCGAACAGCTGCGCTTTCTAGAAGAAGGAGTCATTTCTAATGAAGAATTAGAGGTTGACAACATTGCAACTAATGGTTTGCCTATTTTACAAGACCAAAATCAAAGAGCAGTGATTTCAGACATCTTACAATGGCCTCAAGCTGATTCAAATCCAATCAACGAGTTCAGGCATGCCGGGTACATTGTCAAGGCTTTCCCTCATCTCTTTCCATATGGAAAAGCTGACTTCCATGACTACTCTCGCACATCTAAAGTTACATTCAGAGAATGGACACTCCATATGCTTTGTTTTAAAGACAAGCGGTTTGCACAAGATCCACGTTTTCGCTATTTCTGCTTGAATACAATCCAACGTCATGATGCTTTGCAACGAGGTACGATTTACGCTAACATAAGTAATTCCAATGGAACAGTTGAAGATCTTTTGTGTGACGTGAATCGCAATCCAGCTGTCATGAAAAGGCTGCTGCACATCGGTTCAAAGATAGCAGCTACAGGTCCATATTGGTATTCGCGGCGAATGGAGCTTGAAGCAATGGTTTTGCAGCTAGGTGTCCCCACCTTCTTATTAACTTTGAGCTCGGCAGATTTATGGTGGCCATGTTTGACAAAGCACTTTGAATATGATCCATCAAACAAAACAGAGTCTGTCATGTCAAGAGAAATGCAGAAACTGTTATCCTCCAACCCGTTGATTGCTGACGAGTATTTTGTAAAACGAGTGGAAATGTTTGTGAACCTCCTTCGCAAGAAGTACCAAATCAACGATTATTGGTACCGTTTTGAATACCAGCATCGTGGTAGTCCTCATGTTCATGGTGTTTTTTGGATCGAAGGGGCGCCTGATGTAAGGAAATTTCCTACAATGACAATAGAACAACTCATGGAAGCAAAAGACTTCTACGACTCCTTGATGAGTGCTTGGAATCCTATTCCGACGGCAGACAAAGCTCTCATCCATCCATCAAGGCTTACCACTGAGAGTATTGATATTGAAAATGAACTGCAGTTGTCGCAATTATTGAATAGAGTTCAGCGGCACACTGTATCCTCAAAAGCTTACTGTTTGCGAGGCCAAGCACAGAACCAAAAATGCAGATTTGGTTTCCCGAAGCAATGTTTGGCAGAATCAACTTTAGCTGCAGATGACAAAGGTAACTTCGTTTTCATTCCAAGAAGAAATGATTGTTTGCTGAACCCATACAACAAATTCGTTTCTCAAGCCTGGCGAGCAAACACTGATTTCCAAATCATTGCCTCGGAGCATGCAATTGTAGCTTACATCACTAAATATGCCTCCAAGAGCGTACCAAGTTCTGAAAACTTTAAAGACATCTTCAAGCGCATTTCTGAGCAAATGAGTAATAACGATCCGGCATCGAAAGCAATCACTAAACTGTTGATGAAAATGATATCACAAAGAGATGTTTATGCTTGTGAAGTGATGCACATTTTGCTTGAAGAAGGTTTGTATCATTCTTCAAGATCGTTTGTCAAACTATTCATATCGACGCAAGAATACGTGCCAATTTCTAACCGAAATCAAGATGAAGAGCACAGAACTCACAACAAATTGATCAATGCTTACGCCTCACGTCACTAATCTTTAGAAAACCTTTCTTTGCGTGAATTTACATGCAAGTATTCAGCAACAGGAAGTCGTAATCGTTCCGAAAGAATCGTACAGCTAATTCCCAGAGTGGTCTTCGGCACTGGGGAGGAAACAGATGAAATTTATTGCAAACAGAAATTGGTTTTCAATCTGCCATGGAGAGACATGAATCAACTAAAGACACAGTCTTCGTGGAAAGAATCTTTCGCTTCTGTTAATATCACTACTTGGGAATTGCCTCAAATAGTAGCTGACGAAGACCCTGAAGAAGAATCTCAAGAAGCAGTCAGAGACCCACATGAATGGATGGCTCTTGCAGAAGCAATGCCGGGAATTGCCCCAGAGATGGTTGATCTAGGCTCCCGTGAGATCGATCGCGCAAAGAATTGGAACAGGGGTATAGAAAGATATCCTGAAGCAGCGAGAGACTTAAATTTCATCAAAGCATCTAAAGAAGCTTTCGTCCGCAATAATGAGTCGAATTCCATGCTGGTCCAGCTCAATTCTGATCAATCTAGGGTAATTAGTTTTGTGAATTCTGCCTTGAATTCTCTCACTGAAGCCAAGCTAGCAATCGTAATTGGTGCAGCAGGTACAGGGAAATCATGCATTATCAAAGAGATTGTTCGTTTGATCGGAAATTAAAAAGTGTTGCTTATGGCTCCTACCGGTGTCGCAGCAAATAACATCAACGGGCAGACAATTCATAGTGCATTACGGTTGTCTAACTATCAACAGAGGGATATGTCGCTATCGAGATTGTGATCATTGACGAATTCTCGATGATTGGCTTGAAGCTTCTAGGTCAAATTGACCACCGTCTACGGCAGGCAAGACCACTCAATGAGATCATGGGAGGATATATTGTTGTTTTCTTCGGTGATTTCAATCAACTACAACCTGGCGGTAACGTCCCACTGTATGGTACTCCAAAGAGCTCAAATACAGTAGCAGTACAAGGCCAAATTGTTTACCGACACATCAATAAAGTGTTTCTGTTGAACCAAATCATGAGGCAAGTGGGTGATGACCAAAAGCAATTCAGAGATTGTTTGCATAGGTTGGCGGTAGGTGAAATTACGGCCTCTGACTACAAGTTGATTGAGACGAGATTCATTTCAAAGTATCAGAGTATTGTATCCTCAACTCGAGATGTAATTCGATTGATTTCAACGAACAAAGAAATCGAGTCGTTTAATCTCGAGAAGTTGAGGAATGTCGGTCAACCTGTTGTTCGCATCACCGCAATCCACAATGATCCAAGGGCTGCAACAGCATCTTCTGATGATGCCAGAGGATTAGCATCTGAGCTGTATTTGTGTAAAGGTGCACAAGTCATACTCAGGCAAAATCTATTCACTGCTGCGGGATTGTGCAATGGAACAATTGGTAAAGTTGTTGACATTGTCTACAACCACCGCGAAGACAGCCGTTTCAGTGACGATTTTCCAATCTGCATTATGGTGGAATTCGCATCATATTCAGGTACAAAGCTTCAGAACAGCAATATATTGCCAATTCCACCATTCACCAGAAAATAATTCCCTATACAGCTCGCATATGCAATCAGCATTCACCGGTCACAAGTCTTAACATTAGATCAAGCAGTTGTAAATATTGGAGACAATGAGTTCGCACTGGGAATGTCAATATGTCATATGTTGCGTTTTCCAGAGTTCGGAACATTAATGGTTTATTCTTCGAGCCTGGGTTTCCATTCGAACGCATCAAAAAAATCAACGAAATGAAGAAATTGGCTGAGAAACGGATAGAGCTGAATCGTTTAAAACAGCTTTCTGAACGGCAATCAATTTAAATCACAATTAGAAATTCACTTTAAAATTTATTTTCATCAATTTTCCCGAATAAAATAGCTTTTACAATAACTTTAATTGTAGTATTTTTTTGTAGTAACTGCGTTACATAAATACTGATCGCATAACTCCGCTCCAATCTATGGTGCTAGCTTAGCCTGTGGCTCGCTCTGCATCGACCTAGTAATTTTTACATTTAGTAATTTATTGCCTATAGTGAAGTGTGTTTCTGTGATGGGGCATATATCGATTTTTTCTATGTCAACGACTACCTGCAACTCTTGTTGATGTAGCATGAGACCATTGGCATTCCAACATAAAATTTGAAGATCACCCTTTTGTAACCCACCTTTTCTAATCAAAATTTGATTTGCTGAATTTGGAGTGCCAAAACCCATATTTCAAATAAATCAACCAAGCAAACACTAAAGTCGTAATTTACTTGCGTATTCACCTTCAGCAACCGAGAAACAAATTGTTGAGAATGTTTTAATAAATTGCCAAATAGCGACCGGAACGATTTTTCCCCAAAAAATTGAACAATCCCGTTTTATAAATTAGGAACGGTGGTTTAATTTAAAGTTAATCTGAGCTATTATCTACCGATTATTGACTTTAAGCTAATATTAAAACGCTTGTAAGTCAGCAACGGCCTCCAATAACTGCGAGTACCTACCTAGTTACACTACTGAAATTTTACTATCGACTAAAAAACAAAATTTGTTGAATCCTTATTAAAGTTCTTAAATGCTACATGTAATTTATTGAATAAAAAACTCCAAAAATATCGAGTTTTAAAAACGAAATCTCGAGCTAAATTTGATTTTTGAAAGTTGTTTAGTGAGAATTTTAGTGTTGAGATTAGATGGAGTCGAGATATCGTTAAGTCCGGATTTTGAGAAGTTGAATTTTATTATTTCGGATTTTCTGAATCGGGATTCACTACTATACCATACCATTTAAATTTTTCATTAGACAATAAAGTTTTACTATACAAAGCGATAATCAAACCCATATGGACATATGGTATTCAGTTATGGGGCTCCACCAGAGCTTCAAACAGAAAACTACTGCAATGAACCAAACGGACTGATGAACCTGTGAACCTGTAAAATTAAGACTTAAAATCTAAATATATAAAAATCAATTGCCAGATGTATGACGGAGCATCACTTGAAAACGGCTCGACCGATTTGGCTGATTTTTTTTTTGTTGTGTTCGTAATTGTCAGGGCAAGGTTAGAATGAAAGAAAAAGTCCGAAATTTGGATGGTTCCAACTATGGAATTTAGATTTCTATGTAATTTCTAACAAGTTGAAATTTTTTATTTTTTTTGATAGATCATGCTTTGTGCTAAACAATTGCTATCGGGTTTTTTGTGAATAAATAATTATTGTGTGTTGAAAAGATTATTTTGGTATCTTTGGAAAAATGCCACCAATAATGGCAATAAGGCGTCGGAATATTGGTCAGAGTACGCACAACGCAAGAGAAATACGTGATTGATTAGTCAATGAGACCAATGAAGAGCGTAGGCAGATAGAGATACAGTCGAATTCGAGTCGCTCAGTTGGAGATAACTTTCAAAATAATTTGGAAAGACGGCCAAATATAATAATTCGACATGAACGGTTAGCGTTCAGATGCGATCCAACAATCGATTACGCCGCGGATGTATCGGTCGACTTCGAAACCATGCTTTGAGGTTTCGATATGAGCCGCCAGGATTATGTCGTGCAAGCGGAAAGGTCATATTACCACAATTGACACTGCCAGCAGAGCCACTAGCATCATTGCTTTCTGGCCAGGAACCTCAATCGAAGCATTTTTTGCAGAATATCCAAAAATACAACAGTACCTTTCAAATAACATCATTTGGAGCGAACATAACTGAACAACGAGGTTTTAGCCCAACTTTTAAGGTAAATTCATTTTCGACTGCAACACATATTACACAACAAACACAATGATTCACAACGTTTCAATCAAGAATTTGTTTTCAATTTTCCAGATTCAAGATCAACAGTAAATGATGATCACAAATTCTTTCAGGTTTATTTCCTTGGAAATTCTGATGATGAAATCAATCAGCGTTGTGCCATCAGTCGTGCGGTAAAGCGAGAGATTATTTCACAACTGGAACAACTCTTACATAAATACAATGAATTGGTTACAATGTTCACGTCCACGACTGCACTAGAAATGATGCATTGGGATGATCACAAAATAGTGATCAAAGCAGACAAAAGACCAGCAGGCGAACATGAAAGACGCTTCAATGCACCGACGTTGAATGAAGTTGCCATTGTGGTTGTTGGCGAGAATTTGGAGTCTCGCGATATTGTTATTCGGCGGCGTGACGGTAATAATCTTCAGTGTATCAGTGAAACCCGTCGTTCGTATGATTCATTACAATACCCGCTGATATTTTGCCGAAGAGAGGATGTATATCATTTTTTGATCAAGATAAATAATTCTTTAACCGGTGCCACCATTGAATCACATGTTTCATCAGTTCGTCGTTGATATATATCTCAAAATCAAGACGGAACGTCTGACATTTATACGTTTAAATCAACAAAAATTGAGTACGGAAGAATACATCCATCTGCATGATGGATGTAGATGGAAATGCGAACAATGTCGGCCGACTTACCATTTTACCAGCGACGTTTGTTGGAAGTCCGAGGAGCATGCATGAATATGCACAAGATGCAAAGACCTACGTGCGCCAATACGGTCGACCAGACGTTACTTTCACTTGCAACCCAAAATGGATCGAAATAACACAGCTGTTACTACCCGGTCAATCATCCTGCGATCGTCACGACATTACAGCATGAGTATTCAAGCTGAAACTAAATACGCTAAAGGACTTCATTGTGAAGTATCATGTCTTCGGAGATGTGCGATGTTGGATGTACTCTGTGGAGTGGCAGAAAAAAGAGCTGCCTCATAGGCACATTTTCCGTCGATGGTCGAGAAAATAAGACCAGATGAAATTGACGCCATTATTTGCGCAGTAATTCCAGATCAAGAAACAGATCCAGAGTTGTATGAAGTTGTGACGACGAATATGATTCATGGACCATGTGGAAATCACAACTGGGAATCGCCATGTATGATCGAAAACAAATGCTCCAAACGTTATCCGCGTCCATTGTTGGCTGATACAATCACAGGTAACGACGGTTACCCTCTGTATCGTCGTCGCTCTGCAGAGGAAAATGGCAGAATTTTAACGTTAAAAGTCAAGAACTGGCCTCATTTCGTTGCCACCTAAATTCGAATAAGTTCTCGAAAATTTTAATCAAAGATTTTATCCAAGGCGCAATTAATAATATTTTATATATATTTTCAGTCACTACCTACATTTAGGCTAAAAACAATGCTTAAGAAAATAATCCAAAATGCAGCCGGAATCGCTATCCTGGTGAGTTGAAATATATTTTAGTAGGTGTCACTAGAAACCGAATAAAATTGAAAATGTATTTTAATTTAAAATGTGTTTTATTGCAGTGATCAAACGAATTAGTGAAGGAGTCGGTACACCCCTTCATAACGGGTAGGTATCATTACCCCCAAAAAAAAAAAAAGTTTTGTTAATAAAACAAATTTTTGGGATGTTTTATGCCTTAGTGCTCAGGGGGCCTATTATGAACTTGATGCGAAGCGGATCGCATTTCGCATTTTCATGCGATTTCGCATTTTTGTATTATGAAACATCTTTTTCGCTCTTTTTCGCATTTAAACCACTCTGAGTCGAATAATGCGCCAAATTATGGAAAAAGAAGGCGGATTATTCAAAAATAAAATTGACAAATCCGACAGCTCAATAGCAGTCGAATATCGTATTTGAATTTGAATTTGAATAGTGAAAAATTATTTTGTGCAGTGATAAAATGTAATTATAATTAATAATTAATATTATTAGTATACATATTTGAAAATGGGAACAGCTATAGCAGAGCATACCATTTTTCGCGCATGCGCAATTTTTGCAAGCGCCATTGTTTATAATGTGGAATTAAGGTAAACTACATTTTGGATTGAGTCTTGGCTAAAAAAAACGCTTACTATTTGACAGCAAACACCTTACTATAGTTTGAGTCTTGAGTTTAAAAAACTGGTTTGCTATGTGTATTTACTAAAATAAATTTTGAAATCTTTGATAATTTTTGACGTTAGAATTGTAAATTAATTAATAATAATTGCTTCGTCAACCTTGCAGACACAGATCAAAGAGATTTTTTCGCCCTTATCGCTTCTTCTGATAGTACCACAAATGTTAAAAACAGCATCTTTTATATATATAACAATTTTTTTAATATAATTTTAATTCGTTGTATACCTTAGAAGATGGGGGCTGCCGCCCCCAAACCCCCGCTTTTCCTGAATTTATACAATTCCTCCTGTTTTAAATTTTATTTGTAATTTTAAACTAAAAAAAAAAAAATTGCAAAATTTTCCTGGAAAAATTGCAAAACTTTCCCAGAAAAATTACTTGCACTGTCAAAAAACTGTTGAGATACAATCCTAATATCAAAATTTTTATAAAAATCGCACATTTTGACGTCTTTTAAAATTTCATCTGACAATCATTTTCCATCGTACCAAAATATCCGAAAAATAATGCATTACATACTAATAAAAGTAATGCATTACCTGCAGTTAACAAAAAAATCACAATAATTTTTTTGGAAAAGTGGCATTTTTCTTTACATATTTTAGTTTTAAAAATTAGCACTTTATTAAATATGGAGCTATTTTCTAGTTGAAATTATTTCTACCATTATAAAAAATGGCGCTGTGTGACATGGTATGCTCTGCTATAGCTAAGCCTGAAAATGTTTCTTATTACACTAAAATTGTACTATTTATTTTAATAATTGAATATATGTATGTACATATTAATTATTTAGGACCACTACTCCGAGGCAATTTTAGGTTATCGTCGACTGCATGGTGAAAAATGAAGGGCTAGCTAAACATTTTTTGTGTGCTCCACAGTATAAACAGCAGACAAATGGGCAATGGAATTAAAAACCCAATTAAACAGCGAAGCCCCCTCCCCCCCCCTTAAAAACAGTGGAAGGTTGGAAAAAGGTAAATATTTATTTTTCAATGTCATAAAATATTTTGTACCGCAGATACTATTTTCAATTCTAGGTCTGGAAAGATTATAAATACCATATTAAAAGCAAACTAAGGCACAATAAAAAATTAATTCATGGGACAGGTGGCGGCAAGAACCGATCTTATAAATTTTCCAATTCCGAGGAACAAATTGTAACTCTACTGGATTTAAATTCGGATGTTGATGGATTTATTGCCAAAAGCTTTGGAGCTCCAAAACCGAATATTGAAAATGAAGCTGGTCCATGCCCAAGTGCAGCTTACTTCTCAACGGAAGATATATGGATTAGAAACGGCGAAATTACTAACGAAACAGTAGTCGACAACGTGATTCACGACATCGATGATGTACATGTGCTGGAGGTGGAGAAAGAAAATGATGCGCCTGTATTACCAAACCGACCGAAGCAAAAAAGAACAACTTTAAGTTTGATACAGAAACAGGTTGACTCTCAGGTTGATTTTCATAAAAAAACAATAACGTTTATGAAGAATCAACAAGTAATCAAAGAAACATTTTGCGTTGCTTGAAGGACATACGGGGAATACAAGAAAAGAAACTTAAAATTTTTATGAAGAAATGATGCATGTGAAGTTTATCCTAAAAATTTCTTAAAACAAGAAAAATAATAATTTAGGAATATTTTAAGAAAAAATTCACATGCTTATACAGATGTAAAGTTTATACTATAATTTTCCTAAAACAACAACAACATTATATTTTTTTAATGTATTTGTGTAATGTAAACATTCAGGCGATTTAAACAAAATATCAAAATGCTTGAGTTAGAATACAATATTTTTTATTTATCAAAATAAATAATCATAACAATTTTTTTTGCAGAATTTTTTCATGGATTTACTTCGGTCTAAAAAGATCAAAGTATTGAAATCCTGTCTAAAATGACGAAAAATTTAGTTGGTCCAAACCCACTTTTCTCGACGTTTGGAAAGTCCCTGAATCTCAAAAAGCAAACTAAAAAAATGTCCGTCCATCTGTCTGGATGTCTGTACCCAAGGTAACTCGAGAACGGCTTTTCCGATTTGGAATTTTTTTCGCCAATCTGTTTCTATGGTCAAGGCGGAGATTTGAAAAGCTTTTGGAGACTGTACGTTAAGAGGGTGGGGTACCTGCCATATACGAATTTACCCAAAACACCTGGGCCCCTATTTCTGAATACGATTCGTATCGTTGTACGATACGAAAATGATATTCGATACGAATATGAATTGGTATTTTTGAATACGAACGTATCAAGTAGTTTAATTTTTGCAGTGTATTACAGGGAATTTTTTTTTCGTAGAATAGCCCTAATCACAGAGTAAGCGAAATATTTGTCAAATTTTTGACGTCCAATTTGAAAAATAAATATTATACGCTATAAATTAATAAATAAAATAGTATTTAATAAATGGAATCCATAGCGATTTATTTTTCCAGTGAAGCGAGCGATGATGAGGCAACCCTTTCTCACCCTATTAGATACAGGCAAATGCGGGATAATTCGAACATTTTTAAACTCTCAGATACAATGTGAGTATTTCAATTTATTTAGTTCAAGCAAATTGATATACATACTTATATCATCTGTAGCTTCTGAATGTTTCAAATTATTGTTTATTATTCTATATAGGTTTCTGAGATTATTTAGACTCTCAAAAAGTGCAGTGAAATATATATTTGATGAGCTAAATGCCGATTTTGCCGCAATGCTTAGATTTTGCGCTCAAGGAAGTTACCAACAAAGCGTAGGGCAGGACTTTTTTGTTGGAATGGCACAATCAACGGTATCCAGTGTAATCAGCGAAGTGCTAAATGTTTTTGAATCCAAATTGTGCTCAAAGTGGATATCGTTTCGTCAATCCAACACAGATAAAAATTTGGCAGCAAGTGCTTTTTTTAATAAAAGTGGATTTTCCGGCGTTATAGGCTGCGTAGACGGAACCCACGTGAACATAGTACGCCCAATAGAAAATGAGCACATTTATTTCAACCGGAAGGGCAAACACAGCATTAATATAATGATAGTAAGCTTATAATTGTCACTAATTGGTACTCATATTATGTCAAGTATTTAATATTTGTGTTATTCCCACCTAGGCATGCGATAATAACATGAGGATTATGGCTGTTGACTCAAGATATGGCGGTTCATCCCATGACTTTTTTGTATGGAGTTTGAGTACATTCGTCAATATTTGCAATCCAATTTTAATTCTGAGAATTCTAATTATTGGCTACTTGGTAAATATAACATTGTTGCATGAATCATTATGTTTATATACAATACATAATGTTAGAACATGTTTGTGTACATATACCATATGTTAAAATAATTGTCTACCTTTATTTTGGTTAATAGGTGATTCTGGTTATCCTGTGGAACCGTGGCTTATAACGCCTTTTCGAGCGGCTACCGAAGCCAGCAGAGAAGCTATATTTAATTCTATTCATTCCCGAACAAGGAACGTTGTTGAGCGAACCATTGGGTTGCTCAAGACGAGGTTCAGATGTCCTCTGGGAGCCCGCGAGCTTCATTATATGCCAAAGAAAGCTTCGCAGATAATTAACGTCTGCTCCGTACTTCACAACATTTGCCTCCACTACAATGTCTCGTTTGATTTAGAAAATGAGGCTATAACTGAACATCAAGATGGTGAAGAAAATATATCACATGAACAAGAAAATATGTAGGTCCAGATTCATTCGCCTTATTCCATATTTTTTTAACCGTTGATGTGGAGGCGTGGCAAATTTTGGCGACTTTTCTAATGGATTCAGCACTTTTTGCGTAAGATAATATATTACTTCTCATTTGTGCTGATAATTTAGCTGGCATTTTAGTTTTCTACGTAAAATTATTATTTGATGTAATAATTTGATGTTGTAATTTTATTAGTTTGTCTAACAAGGTTTAAGGAGTACCCAAATAAGTTTTATTTTCAGTTATTTGTCGAGATATCGTGCTTAGCGTATCCCTTGTTTGTCAATTCAAAATGAATAAACACTTAGAATTGTTCAAATGGCCCAAAATTGATTTTTATTTTAACAAGCAGAATTGGATTGGAAATGATATCAGAGTAGAATGTAGGATAAAGTATAATTTGTTTTGTTAGAATAGGTTAGCTATATATACATATATCTATAAGAGTTATCTATTGTATATCTTAACATTATGTTCTAGAATTTTTAAGTAGTGTTTTACTGTGACATTTTTAAATTGTTTAGCTTTATTAATTATTTTATCACATACACTGTTTACTTCGTACAATTTTAAGTCTTCTATTTTAGGATATCGTAATCGTGCATCTACAGCAATCTTAAATAGGAATTAATTTTACATATTTAGTATTTTTTACTAAATATGTAAACAAATAAGTTTTAACTTACCAATTCATACCCATTCGGTTCCAACAAGCATAAGAATTTTTCTAGATATTCCTAGGTACTAATTTTTGTATTGAGGATTTTTTTCCGTTCATTAAATGTATGGTTCCAGTTATTAACAATCGCTTCCCAAGGCTCTATATTTGATGACAAAAAATTAATCCTGGATTCAATTTCAAAGTCACACTCTATAAATTCGTTATCCTCTATTGGCAGTAAATTCTCATTATTTTTATGTATAATTTTCCGGCGAGTGATTATGCCAGATTGGGAAAGAGTGTTCTTTTTATTGTAATAGGCATTAAATAATTTGCCTTTAGCCGAATTCCCGTATTCAGCTGGTGTGTAGTATGTACACACTTTCGCATTCAGTATTTTGATTGAAAATCGATAAAATTATTTTGACGATGTTATTGAAGTCTTCTCTTTTTAAACTGTGAATACAAGTAAATTGAATTAATAAGTTATAATCTAACAAAATCTTTAACTTATTAAGCGCTAAACTTAAAGGGCAATCTTTTAACTAGATATTTCTGAAATTATTGCATTACTTTAGCTAGATCTTTTGGAATATATACGGAAAAATGACATATAATACTATTTTTCATTTGAAAAAATCAAAACAAAAAAAAAATGTCGGCTTTGTCAAAATTTTTGAAATTATTAAATATTTTAAATTAAAAATAGTATTGTATGGATTTCGAATAACTTCCAGAAGATTTTAGATACAATAATGCAAACATTTGGGAATTATTGCTTAAAAAAGGAAATGTAGTTTCGCTAAAACAACCATGTGGGTCGTCTAAACAATTGATTGACGCCTTACTGTCTAAACAATTGATTTAAATTAATTGTTTGTAATTAAATTATAAATATTTTAAAAATAATAACAAATTTCCAAATATAGTACTCACACTAGTTCAGGATTTTTATTTAAAGCATCATCTATAATTATTTTAGAAATTTTAACTCTGTCTCGATTTTGAAATGATTGTGGATTTTTGACGTAATTGCTTAAAATTTCTTTCGCTGAAGTTCGAAGAAGCTGATGAATATCCTAAGTGGTATATAAATATAGGAAATTTAGGTTGAAACTACTTGTTAAATATCAATTCAACGGTTATATTTAGAAAGTACACGGCATGTGTTTTTGTATTGTTTTGCAGAATATTAAAAATTTACAAAGCAGTGTAAATTGAATTTAGCGAAACCAAATCCAGTTAAAATAAACGATTTGAAGTGAATCTATCAAATAAATATGATGGTCAAAACATCAGCAAAATTCGTTAGTATTTTTATTCTATATATCTGGTAAGTTTGGAGAGTTTAAGAATCTGTATTGGAACTCAAATAAAAATGTGAAAAAATTGATTTGAATTGTGATCAAAATTAAATACGCGTCGTAAGCGTACCCCGTAGAAATAAAAACAAAATAATTACTTCTATATTGAATTTCACTTTTTCTTGATGCGTATTGCGGATGTCAAAACTATTAAATTGTTCAGCCTCTAAACATGAAAATGTTCTAAGTAATTTATATGGTGGGGGTACTAGTTCATCTTGCACCTCTGCTTCCAAAATTGTTACTGTTTTATCAGGCTGATTTTGTTCAATTATTTCAATCGAATTGATGTATTGATCATCTGCTCTTATGTCTTGCGATGATTCGTGATCCAAAGCGGCTGCTTCGATGATGCTATACGAAAGGTTATTCAATTCTTCTACCAGAAGAATTTAATTATTTTGTATACCTTTTAACGTATTGGACGAAAAACTCTTTTTTAATTTCCGCTGCGCTTTGTCCATGAACAAATTTAAATTCATTTTCAATTAAAAAATGGGAAGCCACTATATAAAACAATACACACACTTTTAAGATATTGAAAATAAAATGTAATATCAATTTTATATACATATACCGGCCCTCTGAAATATTTCATATGAGAATTCCCCCGTCCCCATTGCTGGTACGATTTCGGTGACATTTTTTTATGTCACTGGAAAAGCTTCGAAATACGCTCCCATGTTTTTTTTTGTATGTCTTTACTTATTAAGTGATCACTAATTGAACTTACCTCAAAATATAATAGTTCACTTGTAATTTTGTTAAATTAATCACAATCAGTTTCTTATTACTTATAAAAATTTAAAATATATAATATTAAAATATTGAATCCACTTTTCACTGCGCACGTTTAGATATTGTAACCAGAATAACCGCAATGTGTTCTAACGGTTGTAAAAAAATATTTATTGCTATCCTAAACATGTGTATTGTGTACCTACAAGCATTAAATTTATTTCGTGTTACCAACAAACAATATTTAATTCACCTAAACATAAAATGTTTATAGCAAACACTTTACGTTATTCTCGTTTGTATCAAATATTACTTGTATTAGTAGTTAATAAAGTAAATATTTCGAAGTAATATTACATTGGAAATTTGTAAGTGTTGTACCCAAACACAAAAATCATTTAACGAAAACAACTAATTATTTCTTGCTAATGATGAAATCCAAATTTATTTTAGTTAAACACATTTGGTTTGCAATGGAGAATTATTATTTCTTTGAAATACACAATGTTCTGGATAACCTATTAGTGTGTAGATCAAATATTCGATAGTTGGTCCTAAATAATTTGTGAACACTCTTTTTTTTCAGTTAGTATCAGTGGTAAAAAATTATTTAAATCCTGAAAAATTAGTCAACTTTTAAATTCTATAAAATACAGTAAGGTTCAACATAATTGATGCTTTTGGTCAACGAGATAAATAGATGATTCAGCAATCTGAAAATAATAAAAAGGACCTGTTTCCTATGCATGATTTGATGGTATGAAAAATCAAAATTTAAAAAAGATTTAACTGTTTATATAATTTAAATTCCAATTGGAAAAATACCTAATTTAGCAGTGTAATATTTTGTTATTTTTATTTTTAGCATAAACTTCATACTCATTTTTATTGTGTTTTAATTTTATTTTCGGGAGTAGTATCGTATCACACCATATCATAATAAATAGAGTATACAATGTATATACCATATCTATAATCGTATCTAGACATTTGAAAGCATTCACAAGTAGACAGCAGCATCACTATGTACTGTCTGGTACAGTAAAAATTAACTTCCAAACAGCACTGTTTATTGCGCTCGCACGTAGACAGCAAATTTGCTGTCTAAGCACAATATTACTGTCTCGTGTGTTGGTATAATAATGATGTCTCTAAACGAAAAATGTAATAAATGACATATTTCATGTACAAATCGTATCACAAATATAATTCGTGATGTTTTTTTTTTCAGACAACAAATCCATCCATCTAGTATTCCATCTCATACCTTAAACAAAACAAAATTTCATTTTTCGAAATATTTTATTTTATAAAAACATAATCATAATTACAATTTCAATGAACTAATATTTTTTTTTTTTAATTTTATTTGATTATTTAATTAAATAATCAATAATAATCCTTCCAATGTGTCGTTTTTTGTATAATCAATCATTTTAGTAATTCCATTAAAAAAATTAATCAAATTTTTTTTAAATAGTAAAATTTTTTTCAATTCATTAACTTTCAAAATATTTATTTCTAATTGGTTCGTTCTTCTAATATAATAAAATAATGTTACTTTTAACTCTTTTTTTATGTTTTATTTATTGTATAATTAATAATAATTTATTAGTATATTTTTATTTTAGAATTATATTTTATTGATAATTTATTATTTTGAGATACAAATAACATATTTTATTGTATTCATAATAATTCAAACAAAAATATAAATTAATAAACAACAATTACAACAAATTTTTTTTTTTTTTTAATTTAATTCATTAATATATTATTTATAATTATAATAATTACCGATAATTTTGACTTTTTTTTTAGTTTTTTTTTTTTTAGTTTTTTGATTTATGAAATTTATAAGTAAATTAATTAATAATGTATTATAATTAATTATAATGAAAATGTAATATTTTACATAAATAATGTAATTTTAATTTAGTTGGAAATAGACTAAAATATATTTTTATATTTTCAAAAACAAAAAAAAATGAATAAATTGGGGTTTTATTAATGCTCCAGTTATAGTAAATGTATTATTTATTTTTAGTTTGCTAGGAAAATTAATTTTAAATTCATTTTTAGTATTTATGTAAATTTAGCTTAATTTTTATTTTTAATTTCCACGTATCACAGATTTCTTGCTTGATTATTTTATTTTTGGAAATAAGAAAAAAAAACTTTACTACGATTATAATACTTTTTAAAGACAAAGTGCTAATCTTAAATAAACGTTTCTTATTGATTAGTGAGCACTATACGCTGGATTATATCTAAGCTATGGTGCACTTTTTGATTTATTAGGCTTGATGAGGACAAATAATTTGAACAAATTATTGTTTTATTCAAGCGACACACCTCTAAGGTTTACAAAGTAGAGTTACTGCTGCAAAGCTCATATAGTTGGAACTGAATTAAAAAAAACACTAGTTATGTACATAATTCGACAAAGATGAGATTATCGAAATTCGAGATTTTTGGACTGAAGTAGTTTTTTGGATTTGAATAGTCTTGATTGGTTGGCAACGGATATGAAAATATCATAAGCAAAACCCAATGATTGGGTCTCTTCAAAATTTCAGAAATATTCGGAATATTTTTGTGAGTGTTACACTACAATACTCGAACTTGCTGAGATTATTCGAGTTTAAATCCGGATTTCTTGCTTCTCTGAATTTGCAAGTTGCTAAATTCCGTCTTGTTACATTAGTGAGTTATCGAACATTTTTATTTTGAGCTTCCTGAGATTGCGAGAGAGTTACTTAAAGTTAAGGTAAATTTGAAGTATGTTTATTTTCAAAGATCCTTGGAATAATTTTCTATTAATCCAGATATTACGAATATGAACGAGGTTGATTGGTATCGATATTATTGGACACTTTCAAGATTATTGGAGATTATAGGAGCTTTTCGAGATGATAAGGTATTCGCTAATGTTACTCACATGATGTAGCTAGTTATTCAAAATTGTTGAAGATCTTTTGAGCTGAATCCGATTATTGCAAATTTTCCAGATTATTAGGGATTTTTTGATTTTATTGAAGTTACACTTGATTGTTTATAGTGATGAGCTGCTGGTTTATTTATCGTTTTTAGAGGTATTACAATAATAGGTAAATTACCGGTACACGTTGGTTAAATATTCTACCAGGCTTTTAAAACTGTGCTCATCAAGTATCAAGTTGATCGATCCCAGAATAAATCTTCCTGGTTGGAAACCAAATTTGAAAAAAATTGCTACAACCTGAAATTATGATAAAATTATATAAAAATATTTTTACTTTGCGCTTTTATTGTGGACTGAAAATTCTGCATTTGCTTTATGTGTAAGGCTGGATCCTGGATTAAGTTGAATATCTAAACATAACTATACTTTCTATAACGACTTCTACCTTTTTTTTCGTATTAGTAGGAGTGTGCATTAATTTTAAGGGTTTTCAAAAGAAGGCGTAGCTAATACTATATCGAATCGTGTAATATCGTTGCTAACTTCTTGTGAAAGCATCATATTTTTGTTTTTATTATGTATTATATTGCCGAAGTGTCAAAGATTGTATTTTTTTACCGTTAGATAGAAATGGATCAACATATTTATACGATAGTGTAATATGGATATATTGCATTATTTCTGTGTTGTATCGTTTTTATGATTATAGTTAACCTCATGAAGCTAACTATTGCAACATCTATGTGACAGCTCATAAAAATGGCAGATAATGATAAATACGACTAGAGCATGAAGATGATAAAAATATTAATTTCGGAGTACGAGAACTAGTTTAAGATTTTTTTCAATAAAGCTATAATTGTAATTGCCGAAATTGTTGCGGCACAACTTTAGACTCGCTTTTGTTCCATTCTTTGATAACCAATTGTGAACAATATGATTCATAGTGTAATACATATAGAAAAATAATTTGTAGCATCGTATTTATATGCCAAAAAGTGTTTTTATTATTCTACGACGTAGAAATGTGATAATGTAATACAGGTCATAGGAAAAGTGCTGGTGAAAATCAACGAGTACAGTTGTGTTGGAAACTTATATTGATATGCTTTGTCGATTTCAACATGTGACTACTGGTTTCGCTATAAAAGAGGTGATTTCGATACGGAACATAAGGAATGTCTAAGCAGCCAACCAAAAAAGTTTTAAGATGAGGAAGTGGAAGCTTTACTCGATGAAGACTCGAGTCAAATGGAATAAAAATTCTGCAAGTTTTCCTCCATTTGAGTTGTGTCTTGACCGAATAAAGCGTCCACTTCCCCATCTTCATTATACGTTGATCGATCAACGATTTTCAGATGTTTAAATGCCATTGGATGGATTTACAAGCAAGAAATTTGTATACCTTACGAGTTGAAGTACATTGAAAGGCGCAACATAAGCTGTGAATAAACTATCACTGCGGAATGCTTCCATCAACAACGGTTGAAATTGGAAAGAAGCATTAAAGCAAAAACGGTCTGATTAAGGGAAACAACATGACAAAGTGATGAGGATATCAACAAATGGGCCGATTCGTGGTGTAACAAAAATTTGAAATCTTCTTGGACATTTAATAAATTTGTGTTTGAAATCCACTTTTTTTTAAATAAATATTTTCTAAAATTTAATATTTAACATTTAAGGTTTTCTTCCTTCTTTAAAACTGCAGAATATCCTAAAGGCAATGAGTACCCATTGTTCATTACATGATTTGTAACGGTACTATGTGGATTTTTAAAGTCGAAAATGGAATCGTGAATTCGTTGGTACACTTGTTTTTTAAAAATTGTTTCGTTTGTCCTAGATATTCTTCGCCACAAGAACACTTCGACTTAGGTATACAGCAAATTAGGTGGTAATTCTAAAGGAATTTGGTTTTTCAGTTTTGTAAGCAAAAACTTGCCTAAACTTCTACCAACAATTTGTCTATCATAATTTTGAACAGCAGTTGTTATTCCCATTTTTAGTATTCCATACATATGAAATTGAAATACAAATCTATCGAATATTTTCGACATTTAAATTTTGCAAATCGAAGTTACTTTCTAAAAGTTTGTTGTACTCGTCGATAGACTTCTTTATGTTCTTGGATATTATATTGTACTTTTTGGATAACCCTTTTTATCGGTACACTTATTATTTTGAAAAATTTTCGGAATGAAAACATTCAACTAATAGTATTAAATTTGTTCAGCTAAAAAATACCGTATTGTTTTTAAACGACGATGGAACCCATGAACCATAATTAAGGCACCGACCTGACCATGCTGTTTTATGATATCTATCGGAGGTCCAACTTCCAACCTCATTTCATGTCTTATCCCAAAAACAAACAGATTTTCTTTTTCAATTTTGCACGTAAATTTTATTTGCGGAGTACAGTTACTAAAATCATTAAGAAAAATGTTAATTTCAGAATTTGGTACAGCTGCAATAATATCATTCACATACCGAAAAGAGAAAATAGGTTTAACCGAAGTAGGTCAGCTACTGCTACAGCTTTCAGTACGTTAGCTACTGCGACGCTAACTGGCGAAACCATCGGTAAACCAAATACTTACTTGAAGCATCTTTCGTTTTAACTTAATTAAGTATAATGAAAGAAACATTTTACCGCTTATTCGAAAAAATGTAAATCCAAATTGGTACTACATACATAATTTCCTAATCAACTTAAATATAAAGTTGTTCTGTTGATTAAATTCAAGGTTATTGGGTTAAATCAATCTAAAAATACACCAAACGATGAATTTTTGAGAACTTCGAAACCTTAATCCTTAAGAATCCCAAGTCGTTAGTACTTGATAATTTTAATATTAACTTTTTACTGGCATTACTGATATTAAAACTCAAATGATTAAATCAATAACTTCAGTTATTGGATTTATTTATCTTAATATTTGGTTTAGATCCAGAATTGTTTACCTGTTTTTCTAAATCTCCGTCAATTCTGGACCATATCATTACTGATATACTACATAAGTGCTCAGTTTTCTATAATCGTATTTGATGTTGTCACATTTGATCATAGAATAATAGTCATCAAGTAAACTAGATTGAGTTTTAAAGTAACAGATTATAAAAAAGTCTTTATTACGAGTTTTCATCGCGAATAGAAGTGACGTGCAAATTGTTTTTAAAAATAATTTTTTCCACAATAATAAAATAATTTTGAATTGTATTATTGATTTTATAGTGTGATATATAGTGATTGGGTGTTTTGATATACCTATACATATTATACATATATACATTATACGTACATTTATTGTTAGTGTTGTGTTTTTCCTTGTTTTGTTCTTTTATTCATAATAATGAACTGTGGCAAGTGTGATGCAGATTTATCCACTTTAAAGGAGAAAATCGGGTGCTCTGGCTTTTGCAACAGAGCATACCATTATGGTTGTGCAGAAGTGGATCGAATGTCATTTAATGCCACACTGAAATGCGCCAACATAATGTGGTTCTGCAATGACTGTAGAGACCTGATGAAAAACAAAATTTTTTTAAAAATGTTTACACCTAATTCTAACTGGAATATTCCAATTGATAAGCAAATTAATATTGCGGATCAGGATATGGTGAAGTGTTTGCAGAAGGAGATTGACACGAATAAGGAGAATATAAGCTTAATATTTAAAAAACTTGACACTGCAGACAAGGTAGTTTTTGATAGCAGAATGAAGCCGACATATCGCCAAAAAGAACGATTACCAAGGGGCCAAGCGAAAGTGATTAATGACCTTTGCGGCACTACGACTCAAGCTGAATCAACAACAAAGCCCCCAAATATTGATTCTTCAGAGGCATCATCTAGTAAACCATATAACATTTGCCTTAGCAGCCCCTCGAATAATGGGCTAATATCCAAAGTTAATACCCAATCGAAGTTAAACAATCAACAAGCAGTTCGAGGTTCTAATATCGTGCCAGATATTATTATCAAGACGGTACCACATAAATTTTGGCTTCACCTATCCAGACTGGATCCTCTAACAACCGAGGATGATGTTTTAGCTATGGCTAATAAGTGTTTGGGAACAAGTTTCTACCATGTTGGTAAATTGATTCCCAAAACGAAAAAAATTCAGGATCTGGAATACTTATGTTTTAAGTTGGGAATAAACGAAGATCTCAAGGACAAGGCTTTAAGTTCGGAAACCTGGCCAACTGGCGTATATATTAGACCATTTAAGAATCAAAATTTTCGGAAAGCAGTTGCCTCAAACGTCAAATTTCGCAACCCAACTGTAGAAGTCGAGACTCCCAGAGTTTAAGGGATGTTGTTTTAAATAAGAGGATGATTCGGCCCATATGTTCAAAACTAAGTACAGTAACCTCTATTTATTACCATAATGCATCCAGTATTCGAGGGAAATCTAAATTGTTTCTTTTGGGTGTCCTCGACAACGATTATGATGTTATAGTTATTTGTGAAACATGGCTTACAAAAAATTTCAATTCAGAAGAATTCTTTCCATCAGATTACGTGGTCTATAGAAAAGACAGGCATGATTTTGATACCAGCCTTAAAGGAGGAGGTGTGTTGATCGCCGTGAAAAATTTACTTTCGAGTGAAGTTATAGCGTGTCATCCGGTATACGATATTATGGCTGTACGTATTAAAGCCGATATTTCTTTTATCTTCGTGGTCGCTGTTTATGTGCCCTGTGGATCAACTTTAGAAGTTTATCTGGAATTTATTGATTTTTTCAATTCAGTAATGTCTGCCGTGCATACTGATGAACAACTCATGATCATTGGTGATTTCAATCTTCCAGACATTGTTTGGTTTGACGTTGATGGTGTTCTCACGCCCTCTTCTAACGATCAAAAAGCATTAGCCATCACCGATTATTTTGCGAGTATAGCAACCAAGCAATTGAACCAAATAAGCAACAGTCGAGGAAAACTATTGGATTTAGTATTTTCATCTAATGTTATGTATTCGGATATTTCTTCATGTGAGGATTTTACTGGATGTGGGAGTGTCTACCATACTCCAATAATGATAAATATTTTTCATGAAAAATGCAATACTAAGTTTTCCCTTGATAATTCTTTTCATTTTGATTTTAGACATGCTGACTACATTTCTTTAAACGAATTTCTTGTCAACTCTGATTGGGAGTTCCTTAGGCGTGGGAAAAACTTGAACGAAGCCGTTTCTTTGTTCAATGAACTACTCAAGACTGGTGTTGAAAGGTATATCCTTTTAATTAAAAATGAACCTCGGTTTCGTGAACCATGGTACAATAGGAAACTATTGCGCCTGGAAAAACGGCGTAACAAATTTCATTCATTATACAGGCTACATGGGGCTGAGTTTTATTCTAGATTCGATGCAGCTCGAAAAGAATTTAAAATTTTAAATTGGTTCCTATCTAATAACTATATTTTGCAGATTAAAGTGGACTTAACGTCTAATCCAAGAAAATTCTGGAATTTCCTCAATGGTAAAAGGAAAGCAGTTGGGTTTCCTTTACCGATGATTTATCAGAATTCATTGGCGAGTCAACTCCCTGATATCTGCAATCTATTCGCCAAATATTTTGAGTCCGTGTACGAACCATCCGCGATATCATTTCCATTACATAACACGCCTTCATTAGCTTGTAATCGTACTGATTACAATTTATTAAAATTCACTGAAACGGAGGTTTATGATTGCTTGTCTCTTCTTGATGTAAGTAAGGGGGCTGGTCATGATGGCATTCCACCCATCCTCATAAAAAATTGTGCAGAAAGTTTAGCTCTTCCGCTTACCCACATCTTTAATGAAAGCCTTCGGACTGGGATTTTTCCTGATCCCTGGAAAATATCCTTCATTCGTCCGTTTTTTAAATCTGGCAAAAGATGTGAAATTAGCAACTATCGTGGAATTGCTATTCTTTCTGCTATTCCCAAACTTTTCGAAGCCATAGTGCAGAAATTTATGTTTTTTCATGTGAAATCTCTTATTTTGCCTGCACAACATGGGTTTTATCCGGGAAGATCTACAATTACCAATTTGACTGCATTCTGTGGACATTTATACAGCAGAATCGAGGGCCGGCAACAAGTAGATGTAGTTTACACTGACTTTTCAAAAGCTTTTGATAAAATTGATCATTCAATTCTTATCTATAAGCTAGAGAAACTAAATTGTGAGTTCATCCCTATCAAATGGTTGGAATCTTATCTGTTTGGCCGGTCACAATACGTTAAGATTAATGATTCTGCTTCTCATTTATTTCGTGTAACTTCTGGAGTACCGCAAGGTAGTCACATTGGTCCACTTCTGTTCTCATTATTTATTAATGATGTTGTGGAGTGTTTTGAATTTGCACATTGCCTTCTTTACGCAGATGATATGAAAATATTCGCTCCGATTTCTTCAATTTCTGATTGTTTAAAGTTACAAAATGATTTGAACACATTTTGCAGTTGGTCGTTTAACAACAAATTGTTGTTGAATGTTTCCAAATGTAAGGTTATCTCTTTTTTTAGAAAGCGATCACCTATTCTTCATCAGTATTTTCTTTATAATATGGTGGTTGACAGAGTTGAGTTCATGTCTGACTTGGGTATAATTTTCTCTTCTGATCTTTCCTTTACAAAACATATTGATTCTATTATTGCTAAGGCTTACATTATGTTAGGCTTCATTAAGCGTAATTGTAAAGACTTTTGTGACCCGCTTACACTAAAATCTTTATATCTGTCCTTTGTTCGGTCTATTCTTGAATTCGTTTCTCAGATCTGGTCACCATTTTATAAGTGTCATTCAGATAGAATAGAAAGTGTTCAAAAGCAATTTGTACTGTATGCTCTTCGTGGTCTACCTTCTGATAGAGTGAATAACTATGTTCTTCTGCCTTATAAAGATCGCTGTAATTTATTAAAATTACAACGATTAAATCACCGAAGAGACATAGCATCAGCTATCTTTGTGCGCGATGTTTTGACCTCACGAATTGATTGTGATGAAATACTTACGCATTTCAATTTTTACGCTCCTACGCGTTGTTTGCACATTGATTCTGTTACTACAAACTACGCACTTTCTGAACCAGTCTTGAGAATGTCGCAAATTTTTAACTCTGTTTTTGAAATTTTTGATTTTAATATGTCAAGAAATTCGTTTAGAAATGAGTTATTTAAATTTTTTGCTATTGATAATTAATATTTTTTGTACCATTAACGTATTATTAATATTTTTGTATTGCATTATAATTTCTTATTACCGATTGTACTTTACTGTAGGTTTAAATAAATAAATAAATGAATTAAATAAATGAATTAAAGAATCTGTCATCTAATATTATATATTTCAACAACTTTCTAGAAGTAATTGACAGATTGTCCAGACTAATTAAAAGTAATAGTGGAATTATACGTACGAAAGCCATTAAGTCAAAATTATGATTAAGTCTAATCAATATGAAAACCTGTTGCAAAGCTCAATCGGCAATTCCAAAAAGACTTGGGCTATTCTTATTAACATGATTTTTAATAGGGAAGAGGATCAAATAAGTGGTAACTATATCCCAATGCTTGGCGGTAATGATTAAATAATAGACAATTCTCTTGAAATAGCTAATCTATTAAATCAACATTTTGTTAATATCGCAAACATAGTCATCCCGAGTAATGCATCGATGGACTTCTCTTGAAAGGTAAAACAAATGTTTTACCTAATTTTACGGTTTTCAAAATATCCTGAAGAATTCCCAAACCTGTAATCTATGATCCATTCGTCTGCATTAACATTTTCGTATTCCATATATCTGGACAAGGTTGTTTCTCCTGCAGCAGTGGTAGGCCGTGTTGGTGAAAAAACCTCCAGACAGGTCAATTTTGAAAATTTTCTCATGTAAGTTTGTTTCATTGTTTCAAAAAAGTTATGTATTTTGAAAAAATTTCGTTTTTTTTTTCGGCAAACCTTGCTGGCGAGAAAAATATCTTTAATTTTAATTATTAACCTTAATTATTGAGCTAAACAATATTTTTAAAAGTATTTTTATAAATTGATTAGTCGGGCAAAATTGTAATTTTCTACATTTTAGCAAACAACTATTTTGCTAACGACAATTATTTTCGTAAATAATTCTTTAATAGTTAAATATCTGTGTTTCCAGAGCTTTTCTAAATTGTTGGAAAGAATATTTTTTAAGATGTAATTCCATTTTCAACAATTGGAATTTATGATGATATTATAATCGTTACTGCGCCCTCACTAAATACAAGGAGGTCTAACACATTTCACGTGCTAAAAAAATCTCATTAACGTTCCAACCATTGAACAGTAAACACTAAAATTTATTCTATTGTGTAATAAAACATCATAAAAGAAAAGTTAAGAGAAATGCTTCTCAATGAAAAAACCGAGTCAATTCAAGAAAATATAGCACGAATCTCACCCACAGAAAACGCAGATTATTCACTGTGGAAGCCGACTAAGAAGCTGAAACCTCAACAACAGCATATTCCGCCGATACGTAAAAGTATGACCGTCACTGGGCGAGAAATAATGAAGAAAATGTTGAAGTATTTGCAGACCATTTTGAAAGTTTTCAACCATATCCGTTAGAAAGTTCGGTTGAACAGAACAACAACATTCAAAACTACTTGGAAGCACAATTGCAAATGAGTCATACTATCACGAAGTTTTCTATATTAGAAGTAAGAACGATGATACAGCTAGAGTTAAATCCTAAAAATGCGCCAGGATATGATAGGAAGCATTTTGCAACAGTTGTTAGATAAGGGTATTCGATTTACAACCTAGAATAACGCTACACAGTTGAAAAAATTACTTTAACTTTTAATGCAAGCCTTGCAGTACGACTTATGTAATGCAAGTTATTATTAAATTGTAAAGAAATGATTGCATTAAAATGAATTTTAACGCAATCATGAAGATTTCTAAAGCAACATTTGCATTAAAGTTATTTTTAATACAAATATTAAACATTTTAAAGCAACTTGCTAAAACGACAAATTTATGTAAAATTTAATACAAATTTACGTGTTTTGCGTTATTGAAATAAAATTCACTAAATCAACCCGACTTAATGAAATATATATACGCTGCTTAATAAATGTTTAATAATTTAGAATTCCGAATTCGAAAATGTATATCATGTTAAAGGTAAGATTTTCAGTTCTTAAATTATAATTTATTACTTTGGGTGACCCAGGAAAGATGAATTTTTGATTTTTTCTAAGTAAACTGCAAAAACACTCTGAGAACTCGACCCTTAGGGCACCAAAAAAAAGAACAACTCTAGAATAAACATGGTAACAAGACTTTACTAGCAGAAATAAAAGACAAAATCGTGACTACAGTTACGGAACTTTTAATGGAACTTGCTTTAAAATTTAATACTTCTAAAATATTTTATTAATGCAGTCATTGATAAATTTTGATGCAGTTGATTGACGGTTCTTTTACAATTTGCATTATATTCCAATGGAATGTTGCACTAAAATTTAACGTAATTGCTGTGTTACAAATTAATACAAATTGTATTAAAATCATTTATAATGCAAGCTTTGTATTATTTTGTAATACAGCCTTCCGTAGGATCTATATGTAATGCAATTTGCATTACATAAGCAATATTTTTTCAACTGTGTATACTTAGGACATGATTTTCCCCAATACAATGGAAGGTTTCACAAATAATATTAATACCAAAACCAGGAAAGCCTCCAGAAGAAGTTACGTCGCACAGACCTATAAGATTGCCACCCATTATGTCTAAATTATTTGTTGGAGAATAAACTGATTCCGGATCATAAGTTATATATAGGCCAGTATAGTATGTATAGTTATGTATAGGCCAGAACACTCAACAATAGAACAAGTACACAGAATAGTTCAAGTACTTGAAGAAGCCCAGCAGGAAAAAAGATAGTGTTCTGCTTTATTCATGGACATAGTACAAGCTTTTGACAAGGTGTGGCACGTGGGATTACAATACAAAATTAAGCGATGGTTGCCACATGATTTCTACAGAATATTAACATCATATCTACTGGACAGATATTTTATAATAAAACATCTAGATGCGTATACAAATGTCCGCCCAATTAAATCTGGTGTACTACAGTACAGTGCAGTTTGCTTAGGACGATATTATATCTGCTATATAAGGCAGATATACCTACAAGCAATCAAGTAACTGTCGCAACATTTGCAGACGACACAGCAGTACTCTCATCACATGAAGACCCCAGTAAAGCTACAGAAGTTTTGCATAAGTCTAATCATGTAACCTTTACTATGCGAAGAGATACATGTCCACCAATACAAATGAATGACCAGAATATACCTCAAACTGATGAAGTGAAATATTTAGGCATTCACCTCGACAAACGGCTAACATGGCGTAAACATATATGGACAAAAAGAAAACAATTGGGAATGAAACTGACAAAAATGTATTGGCTGATAGGCAGAAAATCAAGTGTGTCGATTGAAAACAAACTAATGCTCTATAAAATGGTAATAAAACCTATCTGGACATACGGTAAACAGCTGTGGGGAACGGCCACCAACTCGAACTTGGACAATCTACAGCGGTTCCAGTTTAAATTTCTAAGGATCATAGTATAGATGCTCCATGGTTCGTATCAAACGATATAATTCACAGAGATCTACAGGTCCCAACAATACGGGAAGAAATTAAGGATTCCAGTGCCAGGTATCACTCAAGATTGAAGATTCATCCAAACGATCTGGCCAGCAAGCTTCTCACTACCACAACGACGGAACGATTAAAACCCCACAAAATGTTTAATTTGCCAAATAGGTTTTAGATATTCCTTTAGACATTAATTTTTAAAATCCCTAATGAATCGAATCAATAATAGTTAAATTTATGTGTTATATCAATTTATACTAATCGTAATGTAAGTGAGAATTTATCAATGGATAAAAATACTCCGATCATGACAATGTAAAAAGACAAAAAATTTACTGAATGTCTCACAATGAGATAGATTGTAAAATAAAGGAAAACAAAAAAAAAAAAAAAAAAAAAAAAAACATTTAATCTATATACTGCGTATACGATTAATAAATGTTGAACGCTACAGAACCGAATTTATGGAAGTTGAAGATAAAATAATTAATTTAGATCCCGAGGAAAATTTAGACGACGAATTTGAGGACAACTATTACAAGGCAGTGGCGGGTTTAAATCTTGCTCTGCGAACCAAGATGGAACCAAATACTTATACTATACAGAGTGACAGTCATTGTATAACCTCTTTTGTTCTACAATACACGACAATCAGAGGTTAACACCATCCCAGAAGCTCCAATACCTAAAATGGACATTGAAAGGGGAAGCCGCTGGACTGTTGAAACACTTTAGCATCACCGATGCTAATTACATCGAAGCGTTGAGAAAATTGAAAGATCGGTACGACAGAAAAAAGCATATAACTTACGCTTTTATTACACATTTCATGTCACAACCATCAGTAATAACACCATCCAATACAAATGTTCGGAGACTCCTTGATACGTCAGATAAAATGACTCCTGGATTAAAGGCTCTTGGAGATGAAGCCGAATCAAGGGATCATTGTTTGATATATGTCCTGGTTAGTAAACTCTATGATGAGACCAACAGCCTATGAGCCCAAGCGTCAGCGGATCAGAATTCACCGACACTAAAACAATTCTTCGATTTTCAGGCTAGAACTTGTTTCTGGCTTAATCTTAAAAAGGCGCAACCAAACGATCAAACCCACCATCTAACCAACCCAAATCAAGTATCAAAAGCCATGTCATTCAGCCAAGTATCCAGCAATATTGTTCAATTTGTCCAAAGAAATCCACCGGCTGTTCGAGTGTGCCAAGTTCAATGAGATGCCATTAGTTGAAAGAAAAATTTGTTAAAGAAAGACAACCGACGTTTCAATTGCCTAAACGACACCCACAACCTCTATAATTGCAAATCCAGATTCAGGTGTAAGCACTGCAATAGAAAGCATCATAGTTTGTTGCACGAAAATCGCACAACACCAACAGAGGCGTTAGTTTCCAGTGTTTAGCAAAAGGAATCAGAAAACAGTTTGACCACTACCAGTCCCTTAAGTAGCTCATAGTCATTACTACCTACTGCACTAGTGAATGTAGCTGATAAATTTGACTAGAAACAATTATGCCGAGAACTATTAGATTCAGGCTCGCAAAGTTCCTTTATATCAGAAAGGTGTGCCCAAAGGTTGCAATTAAAAAGAAGTGCAGCAAAAATTGCATTATCCGGCATAGGAGCATCAACGAATGGATTTACGAAAGGTTCAGTATCACTAATGTTAACACCATGGAGCAAAGATGAACATAATATTGATTGACATAATATTAGGAGCGGATATTTTCTTCGAATTGTTGTCCGAAGGAAAATTGACCACCAAAAATAATTTATATATGAAAAAAACTTTGTTGGGATGGGTAGTGGCCAGACAATCCAGGGATGTAAAATTGAAGCTAGCTATTACCGTTACAATTACTCAACCAGAAGAAAATCTTGACCATTTGCTGAAAAAATTTGGGGAAATTAAATCAGTAGAAGTGAAACATCAGAAGTTATCGAGGAAGAAGAATTTTGCGAAAGACATTTTGAGAATACAAAGAAAGTAGATGACAGTGGAATATTTAAAGTACGTCTGCCATTCAAGCTACCTACCTCTCACCTGGGAAACTCTTTGCGCGCAGCTATTCAAACAATGCATTCGATAGAGAAAAAGTTTACCAGAGATAAAGAATTTACAAATAGGTATAAAAAGTTCATGTCAGAATATATTCAGTTGGGGCATATGAAACAAATAAATCAAAATAGAGCAGCACATTATTTACCTCATCACGGCGTTATAAAAGAGTTGAGTAGTACAAGAAAGTTACGAGTTGTATTTGATGGATCAACCAAAACTGATACAGGAAAATCCTTGAACGATTGCTTGGCAGTTGGACCAATAGTGCAATCAACCTTGTACGATATTTTATCTCGTTTCAGAACTTTTAAAGTAACATTTACAGCAGATGTCGAAAAACTGTTTCGGCAGGTTCGAGTAGCACAAGAAGACACCAGATTTCAAAGAATATTATGGCGCGATATGAAACAACAACAAAATACAAAGAGCAATTTCCAGATGCAGTAAACTATATTAAGAACAACATCTATGTAGGCGACCTGATGGCAGGAGCTGACTCGCTAGAAGCTGCGATACGACTCAAAAATGAAATAAACCCCATTCTCTCTGATTACGGATTCCAATTAAAAAAATGGTTATCAAACGAATCAAAATTGCTGAATAGTGTCCCTGGAGCTTTCAAGCCCTTAGCCAATTTAGAGATAGAAGAATCCAATTCTATTAAGGTACTTGACCTACATTGGAATCCAGCGAAGGACTGTTTCCAGTTTAAAGTGAATTTAAACAACCAACCAATAACAACCAAAAGAGGAATTTTATCCGAGGCAAGTAAAAATAACAATATTCTTTCAAACTCTGTGGATGAGGAATTTAGAGTGGGATGATCAACTTCCGAGTGATTTAGCAATCGAATGGATAAAATTACGTGAGAACCCACCCAAAATAGAGAAAGTTGAGATTGATCGACATATAGGAACCAGTCCAAGCAGTAAGTTAGCACTGTATGGATTTTCAGACGCTTCAAGAAAGGCATATTTGGCAGTAGTGTATGCAAAGATAACAATACCAAATGGGGCTGAGTGGAACTCGTAAGACTCTTTCATAAAGTTGGAGTGGAGCACTTTTCAGATACATTTGAGACCAGGCAGAGGGCAAAAACACACAAAATTTATGTATGCATCTTTGTATGTTTGGCTACGAAAGCCACAAATATTTTGCGCTTCGAAGATTTGTTGCACGAACTGGGCTGTGTAGGGAGATTCACAGTTACAATGGCACGAATTTTATTGGTGCCCGAAACCATTTATACGAGTTTTACAAATTTTTAAGACAAAATTCTAATGCATTTTCCGAATTTCTAATGACAGACCAAATGACATTCCGATTTATCCCACATAGTTCACCACATTTCGGCGGCCTGTGGGAAGCTGCAGTGAAAAGCGTTAAATAACACCTAAAAAGAGTTACAGATGGCCACATACTCACCATAGAGGAAATGACAACTCTACTAACCGAAATAAAATATATGTTGAATACGCGGCCTATTTGTATATTATCAAGCGACGACACGGAGTATTTAACTCCAGGGCATTTCCTAATTTGTCAATACACAGTACAACTTCCCAGGGAGGATCTGAAGGACGACAAAATTTCAAAATTATCAAGATGGCAAATCACCCAAAAGATGAATCAACATATCTGGAATCGGTGGTATTTGGAATATTTAACGACCTTACAAAATCGAAGTAAATGGAACAAAACACAGAATAACGTCAAAATTGGAGACGATGTGCTCATCAAAGATAATAATTTACCACCGTCAAAGTGGCTTTTGGGCAAGGTAGCGGAGTTACATCCCGGAACAGATAATCACATAAGAGTTGTAACACTTAAAACATCATCGAAGAATTATTTTTGCACCATCATAATTAACATCTACTTCATTTATTGTTTGTGGCACCGAAGCTTGGTGTAAATTCAGTCGGTTACAGAAAACGTAGATTTTTTTGGTTACAATATACAATTGTTAAATTTAAAGTACCAAAACTGTTTTGTTATGTTACTCGAGAAAATTATCATTCGGAAAATCAGTTGGGCTCATGTTGCTAAGAAAGACGTGTGACTACGTACATATTACCGAAACAAACGTTTTGGGCATGGTAAATAAAGAAAAAGCCTTTTCCTTTGTAGCAAAACGAAAGTTTGCTTCCGGAAAAAAGCTTGGTCGGATTTTTCTATTGTTTCGAGGGAACCCGAAAATGAAAGCTTGCCTAGCAGTGTTTAATTCATTTTTTCGTTCCCTTCTTTTATCTTTTTTTTTCTCTCTTTGTGAAAGAAAACAAAAAATATTTTTGATTGTTTCTTTCCCCGGGAACGAAATCGAAAAAAGTAAAATATCTCTCCTCATATAAAACACAAAAGATAGGAGAGGAGAGATATTTTATTTTGCTGGATTTCGTTCCGGAGGAAAGAAACAAAACAAGATATTTTTTTACTTCTTTCGCAAAAAGAGAATAAATAAAGGAACGAAATTGGAGTTTAAAAGCTGTTGCCTAGGGCATTGAAATTGAAATGGAATAAATCGTTTTAGTTGGAAAGAGTTTCGTATCTCTTCAACAGCTTTGTTGTATCTGGTTATCTACAAAACATTATTCCAGATTATGAATGTACACCATAAACTTGTTGCAGTAAATGAATTTATTCGTATTTGAATTTATTTAAATTTGGCACAATAAGTGGAAAATTTTTTTCTAAACAAAGGTGCGAGTTAAATATTATTAAATTAAACAAAAGTGTAACGGAAGTATTTATTATGCATGCATTTACTGTAATTTGGCCAAATTTGCCAAATTATTTAAATGCCCTTATGCGAGATATGTTTGTTTGGAATACAAAATTAAATTCTCAATTATGAAATTAAATTTAGATCGTTCGCCTCAGTAGTGAAATGCAAGCCAGCTAAGCTTGCTGATTGTTACAACCAAAAAAAAAAATCTCAACAGAGTATAAACACAAAATAAGGTACAGTTAGCCTCTAATGGAGGAATTACCATATACTACAATATTCAAATGAATCAAATTATATTAATTGATATGGATAAGCTGGGAGCAGATTATGTAATTAAACTGCAGTTAAAATTCTAGGAAAATCTGAGAAATTAAAAAGTTCATAAATTATCTCGGCTTTGTAGCATCGTGAAGATAGTGGCAACTTACAACAGTAATACGCGGTGATAACTTTAAAAAGATTACAACAGTAGAGACACAGAATATCAATTTTGATGGATGCCATGTCGTAGAGTCGATTAAGATAACTAGAGGTTAGACCTGTATTGGATATTCACATCATGATATGAGGTGTACGAACAAACTAACGTGTCCAAAATATAGCGGAAACCACAAATTTTAGTAGTGTAAGAGCACGGAAATGGAACGCAGTAATATTACTAGTAAGAATAATACAAATTATGCTACGCGTATAATAGTTGCACAGAATATTAGCGCAAGTTAAGATCACTTAATCACCAAATTAATTACCAATTAATGCAGTAAAAAAACGTATTAAATGAAAACATTCATGAAGTTTCGCTAGAAAATTGTTGGAGCTTCAACAAATAATATTAGAAAATTTACCCTCCTGAATCACCAAATATATCTTTAGGCAGAAATAAATCAAAATGAAGATCTCGTAATAAAGTTAAAAACCTGTCTCAATGAAAGGACGCATATGACAACAATTAAAACAAAAATATATGACCAGAATTAAATAAAATCCATGGTTCTCCCAAAACTTGAAGCTAGATCTGAAGAAGAAGAAGAACTGCATCAATAGTTACGTTAGGAAAATTAATAAATCAAATCATAGCTGCGATAATTACAAAAAATCCCGAAATTTGTATAAACAATCACTGAGGTAGGAGCAATCAATTTTTTTCAAAAATAAATTGATCGAAAACAAAAATAAACCAAAAGAATTATGAAAAACGTTAAAAACGATTTTTACAACTAAAAATAAAACATAGTGGACCATCCAATTTAACAATAAAATAATAAGAGAAGCATGGATTAGCCAAGGCTCTAAATCATTCATTTATATTCAGTTATATTCATTTTTACAACAGTATTCCGGGAGTAAACGCAGAAAAAAGTTCAGTTTTCAACATACTTATTGCACATCAGATTTTATTCAAAACTATAACAGAGCATTCACAATGAAAAAAAATTTTACTTTTGACTTACTGGTCTGAATGGATTCCCAACATAACTAATATACATTTTTGCTCGTTATATTGGAAATTCATACAAACCTGTAGGTAAAAAGTTTTTCCATTGTGAATGCACTGTAAGTAGTATGAATTCTAACGGAGGAGTAGGTGATATAAACCGAACTGTCATGATGAAAAATATCAACGTTAATTCTAATTCCGAAAACTATTAAATCGACTACACCAATAGAATTATGCACACTCAATATGTTGCCACCGTTCGAAGTCATAATGGAACGTGTAACTAGAAATCAATTAATCAATAATATTAACAAAAAAATATACTATTCGATCAACAACCTAGATTTCGAGAGCTGCACTCAAGCGAAACAGCATAAATCTACTGCCAGATAGCTGGAAGTAAGGAAAAAAATGATAGTAAAGTAGAGGTTTCAATTTTTCTGGATTTTAAACGAGCTTTTGAAACAATCAATAGAAAAATGTGACTTAGAAAGCTAAATAAAATTGGAGTGCAATGGGAAAAACTTGAATAATTCACTAATTAATTATATCGAAGGAAGAGCAATATACAAAACTAGGTAATTGAGTCTCTAAACTGATGCCAAACAATCTAGGAGTTCCCCATGGATCTATGTATATTATGATTTAGGAACATTGCTCATAAAAAATTGTAAAGGAAATTGTTTTGCGAATAATACGTTAATTAAAACTTTGGCAGCAAACGAAATTGGAATTAATTTTAATGAAGGTCAACCTATATATGACGAAATTAAAACTCCGCAGGCGTGTTAATTTCAATAAAATTTCCATTTCGTAAAATTTTCGAGAACTTCAATTTTTTCCAATATTTGGAGGAACCTGCTACCAATTTTATCACTTCTTTCGCTAATGCAAAATTGTGAAAAAATAAAATCATATATGGGGGGTGTATTCGTATGACGCGTAAAAATTAACACCACGTTTATTTTATTTTTTAGAATTTTTATTTTTTAACAAAAGATTTTATTCGCTTACAAAATTCACTATAAATGTTTAGGAAAAGAAATATTTCCAAACACTGGTAAGCGAAAACAAAAATTAAATTAATGGCAAAATTAAAATTAATTTTAATTGAAAATGGTTCGCGCACGATATCAAAACTTATTATTTTTTCTTCACAATGGCGAGTCGTGTGATCACGTTGAAAACTCTAATCCAATAATCCTATATATCTGTCTCTTTTTGACGAAAGGAAATTATTTCATTTTTGTTTTCTTTTGGTGTTGACATACGAACAATCGTATGTCAAATCGTCGTTGTCGTGACAAGAACGAGATGGAGCAAAACAAAACAATAGTAAACCAAAGAAATTTCTGATACTGCTAGCGAAAACGAGATGGAACAAATATCACTAAAAATAATTTTAGAGTTCCGCATCATTTACGCTAGGTGAAAATGAAATTAGTTACGCTAAGAAGAATCTTGTGCGTAAACCCAAAATGTGTATGTGGTGGCGAATGAATTGCAATTTATATAAATCAAATAATTAATTTATATGATTGCAATGCGTGAGTCACTACAGGACTCCCCCGCAAGTGAGTCCCCCTCCCTACGGAAAAGTTTATTCGGCTGCGAAACGAACATGTTTATGTGAGCCCTGAACTGATTTTGCATCAGTGGAACACAGTATGCCGTAAGCCGGTTTGAGCCGATCAATTGAAATGGTCTGATTCTTCCCATTAATTGAGACGGTGAATTGTTTCCGAAGGCGTCGAATGACTTTAAATGGGCCTTCATAGGGAGTGGATAAGCCTGTGCGAACCTTATCTGTTCTTACGAACACAAAATCGCAGTCGGCAAGTGCCTTGGGAACAAAAATGTCATCTTGTTTGGCTTGCCGAGTGGATTTTGGAATAAGGTTTTGCATTGTTTCACGAAGTTGGTCGATAACTGTGTCGCTGGTTGGTAGAGGTAAAAGAGGATTTTCGACGAAGAACTCACCTGGTAGCTTGATGGTTTGTCCATAAACCATTTCAGCTGGTGAGCACTTCAGATCTTCTTTTACTGTTGCTCGGATTCCCAGTAATACGATGGGTATTTCCGAACTCCAGTTGATCGTGTTTCCTCTGGCCATTAACGCAGCTTTAAGTTGCCGGTGGAAGCGTTCGACCATGCCGTTGGCTTGAGGGTGGTAAGCCGTTGTACGAATACGATGTGAGCCCAGGAGTTTTGTTAACTCGCTGAAAAGCTTGGACTCAAACTGCGTTCCTTGATCAGTAGTGATATTAAGGGGCACGCCGAATCGTGAAACGTAATTGTTGACAAAAGTCAAGGCAATGGTTGCAGCTGACATGTTAGTCATGCAGTAGGCTTCGGGCCATCGAGTGAAACGATCGACACAAGTTAATAAGTATGAATATCCATTGGAAGGAGGAAGAGGTCCTACAATGTCTATATGGATATGCTCAAAACGACCAGATGGTGTTTGGAATTGTCCATGGATAGATTTAGTATGCCGTTGAACTTTGGCACGTTGGCAGGATAAACAAGACTGAGCCCATTGGCTTACGTCTTTGTTCATACTAGGCCAAAAATATCGAGCAGTAATCAATTTACGAGTAGCACGAACACCAGGATGCGAAATGTTATGTAAAGTATCGAAGATAGTTCGACGCAGTGATTCTACGATAAATGGGCGGTTGTACCCAGTTGATGTCTCGCAGATGATTTCGAGGCCAGGCAATTGAAAAAGCGCCAGTTTCATTGATGAACCAGAGTGACATTCGGAACCAGAAAATAAATCCTGAAGTTCTAGGTCAGCTTTTTGTAACATTGCAATTTTGTTTAAGTCGAATTGTGTCTCGACTGCGGCCGTTTCATTGTCTGTTGTGCGAGAGAGTGTATCTGCAACAACATTGTCATGTCCGTGAACATGCTGAATGTCCGTGGTAAATTGACTAATATAATCCAAGTGGCGAGCTTGCCTCGGATTACGTTCAGTTTTAGACTGAATTGCTCTAGTCAGAGGTTTGTGATCGGTAAAAATCGTAAATTCCCGACCTTCGACAAAATATCTGAAGTGTTTCACTGCCAGATAAATCGCGAGTAATTCCCGATCGAATGCGGAATATTTCTTTTCAGCATCCGATAATTTTCTTGAGAAAAATCCCAATGGCTCCCAACACTCATTGTTATACTGTTGCAGTACTGCCCCAACGGCAGTGTTAGATGCGTCAGTAGTTAAACTAAGCTTTGAATCGCTCAGTGGATGTACAAGCAGTGTTGTTTTCGCAAGTTCAGCCTTAAGTGACGTAAATGCCTGTTGGCATTCGTCAGTCCAAGAGAAATTCTTTGGAGTTTTTGGTTTACGTAGAAGTACGACCAGATGGCTGTGAACAGGTGCGAGTATTTCAGCAAGCTTTGGTATAAATCGGTGGTAGTAATTTACCATACCGATGAATCGCTGAATATGCTTGATTGAGCTTGGAGCTGGAAATTCCCTAATGGCGTTAATTCGTTCTTCAGACGGCAGAATACCATTAGGAGTTATTTTGTGGCTAAGGAAATCAAGAGTTGCTACGCCAAAGACGCATTTCGAACTGTTGATATGAACATCAAACTCAGATAACCTTTGGAAAAGCTGTTCCAGGTGGAGTTTGTGCTGTTCCTCAGATTGTGATGCCACAAGAATATCGTCAATGTAGACGAAAACAAAGTCTAAGTTACGAACGACTTCGTTCATAAAACGCTGAAATGTTTGAGCGGCATTACGTAATCCAAACGGCATTCGAGTAAATTCGAAAAGGCCAAAAGGAGTTGTAATTGCTGTTTTAAAAACATCATCAGGTGAAACGGGAATCAAATGATAAGCTCTGACTAAATCAATCTTAGAGAAAAATTTGCATCCATGCAAGTGCATGGAGAAATTTTGAATGTGTGGTATCGGGTAGCGATCCGGTGTTGTTACCGTGTTTAAACGCCGATAATCCCCACATGGTCTCCAATCATGATCTTTTTTCCTAACCATGTGCAATGGACAAGAGACAGGAGATGCAGATGGCCTGCAAATTCCTAATTCCACCATATGTTGAAATTCAATAAATGCGGCTTTATGGCGGACTTGATCTAGTCTTCTTGGTCGTGATACAGGGAGATGTCCTTCTGTAACAATGTGATGGACCACATTGTGTCGGACTGGCAATTTATAATTTGGTTCTGCTGTAAGTTGAGGAAACTTTTTAAGCAGAGTACCATAGCCGTTGGTGATGGAATAATGGATCGGAGTCGGTGTGTCGACATGAACCATTGTGGCGTCGATTGACAGCTTTGTTGCTGAATCAACCAGCCGTTTATTCCGTAGATCAACCAAAAGTCCGAATTTTACCAAGAAGTCGGCACCAATGATAGGACGATTCACAGCAGCTAGAATGAAAGCATGCGTGAATGTTCGTTTTAGTCCTAAATCCAACTGAAGCAACTTTGTGCCGTAAGTATGGATATTCGTGCCATTGGCGGCCGACAGTACTAGATTCGAATTGCGTTTGATTATATTAAATTCATTTTTAAAATTGAAAGCTGGAATAACCGAAAGGTCAGCGCCAGTGTCGACTAAAAAAGTGTATCGATTTATTCGGTCGAAAGCGAATAAACGAGAAGTATTAGGGTTTTGCTTTAATGGGATCCCGACCCAATGTTGTGATCGTTTTTTGAGTTAGTCATATCAGCGTCAAGCTCGTTGAGCTGCTGAGACGTCGATTGTTTCGACGTATTGTAATTACAAGGCGGAACACACTTCTTCGCTGTAGGACCAAACTTAACGTGGTACCAACATCTACCGTGCCGGCGCGAGTAATTACTCGAGCTGCGTGATCGCGCTCGTGACTGAGATTTCGATCGGGTTCGGTCTCGAAACATGTTATCGATCTTTGCTTCAAGCCGAGAGACCCTGGATTCCAATGAACCAGTGTTTTGACTAGTAGTCGGAGCTCGATCAGTCCTAACAATTGGGCGGGATTGCCTGAATGAGACTTGGGATATATTCGATTGCTGGCCGACGTTTATAACGTCGTACATTTTGTCCGCGGTTTTAGCCAGTGACTCTACACTCATTGTTTCTGGTTGCGCGACAAGAGCTAATCTTATAATCTCAGGCATTTTCTTTATCCACAGAGATCTTATGACTTTGTCTGTGAAATTAGTGCCCGCGAGAGTACGTATTCGTCTAAGCGCGTCGGATGGCTTTCGGTCACCAAGATCTTGGTCCGAGATGAGGGCCTCCAACTGCCTCTCAAACGACGGCGCTAATCGTTCCAACAGTAGTCTCTTTAGGCAAGTGTATTGCTCCGAGTTTGGAGGTTTCGCAAGGAAGTCAGAGATACTGTCGCAGGTTTCCGGCGACAGTACAGAAAGTGTTTGTAAAAACTTTATTCTCTCTGATTTAATTCCTTGGAGATCGAAAGTTATTTCGGCCAGTAAAAACCAGTTGTGCGCCTTATTTGGCCAAAACGGTTGCAATTTAATTGCGTTACTTGAGGCTGATATCTCCAATGGCTCGGTTTGATCCATCTCATTGGATGTTTGCTGATGGAGATTGGGGTCTTTAAGCTCATCACCGTTGGGCATTTTGAAAATTTTTGTATATAAAATGCTTCTAAATTTAAGCTTTTAATGAATAACGAACCCAATAACCAGAAATTTTACAGCAAAAAAAATAAATACACCGAGTGTTAACCAAAAACAAACTTTTTACTGATTATTAAATCTAATAATCTTCGACCCGACCCGTAAAAAAATACTTGAAATATTTAATGAAAAAAAAACTATAATACTAATAAAGGAATGAATACCTTGTTTTACAAAAATAATGATCGCACGTATTTGCCGATGAGATACCCCCGAATTACTAGACGAGTGTCACAGCGTATTGGGGGGGGCTCGTTGAAATTTAAATAAATATTGAAAAAGAGATTCGCTCTCTAGAGAAAGAAATATGAATCGTTCGCGAGAATGTTTTCTTCTGATTCTATTAATCGTATAGGTACGTATGGATGAATTCTATGATCACTACGAGACGAGCTTTTAGAGATTTTACGTTACGTAATTTACCAAATTTTTAATTTTTCAGCGATAAATGATAATAAAAAGAACGACCATGAACAAAATAAATTGATAAAACCGAGTATGATTGCCTAAAATCAGTGGTTGGAAATTTACAGAAATATTTTTGAAAGATTTATAAATTTAATGATAATAATTTACTCTATCTCTTGTTTTATGTAAATTAAGCAAAAAAAAAAACTATATAATATGCTTAAAAAAAAAAAAAACTCAAAAATAAAAACTTGCGATTTTTGTTTCTCGTTGCAACTGCTACTGATGAAGGTGCTGGTCTCGTTCTGTTCCGGTTGATATTACTGGTACTGGTAAAATTGTTGTTTTAAACTCGTTGATTCTCATATGTAAATACGTGTTAATACGATTTTCGTACGTATACGTTGAATAAATAAATATTGATAATTGTAGTCTACCGCACGTTTTATTTTTATGTATCCATGCACGTAAACTGTATTTGATGTGACTCCATATACGTGATGTTGTTGTTTTACATACGACCTTGTTTGCGGTTACGGTACGTATCACACGGTCGCAATATAATGTAGTATATGTGTAGGTGCGTGTTGTTTGTCTCACTTGTTTTTGTTTTAATACGGCTTCTGTTGCCGTTGGCGTCGCTATTCCCCAATGTACAACACAGATGGTACGATCCAGAAATTACACAATGGAAAAAAACAAATGAAAAAAATTGCGTATTAGAATTTTAATTTTCACTTTTACGAAGTTTTAATATTGTAAAACGGTACATACCATTGTATCTGGCACGGCCTAGCGCACCAGATTTCCGTTGTAATAAAACTTAATTTGTGTGTCCTGTTTATCCTCGTGTGTTGTAATTATCGTTGCGGCCCTAAACAGGGACGTTCGGGTGTCACCACTTATGGGGGGTGTATTCGTATGACGCGTAAAAATTAACACCACGTTTATTTTATTTTTTAGAATTTTTATTTTTTAACAAAAGATTTTATTCGCTTACAAAATTCACTATAAATGTTTAGGAAAAGAAATATTTCCAAACACTGGTAAGCGAAAACAAAAATTAAATTAATGGCAAAATTAAAATTAATTTTAATTGAAAATGGTTCGCGCACGATATCAAAACTTATTATTTTTTCTTCACAATGGCGAGTCGTGTGATCACGTTGAAAACTCTAATCCAATAATCCTATATATCTGTCTCTTTTTGACGAAAGGAAATTATTTCATTTTTGTTTTCTTTTGGTGTTGACATACGAACAATCGTATGTCAAATCGTCGTTGTCGTGACAAGAACGAGATGGAGCAAAACAAAACAATAGTAAACCAAAGAAATTTCTGATACTGCTAGCGAAAACGAGATGGAACAAATATCACTAAAAATAATTTTAGAGTTCCGCATCATTTACGCTAGGTGAAAATGAAATTAGTTACGCTAAGAAGAATCTTGTGCGTAAACCCAAAATGTGTATGTGGTGGCGAATGAATTGCAATTTATATAAATCAAATAATTAATTTATATGATTGCAATGCGTGAGTCACTACACATACAATATGGCGACAAAATATGCACTCTATATTTTTTGTATTTTGATGATTTTGAAATTAACAATCCTTTAGGTACGCAGACTCAATCAATAACAGGAATTTATTTTACTATCCCAATTTTAGAAAATTGTGCTTGATTTTTAAAATCAATGGATTTAAAAAAATCTGGTACTAACTCTTCTTTACATCAGAAATAAAATTTTTAGACGATGGAGGAATATCTGTTACAACAACAGAAGGTATATTTCAAGTATATTTTATATTAGGGCTGATTTTGGGGGACAATTTAGGGGTAAATTCTATTTGTGAATTTTCTAAATCATTTTCTAGTAATTTCTTTTGTAGATTCTGTAAAATGCATAAATTAGAAATCCAGAAAGTATGCGCTGAAAATTTTGAAAAGATTCGAATTTCCAAAGTTATGCAAATGATGTAATACATTTAAAAATACAGGAATATTTAGCTAGTGAGGCTGTAGAACGCTTTGAAAAAATAAAACAATTTAACAATGCAAATGTTTGTGGCGTAGTGGTAACGCATTGGACTAGAGCGGCAAAGGTCTTCGGTTCGATCCTCATAGTATGTAATGACCAAATATTTTACTTTAAATTAAACATTCCGCTTTATAGTTATTACAGTAATTACTAATTACACAAGAAAATACGTGGTCCGCGTTTATGATTAAATACTATTTACAACAAATTATTTAAAAACTTTTATAAATATTATGAGTTGTAGTAAGCCATGAGAATTTTTCGGTAAAATTTTTTTTTCTGTCATAAACTTCAAAGCATGCTATAACGAATGAAAATTAAATAAATTTAATTAGGTTGATATGGCTTAGTATAAATGTTTTGGACTAGAGCGGCTAAAGTCCAGGGGCGGAATCATGAAATCCGGACGGTAAATTTTAGCGGTAGCAAACAATTCTATGAAAAATTTAGAATAAATTCGAAAAATATGGTCAAAGTTACCCAAGTTATTTTGTATGAAATTGCAAATAAGTGAAAGTTTATCGACAAATTTTTATGTGACAGATATTTCGTATCGATCAGAAATTTTCCGTTAAACTTTTCACTTATTTACAATTTCATACAAAATAACTTGGGTAACTTTGACCATTTTTTGAATTTATTCTAAATTTTTCATAGAATTGTTTACTACCATAAAGGATGGGCCGTATATTATGCACGAAATGCAGGAAGTGAGTTAATAATCTTGCTCAAGAATACATTTTTGCACTATTGGTCGTGTGCGGATACTTTTTCTATTACGGTCTCGGTCAATTTTAATAAATATAAACCTACACGAACAATTATTCACAACTCAGACTAAATTAAAAAGGAGATTTTTAGCCAGAGTTCAATTTCAGTAGTTAGTAAAAGAGGCATAAACTCGATTCTCGCCTTTTGGGAAAAGTTCGACCCTTGTATGTATTTAAAGGCACATGTTGGCCAATTTTAATAAGAAATTATTGTAAATAGGCGTATTTGAGCCAACATTTGAACTAATCAACAGTTCTCTGGATATGGTTTAAAAACGGAAAAAGATAACAGTTTGGGCAACTCCATAGTAGTTTTTGTATTTAGCGTTACTTATATAACTCAAAAAGTGATATGTGATATATAATCTAATCAACGTCAAAACAATCAAGAACAAATTAAAATATAAAAAAGCTCTAATGCATAAACAGTTATTTTTTGTTATATAGGTATCTACTTAAATATAACTTACAAATTTCATAACTCATTAATTAATAATTAATATTGTGATAATTTTTGATTCGATGCAAAATATAAGCTTCTCAATTCATTACTATTTATTTTATGTATTATGTTATTAAATAATTATTAACATTTACTCAAAACGATTTAAATATTTGTTATTAGTGTATTATGTAATATATTTGCAAACTTTAACATTTTATTAGTAAATTATTTAATTTAAAATAAAATTATGATAACATCTTAAATATAAACTTAGCAATTAATTTAATAATTTATAATTTATATATTTTTGTGTGTTTATAGTAAATATGATACGAAAACAAAATTTATCATAATTTTTGGCACTTTCATATAGACCAAAATTTTTATTACATAAATAAATAATACAAATAGAATTTTGTACATAAAAAAATTAGGTGTACACACAAAATTTATATTCTATCTAATTGGTATTCAACCAAGATCCATCTAGTTAGAAATACAATAAATTATGTTTTAAGTTTAGTTGAAAATATAAAAAAAGCTTTCGTTCTGCTGGTTTGTATCTTTAATAATGTGTATTAATATCCTGGAAATTTTTTTTTAGTATTTATTAAAGCTATCATTTTGTGTTACACATGAATTTCCCTTTATTTTTAGTACAAAAAAATTATTCTCACTCATCGCAAAAATTTTCCCCTACCTATATTATTATTTCCCAGGATTATTTTAAATACTATGTCCCGACTAAAGTGCCATCGCACAAACATAACATTTTAGTTAGATGTTAGATTTTCGGTTAGCTTAGATTCAAATCACAATGGCAGTACTAAAAAAATCCTTTTTTACATTTTTTTTTTTTTTTGGGATATTGATTTTAAATTTATAAAGAATTTATTAAATATTATTATTATTATTTATATAATAAAATTTATTTTTTATTTTTGTTATTTAGAAAACTTTATAATTTTTGAGACAGTTAAAAACACCGGAAAGGAAAAAAATTGTTCCAAAAATATCTTATTTCATTCAGTATATTAATTTATAAACTTTGATATTTTTATATGGGTGGATTTTATCAGGTTTATTACAAATATTATTTTAATATTAGTGAACTAGAAAAATAGAGATTTATTATGAATTGATTTTTATGTAAAGAAAATACATATTTAGTGAAATAGCATTATTTAATATGTTAATATTCTGTTTATTTTGAAATTAAATAGAATTTGGTCTCATTATTATAAAATATTACATATTTAATTAAAGTTTTTGTGTGTATAATTGTAAATTTGAATTTTAAATAAATGGTACGGTTTTATGATTTTTTTTTAATTATTAAACAAATATTTTAGCCGATAATCGTTTTAAGATATTTAAACAGCTTCAACAACCCATTCAAACTTATATTATAATGTTGAATGCATTACAGAAGCTAACGTTTGCGAAATGACCGAGCATATGAGAATAAGTGAAAAAAAATATATTTTCTTGGTTTATTGTTTAGAATTATAGTTCATAATCAGCTAAAAAACAGATGGTATACTGCAAACAAAAAAAACGTGTGGCCGTCGCGGTTTGGTCATTAGGAAAGCCTGGGGAAAGCTCAAGTTCAAAAATTGTAGGAAAAGCAAAATAAATTCACAAAATATTAAAAACGTATGATAATTTTCTGATTAAATAATTTGTATTGCTACGGTGACACCTAGGGGAGAAAAGAATAAGTTATTAATAGAACAAATTTACTGCTGTACTAGCACAGAATATATATAAACAGAACAATATCTTCTATTGCGCTTTAGTCCTAAGCTGGTGAACAATAATTTATTTGTATAATTTCGTATCCCGTGTCCTTTGTTTAATTTTTGATTTGATTTTAAAGTTTCGCAAAGCTAACAAGACCAAAATCAAAAATTTTTCACGAACGTCTATCTCTTTGAAGCACATTATAAAGGGTAAAAATTTCTCTTTCCTTTTAAAATTGTACTGATTTTTATTTATCAAAACAAAGAGGCGGGTACAAACTTTTTTGTGCTTTTAAGTTTGGTAAAACATTTAGGGGACTAGTTTTGGGTTCATGTTACACGCTGCGTTGCATTAAATGTTGCATTAAATTGTTGCTTTAAAATGTCATGAATATTTCCTCTCTTTTTATTTAATACATTAAAATAGAAACAAAAAATACAAAAAACATAGCGAGAGTAGTTTCAGTGTTCACGTTACAAATAAGCTGTATTAATAGACATCTTTGAGGCTAAATATTTCTGTGCGTCCGATTTTTCCCAATGTAATATAATTGCATACCATAGTTTGTTCATCATTTTCAAAATACAAAAAATAAAAAATCAAATCATGTCATAAAGCAAAAATATTGTTACGAACTGGGCTTCTGAGTTCGTTCGGATTTTGAAATTAAAAACACTGTGTACGTTTCATGTATTAGACTTTTCACTCTACATTTATACACTTTGATATTTGTTTTGACTTCACTATTTAAATCTGTCTGCTTGCCACTGGTGGGGGCTTTGACAACAGATTTGTTTCCTTGTTTAACGATTTAAAGTAAATCAAAAACTGCCCTCTAATTGCCATCGGTCGTGTTTATATACCAGTTTGATACTGCTTTCGAAATTTCCCGTATTGAATGTCATAAATTTGGACGTGTGGGGAACATTGGAGGGAGGTTTTGGGTCACCCAGGTTGTGGGTTGTGGAAGCTAACGAAGAGGAGAGTGGAGCCAAGGAAATTATAATCGGGAAAGCCCTAGTTAAACCGGACAACGACTATAGAGCACCAATTAGGACTCTAAATCTCTCGGATAAGACAAAAACCATCAAGAAAGGGACAGCCTGACAGCCATAGGCAAATGTGACGAGGTATCGAAGATAATTAAATGTGAACAGAAAAATCCAATTGAAAAAGCCGACATGCAAGGGTAGAAAGAAATGGTGGAACAACTTATCCAGAAATGGACCGAAGGTCTTAACAGAAAACTTCTGCACTTCAACTATTCAAAGGGTACATGTCCATATTCTGCAGTAGGTACATCGGGTAAAAACGGAAGGACCTCAGTGGTAAAGCATCGAATTGATACAGGAACAGAGATGCCGATTTTTCAACCACCTAGAAGGTTACTATTAGCAAAACAAGAAGAAGTCAACCGGATGGTAAGATATATGCAGGCGGCAGGTGTCATCGAGCCATATAACAGCCCCTGGAGCTAACCAGTAGTGTTGGTTGAAAGAAGGACGGTAGCATGAGATTCTGCGTTGATTACCGAAAACTCAATCCTGCTACGAAAAAGATAGCTACCCACTGCCAAGGATCGATGATACGTTAGATACGTTATCAGGTGCTCAAAGCGGTTATTGGCAGGTGAAAGTCCATGAATAACATCGCGATAAAACGTCGTTCAGTATGGGTAACGGGTTTTGGAAATTTAACGTTATGCCATTCGGATTATGTAATGCTCCTTCAATTTTTGAACGATTAATGGAACACGTGCTAAAGGGATTACATTGGAAGACGTGCCTAATATATTTCAATGACATCATCATAATGGGCAAAGATTTCGACTAGCATCTAAATAACTTGGCAGATGTTTTCGATCGGATACAGGTTGCAGTATTAAAGTTAAGCCAAAAGAAAGCCATTTGGTGGACCAATGGAATTCACACCGACGAAGAAAAGAGCACAGCATTAAAGAACTGGCTGGCCAAGACCTAAAAATTTATACGAATTGCGAAGGGTTTTGCACCTATTATAGACGCATCGTGCAGGGATTCGCCAGCAATGCATAGAGTTTACACGAGTTAACCAGGAAGAACAAAGCATTCGAATGGAAGGATGACCAGGAAGAAGCATTCGTGGCACTAAGGAGATGATTATGAGTTGAGCCAATTTTCGCATACCCTATACCCAACGTGAAATTTATTTTGGGCACCGATGCAAGTAACGACTGTATAGGAGGAGTATTATCACAGGAAAATAATGACCAAGAACGGGTTATTGCGTATTACCCTAAAACATTATCAAAACCGGAGCGTAATTATTGGGTGACACGGAACAAATTGTTGGCTATAATGGAATGCGTTAAGCATTTCCATACGTACTTTTATGGCCAATAATTCAATTTACGGAAGGATCACGGCGCTTTACGGTGGTTGTTGCAATTCAAAAATGCCGACGCATTATCAAGACGACCATGCCCAGTAGAATGTAAACATAATGGTTGAAGCAAAGGAAGGCATTATCGATGTTAGGCTTACGCAAGGGCTGCCTGAGGAGGAGTGGACTGACGAAATTATAAGGAAACAGCAATTAGATGACACGGATTTTGACGGTTATCATTGAATGGAAGAAAAAGGAACACCGGCCCACTTAGAGCGAGATCGCGGACAAAACTCCCATTGTTAAGAGTTATTGGGCTCAATGGGAGGCCTCCGAATGAGAATGGATGGAGCAAGTGGGGGTCACCTAGGTATTAATAAAATAATTTCCAAGATAGGTCAACGCCAAAAATGTGACCAATGTGCGGCGGTGAAGGGACCGGCTCGTAAAAGTCGTGGAACCATCAAACAATATAACACCGGAGCACCATTCGAGAGAATTGAAATGGATATAGCGGGGGATTTCCTACTACCGAGAGCGGAAATAAATATGTGCTAGTAAGTAATTTACTGTAACAACAATGGAATTTTCCATGATAAAAACTGTTCGAAATGTTTCTAAACTATTCTTATCGAAATCTCAAGAAGTTTTGGTTTGAGTATATAAGGAGCGAATCAATTCGAATTAGAACATTAAGTTTTTAGTAAGCGATAAGTGAAGATTTAAAAGGAAATTAAACAAATTTTTTAGTGTGAAATAAAAGTTATAAGTGATCAGTAAAATTGTGTGACAGTAATAAAGAGTTATTTTGTGAATTATCGTTAATAAATTGTGTTGGAATAATTTTTATAATCAAGAAATAAAATCGTTTGTAATAAATTGAAGTGTTGAGTTTTATTCACAATCCAGTGATACGAACCTTGATTGACAAGGCAAAAACATAACAGTATTTTTCTGTAAACATCTTAGACATCTGACGTGCACTAGGAAAACTAATGATAAATTTAGGAAGTATTATTTTAATTCGTCAGAGCCAACATTAAAGTTCGAAAAATAAATTTAAGAAATAATTTAATTTTAATATTTCTGTCAAATCACATCATCCGGATCAAATCACATTTTACATTCAAACCATAGACAAATTTTTATCCAAATTTGTTTTTGGATCGAAGTTTGCTTGTAAAATGTGATTCTAGCCGGATAGTTTAGTGTCATGAAATGCAGCTACTGTTGTTAAAGATATGTAGAAAACTTATATACAGGATATCCCAGAAAGAATGGATAAGCCTGAAACGCCTTATAGCAGAGCGCTCAAAATAAAATACAAAAAAAAAAATATTTCCCAGTTAGTACATACGATATATAATTTTTTTTCTAGAATCTGTGACAGATTTGATTGTGTCAAAAACTGAACAAAAATCGAACTGAAAAAAAATCGAACGATGAGAGTTTGGACATTCAAAGTGAAGAGATATAAGTTGCATTTTTTTGGATTTTTGTCACATGGTTGCAGATTAGGAAATATAATTTTTTTTTGAACAAATAGTGAATAAAAAAAAATTGTTAATTAAAAACAGTGCAATAAAAATTGAGCGATTACTATTAGAAATTACTATAAACAATATTATAAAGTGTTTGAACGTTATAAAATAAAAATCCTAAAATTAATAAAAGAAAATGAATGATCTCTAACATTACGGTGGATGTGGGTGTGTGCGTCATATGAAAAGCTCAGACAATTTAGCTATTTACAGTTTACCCGGATAAAAATAAAAGTGTGGATTTAAAATGATTTTAGTGGTAAAATAATAAGTGGCTAAAGTTAATTGTTAATTAAAATTCTTTTGATTTCATTTTGAGACATTAAAAATTCACTAAGCGAATGTACCTAATAAGTGATTATTTAAAAAAAAAAATTAACATAGACGAAACAAAACCTTAAGCTACCAGTGGTCCAGTGGGTATAATATCACAGTGCGTACATAAATCACCCGCAAATTATAGAGGTGATATCATCAATTTTGCGATTACACCAATATGGCATCATTTCTACGCCAAAAATAATTTTCTTAAATGTTACGCTAAAAAGTCACCGGAAGATGCAATTTTTCTAAAAGTTTGCCTACCTTGAAATTTTTTTAACAATTTTTTGTAAATAATGTTACAATGTTTGAACGCGAATACTTTGGTTCAAACATAATAATACAATAAAACACAATAAAAAATCATCTGACTAATGCTGGACTTCATGGAAGGCATCCAAGCAAAAAACCGCTGATCTCCAAAAATAATCGCGCAGTCCGTGTGAAGTTTGCGAAAGAGCATTTAAATTAGATTCAGAGAACAGTGATCGAAAATCGTATGGAGCGATTGGAATTAAGTGAATATGTTCTCTTCTCATAGGAATCAGTATGATCGTCGCCCAGTCAACAAAAACAAATGTTGTGAAATATCTGAAAAATCTGTGAAAAATGTATTTTTTTTTTTTTTTATTCTTGAATCTTTCTACATAAGAAACTAACAAGAAGTAATCAAATCTTAAGCTAAAATTACATATTACATATTTTAAGTCTTGACCAATGTTAATACTTATTGTTAGTGCTCACAATTTAATAAATTTACAGGTTTACAGGTTCATCAGTCTGAGTGGATCTGTTCTTTTCAGTCGCCTAAATCGAAGCTGGTTTAATATATCCCTGGCCAATTCGTTGGGATGCTCTTCTAGTTTTGAATAATATTTAGAACTGAATTCTTTTATTGTTTCTTTAATGGTTTTAATCCCAAGGTCGGCATGTATATTACTATTTCGAATATACCACGGAGCATTAGTAATACTTCGAAGTATTTTCGCTTGAGTTCGTTGCAGGAGCTCTCTGTTTGAAGCGCTGGTGGATCCCCATAACTAAATACCATATGTCCATATGGGTTTGATTACCGCTTTGTACAGTAAAACTTTATTGGCTAATGACAACTGAGATTTCCTTCCCATCAGCCAATACATTTTGGAAAATGTCATTTTTATTTGGTTGCGCTTAGTTTCAATATGGGTTTTCCACGTTAACCTTCTATCCAGGTGCAAACCTAAGTATTTGACCTTCGTTTGTTGAGGAATATTTTTATCGTTTAACTTCACTGGTGGATAGGTGCGTTTGTTCAGCGTGAATGTGATGTGAGTTGATTTGTTTTCGTTCACTTTTATTCGCCATGACTTTAGCCAGTCCGCGATTTTGTTTAAATGATTCTGTAACTCCTTTGAGGCAATTTCGGGATTATTGTGTGATACCAGGATGGCCGTATCATCGGTAAATGTTGATATTGTTACTTTGTTGGTTACAGGTAAATCGGCTGTGTACAACAAGTATCATATTGGCACTAGAACGCTGCCGTGCGGGACACCTGCATTAATATCATTTAAGCAAGTAGTTGCGCAATTTTGTTTGACCATGTATTGCCTTTGAATAAGGTATAGTTTCCCAAAACTGAGTGAAATTTCTTCGGTAGAAGCTCTTTAATTTTGTATATTAGTCCATCGTGCCAAACTTAATCAAATGCTTATGCTACATCCAAGAAAGCAGCAGAACAATATTTCTTTTCCTCGAAGGTGATTTTGCGATTGCATTTACAATTCTGTGTATATTTGCTCTGTGGTATACAATGTTGGTTTCGGAACCCAAATTAATGGTCTGGAATAACGCGCCGTTCTTCTAATATTGGTTTCAATTTTGTTAGTAACATTTTTTCAAACAGCTTTGAGATTGTAGGCAGCATGCTTATTGGACGATATCACGATTATTGGATAGATCACTTAAATAGTACTAGATGCTCTGGTTTTCTTCTTCCCGCAAAGCAAATCTTAAGGTCTTTGTAGCTCGATTTAATTTCCATTTCAATAACGATGTATTATGTGACAGTTTATTAACTTTTTCAGAACTACTTAAGACGGGTGTAGCCTATTCAGCTGATAATGCCATGACGTCTTTTAAATTTTCGGCCGCCTCATCAATGTCAGCTGGTGTGGCCAGAGAAATATTAAGTAAACAATTTTGTTCGACTAGCCTCCTATATTGATCCCAATTAGTTTGCTTGTTTGTAAGACGGTTGGGCATTTCGTTCCTTAGGACATCGGTACTCACTGTTACTATTACCGGTGAGTGATCAGAAGACAGATCATGATAACCGGTGGCCTTAGCATATATGCACATGGAATGCCCTTAGTTACTTAGTTACACAAAAGTCAATTAAATCAGGACTTTTCTTTTTATCCGTGGGCCAGTAAGTTGGGTTACCGGCAGATAAATAATCCAGGGACTGTTCCTCTATAGCTTGATAAAGTTGTTTGCCTTTCGGCGATGTTAATCTGGAACCCCAATGAGTATGTTTGGCGTTGTAATCACCTCCCGCAAGAAATTTATTACCCAGCTGGCTGAAATAATCCAAGAACTGGAGTTTTTTTATAGCATGTTTTGGAGGACGGTACACTGCCGATATAACACAGTTTCCACAGCAGTGCCTCCATGTGCTTTCCCATCTGGGTGCTTGGTGTCATAATTAGAGTACCAATTAATTTTGAAATAGCTATTTTTGGTGAAGCGTGTTTCGGATATAAACATTATGTCAATATTGTGCTCAGTGAGGAATGCTTGAACATCCGCTTTATGTTGCGATAGGCCGTTTGCATTCCATATAGCTATTTAGATGATGGCCATTTTTGGCTTTTTACCACTATCTGAATCAGCGTGTTCATATTCTGCATCATTAGGTACATGGTTCTCTCCAGCATCGCCATGAAGCTTTTCATCATATTAGTCAATTTGTTTAAAGCTTTTGATATGTTTCCCTCTTCACTTGCTTGCGCTTTAGGAGCGGTATTTGCGGTAAATTCCTTACTATGTATTTCCTTATTAACTAAAATATACGTACGTCGAACGACTAATTTGTCTGTGCCTTAAAAATGAAAATATTCAAAAAACCCTTTATCTGAAAGTCAGGATAAAAAATTCGAGGAGGTACTTAAAAGTGCGATTAGAATGAAATTAGAATTATTAGTTTCTAAGACAATTCTCGATACTGGTGGAGCGGTCACAAAAACAAGCTCGCATAATGAAAACAAATTTGAATCTTGTAACACAAATCGGGAAACGAGATTTTTTACCAATAGGAAATGTGAAAAGTGCTTGAAAAACATGGCAAATTTTCTCCAGCTAAAAATTGGACGCGTTATTCGATTTTTTGAGTTAAAGAGTCTTCTGCTAACAGTATTATTGATAAACCATCACAATCGGAATTATAGCTTCCATTTTCGTAAATAATGCGCAAATCAAAAGGGAGATTGCTACAGCGGAACGGTGATTACTGTTATTAGTTCGGCTCTGTTTGTTAAAAAAATTTACATGCTTACCGTTAATTAAAGTCTCAAAATAGGCCTTCAATTTTTTTTTTTTAAGCGTAGCGAGCAGCATGTAATAATATTCTATGGTCGATAAAATTTCCGCGCAAACCTCATTTGCTCTACAATACATTTTTGTTCCATCACCAATATTTTTTTAAATATCTGATCTGATTAGGAGGCAAATTCATTCCAAATCTTTTTATGTCCAGAGTTACAGATTTTCTCTTTGAAACGTTACAAGAAAAAGAATTGGAACTTTTTGTGTTTCGAGCCAATCATCAGGTACTCTGATCGGTAGAAGCTGCTTGGATAAATTGACACCAGATTGGCGAAATATATTTCGTGAAATGTATGCTGAACTGAAGGCCATTGGTGGTGCAAAGGTAATTGATGTGGATGATTGCAGATCGCCAGTGATAAATCTGAAGAGAGGTTTTCCTTCGATATTCTCGGATCAACAAACGACCATGGTGGGATTCAAGGCATTCATAGATCTAAGGGAAGGGACTAAACCAATTTTTCGTAAGACATATTCGATTCCCAACGCTTGATGTACGCTTTTGATTCTGGTTCGTCATAGTGAATAGGACAGTCCCATTGTTCCTAAAAAGCACAAAAGATTATGGTTTCATATTGTATTATATGGACAATATTTTGGCTGGTTTGTCAAGATGCAGTGCTTTTAATTTTTTGACTTTGGCGCTTATCAACAGGTCCTGATTGCGGCACTATTTAAGATTAAAACCCACTTCGAGCTATTCCAATTTACCTGGGTAACTTATGGAATTTCGAGCGCTCCCAGCTTTTTCGGGTTGGTGAATTTTTATCGCAAATTCATAGGGATTGTGAATATTCTTACAACAAAATCTAAGAAAGGTTTAGCCTCGAACAACCTTTTAAGCCATTAAATCCCGTCAAAATAGGTTTACCTACCGTGATGCTATTTCATTTGAAGTATATAGGTTGGAGCCACTGACAGACCACTGATGTCCGCTTCGGCGAAGTTTATTACCTGCTGAGAAAAACTATTCGCAATTGGGCAAGGAGGCGTTGGCAATCATCATACATATATGTAGTAAATATCTGTTTGGTCGAAAATTTCTTTTAGTGACGGATCAACAACCCTTTATGTATCTTTCTGACATGAAAAGGAGCGTCCCGCTGACGCCATGTAGTACCCGAAGGGAGAAGAGCACAAGCGGATACGATCTGATGTCGACTTTTTTCCAATTAATGATGAGATTAATGATTAATAAAATCTTTCTGGCGAAGGAGATGCAGAATGTGGAAAAAGAGTCGAAAGCCATATTTCGTCTGAAAATCAAAACTCACACACGACAGCGGATTCCTTGTGTGGGGAAGCCGCACCGTCATTCCATTTTCTATGCAACATTATGTGCGGCATTTGCTTGACATTAGAGTCATCCAGGCATACTATAAGGATGAAAATGTTAGCTCGTTCTTTAATCTTTTGGCCAAATTTAAAAGCGGAAATCTGATCAGCTGATTTCAAGATGCCAGCTAGCTACGAAGTCGTCAAATCTGGTACACTCTGCTTTATTTCACTTTGCTGGATTAATTTTTTTCTCAGCATTGAATCGTTGTCAAAGTGGCTGGAAGTCTACTTATAGGAGCGACAAGGATGTGCGATGTGATTGCAAAATTACGAATTGTATTTCTGACATTTCGATTGTCACATAAACTTTTCGACGGACAACGATCCACTTTTGGATCATCAGAATTTATAAGTTTCCTGAATTGCAATTATATTTCATCAAACCAAAAAGTCCCAACATATTGCCTGTAAATAAGTGGACTTGCAGAGGTGGGAGTGAATTACGTTAACAAATATCTTCTCAGAGCATTGTGGGGAAAGAAAATATTGCCTATATATGAAATACACAGAATCAGTGAAAAGTCCAGCTAACTTGATTTTGAAATTTGAGCAGAGAACTAGAACCTCAAAGACTTGGGACGCTCTTAACGTGAAATTTTTATTTGTTATAATTGAACACAGTCCAAATTCTCTTTTGTTATGATATGTGGGAAGAGTCGGTGACCTTATAGTCCGTCCGCATTTCAAGCTCCTGCCCAACAGAAATATAAATGTTTGTCGAAAACACATCTGTTTTTGTAAAAAGCAAGAAATCGATGATAAAACGAGTAGTCTATAAAATCTAGAATTTAAAGTACCATACTGTACTTCACATGCTATTCTTCAAAAATGTATGGTTCTAAATAAGACCGCTATGCAAGTTATCTTTCATCGAGAACGCAACATCCATTAAAAAAATTTGCTGAAGTTTGCAGAAACACAAATTTCACAGTCATCCTTGTCTATACAAATTATCCGCAGATCTAATGGCAATGAAATATCCTGCTAGCTGTAATGAAGAGTAACGAGCAACGTTATTAAATTGTAATTTTAGGGTTGCTAGCGAAAAATTTAAAAACTTGCGATGTGCAAGAATCGGAGTAGTTCATTTCAATCATGTTTTCTTGCAGGAGTCAATCTTAGTATTGTATTTCGCAAAAATAATGAAATGTAATTAATTTATGCCACGACATGTCTTTTTCGAATACTGATATGATTATCGAATACGGCAAGATATTTCAAATTTTGACATTCATACTCAAGATCTTACATGAATTATTGAATTCTGGCATCATAAAGTCAAACGCTGAAGAAATTTATCGAATTTTGATATGAGATATGGAATTCTTTGATATATCATCTCAAGGCTTCAGAATTCGATATATCATCCCAAAATAAAAATTCGAGATATTATGTCAGAATATAACATAATATATCCAATTATGAGATAACATCTCGAATATTGAAATGATGCATCGAATTCTGAAGTCATGAGATTATATATGAAATTCTGGTAAAAACTTTTGAATTCTGACAAAACATGTCGAATTTTGACCGAATATGTCCAATACATTATGGAAAAAGTTAAAATATCGACATGATATATAAAATTTGACTTGCGATATCGAATTGTAAAACCAAAAATTGAAATTCTGATACAACCTGTCGAATTCTGAGATAAAATATCGAATTTTGAGATGATTTACGGAATTCTGAAGACTTCATGACAGATTTATCAAATTGTGACCGCCTTTCAAATTCTGAAATGACATAATAAATTCTGATGTATTGAATTTTGATACAAATAACTTAAAATCTGGTTTGACATATCGAATTCTGTCATCATTTATCTAATTTTGCCATAATACCTTAGACAGAAACAAAATTGATCGCGATTTTCATTTATCCCGATTGTCAAAACTTGTGTTCTGAAAACGAAATAATCCTGTTTTTGTGAAAATCGTGTAATGACAGATAGGTAAACATCCTTTAATAATCTAGAATTCGCGATTATTCGGTTTGTGTCTGCCTACGGAATAAGATATAGCATTCTGACACCAAAAATTGAAATTGTGATTTCAGACATATCGAATTTAGACAGCATTAACACTAATTTTGACAGGACAAATCAAATTCTGAATTAACATACATAAATGCGAATTCTGATATAACATATCGAATTCTAAAATGATTTATTGAGTTTTCCCTTGGTATGTCAAATTCTGACATGGTATACCGAACTACATACGACAACAGAATATTACATATCGAATTCTGATATGACTTATCAAGTTTTGGCATGATATATCGAACTCGGACATCATAAATTCAACTATGCCATGATTGACACATTTAATACATAAATTCCACAACAAAAATGTAAACTCTGACATGATGTATCAAATTCAGACGTGATACCAATATCAATTCTGACATATTGAATTCTGGCTTGGTATCATGATATATCGAATTTGGACATCTGATATATAATTTATGACATAAAATAACGAATGGTACAATTTATCGGATTCTGGCATAATATCTCGCATATGTGACATGTCGATTTCTGGCATGATATATCGATTTCTGGCATAGTATATAGAATTCTGGCATCATAAATACTGATAATGTTAACGTGACTTATTGAATTTGGACATGATATTTCGATTTCTAACATAATTTATTTTATTCTGGTATGATGTATGGACATGATGTATCGAATTCTGACATTACAATTTGAAACTTTGAAATTTCATATTGAGTTTTGGCATGATACATCAAATTCTGCCATGATTTACCGAATTCTAAAATCAAAAACTAAAATTTGGACATGACATATCAAATTCAGACATAATATGAGCCGTTTATTTTGAAAGTGGCCTAAGTCCATTTTTCAAAAAAATCAAGTTAATGATAACAATAGATAAATAACAGTATAATCTTTCTAACGGTAAATAATTTATTGTAAAAACAAAAAAAAATTAATCTCTAATACCTGTGCAAAATATAAGAAAATTCAAAATCCCATATGTTTTTTCATTTATTGTTTTTCTATTCTTTCATTATCTCGTTTCAACAAAATATGGACTTAAGCCACTTTCAAAATAAACGGCTCATATATCGAGTTCTGATATCATAAATACAAATTCTGATATTGCAAATCTAACTTTTACATCATATATCGAATTCTGGCATAATAATTCGAATTCTAGCATAATATCTCAAATATGTCACACGGCGAATTCTGGCTTGATATACCGGATTCTGACATAAGATATAGAATACTGATATCATAAATGCAAACATTGATATTGTATATCTATTTGTGACATGAAGTATGGAATTCTGACGTGAGATATCAAATTTTGACACCAAAGATTCTAATTTTGATCATCAAAACCATCAAAATGTCTGCTGAGGAGATGAATAAGATGTTAAAGATTTTGGTGGACAATCAAAAAGAGTTTATGAAGACTATGTTGCAAAATCAAAAGCAACTATCATAATTGAAGAGAATACAAAGAATATTGTCAATGCGTCTACAGCGTCTGTTGCGCCTTCTCGACCGTTCGATCACAACAAAGAAAGCTTTGAGGAGTACATGCAAAGCAACCTTGATTATACAAGCCATAATCTAAAAAACGAAGCTTTTATAAGGGAATTAGAAACGAGGAAAAAACCAAAATTTCCATAGTAAAACGCACAAAACATATGGGAAATCACTTTTTTTCCTAAGACAAATTTGTAAATGAAAACTTTGTAAATTCTTAATTATGATTTCTGAAATATTTTCATAAATGTTTGAATTTCAACATATATAAATCTCGTTTAAGTAAATCGTTTTCATTTTCTTGTAATAATTGATTTATTTAAACCAAATTATAAAAAAAGTTCATAACAACAGCTTTCTGGTCAAATTAAAAAGAAAAGCTTACTACAAATCGTGTTCATTAAGTCAATATACATAGATGGCAGTGGGTAGTAAACATTTTGAAAAATCGTAGGAAAAATTGCGACCTGGGGAAATTTGAGTTCAATAATTGTAAGAAAAGCAAAACAAATTCAGAAAATATTAAGAACGTGTCATAATTGTGTGATTAAATAATTTTTTTTCGTATTTCTCTGCCAACAATTATAGACATCTAACGTACACTAGTAAAACTAAAGAAAAATTTAGCAAGTATTATTTTAATTTGTCAGAGCCAACTTTGATGTATTTTTCAAAATGAAAGTTCGAAAAATATATTTTAGAAATAATTTAATTTTAATATTTCTACAGTTAATATATACTTAATACCAATATAACCTTCTTGAATATTGCTGCTAAAGATATGTAGAACACTTTTGTATAAACATTTTGTAACATTTTTGCATTTTTCATTGTAAAACTTGAAGCTAAAAAAGACAATTTTTACTATGGATTCCTATGGAAATCAGTGAAAAGTTATACCACTAAAAAAGCTTCTAAAAAATACGTCATAATGATTATGGCTCTATACTCTAGAAGGCTCTGGTACATGGCACAATTAAAACAGTATTTTATGGCAAATAATGTGATGACTGAGGATCGAAAGAAAGCATGTTTCCTATCTTGGGTTGGTGTATATATGTATCACACGCTTATCAAAGTGTATGGAGAAGAGTCATTCGCAGAATAGAAACTAGATTGAGCGAGTTTTTATCCAGGTATACAATCTGGATAGCTGATTTACGAGAAGCTGCGGCCAAATGTAATTTCAAGCCTGTAATCAATCATATTACGATAATGCGATACGGGGCATGCTTGTTTTATATACAATACACGAACCGGAACGAACCGCAATTTTACAGAAAGGCAACCCGAATGGGTGAACGGAAGTTTCCAACAGGAAGTGAATCAGGTACACCAGTATAAACGTAGTTCACGGAATTGCAGGAGGTCAACTTCCAGAAAAGGTCAAAGATATTTTTGAAATTCGGAATTAAAATCTTGTCTTGGGTGTAGTGTTCACCATAATAGTAGTCAGTACCGATTTTTAAAAGCACAATGCCGACGCTGTAATAAAATAGGTCATATAGTGGTCGTTTGCAAAACGGATGTCTCGAAGGATAACAGGAAGTCGCAAGGTCAACGACAAGAGCAATCCATCGAAAATGTGTATGGGCTACTGAAAGTTGAAAGCTCTGAATCAGCCGAAATTGTAAAAAATCAGAAATCAATAGTAGATATAGTAGGTACTGAGGTGATGAACATCGAAATTATTACATCAATAGTGGGAAGCCATCAGGAAACTGTCAATTCAACTAGTGAAATTTTAGAACGTGTGGACGAGAAAATTATAGTGGCGATGGAGATTAATCAGAAAGCGTTCAAATATTTAGTAGATACGGGTGCCACCATTTTTATGGTGGGCAACGCAGGATATGAGTAGCTTGGTTGTCCTGAAGTAGAACCAGTATCAACAATTCTGAAGGCGTATGGTGATATAAAAATACCAGTAAAAGGCCGAATCGAAGTTGACGTGAAGCTTAATAAAATTAACCGGAAATTACCATTACTTGTGATACCTCCTCTGCTAATGTGGAACAATTATTCAGTGTAGTCGATGCTCAGGAGAAGGTTTATGCTTTGTGTGGGAAATATAGTGATATTTTTAGGCCTGGTTTGGGTCATTGTAATAAATTCAAGAATTTGGCACTAAAACCAGTATATCACGCTCGAGCATGCAAACCGCGAGACCAAGTGAAAAATGAGATAGAACGATTGGTATTGATTGGTGTATTGAAACCTACACAATTTAGTACATGGGCCTCACCTATCGTCGTCGTGCCAAGATCTGATAAGTCAATTAGGATTTGTGGTGATTTTAAGGTCACGGTAAATCGGTTTCTAGAAGTAGAGCAGTATCCTATCCCGAGGATGGGAAAGCTGTTTCATCGACTGCAGGCAGGAAGAAAATTCTCAAAGATTGATTTATGAGAAGCCTACTTGCAATTGGAACTTAGTGACGGTGACAACGCTATTCGGTTTATACCAATACCAACGACTCCATTTGGTATAGCAAATACACCTGCCATTTGTCAAAGGTTTATCGAACAATTGATGGCAGACATGGATAGAGTGACATCCTATTTGGATGACGTCATCGTCACGGGTCAGACGGATGAGGAACACTTCGTTGTAATAGAGATAAGTGTCAATTTTTCCAAGAGCACGTCGAATATTTGGGCCATATCTGGGACGGAAAGGGCATCCGTCCTATACAGGGCCTCGTGTTAAAGCAATTTCTGAGATGCCGCGGCCAATAGACCTGAAAGAACTTCTTGCATTTTTGGGTAAGATTAATTATTATAACCTATAACCATTTTATTTCAAATTTTGCTCACCTTTCAGCTCCATTGAATGATCTGAGACGAGAAGGAATTAGTTTTGAGTGTTCGGAAAAGCATGAAGAGGCGTTTAAAACGTTGAAGAAAAATTTAATCAAGGCATCCCGATTGGTTCACTATCCTCGGGATTATGCAGTGGTGTTGGCAACAGATGCGTCCAGTCATGGGTATAGAGGAGGTAATTTTTTTTTTTTTTTTTTTTTTTTATTAACAAAAATATTATACAAATAAGGCTATAAGCCTTTTTAAAATTTTCTTTTAAGAAGAAAATTTTTATTATGTATACATATGCAAAAAAATTAAACATAGACAATTTATTATATTTTTTTCAAAATGGAATAAATTATAATTTGCTTTCATAATATAATACAAAACATAAACAAATAAATAATCGTACAATCAAAATGCATTTATTTGACCAGACGAAAAATGAGAGAAACATGAGATTTTGAAAGCTCTAAGGCTAGTCAATAACTGGGAAGTAGCGTCAAGGGTGTTCCAAAGCTTAACACCACGTACGAAAAATGATGCTTGACGTTGCTTAGATGCACAATTAGCCGGTAGATTAATTCCAAATGTGCGTGGCGACCGTACAAAGTGTATCATGTCGAAAAGATATTGAGGGCTTTTATATAAAATTATCTTATATAAAAATAGAACAGAATTATACTTTAAGTAATTCCCAGATCACAATTTAAGATTTTACGCGAATACCCTGATATCGAGTCATACTTTCTTTTATTGTAAACAAAACGAGCACAAGAATTAAAAGCTACGTTCAACTTATGAAACGATTTCGATGAGCAACCAGAAAACACGGGAGCGCCATATGTTAAGTGTGGGATATTAGGGCTTGTACCAATTTAAATTTAGCAGCACGAGGTGTATAGCTCGCATGTAAATATAAATTACTGAGTGTAGCATAAATTTTCGAGCAAACATAATTAATATGGCCGTCCCATGAAAGTTGGCTATTAATGATTATTCCAAGGTTCCTAGTTTTACCCACTAACTCAATTTTATGGTTATCAATAAAAATATCAAAAGCATTCAAACTAGATAGACGAGATTTATTAGAGGTTATAAACATTGATTTGCTGGGGTTTATCTTAATGTGGTTTTGCCTACTCCATGCGAATATTTGATCCAAAGAAGAGTTAACCTTTCGTACACATAAGGCAGCATCGTTAAAACTAGCAGAATCATAGATTTGCAGATCATTGGCGAACAAGTGATATTTGATCGCACAGGAATCCACAATATCATTAATGAAAATTGAAAATAGTACAGGTCCTAAAATGGACCCCTGTGGCACTCCACAAACTATATTAACAGGAGACGATAACTTATTATTGAGGTTGACAATTTGGGATCTTCCAGATAAATAGGACCTTATAAACTGTACCACAGAGTCGCCAAAACAAAACTGGGATTTCAATTTGTGGAGCATGGCATCATGGTTGACTGAATCAAAAGCTTTAGCAAAATCCAATAGAACTAAAAGTGAAATTTTCCCTTCCGAAGTCGCCCTACTTAGATCATCAACAACCTTAAACAGAGTCGCAGTGATGCTGTGTTTTTCACGGAATCCTGATTGAAAAGTATTCAGTAAATTATGAGACGAAATGTGTGTAATAATCTGTAGTTTCATTATTTTTTCAAGCAATTTAGAGAGACTAGGAAGAACACTTATAGGTCTAAAATCATTCAAAGTATCCGGCATAGATTTTTTCCCGATTGGTGTAACATAAGCCGTTTTCCAAGCATCAGGAAATACTGAATTAGTTAATGCGGAATTTATGATGTCAGTTAGGGTTCAAATAATTACAGGACATAACATACGAATAAACGAAATAGGGATACCATCGCAGGCCCGATAGAGTTAGACTGAACATCTTGCATAGCTAAAAGAACGTCACTCTCAGAAATGTTGTTAAAATAAAACTTAGAAGTGTTAGGTACAAATACGTCAGAATGAGGCAATGGATTATAAACACCAGAAACAGGCCGCACTGCAAAGTGATCTGAAAATTCACTCGGGGTAAAATCCACCCTGCACTTTTCAGCACCCTTACAAAGACCAAATTTTTTGAAGTTTTTCCATAAGACGTCATTGGGCAAATCTACATTGAAAACTTTACTTTTAAAATATTGAAATTTGGCATTCTTAATGATACCATTAACTTTATTACGATATGATCTAAAATTATTCCAATTAGCATTGCTTCTATTGCTTCTCCAGACGAGATGTAAATAGTCTCTTATATTTCGACACTTTTAAATAGATTGACTAAATTGAAACCCTTCAGCAGAGGATTTCAATTTGATTTTACGTAAAGGTGCATGTTTATTAAGAAGACTAAGTGCTAAGGAATTAAACCAGTTTAATTTATGATTAATATCAGGCATCAAAAATGAATCATGCCAGGGAAGTGGAATGGCATCCGACATAAGTCTAGCTGGATCAATTCCATCCAAAGCACGACTATAATAAGTGCTATCAGAAGATTGAGTATCAAGACTAAACCGGTATGAGCCATAAATCATATCATGGATGGTGAACAGGCCAGGCACAGAGATTTGGATAAAAACACCAATTTCTGGGGATTATTAGTCAAAAGCAGAACCAAGCAAGAACTACTCGCTTCTGTGAAATTTGTGTCATAATTCGAGGTAACACTGAAATTGATGGAGTCTAAGAGATCCTTAAAGTTGCAAACATATCGAGATGAAGAATTAACATTTAAGTTAAAATCCAAAGTATTATAACATCTTTGTATTTACCTGCACTATCAATCAAAAAATGACGAATATTCCTAATAAATTTTACTTTGGGCGGACTATATATGTACTACACCAACAAGAAATTTATCCCCATTAGCATTACACACTTCAATAAATAATGTATCAAAAGTTGAACCTAGCGAACTCTTCTTAACAAGCTTATAATTAACAGACTTCAGAATATATAAAGCCACACCGCCCGCCCGTCTATTTTCATTATCAATTCGGTCTTTCCGTAATTTCGCACAAATACCCGAATGGTAGCGAACATCCTATAGTGTTTGCCTCTAAAACCTTAGATGTTCATCAGAAACGTTACAGTCAGCTAGAAAAGGAGGCTTTAGCTATCATTTTTGGGTGCAATAAGTTTCGACAATATTTGTATGGAAGGCAATTTGAGTTATTGACTTCAAACCGATTACAATGATGGGCGATACGCTTAATGGGATTTAGGCACACAATTCGGTATAAACCAACAGAGCAACATGCCAACGCGGACGCCTTATCAAAATTACCAATGGGTCCGGACGAAAAATTCGACACAGAAGAGCATGTATTATGCGTGGACGAGATTTACGATGAACAATTGTCAGCGTTTCCTATAGATTGTCAACAAATCCGCAATGCAACGAAAATGGATAAAGAATTATCCCAAGTGATGAAGTTCGTTCAGCAGGGTTGGCCGAATAACCTCGAATACGAACATAGACCATATGCTATAAGGAGGGACGCTCCTGATGACGCTATTTCGATCTACAAAGAGGTGCTATTGTTGCAGACCGATCACACTAGAGACATAGTGGCCGCCAAAATGCAGGAACGAGTGCTGGCCATGTTACATGAAGGTCATTTTGGCTTGGGGCGAATGAAGCAACTCGCTCGTCGTTATTGTTGAAGAAAAATTGAAGCAACAGTGAAAGCATGTAAATCATCTCAAGAGACGGCTCCAAGTCCCGCGAAATCATTTTCTAGCTGGCCCACAGCGACTAAGCCATGGGAGGGGAGACATCTGGATTTCGCCGGTCCATTTCTCGGTGCAATGTGGCTCTTATGTATCGATAGCTTTGCAAAGTATCCGTTCTTTGTAAAGATGACCGACATTACAACTACAGTGACTCACAGCTTATTTGATCCAGTAGCATTTCATTAACAAAATTGTAAATATCTCGCGATTTCTTATTTTGTTTGAGAAAAATTAAATGTAATATGAATATACATTTTGGAGGGCATTCAAATCTGGCGATTGTACTGGGGTTCTATGATATTTGGACAATTCCAAATGAACCAGGTCTGCACAATCCCCAATGAAGTGCAGCTGGATCAAATAAGCTGTGAGTCACTGTACGTCGACGATCCAAGCGCTTAAAGCTCTATTTGCCATTGAAGATTAACCTGACACCATGGACAGTGATAATGGATCATCGTTTACATCACAAGAATTCGCAATTTTCTGCCTGAGTCGACGAATTGAATATCTTACTACGGCTCCTTTCCATCCCGCATCAAATGTGGACGCAGAGAGGTTCATGAGAACTTTTAAAACCTCAATGTTGAAACACATGAAGAGTGGAGAAACGACCGCGGAGGAACTTCTTAAATTTCTAAGTACATATCATTTTTTACCTGGACCAAACAACAAATCTCTTAGTGGTTGCTTTATGGAAGAGAACCGAAAACAACTTTAGCTCTCTTGTTTCCGAATAAGAGGAATGCAAATTCCAACAGCATTTCGAAGTTTGCGATCGAGCTGTCAGTATTCGTGAGGAATTTCTCGAGAGGTCCACGATGGATTAAAGGAGTAGTCAAGGAAGTGCAAGGGCGGATGGTGTATATCATCAAGACAGATTATGGAACGGTCCGTCGACATCAGAACCAAATGAGAGCGAGTCAACTGGAACCTGAACCCGAGTTTTAGAATGCTGCACTTTTCAAAAAATGATTTGTTATCAGTAATTATTTTGCGTATCTTAGGTATATATGGATCTATTTTGATATCGTAAAAGTCTTCACTTTTAATTGGTTTGAAGATTTGTCGAAAAGGTCGCTAAATAGCGATGGTTAGCTTAAACAAATAGTAGAATTTTTAGAATTATCAAATAGATAGGGTATTGCATTATGCTATTATGTAAAAAAGTAATTTTAAATGTAGAAAACTAAAATCTATCTGTAATATATCTGTAATTTAAAAAATCTCTAACCCACTACAAAGAGGCCACAATATAAATTATCCCAAAACCACGAAAATTCCAAAGTTTAATATGTTTACAATTACAACTAGCCAAATACTTCAAAAAAAATTATAAAAAGGGTTAAAAAACAAATTATGTACTAAAAACAGAAAAACTAATTACAAAGTTATTTTACAAAAAGATTTATATTCCTTTAAAAGCAAAGACAATTTGTTAATCAAATAAAATAACTTTAAAATTGTTTAAACTTAGAAAGTTCAACAAACTTTGTTTTATCAACTTTATCTAGAAAAATTTAATTCTTAACCAACCATACGAGTACACACAGCAAAATAAATCATTAAGTATTTATTCAAAAACATAAAAGCTTTTTATTAAGTTTGTAATTTATATAATAAGAAAATGCTTTTGATAGAATATATTTTATTCCATTTCAATTAAAGCTTATTATAAACAGTTAGGATACCAGAAAATATTTTATTACACATTTTTCTATATAGTAATACGACGATGATAGTTCGGGTGTTAAATACAATACATATTTTCTTTTATTTTTCAATTAATACAAACAATATACGCTTATAAAATAATAAGTACAAATTCAATACAATCTACATTTGTTTGCACTGAGGGGGTGAGTAAATGAAATTCATATACTAACTACAAAAATAATCAAAAGCTTCTTTCAGTTGGATAATTTTATTTATAACCGTATAGTGTGTGGTTGGTGGTTTGTTTGTATATACATAAGTATAAGGAGGGTGCACGGGTTGTTCGCAATCAATATCTAGATAAAAGTGGAACGTAGTATAATAAACCTAAATAATTATTTATGCATTTAGAATTTGAGTTGATTCTACAACTGTTTTGAAGGTGAAACATTAATACCTCAAAAGGTAAATTACCGAGTTCATTGAATGTCTTCATAATTATCTTTGTTTATCATTTTCTTTATAATTATAGCGCTCCAATTAGCAGTGAAAAAGATAAGTTTCTTTCGGATTTAACGTATACACAAAATAATTCCCGGACATAGTTAAATATCATCTTAGAGATAGATGGCTATAGTTCATCATTTTTTTATTTTTATTTACCATTTAGTTCTAATAATTAAAATAATCATAACGACCATAAATTTATGTTAAGAATAAATTATAATGCTTGTGTGGTTAAAAATCAATTAAATTATAGGACGGTAAATTTAATGTTGCTCAATTAAAAAAAATATTTCTTATATCACTTAAATATTAAATATTGTCTGGTTTTAAACGGAAAAAAATTGTTATTTAATTAAATCATAAATTACTAAATATTTTATTGCAAGACACAGCCATTTGAACGACCGATACGATTTAAACCAAAACTGGCTGTTACTCCAGGTCCTTCATTTTCGCCCATCGAACACGTTTTCGTTCGCATTATCATTAAATCGGTACGTATACTGGGACGTCGTACATTTGGTGCCACAACACCGCAAGCATCGCTCAAACGTCGCTTAATGGAGAGAGTACATTTTTTCGAACGATTCGATGGTATATGCGGTGGTAATGTACAAGGTGAACCGAATGCTGTACTTACACGTTTATGATGATTTGGTGCCATTTCAAGAGGTAAATTTGCCACTAAAAATAATTCATAAAATAAATCATCGACACGAAAATTCTTTTTTGCCGAACATTCAACGAAAACACATGAGCTATCCTGGGTTTGACAATACGCTAGAGCCTCTTCTGGCTGAACGGTTCTAAAAATGAAATACATGTGTATGATAAAAAAAAACTTTGTCCCTTCCAATCATTATTTTTAAATACTTACTTCATATCTTTATCACATTTATTGCCAGCAATTACCATTGGAACTTTTAATTGGCTTTTTTTACTTGACCGACTGCCCGAACCAGAAATTGCACTTATTTTTGTTTCTAATATTTGTTCCCTAAGTCGCTGGATTTCCTCAAATGATTCACGTGAGTCCATACTAAATACTAGTACAAATAGGTCGCCTAGAAATAAAAATAAATATTCTTTTTGTTATACATATATATTGTCAACGTAAAGTTAATCTTTAAACGCTAAACGATTTCCTTCGAAAATAAAATTTAAAAAAAAAAAAAAATATTTCTCTAAATATGATTTAGGAAATTCAATTTATAAAAATCAAAAACATTAATAAATAAAATTTCTCCCTTGATCCCCTATTTCTCTAAACCATATTTTGAGCCAACCTTTATTTACCATTGAGCATTGGTAAAATTTGAGGCAAACATTTTAATTAAAATATTTTATATAAATAGAAGGGTTGAAATGATCAAAATATAAAATATTTTATAATTTATGTCTTAAAATAAAATAACATTAAATTTGAATTTATCACCGTACATTTTATTTTCAACTTAAGTACATCCACAAAATACAGATTTGATTTGTGTAAGATTAAAAAGATAAAATTTAATGTTTTGCAATACATATAACTAGTTACTTTATATAGTGTTTATGCTTTGGGGAAATTTATGGTACAAAGCAGCGCTTTAATCGATTTTAGGTGTGATAAACTACCAAAATAGCTTTCAGCATTATCGACGACATTATTTTATCGCTTTATCGCTCTATTATAAAAGTATTGTGATTATACGATAAAGCAAAAGTGAATACTTTCAATAAATTATTGTCATAACTATTGCTCTATGAGTCTATATGCAATGCTAACATTAGTATTGACATGTCGTCAATTTTTTTAATTAAATTTTTATTTTTTGTATATTGCTCGTGTATTTTAGTCTCTATGGTAAAATATGACATAACAAAAAATGTTATTGTGTTTGCAAGATATATTATTTCTTTACGACTTAAGGGATGAATGAGTTTCTAGTTTTATTAAATAATGAAAACCAAACTGATTCGTAATATTTAAATACGCACTTAAATGTGTAGGAAATTCGCTTAAAGTTTTAATTTAAATCGAATCAGTGTATGTACGACATGTTTGATTAATGATTACCTTGCCTGATAAGAATACGCATCAGATTTTTGGTTAAGTGATTAGGACCTCAAAAAAGACATATTATTTTGACTTGCTTTGGTTGAGTGACAGAAAAATGATTGAACGATATTAATGGTTGAACGATATTAACTTTCAAACTTCATTTATTATCAAATATTTTATAAAAAATTCGGGGTAGGCTGTGTCTTCTACACGGCCGTATAGGTGTTTTCCGTGATAACGTTTATAAGAGGTGCGAGAAATGGCACGATGTATAGGTTTGTTGAAATAAATTTCTTTATTATTAGCATCATGAAATGAGAGTACAGTGATTGTTTGCAAACGATTAAGTACTGGGCGTGTTACGGCTGGTTATTTTAAATTGGTGCAGACAGTAGAAAAATTACGCGCGTGCTCTACATCTACTGTTCGATTTGCTGGTCGTTGTATTTTGTTTTTTTTTGGGTTTTGTGATATGAGTTTCGATATTACATCTATTGGTATTTGGTATGCTGATGAGGAAACTAAGTTGAATGTTTTTTTTTGTGTTGATGGAAATTAGGTGGTGGGAGGAAATTAGCGCTTGTTGACTACAATGGTGTGCAGATTTAAATTTATAGATAAAATTGCTTGTTATACGATGTTATTCGCAAATGAGGAGTATTTTCTTTGAGTATGGGTGAACTTACCAATACTTTGGATGGAAGTTTTAATGAAGTAGATATATTTATAAGTACTTATACTAATTAAATATTTACTCCACCCTACTGTATATATGTAAATACCTTAAAGAATAATTAGATAGGTAAACCAAATTTCCAAATTTATCTGACGATCATTATATTTTTTTTAATTGTGAGATCACTGTGGCAAGAGTTTATATTATTGAATCTAAATAAAAATTAATTGAAAATTTGAGTGATTCAATTTATCCAGTGTGTGAATAAATTAATATAAAATTATAAGCAAGTACACAACTATACTTTGGATACACATAGTTAAGCATCATTGCGGGTAAGAATTTTTTTTGTTGTTGAATCTAAAGTGGTTCTTGAATTCACGGTTTATTTCTTTATTTTTATTTTTTCCGCCATATTAGTTAAATATTTATTCGGTTGTACAAGGCCTATCTAACTGAGAAGATAAATACTTCCGTTCGTCAACTATTACGATAGTAGAAATCTTGTACGATATTACCGAGTAGCGGCGTACAGCCGGAATCTTCAGCGGCAGGGTCTCATAGTTTATCTAGTTTTTTTTTGCCTAAAGTAGTTTGATTCATTATTTTTTTATTATTGTTTTGATATTATTCAAATTAATTTAAATTGGTGGCATAGTGTTTGTGGTGGAATGGTTTGTGGAAAACTAAACATTATATTTCAGCAATTCCAGCCATGAATATCTCCAGGGAGTACTCGTTGGATAATTTGTGGGTGAGTTTTTTTCTATATTAAATTTTTTTGTTTTTCGATAGCTTTCTGACTAATCATGCACTTCGCCACAGAATTTGTTTGATTTTGCCATAATTGGTAATGATTTTTCTTGTAAAATTTTGTATTTGAAATACAGTGTCAAAATGAAATAATTATTTTTTTTTATAATTAAGTGGTGATGTGGTGAATTCGTTTGAAGTGGACATCGTTTGATTAATTTAGAACACGAGAGTTTTGTTGTGTCTCATAAACAAAATGTCGGTATGAACCTCCCAATTATCCTCTGGGATCTATCCGCTACGCAAGTCGTGTTAGCCGAGATTAGAGGCACGTAACAGGCGATGGTATGAGAAGTACGATATGAAGCGCAGGGTCTCAGCGGAGATGTGCCTGATGAATGTGAGTTCCGCAGACTAGTGCCTCCCAAATTCGCCGAGGCTAGTGTGATGAATACGCAGTCTAGGTCAAATTTATTTTATATCAGAGTCCACACTGACATTTGACCTATCAGATCAGGCATTCCCCCTTTATAGTGCTCTCTAGCATTGTAAATCACCACTATGTAAATCTAAATTTTAATTAAAATTTATGTGGAAATTAATTATTTTAATTAACAATAAGTTATCTGCCACAGTTTCTTTATGCACAAATTGACACCAGAATTACTCCGGTCAGATAAGTGATTTTCATGGTTGGTTGTAAATCGCTGTTTTATACTTAGTAATTTTAATTAAAATTAATGTGGAGATTAATTATTTTAATTTAAAATAAATTATCTGCCACAGTATTATTAAGCACAAATTAATAACCGAATTGCTCCGATCTGATGAGGCATTCTCTTGCTATTGTACCCTCAATCTCTATAAATTCCTATTTTCTAGTTTGAATTTTTAATTAAAATTTATGTGATGATTAATTAATTTAATTTAAAATAAATTAACCACCACTGGTTTTTTACGCAAAAATTGACCCCATCTAATCTTCGATCGGATGAGCCATTCTCTCGCTACCCTGGTTCAAGCATTTAAATCGGTCGAAAGCAGAGGTTCGTGGCGCGGGTTCCTTTACCGCCGGATGACGTCATTGCAATAATATTATGCGTGACACATAAAGCCGAAGGACCAATCTAAGCAACCATATCTTAAAATTAAAGGTAATGCTTATAGTTGATGAGTAATTGTCCCCGACCAAGGGCTAAATTTCGGGTAAGGTTTCTGAACATGCGGTGTAAAACGTTATCACGTCAAAATAAATATCGATTGGAATGGGCTAGTTATATAGATGAAAACAAAACGGACTGAAATGAAATGAACGAATTCAATGTACATATGTCAACCTACTAGAGGAATTACGGAATAAAATTAAATGGAAACGGGCGGAGTAATTGATTCAATTCAATTTCATTTCAATTCGTCTTACCGGTTATATTTTCTTTTTTATAAAATGTCACTACAAACAAAAATTCTAATTAGAATTATACGGTAAGTATTAAATAATGCAATTTTAGTACAAAAGTTGCCCTAAAATATGCAGCATTTCTACAATAAATTGCACATCAATCAAAAACAAAAAGGAGTCTCTGTCAACAATTAGAAGGTAATTTAGGCTGATGTTCATTCGCGTCTTATATCCAATAAGTCAACTTGTTTGATTTATTCTAGATTGCGGCATGCAATAAGTCATTTGGTGTGCCAATTCAAATCGAGACTTATGTCAATTAAACCTTAAAAATTTAAAATGAAAAACATCAGCGTTAGTTGTTTTTATTAGTTAATCTATAAAACAGGCAATCATTATTAGTGTATTTTGTTGACAAAATTACAACAATTATTGCATTAGATATAAAGCGCCGCAGATTTAAATAAAGCCAACAAAAATGTTTCTTTATTTAAATCGTAGTAGGTTTATGGGAAAGAATAATTGTTTGATTGATCAGAATGTACGACCAAGCCTAAGCAAGACTCCCAGATGACACCCTTTACAAATAACAAAACCGAAGGAAAGGAAATGTATGTTAACAACAGAGAATCAACACGGTTCCAGACACCTAAGTAGTTGATAGTTGGTAAATTTGTTAGAAGTACATTTTTAGTAGATTATTTAACACAAAACAACACAATTTGAAGTTTACTGCTTAAGTTCCTTATTGCCTCAGCCAATGCCAGCTTGGTCGAATTTCTTAGGTGTTTCTAAACTAAAATCATGTTAACGATTATTTTTTAATTTTAATGAAAATACCAATATGTATCAACATAAATACCCATACTAATACTAAAACTGACACTAACATTAATACCAATATTAACATTACCACCAATAATAACACCAACACCAATACCAATACCAACATAAATACCAATATCCACATCGATACCAATACCAACATCAATTCTAACATTATGACTTTAATGATTTCATTAATCGAAAAATTAATTTCACCAAATTCAGGGAAAACCACAACATAATTTACTTCATCAATAATTCTTTAATTAAAATCAGCCATTAACACTCTTAAATAATTTAAATTCGGCATCTAAATTGAAAAGACAGAAAATTAATCACTAAATAAATAACCTGAAATTCAAGATGCATACAAATTTTAATTCTAAATTTTGAATCTTAAAATTCAATTTCGAATTTTAAAATTCTAAAATTAGAAACTAAAATCTGATCCGTATAAAATTGTATTTCCAAATCTATAGCTTAACTACTTAGTTATTTAATCCAGAAACTACCAATGTACTACCGACGATATAGAAATAAAAAGATATGCTCACGCACATGATTATCCTTTTCTCTTTCGTTTTATATTTCATCACCGCGTGACAAAAAACATGCAACTCCGTTATTGCATACAAATTATTTTAGTGTTGAAATAAAATTACGGTCAAAATTAAATATATTTTCATTTCACTTCAATCAAATTAGAAATTATGGTTATGTGCGCGGTATTTGGCTGTAAGAGCAATAATAATAAAAACCTAAAAAGTGCTGATAGTAAACTAAATTCAGTAAGATACTTTACATTCCTAAAAAATGCAAGGTTATGTAAAGAATGGCTTAAAATGTGTTCTCGAACCGATAAATTTGATCCAAAAAATGGTAGAATTTGTAATAAACACTTTAAGACAGACGATTTTGAAAGAAATTTAATGCATGAATTGCTAAACGACGATAACGCTCCAAGAAAATTAAAGAAAACAGCAATTCCAACAGTCAATCTGTTTAATCGATTTCCAAATAAGTTAAGTGAAATTTCCAACAAGCGTAGTGAAAGGATAGTTCGCCGTGAAAACAAGTTAATGGTTGAAAAATTGTTGTAAGTATTCTTGTAATTTTATTTTTGATCGTCTGGTTTTAAATTATCGCTTTTTTAGGACGTCGAACGAAACTGAAGTTCTACCAAAAGCTCTTATTTCGCAGGATATCTCCGATGATACGGTGTCTGTTTTGCCCTCTGCGGCGGTTTTAGACAATCCGAGGTATTTTTTCTTTAAATTCATAATTAATTTTCAATTTTCAATTAAATGTACCTACGTGATCAAGAAAATATGAGTTTGCTCAACGAAATTGAATCGTTGAAAATGGAAATTGAAAACTTGCGTAAGGAGACTAACATTGAAAAAACCAAGTTAAAAGAATTTAATGAAACGTTGCTGGGACAAATTGATGAAATGAAAACAAATGAAAAATCGTTAAATCAATTTCAGGAAAGCGTTCAGAAAATTTTCACTCCCGGCCAAATTAGAAGAATGCAAAATCCCTGTGCTAGAAAACTTCATTGGAATGTAAAAGATATATGCATTACATGCAGCTGGACCGAGAGCCTACAGGTGGATGCAAAAAAATCACCATCTACGCTACGTAGATGGGCGAATAAAATAGATATTTCGCCTGAAATTTTAGGTTTTGTATTCACGCTAATGGAATCATATGCATTATCCGATATTGATAAAGTTTGTATTATTTTGGCCAATAAGATGAAAGTTAAAAAATCTTATGAGTATATGATAGGAATTGTGACACTCTCCTAAAACCCGCTAATTACGTGCAAGTTATAATGGCTCGTGGAGTATTTTGTAATTGGAAACAGCCTTCGACCGAACTTTAAACAAGTCATTTTTGTTCCAAATAATAAGAAAGCTTCAAAATATAGGATTTAAGGTAGTTGCAATTACCAATGATTTAGGGGGTGGCAACAGAGGCCTCTGGAAATCACTTGGAATTACTGAAGAAGCTCCATTCTTCTTGCATCCCGATAACAACGACGAAAAGATATATGCATTCGCTGACGTACCACATTTGATAAAACTTTTACGCAACCATTCTTTAGATTCCGATTTTATAATACATGGGAAAACAGTCACTAAGAAGCTTTTATTGGAGCTGCTCGAGCATTCTCAAGGTAAAGATTTAAATATAGCCCACAAGCTAACAACACACCATTTAACCGTTAAAATCGCTGGCAGATAAAAAGTAAAATTTGCTACCCAACTGTTCTCGCATACTAATTCAAAAGCCATTTTGCGTATGTCCTCATTAGGACTTTTGCAGAGTGGCGGCTGGCAGGAATGTGCAAATTTATTAAAAACCGTAAGTGAATTAGAAAAAAAAATTATTTTTCAATAATACCATAATTTTATTTCTTAGGTTAACGATTGGTTTGATATCTTTAATACTAGATTTTCAGAAAAAGATTCCCGAGAACGAATTAAAGCATACGGACTTGCTAAAGATATTCAGGATAAAATAATAGATGAGATGAAAAGTGTAATTTCTAATCTTAAAGTAGGAAATTCTAAATCAAACCTTCCTTTTCAAAAAGGAATTTTGATCAGTTCAAATGCTCTACCGATGCTAAACGATCTCGTAAAGTAATACGATATAAAGTATTTGTTAACATACAGATTGAATCAGGACCCTTTAGAAGGATTTTTTGGAATTCTACGAGCAATCGGTGGGCTTCATGATCATCCTACGGGGTTAAAATTTAAATATAGATTGCGGAACTATTTGCTTGGGCGGAATGAGACAATCTTGTCGGAGTCAATGAATGTTATGCCGGACGATTGCGAAAGTAATATTAATGTTTTCACAAATTTGCCGACTAATTTTGAACGTTCGCATAATTTTGATACCGACGAAGAACCTACAATAATTACAAGTAACTTGTTGGAGCACATTACCGAAGCTAGAGATCCCGAAGTTAGCCAGGTTGAGTTTGAAAGCACATTTTCAGAACTGGAATGCGATGGTATTGAAAATATTGCCAGATATATTGCATTCAAGCTACGTGCCAAGGAAAGCCTCGGAGTTCCAACCAGTCAACAATTGGTTTCCAATAACTCCTAGTGCTCTCATTTATCGGAAGGTGGACTATATAAACCAAACGATGACTTTCTAAAGGAAATTTATAAATTGGAGAAAAAAATTTTTCATCTCAACGGAACTGAATTAAAATGTGGATCAAAATATATTAAAACTCTTGTTGAGAGTTCACAAAATGTTAATTGTAGCCTTGACGTAAAAAATTTATACTTTCGGTGCAAGATGTTTTTTAGGATTAGAATTTTAAATCGGAAAATGATCGAATCCCAAAATGCTAAAAAAAGAAAATTAAATAAAATCATTAACTAAGAATGATAAGAAAACTACTTTGAAATCGTAATAAATTTATTTTATTTACTAAAACTAAAAAAAAACAAAAAAATTTGTTTTTCTTATATTATTACTTAAAATATAAAAGAATAAAATAAAGAAAATCGTTCTATGTATAAATATATACGTATTTGATATATGTAATTCTAATACAAAAATTACCAATATCAAAATTATTTTGTCACTTGATGACGACATGCGCAGTACAAAACCAGTTTTGTAAAACAAATGAGCATATCTTTATATTTCTATATCGTGTGTACTATCAGAACCATCTTGATATGAATAGAGCCGGCATGTGAAAAATGAACTTAAAATAAGGGATATAGAAACACTAAAAATTCATTTATTTTCATAGTGTTTATATGAAAAAACGCGATTTCGATTGACGATAAAAGATGAATTAAAAGTTAAACCCAGTTAAATAATTTTTTAAGTAATCGCTAACAAACAACTCAATGTCTTACTCATTTAAAACACAGATTCTCAAATTTCCCTATTTTCCAGCAATAATCAAAAGAAAATAAGGCAAATTAAATTAAAAAACATTCTACAACAACAACAATGTGTATTAAAAAGAGAAAATTCAGTTTAATGTCGTCATCATTTATCCACATCTAAACCCAAACAACCCAACAATCAAAATTTAAAAAAAAATCAAAAAGAGCCAAACAGAATAAATTAAATCAATACAATGAGAGCGAAAAAAACAAAACATCAAAACAATCTAGCATGCTTTGCAAATTCAAAATAACTATAGAAACATATTCGAATTCAAGTTGGAATGGAGGCAATGAAAGAGATGATTATTGTTTAATGTTTTGTTTATAAATTTCTAGTTATGTTGGTGACGTATACATTACAAAAACAACAATATTTTAAATTTCAAAAGTACCTTATTTTTCATGACGATTTTCACTTAGAAATAAACATTTTCAAGACTCGATTTTTCAATCAAATAATATTACATGTTTCATGAACATTTTCATATAAAAACAAAACAAAAGCTCACATTTCTAATATACTAAATCTGTCAATGAAAATAAGCGTTTTCCCATATAGTTTCATGGTAAAGAAAAAATTGTTTGTACCTTATTTTAAGCTTAGTAAAAAATACAGTCGATACTGGAGGCTCTTATTTATACAGTAGGCTCTGGTACTATGTACCTATGTGCTTAAAATTCTACTGCAACTTAGTTTAAATTAAATCTGAACACATTAAATAAAAATAGCTTTAAGTTGCCCTTCTAAATTAAATTAAATATTTGGGGTAGAAATCAACATTAGTTTATTCTCATAAGTACCATATAATATATTATGACATATTATGTCAAAACAATCATCACCAAATTTTGTTTTTTCTCATAATCTTAATTACAATTTTCAAACACACAATCTGCTCAACAAAATTCCCGCTAGTAGAAGATATATAAATTTAAATTCAGATTCTTTTTAACCTTGCCCCAACCCACAATGTTATGAACAAACTATCTAAATCCAAAAACTCCTTATTTTGGATGATTAAAATCAAATTTTAAATTTTATTAACACATTTCATTAAAATAAAAATTGTTTTCAATCCATGCCAAACACACTTTTATTTGTGAGTATTTCATGTGCGTATTTATCTGATTCAACTATATACATAGTACTTATAAATATTAGAGTAGAAGAAAATAAAAACTATGATATTATGGAAATCTATTCACATTAGAATCCAAACCAAATGCCCGCATTCGCGATTTTAGAAGGTAGTACATAGTATCAACATATTACAAGCAATGTCAGGGTAATCCAACTTTATGCCTTGAATTTTTCATTAAAAGTCATTAATGTGTGACCCACCGGTGAGTAACGTGGCAGCCAATATGATAAAGGACAAGCAATATATCTAAATCAATCAATCAATCTAAAAATAAATACATCCAACCTCAACATAGTATTTATAATAAGTACCAAAACCAATAATAATGTTTACACAAGCCGTGATGTTCGCTCTTTACGCCGATCCTATCAAAGAAATGTCCTGTAGATTGTTGTTGCAATTTTAATAGAACCAGTCAAATATTATTAAAAATGACATAAAAAGTAGTGGTATAAAAACAAATCGGTGTAACAAAGTAAACCATGTAAATATGGAGCATTTGAATCAGTCAGCTGAAACTCAAAATGTAGATTTGTTTGTTGGCCATATTTTGTGTCGATGGTATTCTGAGATGGACGATTAGCAGGTAGAATGTTACATCCGTAATTTTGAAACTAAAATCATATTTCTTATTTTTTTTCCCTTCAGGAACACTTAGTACATCAAAAATTTCTTCATTTGAATACAAATTCAACTGCAAAGTAGTCGTCTCGATGGAAGATTGCCACCTTTAAATAAGATGACGCTAAAATAGTTACCTCTCAAATTGATCCCAATTTTGTCATAAAAAGTGTCGAGAGTACTTTCTAAATACTAAACACCTAAAATTCTTATAGAAGATAAAATAAACTTGTCTCAAAAACATGTAAAAGTGCGGGGCTTTGGCTATAAGGAAAAAGTCAGTTCAACATAATTAAAAAAAATAATTTCTCTATGAAAGTACTATTCAATCGGCTTTATTGTATGGTTGACCTAGTTGGAGTGATACAGCGAAGACTCACACACAAAAGATCCAAATTACTCATAATAAAATTCTAAAGTATAAGGGTTATGCCAACCTACACAAATATCTAGAAGTATAAAAAAATGATCGTGATGTTACAAAATATGGACACACTAACGCAAAAATCACCAAAAAACCAAAATATAGATTCTAAACCTAGTTATTTAGAATATAAACGGTGTTTCACAGCACAAACCCTTCTCATCAAACAAAATACAGATATCACGCTAATATCAGAATCAAAACACGCTTCACGAAATAACATATTTTTAAAATTACTAGACATTTAGTGTACGACACCAAAAAGCTGGATGGAAAAGCCGTTGGCGACATAGCAGCCTTGATCAAACTAAGAATTACGTCCAAACAATTAATATTTGCCTGGAGGTATGGTTTGGAACTTTAAAAAATACTTAATATCGGCCATTTACCGAACTTCGAAACAAACAATCAAAAATCACCCGCTTTTTAGATTATTTCCAACAATTATAGGAAGTAAATTTCTCGCGGGAAGTGATACCAGCTATAAACATGAGCAATGTGGTTCTAGAGATTGACAACATCAAAAGGAAAACAACGTTCAATCAAAAGCTTCATTGAAAACTATCATTTATAGCAATAGCTGTCATCTACCAAATTGATCAATCACTCATTATGATCACAAACATAACCTAATAAAACGAAGTATAGTTTTACACAAACTCAGGCGAATGAGGATAAAAAAATAATTACCAAACATTAATGGCTAATTTATATTGGGTGCGAAACAATTTTAAATTACCTTTCGTTTTTACTGTTCAGTTTAGGATCAAATATTGGTTACTTTATAATTTATTTTTCACTGTGGTAAAACTTTTTCGATGTCACCGTTTTACACGTATAAACTATCTTTATTACACTTTCCCTATAAATCACACACTCCACTATTATTAAAAAGAAAATATTTAGAAAAACTGATAAACCAAAGCTTTATCTTTTTTTAATTCTTTAATTTCAATCGAAATGTTTTACATTTTTCTTTCAATGTTTCATTATTTTACAATTCAGTAGGTTTATAGGAAAGAATAGGACAAAAATAAATCAAAACTAGATTTGTTTAATTTTTTTCAACAAAATACAGCTAATGATGAAATAAGAAGCTTAATCATTTTTTTGTTATTTTCTTTTATAAATAACGTTGTCATTAAAATAAATTTCAAAATAATAGGTTTTAAGATTGGACATTTATTGAAACAACAGCAGGGTATTCTCCCAATTAAGTCAAGAAATTCTATAATAAGTCTCCTCGCGAAGTGACTTATTGTAGACTTTCAAATAAGTCAATCAATACCAAATAAATCGGGAATTGGGCTACAGGCTTGGTCAAAATAATTTTAGACTAAAATGCTTGTTCAGAAGGAAGTTCATCCAGAAAACTAAAACGTCGCAAGCTGTTTTGACTGGGATTCTTTATGGATTTTTGAATAAAATATCTTTTGAAAAGGAGATTGAGTCAAACAACTAAATTTTATGATTACAACTTTTTTTAAAAAGGATCTTCAGTCAAAAAAAAAGATTTCGATCAGAAAACGGTTTGATTGAAATACCTTTTTATATTTGGACGGAAAAACGTACTTGAAAGATATTTCAATAACAAATTTTTGGACTTAACTATCTTTTGGTTGGTTTGCTTTTTGACTACAATGCCTCGTCACATATTTGTTCACATGTGACATAGGCAGCATGGACTATGGAAATATTTTTTTAATATATTTGCTGCGGATTATGTCTCTTTTAAAGGGTTATAATGCGCCAAAAAATAAGAATAATGTCAGAACAAAATACACAAAATTTGGAAATGGAAAATCTAATTCTTCCATTCTAGTTTTAAAAGTAAATTTCCATTTTCCAGAATATTTCAAATTTATTACTTCGATTTCCAGAAAATCTGAAAAAGGGAATTATATTTCTAAAATATTCTGGAAAAAGGAGAAATAATTTTAAAATAAGAATGAAAATCTCCATTTCCCAGAATATTTTCAAATTAAATCTTTCTTTTCCAGAATACTTCAATGTTAAATACGAGAAAAACACTTACATTTAATTAACTTTTTACAACAATTTTGTCTTAAATTCATTTATAGTCGTTTTGCTGAATCTCCTTTTCGAAAGGAATGTCAGTCAACAATCCAAAAAGAATACCAGTCAAAACATTTTGACTTCAATGCTTTATAATTTCCTTTTTATTGAACGGCCTTCTGAAAAGGAACGTCAGTCTTAAAATGTTTTGTCTATGCTGGTGTACGAATGCATTTCAGTCAAAAAAAATACACTTGAAAAAGGTCATTTAGTCCAAGTACTCAAAATTCGTTTCGAAAAGAGATAACCTCGATTAGACAAGCACAAAATATTAAGGTTTTTAATGATAACAAATTTTTGAAAATTATTTTAATTCCTTGTATACCTTAGAGGATAGGGGCTGACGCTCCAAAACCCGCTTTGGCGATTTATTACAATATCAATATTAATAGAAATTAGCATGTTTTAAAAAAAATTGTGTTTTTTAGTAATTATTCACATACTAAAATAGAGAACTGCCCAAAGTCACTTAGCATTTGAGCCTTTGAGCAAGGATGACATGAAAACATCATATATGTTTCAAAACTATTTTTACATTTCTGTTTCACATACTAAAATAAAAAATTACTCAAAGCCGCTTCGGAAATCCTCTGTGATTTGGCCAATCTTAAAAATACTGAAACACAAAACCCACCGTATGGAAATGGGACTATTTTTGCTTCAAAGAGGATGCATTTATCTAAATGTCCATTCATGTCATATTCGCGGAAAATCTCTGTGATTTGGATAATCTTAAATACCCACCAAATTCCACATATGTAATGGGTGTGAAGTTTATAACAAATAACAAAATATATGCATGTATTAGAAAGTACACTGTTAATAAAATTCCAATAAGAATTTTGAGTGAAATATCAAAGTGTGAAGTTTATAACAAAAAATATCATAATGGGATTTAGAATTTTTTAACAAAAATAATATATTTTCGAGAACGATTGGCAGTAATAGTTTAAGTGAAGTAAATCATACGGTGTATGTGCCATTTCTCAACGGTGGGGAGAAATCGCAAATTTAAATCTTTTTTGTTACTTCATATCGCTTTTGATTGGTCGAGTAATTTATTGTTCAAATCAATAACATGAATTGCACAGGGATTGCCGCAAGATGCCACTAATGGGGAAAAATAGCCTTAAGTGTCGTGAACCTAATGGTCTATACCCCATTTCTCAACGGTGGGGAGGAATACCAAATTTCAATTTTTTTGTTCCATCATATCGCTGTTGCTTGGTTGAGTAATTTATTGTTCAAATCAATAACATGAATTTCACAGGGTTTGTCGCAAGATGCCACTAATGGGGAACAATAGCCTTAAGTGTCGTGAACCTAATGGTCTATACCCCATTTCTCAACGGTGGGGAGGATTACCAAATTTTAATATTTTTTCTTACGTCATATCGTTTTTGCTTGGTCGACTAATTTATTGTTCAAATCAATAACATGAATTTCACAAGTTTTGTCGCAAGATGCCACTAATGGGGAACAATAGCCGTAAGTGTCGTGAACCTAATGGTCTATACCCCATTTCTCAACGGTGGGGAGGAATACCAAATTTTAATTTTTTTGTTCCGTCATATCGCTGTTGCTTGGTTGAGTAATTTATTGTTCAAATCAATAACATGAATTTCACAGGACTTGTCGCAAGATGCCACTAATGGAGAACAATAGCCGTAAGTGTCGTGAACCTAATGGTCTATACCCCATTTCTCAACGGTGGGGAGGATTACCAAATTTTAATTTTTTTGTTACGTCATATCGTTTTTGCTTGGTCGACTAATTTATTGTTCAAATCAATAACATGAATTTCACAGGGATTGTCGCAAGATGCCACTAATGGGGAACAATAGCCTTAAGTGTCGTGAACCTAATGGTCTATACCCCATTTCTCAACGGTGGGGAGGAATACCAAATTTTAATTTTTTTGTTCCGTCATATCGCTGTTGCTTGGTTGAGTAATTTATTGTTCAAATCAATAACATGAATTTCACAGGACTTGTCGCAAGATGCCACTAATGGAGAACAATAGCCGTAAGTGTCGTGAACCTAATGGTCTATACCCTATTTCTCAACGGTGGGGATGAATACCAAATTTTAATTTTTTTGTTACGTCATATCGTTTTTGCTTGGTCGACTAATTTATTGTTCAAATCAATAACATGAATTTCACAGGGATTGTCGCAAGATGCCACTAATGGGGAACAATAGCCTTAAGTGTCGTGAACCTAATGGTCTATACCCCATTTCTCAACGGTGGGGAGGATTACCAAATTTTAATTTTTTTGTTACGTCATATCGTTTTTGCTTGGTCGACTAATTTATTGTTCAAATCAATAACATGAATTTCACAGGGATTGTCGCAAGATGCCACTAATGGGGAACAATAGCCTTAAGTGTCGTGAACCTAATGGTCTATACTCCATTTCTCAACGGTGGGGAGGATTACCAAAATTTAATTTTTTTGTTACGTCATATCGTTTTTGCTTGGTCGACTAATTTATTGTTCAAATCAATAACATGAATTTCACAGGGATTGTCGCAAGATGCCACTAATGGGGAGCAATAGCCTTAAGTGTCGTGAACCTAATGGTCTATACCCCATTTCTCAACGGTGAGGGGGATTACCAAAATTTAATTTTTTTGTTACGTCATATCGTTTTTGCTTGGTCGACTAATTTATTGTTCAAATCAATAACATGAATTTCACAGGGATTGTCGCAAGATGCCACTAATAGGGAACAATAGCCTTAAGTGTCGTGAACCTAATGGTCTATACCCCATTTCTCAACGGTGGGGAGGATTACCAAAATTTAATTTTTTTGTTACGTCATATCGTTTTTGCTTGGTCGACTAATTTATTGTTCAAATCAATAACATGAATTTCACAGGGATTGTCGCAAGATGCCACTAATGGGGAACAATAGCCTTAAGTGTCGTGAACCTAATGGTCTATACCCCATTTCTCAACGGTGGGGAGGATTACCAAATTTTAATTTTTTTGTTACGTCATATCGTTTTTGCTTGGTCGACTAATTTATTGTTCAAATCAATAACATGAATTTCACAGGGATTGTCGCAAGATGCCACTAATGGGGAACAATAGCCTTAAGTGTCGTGAACCTAATGGTCTATACCCCATTTCTCAACGGTGGGGAGGAATACCAAATTTCAATTTTTTTGTTCCATCATATCGCTGTTGCTTGGTTGAGTAATTTATTGTTCAAATCAATAACATGAATTTCACAGGGTTTGTCGCAAGATGCCACTAATGGGGAACAATAGCCTTAAGTGTCGTGAACCTAATGGTCTATACCCCATTTCTCAACGGTGGGGAGGATTACCAAATTTTAATATTTTTTCTTACGTCATATCGTTTTTGCTTGGTCGACTAATTTATTGTTCAAATCAATAACATGAATTTCACAAGTTTTGTCGCAAGATGCCACTAATGGGGAACAATAGCCGTAAGTGTCGTGAACCTAATGGTCTATACCCCATTTCTCAACGGTGGGGAGGAATACCAAATTTTAATTTTTTTGTTCCGTCATATCGCTGTTGCTTGGTTGAGTAATTTATTGTTCAAATCAATAACATGAATTTCACAGGACTTGTCGCAAGATGCCACTAATGGAGAACAATAGCCGTAAGTGTCGTGAACCTAATGGTCTATACCCCATTTCTCAACGGTGGGGAGGATTACCAAATTTTAATTTTTTTGTTACGTCATATCGTTTTTGCTTGGTCGACTAATTTATTGTTCAAATCAATAACATGAATTTCACAGGGATTGTCGCAAGATGCCACTAATGGGGAACAATAGCCTTAAGTGTCGTGAACCTAATGGTCTATACCCCATTTCTCAACGGTGGGGAGGAATACCAAATTTTAATTTTTTTGTTCCGTCATATCGCTGTTGCTTGGTCGACTAATTTATTGTTCAAATCAATAACATGAACTTCACAGGACTTGTCGCAAGATGCCACTAATGGAGAACAATAGCCGTAAGTGTCGTGAACCTAATGGTCTATACCCTATTTCTCAACGGTGGGGATGAATACCAAATTTTAATTTTTTTGTTACGTCATATCGTTTTTGCTTGGTCGACTAATTTATTGTTCAAATCAATAACATGAATTTCACAGGGATTGTCGCAAGATGCCACTAATGGGGAACAATAGCCTTAAGTGTCGTGAACCTAATGGTCTATACCCCATTTCTCAACGGTGGGGAGGATTACCAAATTTTAATTTTTTTGTTACGTCATATCGTTTTTGCTTGGTCGACTAATTTATTGTTCAAATCAATAACATGAATTTCACAGGGATTGTCGCAAGATGCCACTAATGGGGAACAATAGCCTTAAGTGTCGTGAACCTAATGGTCTATACCCCATTTCTCAACGGTGAGGAGGATTACCAAAATTTAATTTTTTTGTTACGTCATATCGTTTTTGCTTGGTCGACTAATTTATTGTTCAAATCAATAACATGAATTTCACAGGGATTGTCGCAAGATGCCACTAATGGGGAACAATAGCCTTAAGTGTCGTGAACCTAATGGTCTATACCCCATTTCTCAACGGTGAGGAGGATTACCAAAATTTAATTTTTTTGTTACGTCATATCGTTTTTGCTTGGTCGACTAATTTATTGTTCAAATCAATAACATGAATTTCACAGGGATTGTCGCAAGATGCCACTAATAGGGAACAATAGCCGTAAGTGTCGTGAACCTAATGGTCTATACCCCATTTCTCAACGGTGGGGAGGATTACCAAATTTTAATTTTTTTGTTACGTCATATCGTTTTTGCTTGGTCGACTAATTTATTGTTCAAATCAATAACATGAATTTCACAGGGATTGTCGCAAGATGCCACTAATGGGGAACAATAGCCTTAAGTGTCGTGAACCTAATGGTATATACTCCATTTCTCAACGGTGGGGAGGGGATTACCAAATTTTAATTTTTTTGTTACGTCATATCGTTTTTGCTTGGTCGACTAATTTATTGTTCAAATCAATAACATGAATTTCACAGGGATTGTCGCAAGATGCCACTAATGGGGAACAATAGCCTTAAGTGTCGTGAACCTAATGGTCTATACCCCATTTCTCAACGGCGGGGAGGATTACCAAATTTGAATTTTTTTGTTACGTCATATCGTTTTTGCTTGGTCGACTAATTTATTGTTCAAATCAATAACATGAATTTCACAGGGATTGTCGCAAGATGCCACTAATAGGGAACAATAGCCGTAAGTGTCGTGAACCTAATGGTATATACTCCATTTCTCAACGGTGGGGAGGATTACCAAATTTTAATTTTTTTGTTACGTCATATCGTTTTTGCTTGGTCGACTAATTTATTGTTCAAATCAATAACATGAATTTCACAGGGATTGTCGCAAGATGCCACTAATAGGGAACAATAGCCGTAAGTGTCGTGAACCTAATGGTCTATACCCCATTTCTCAACGGTGGGGAGGATTACCAAAATTTAATTTTTTTGTTACGTCATATCGTTTTTGCTTGGTCGACTAATTTATTGTTCAAATCAATAACATGAATTTCACAGGGATTGTCGCAAGATGCCACTAATAGGGAACAATAGCCGTAAGTGTCGTGAACCTAATGGTCTATACCCCATTTCTCAACGGTGGGGAGGATTACCAAATTTTAATTTTTTTGTTACGTCATATCGTTTTTGCTTGGTCGACTAATTTATTGTTCAAATCAATAACATGAATTTCACAGGGATTGTCGCAAGATGCCACTAATGGGGAACAATAGCCTTAAGTGTCGTGAACCTAATGGTATATACCCCATTTCTCAACGGTGGGGAGGATTACCAAATTTTAATTTTTTTGTTACGTCATATCGTTTTTGCTTGGTCGACTAATTTATTGTTCAAATCAATAACATGAATTTCACAGGGATTGTCGCAAGATGCCACTAATGGGGAACAATAGCCTTAAGTGTCGTGAACCTAATGGTCTATACCCCATTTCTCAACGGCGGGGAGGAATACCAAATTTTAATTTTTTTGTTACATCATATATCGCTTTTGCTCACGACACTTAAGGCTATTGTTCTTCATTAGTGGCATCTTGCGACAAGTCCTGTGAAATTCATGTTATTGATTTGAACAATAAATTACTCAACCAAGCAACAGCGATATGACGTAACAAAAAAATTAAAATTTGGTATTCCTCCCCACCGTTGAGAAATGGGGTATACACCATTAGGTTCACGACACTTAAGGCTATTATTACCCACTAATGGCATATTACGACAATCCCTACTGCCTATACTCGACTCCTAAGGCTATTAATTTCCATTAATGGGATCTTGCGGTAGTCGCTTTGTTGTTTATTGGTTAGAACAATGCCCATTCTTCGCAATAATAAATATTACGGAATAAATATTACAAGGAAATTGATATATCGAATCGATTATCGAATTTACAGAATTTATACGAAAGAAAAAGATTTGTAGAATTTAAAGCACTTACTGAATTTTTAAACTTTATTCATAGAATCTATAAAACAAAAAAAATCAAAATAATCTTTTAACAAAATTATTGAATTTACAGAATTGTTAAAGTTTATAGGATTTTTAAAAATGTGTGTATCCATAAAACAAATAAAATTCGAATTTGTATAGAATTTATAAAACAGGCACACTTGAAACAATTAGTAGACACAAAGAATCTACAAAATTTAAAGAATTTATATTATTGATAAAATTTATACAATTTATACATTTTTTTAAAATTTGTAGATTTTATAGAATTTATAAAATTCATAAAATTTAAAAATGTATAGAGTATATAGACATATTAAAACCCTTTAAAATTTATAGAATGTATAGGACTTATGGGTGTGAAGTTTTTCCCATTTTTTTTCCCAGTATACGTATACAAATCCTATTGGAATAAACAAAATTCTATTGGATTCTCATTGAATTTCGTATGTGCTGGGGCTTATTGTACACTGTTAGGAATTCAGAATGTTTCTATAAATGTATTATTATTAAATTAAATTTCGATTAAAATCCATCTACTAAACGGACATAATTTTTATTATATAAGAAAATTTGTAAAATGTGAACCACAAAGCTAATTTATTTTGAAATATCATGATTCAGTTCATAAATGAATACCTACATACCGTAACATAATGTTAATTTGTGCTGTAATAACCGTGTATTATTTTAGAATAAAATAATAAAACAAACACCTTTAGCGTTTTTTTAAACAAAACAATTTTTAGTATAGCTTAGTCCGAACATTAAATTAGTTTAATTAAATTTAATAAATTAATTTTGCTTTGTTAGTATCTATCAAGCTATTTCGATGAAATATAAGTGTACATACAGGCCCGAATTTATAGTCGTAACTATTGCTATTGTTATAGCAACGATTTTCGAAAATCATTTTAAAATCATGTATAAAATTCGATACGAATTTTGAATTTACTTTCTTGTCTTGGATATATTGTAGCAACGTTTATAGTGATGGATTTTGATCACTATAACCATTGTTACATTACAAATAAATCTTATAGTGAGGTTTATAAATACGAAAACTGTTACTATAACAGTAGTTATAGTTGTAGCAAGGACTATAAATTTGGGCCTTAATTTAAAACCAAAGTTCCGAACCATTAAATAAACGTCAAACTGTTTTAGTACAAATTATAAATTTGTTCCAATAAGAATTCTATTTCCAATACAATTATTACAATTGAAAAAATAAATTACACCAAAAAAAAAATGTTAGCAAACAATTAGTTTATAAAATACTTTTCTGTGAATAAACGTCAAAAGGTTGCGAATTTGTTCAGGTATTCCGTGTAATATCAGAAACTAAGTTCAAATTTGTCGCCAAAATGCCGTTATTGGCCGTTAATCAAATTCGGCAATTTGAAGTTTAAAATTCGTAGCACATTTATTTTTCTGGTTGGGGAATACCTTATTAGCTCTATTGATTGGGAATTTTATCAGCTATTTCGTGAAGTGTCACCACTGGAGTCCAAATCTCTGGCAATGGTCGTTAATGGCCCTTAATTAAATTCCTTCAAGAGCCATTAACGGCCATTGCCAGAGATTTGGACTCAAGTTGTGATACTTTATGGAATAGCTGATAAAATTCCCCATCAATAGAGCTAAGAAGGTATTCCCTAACCAGAGAAATAAATGTGCTTTAAATTTTAAAATTCAAATTGCGGTTTCGCTATCCCCCGAAATAAATTTCTTTTATATTTTAATCTTCTAATCACAATTTTAACAGTAATACTAAAGGATCATTTATTTAATTAATTAATTATCTTACTAAATTGTTTGCACGCCGATTTTAAATAATATTCCATTCCAGAAATAATTTTTATTCGAATGATCTTTTCGATTTTGTAATAAAATTACATTTTTAGTACTAAATTTTTCAATAAGAATCCAGATTTTTTCCAATTTGAATTCAATTTAACAGTGTGAAACTAAAACATAAAAAAAATGGGATTTTTGGGAAAAACTTCACACCCATATAGGACCTACAGAATTTAAGAAACTTATTGGATTTTAGACTTTAAAGAATTTATAGAACTTATAGGATTTACAGAATAAACTGGATTTAAAGAATTCAAAAAATTTATTGAATTTATAAAATTTATTAAAATTAAAAAAAATTTCAGAAACATGTAGAATGTAAATAAGTCAAATTTGAGTTTATAGAATTTATAGAACTGACAGACCTAAATAATTAATAATATATAGAATCTATACCATTTAAAGAATTTATAAAATTTACAGAATTTATAGGTTTTAAAAATATATTCGAATTTATATTTAAGGCTGTATTGGACTTTTAAGATTTATAGAATTTATCGAATTTATGAGATTTGCAGAATAATTTATGGGATTTGCAGAATGTAAGACCTTACTGAATTTTAAAACTTTATGCATAGGATTTTTAGAATAATTCATAGAATTTATAGAACTTATAAAATTTATAGGAATTATTGAATATAAAGAACTTTTAAAGTTTATAGGATAAATAAAATTTTAAAACGCATATAAAAATGTATAATAAAATTAGTAAATATTAAATATAATTCGTTTAACAACAGAAACATTCAAATTGCGTTCTTTTGACAATAAATGTGTTGCGTTCGTTTACGCTCACAGATTTAAAACCGTTGAAATATATTTTAAATGACAATTATTCTACAATTTAATATCAAATTTATACGATATGATGAAAAATATGACAAAGATGATGATTTTTGTAAAAGATGACAAAAAGATGGCATTATTTTTGAAGATGACGATCATCCGTAAAAGATGACTGTCATCTTCAAAAGTTGACGTCTGGTCACCTTAGTTTACACCCCACACACAATTTCGTAACTCACTGCGTGGCAGCTATCGATCAACTCAGGCTGCAACCAACCTCACACCACTCATAGACTTTCGAATTGAATTATTATGTGGTTCAGATCAGGAGTCGATAATATTGCTCGCTAGCTCAAGTACTATATAATAAGGGATTACCCTAATTTAAAAAAAAAAAATATTTAGGGCAAATAACAACAACACCTTTATTGAATTTACTTAACATTGAACCGAATGACCGTATTGTGAATAATTATTATCTTCCATTGTATCCTACTTTTATTTATTCTCTTAGCCATTACCTTAAGCTAAGTTGTACATAACATAATGTTGATTTGGGATTTTGCATTTTCTTTGATATTAAAATTTGGGCGTACTGTCCTGTAGTTCTACAATTATTATGTGACAGATGAACTGTGAGTTTTTTTTACAACGTACATTATATGACAACTATTTATTGCAGTATGTGTTTCATTGTTTTATCAAACCCGAATTAATTAACCGAATTTCGATAATTTTAATGTGTTTCTAATTTCATTTCTAATGTTTTCTTTTATAACAGATGACCATAACTTTTTACAGCTCTTCTATTTACAATAAAATTATTAATTTAAAAAAAAAATTAGTATACAATAATAAAACCAAATGAAACCACACAAACCAAATATGTACAGTAAAAGTTGTCAAAGCCAGATCTTTAATCCGACTTTTTTTTTATATATCTGGAAACATTAAGAAATTCGTAAATTTTAATAAAATCAAAATAATCCTGAGGGGCTATTTGTGAATTCGATTAGAATTCGAAGTATAAGATTCGAATTTGATTTAATTAAGAAACGGAAGAATCTGATTCAATTCAAATTAGAATCCAATATTTCGAAGACTCGAATACGTTCGAATCGAATTCACAAATAGCCCCCCCAACAATTAGCACATTTTCTCAGCTCTGACAGGCTTTACTGTACTAATAATGTTTTTATTACGATATTTAATCGTATTTTCTCTATTTTAATGAATGATATTTTATAATGCTACTTTATCGTTTTATTTATTTTGTTTGCTTGATTTATTTATAATTTAAATAAATATTTTGTTTTCATGTTCATACATTTTATTGAAGTTTTGATGTTCATGGTGGAAAATGTAAATATTTGATATTTTTTTATGTGGTCAGGCTGAACTAATTAAAAGCAACATGTCTTTACATAATAATGTTAAACATAAAATAAAATTATATTTTATCAGAATAGTAAATGAATAATAAATTAAAAATAACTGAAAAAATGACACGAGGAGTGATTTATGTGATATATTTGCTCAATACATGTTTATTATGCTTTGTACACAATTAAATAAATTAATTACTGTTTTATTCAAGTGAGGGGTGTACCACTCTCTAAATCTGTCTTTCAAACCGTACATAATTTATTAGAAAATCAAATTTTGATACAATAAAACATTGTGTATATAAACATTATAGAATTTTTTATTGCACAAACATGACATAAAAACAATTTTTGTTGTTATTGTGAAACATTTACATAATTTATTGATACACCGAAATGTTTTAAAATAAGTATGTACTGAGCAAAAAAAAAATCAACATGAATACCAATACCCTTGCTTCAAACACCATTAGAACATGTATTTTTTACAGTACGTTTACAAAAAAAAATTTAGTGGCAGAGGGAATCCTGAATTTTCATGCAAATATGATGAACGATTATTTTATCGTCATAAGTCGTTTTCATTTTTTTATTATTGTTTTCTTTTTCCCACCATTACGTTCGATTTTTTGTGCAGCAAAATGTTTTTAAAGGGGTTAGCCTAAACATACGAGTATTATAAATTTTTATGAACAATTTAAGTTTTTTTTTTTATAAATTATTATGATTACGTATGTATGTGTATTTTGATAGAGTGTAATGAGCAAACAAGATTTTATAGTTCCTGTAAATAAGCAAAATAAAAAAAAATGTGAAAAGTAATGATTCAAAATATGACGTTTATGTTTATGGTAAATCTTAAATATAATTTATATATACGCGAAGTATATAAATAACAAAACTTTTTACGGTTATTAATAATTTCGGCGGAAGGAAGTTGAAAATTTATATTTACGTACATTACGTTTCATATACATATTTCATAATGCACAGTGAAAAGATTTGCACAACCAACATTAAACAAACATATATTAGAAAATTAAAGCGAGCAAGTAAATTTTTCGTATTAAGAATTAATGCCACGTAATTTGAAACAGAGAGGTGACGGAGAAATGGGTATTTGATTTTAATAATCAACATATTAAAATCGATTATATGCCCTCTCCATTCCTAAAAAAAAAAGAGTGTCGGCCAGTGTGATTTTATATAGTAGAACCATAGACAATCATAATAGATTTCTCATTTGACTAAAAACACAAAATAAAAATAAAAATTTTCCATTCAAATTTTATCGGTGTATTGCATATACGTATTATATTTGCAACGCATTCTAAAATCTCTGCCTTATAAAATACACAACACAACGATACATTGGAATTATCAGAAGTTTTGTTTTTTTCCTTTAGTTATAATGAAATGAGAAATCTAGTATGAATGTCTATGGTAGAACTGTCTATCAAATCTCATTATCATTAACAAAAGCACACCAAAAAAATTCATTTATTCAAAAATATTGAAGTACCCAGTGTTGTGCCGCGTATTTTACATGAAATGGCTGAAATGGGAGTATAGTGAAACATATTGATGAAGTTCGAATTTTGATGCTAAAATTTCATATTCTAATGTGGCAATTTCGAGTTATAAAATGCTACGTCACGCTCGGGTTGCTGGTATGAAAAAATCAGGGGGTGTGGTGACCGGATATTTTAGATCGTCTTTAAATAGCAAATGTGTTGATCGTCTTGTTTTGGGGAAAACTGAGTTTAGTATTTTAGAACTAAACGTTAACTATACTAAGTATGCAGTAATTGTTGGTTATAATCCACCACCAAAAATGTTAAAAGACCTCGACGATATTTATGACTGTGACGATACTATTCTCATGTTATAATTCTCGGCGATTTTAATATTAATTTAAATACTACCCCGAATACTCATTTCATACACACATTTTTTTAAATTTTTAAAAAAACACTTGTTAAATATTTCGCAAAATTTCAAAAAGGTTAACACAAAAAATTTCGAGCAAACATGGGAGATGCAATATTGCATCTGCTTTCTAATGTTTGTAAATTTATTAACGGGAGACGATTTATATAGGGTTCACGAACAAAGCCATGCGTCAAGTTAGGTAAACGACGTAATGCATAAATCGAAAATGGTTTTTGAATATTTTCAATTCTCTCGGAATGCATAGAACGGATCCCAAATCGCTGAGGCATATACCAGTATGCACCTAGCATAAGTAACATAGAGAGATTTCAATGTTAGAGGGTTACAAGATTCTCTAACATTAAGCCTAACCCAACAAGGAATACCCTCTGCTTATAATGTAGTTCACATGCTTTTTAAATGTAAGGTTGCACGTAAAAATAACGCCAATATCACGAATTTTATAAACTCTGCTAATTTTGCATCCATTAAAAAATAAGGGGCCTCTATGCTAAAAAAAGATATTACTTTGCATTTGCTTGTGTTCAAGGGCAACTTATTCTGAGCGGACCAATCACATTATTAAAATTCCATGGGGCGATACCATCAGAACCTGCACCATCAGTGATTTCTAAACATTCCATAGTCCAATCATAATTTCTGCGAGTTGGATTGTAAGATATGAATCAGAGCGACCATCAGTGATACCTGAAAAGTTAGATTTATCAGAGTTATTAAAAGAGTCACATATTTCATGAGGTCCTGAGAATAAAACATTATTGCATGACATAATCCTCGAATAGCTTTAGCTACGTGATTTTTTCTTTAGATTTATTTAATCACAACAAGATGTTCAATTTTTCCATTTAAAAAAATGCTAAACAAGTCTACATTAATCAGCTGCATGAACAAAACTATTTGACAGATCGACTTGATATTTCCTATGCGTTCATGTGGAGGGTAAATGCGTTTAATGTAGTTATCGATGAATTTTGTGAGAATTTTTCAAATCACCTAGTACTATTATGATATTATAAGGGTTATTTTTTTGTAAGACTGAATCTTAGAACTCAAGTAGAACGTAAATGCGAATAAATCCTGAACGGCACAAAGTATGCGAGGTCACCCAATTGATTAATTGATCAGAATGTATGTGGTTTTATACCCAAGAGATCAACATCAACAAATCTTATTGAATTTACCAGTAACACCATTAAAGAATTTGAAATGCATAAGCAAGTTGATGTGGTGTATACTGATTTGCCAAAGCCTTTGACTCCATCACACAGTTAAAAAACTTCCGTTTAAATTTAATAGAAGCATTGTATTAACACGTTAATCGCCATGTCAGTCGTATGTGTCTGACACTAAGAATTTCTCCATGGGCCATGTCATTCATATATGTCTGACATACGGGATTTAGTACATACCCTTCAAACATAGCGTAACATAAACGTAACATTTACGAAGGCTTCCTAATACTAAAGTCTTCGTAAACGTAACGTATTTGTGTAATAGAAATGATACGTAACCGAAACATTTGTCACAAGAGAAATGAAACAAATAAATGTTACATTTTTTATTCGCTTATGCGTAACATAATTGAACTGTTTCTGTGTAACTTTTACGAATAGCAATTATGTAACATATTTGATACTCATTTGCGATTCGTAAAAGTTACAGCAAAACAGTTGAATTCTGTTACACCCAAGCGTTGATATAAATGAACAGTAGCCTGCACATTCAAAAATTATTTTTTTTAAATTAAAAGGCAAACATGATTTAGTTATAACTTATATTTTATTTATATATTTAAAAAATAATAATCTAAAATAAACAAAGTTTTAATTTTATAATATACTTTTATAACACTATTACCAATTTATTTAATACGCTAAATATAATAAAGCACAATAGTAAAACTATTTAATTATTAATACAATACTTAATCAATTATTAATATTAAAAAATCTATTATCAAAACTTCAAAAATTTACTATTAAACACCCACTTAAAATATTAAAAATTTGTATGAATATCAGCGGCATTCAAATAGACGGTGTTCCACAATTAAATTTTTTACGTACTACACCGAGAAAAAAACAAAAATGGTTGTCATTTTTTGACGTATATAAATATGGCTGCCTTTTTTACCAGTCACGAGAGGCAGTGCTGTAGCATTAAAAAATGTACGTAAACGTAACTTTTATGTTACGTATTTGACGTATACATTTTTTTGTTGGGAGGGTAAGAAGGCCACGTCGGTAACTGATATCCGACGCAAACGATAAATTTGCTTTATCTTTCAAAAGCTTAGCCTTCTTTGAGCAAAACCTGAAAATTGCTAAGCTTCCCAATAAACTTTATTTCCAACTCGCAATTAGTACTGCAATTTTAATACGGAAATCCGAGTTGAAAGTCGTACTGTCATTTCCGCCATATTTACTTCAAACTGGACGCCATTTGTGTTTTGTGTAATTTAGGGTAATTATTATATTTTTCTGATATAATAATTGTGTAAATCAGTTAATATATTTAAATATGTCTAAACGAACGTATTTTAGACAAATAAAAAACAAAGTTAATGATTTGCTTAACTTTTCTGTGCTTGATGTAAATAAAAGTGAAAGTAATTCTTATAATAATTGTGAAAATGAAGAAGCTATGGGTTATGTGGAAGGCGAATTTAATAATAATAATAGTTGTGATAATATACATAAAAGAATCTACTAATTTGTATTCCACGGCAAATGATTTATCAATGAACTCGGATAATGACGAACATAAAATTTTTCTTTTTGATTTGGAAACTGAGTTAGCCGGATGGGGATCAAAACATAATACCACTAATGAGGCGATGAATTCTCTATTAAGAATTTTGAAAAAATATCATCCAGAGCTTCCAAAAGATTGTAGAACCGTGAAAAAAACTCCCAAAAAAATAGAATTAACACCAATGGGTGCTGGCTCATATTTACACTTCGGACTTAAGCATAAACTAAAACTTTTATTTACCAAACACAAAAAGTTTAATATGGACGTTATAATTATTGACATTGGCATTGACGGTATACCTTTGTCCAAAAGCTCTAATAGCCAATTGTGGCCTAATATTTTTAATAAAATATTTTTTCAAAAAATATTCTGCAATATGTTTTTATTTATATTATGAAGAAAATGAGAATATAAATCTAAAGAAATCCGTTCTATAATTCATAGGAAAATCCGTTTTATATTTAGAAGGAAATCTGTGTGAAATGTACTAAGAATTACGTGTAATTTCCACACGGAAATTAGTACAATTTATATTCGGAAATCCACATGCTATTCGTAATTGACATACTTGGAATTTTTGTGCCACTTTTCTTTGGCTAACAACACGGAAATCCGTGTAAGAATATTACTGGAATCCTCGTTCCGAGTGAATCTTTCGTACTGATTTTCTTACGGAATTCCGTGCGATACGTTTATTGGGTTACTACAGAAAAATAAATAAAATAGACTTAATTACATAATGCTAAATATGTAATAAAATTACCATGGCGCAGAGGAAAACTTTATTGAAATTATTGTGGCGATTAACGTGTTAAAAATTATACAATACAATGATCCATTATAATTTAAAACAATCAGTCATTTCTGTGAAATTATTATTTTTTTAATACAGTTATGTTATAAAGTAATAATGATCTATTAGATTGTTTTGTTAAACCGGATTAACGGTAATAAAATTCTTTATTTTGCTCTCAGAGAGCGTTTTGATAGAAAATTTAGTAATCTTTTTTTAGTAAGCGTTTTTTTAGTAATCTTTATTAATATTAAATAATAATATTAAACTTAATAAATAGTAAATAAAAATTAATAATAGTTCGTTTAAGTTTGACAAAGTGAATATTTAGTCCAAGTGACGCCGCAGTGAAACATGGACGATCTAAATAAATTGGAGTTTGCCTTTATTAAAATTCGTGAAGAAAATAATTTTACATTTTTGAAAATAATTAAACATAATGGTCCAGAATTTGAATATGAGGATTTCTTAATTTCTGGTAAGCTGATATAACATACTATTTATTGGTTATTTTTTTAAATTATGTAATACTAATTAGTTTATAGTACAATTTGTTTGTTAACCCTTTAATGCATGATTTTTTCTTTTTAATTGAAATGCTTTTTTTCTTATAAAGATGTGTTTGGTTGAAAAGGATTTCAAAGTAAAAATGGTTGGAAGCAGCTAGTTTTCCCGGAAAATTGATTTTATGACATTATGCCTATTTGCATCATTATGGATTTGTGGTAAAAAATTTAAATATTTTTTCATTTATACCGCTTCTTAATAATAAGGCAATTCATTCAAAATTAAAATAAATATTCAAAAACAATATTCTTATTTAAAAAAAATTACATATGTAAATGTATGTTTACTACTAACTATATGCAAAACATCGACTAGCTAATTCTAAATGGCGATTTTATTTTCAAAACTCCGAAAAAAACAAAAAATTGTGTGAAACGAGATAGAAAAACAAATGAACAACAGATATTCGAAACAAAACACAAAAAATATGCTCAAATGTAGATGCAGTTCAAATTGGAATAACATGATGCAGATATGCTACACTATGCATTAAAGGGTTAAATCTTTTTAAATTTAATACTAGCAGTATTAGTTTTTTTAATACAAATTCTATTAAACTTCATTTAATTTTATATTGAAGTTTTCATGTTTTCAGCTGCAATTGCTTTAAATATTTCTGCCTTCGACATAGCTCATTTTGCGGATTCTGAAAGAACAGTTATACCGGCAGACATTTTTCTTGACATAATAAAACAACAATATTCCAATCCCCAATTTCATCTACACGTAATATTAAAGGAATATAATGTAACCACTCAAAGAAATGGTATTGCCAAAATATTTCTATTGAAGGCTATTGATTGTTTGTATAATGTAATATTTAGTTTTAGCGCCAGTTGCAGTAGAGAGGCAAAATGCTCGATTGGGATTGGAAATTTACATTAGTTGTGAGGTAATTTCAACTTTAAATTTTAATCTTCGTGCATTATAATCTTTTGCTTATTTTTCTTTGGTAAGAACTGAAAACTTTTATATCTAAATTTGAAAACTCACACGTTTTAAGAAAAATGAGTAATACAAAGAATAAATTACTTCCTATTAAAGATGTAGAAAGACGAGCAATTATACGTGAGTCAGTAAACTTTCTTGTGAATAGATTTGGGTGGTATCCGGAAAACCACCATAAATGCGCATTAGCAGAAGCGCTTATTCAAATTTTCCCACAACTAAAAAGCTCACAAAATGGAATTGTTAGTTAAATTTTTTCAATTTTATACTAAGCTCTAAGGAGCTACTCACCCCAAGCGCAAATTGTGAATGCGAGTAAGCAATTTTTATAAAATTTTGATACAAAAGCCCTTACGTATAAAAAAATTTTTTGTCTATTTATAATATCGGTTTGATTTTCAATTAAGATAAATTTAATTAACACGGAAAATTAGTTGAAAGTTAAAGAAAACTGAAGTTCGTTTGTAAATTTCATATTGCAATCGAATTTCTCTCATCTCTAGGTTCGAAATAATATTTTCGAGCTTAATTCAATTTAATTTGATTGAAAACATCATACTAATATATATAAAAAAAAATACTATTGTATTGTATACCATAAATATTCTATATATAATAATTTTATAAAAATTGTTCACTCGTATTCGTAATTCGCACTTAGTTTGAATGGCCCCTAAATCTCGTTAATTTTAGGAACTTTTATTTAATGCTAAAACTAATTCGGGTTTTATTTCAACGAGACTCTATAATGTTCGCAATAGGGCCAGAATGACTGACAACGTTAGGAAACGGAAGAGTAAATATGAGAAGAATGTATGTATAAGCGATTCCGAGAAAAACAGTTTGGATGTGAGCTCAGCTATGGCAGAGGAAGAAGATATTTTAATTTTAAAAAATTGCAACGTTACCCAACTAGACTTTATTAAAAGAAAACTTAAAGACACTCTTCAAGCTAGAATTGCAGCTTTCCAAAACAATGAAATTAATCAAATTTCAAAACAATACCCTTTTTTTTTTTTTAAACCGGAATTGGTTAGTAATTATTTTTTTTGGAAATTTTTAATAGCTATTACATATTAATTTATTTTATTTTGCAGATATTGTTTGATTTCAATCTACGTTTTCCAAATAACTCGGAGGGATTTTTAGAAAATTGGGAAACATTTTCATTAATAATCGAAACAGTTTTCACAGATTGTTCAAAACAAAATTTAGAAGAGTCTGCTCTCATTTCAGGTAACAAATAATACAAACCTTATATACTTTTATTTTATTCGTACACTAAAATAAGAATTGCCTTTATGAATTTTGTTGTAGAGTGGCTTCCCGCAATCAAATTAATTTTCTTATTGATCAAATTACTTCCTCAAACTGCTGCAGGAAAATCATCGGCTAAAATATCCAGGGATCGGTACATCCAATCACTTAGCAAGTTGATAATTTTTAAACAGGTATTTTTAATTTCTAATCTAAAGTATATGTGGAAAATGTATCTTTTCCAATAATCATGAATATATTTTAGTTATATTGAATTAGCTTTCCCTTCTTTAAATTTCTTTTATGCTCGGTTTCAGGAAAAAGTATCCAATCTCTAGTTAAATAATATTTGCCTCTTTTCTTTTTATTTGAAATTGCGTTTTGTTTCATAATACAATTTCAATGCAAGTTGATTAGATTATTTTTCTATAATAGCTGGGCAGTTAAATATTTACCTCTCCAGTTAAAATGTTCATGTAAAAAAGAAATAAAATTAGCATGCTTTTAATTTTTATTATGAAGTAAATCGCAATTTCATAAAAGAAGAAAGAGATGAAATTTTATTTAACCGGCCATTCCCTCTATTGTTGTGAAACCGGGCATTATTGTATTATTTTTTAAACATTTATGTTAACATTTTCAAAGTTAATACCATATTTTTGCTCAACTTTAATGATGTTATTCTAATACAATTTTTCTTCCCTTCAGCTTAATTTAACAACCGAGGAACTTCTTGAAAACGATTTAAGGAATCCATACATAATAGCCATTGGTGCAAATAAAAAGGCAATATCAAATTTTTATATTTGCGTTGAGCAGGAAATTTTTGCTGTACCCATCGAATACAATTTTTCGACGGTTTTGGATTGCTTTTTTAAATCGCATTACGTTTTCAATCAACATTTTCCAGTGAGCTTAAAGAATTTTTGGGACTTTATAGCATCGTATACGTATAAAATGGAACTAAATTATAAATTATCCAATAGAGTACTCGAAATTATTAGTAAGTTTGACCAAAAGTTATCAAATTAAATTTATTATTTTAGTAATTTTATGAATTCGTTTAATAATTTTTTACCAAAAGATAATTTATGAGATAAGTTTTTAAGACTGAAATATGTGATCGTTTTGATAGCTACTAATTTTATAATTTTTTGTATCCACATTAAGACATCCAAATTGTCTATTTTTTTAATATACAAAAATTTTGATAATTGCTCTGTATTTTTCTATTAGTTATTATTTATAAACGATCAAATTTATTTATACTAATTATTTTTTAAACAGCTGAATTAATTGTGAATTTGTGTTAATTCATTTTAACTTTAAGATATATTTTTATTTTATAACATTTTTTATTGTTCATTTAGGCACAGTTATTGTCTATATTTTATTAGAAAGCTTTTTTTAATAATTAAAAATTTTCATATTGAAATAATTGAAGTCATTTAGAATAAATAACCATTAGTTTATAATTTTTATCGTTTTAACATATTAATCTAAATTTTGAAATCAAAATGTCATTTTTTTGTTTTCTTTGTTATAAAAAGTTCGAAAATCGTAATGAAATTTTTAGTCATTTAAAGTTAATAGAAGGTATCAAATAAAAATCTGAAATTAAACTAAAATGTGTAATAGACATTGATTGTGAATCTACATTTAATACATTGTCTGGTTTACGAAGACATGCTAAAAAACATTTAGAAACAAATAATAACTTGCAAGTGGTGCCTGCTTTGATTTCAAGTAATGACGCTCAGTCACATCATGCCAATCGTATTTAGTTTGAAAATCAAAAGGATCTTTCAATAGAAAGCCAAATAAAGGATAATTTGGGAAACTTAGAAAATCAAATAAAACACTTTTCGAATAAAATTAATGCACTCGGCTTACCAGAAGATGTTATAACTGGAATCTTGTGTGAGTCTAAAAAATTGTCGGCGTGCGTAAGTAATGTTTTTGAGCCGTTATCAAGACAAAACCATTTTGAATTAGCTTTTAACCAAATTGAAAATCAAATAAGTAATACTTTTAACCCGTACTGTTCTAAATATTTACGAAACAAAATATTATCATTAAATGCTCACTTTGTTCAACCTATAGAAATACCAATTGGAACCAAATGGGAAATACGCTTCGTAAAAAAAATGAACTCTTATAAAAGAAAATTGGTCCAAAACTATTTTCAATTTATCCCAATAACATCAACAATTCAAGCTGTTTTCAAAAACAAAAATTTTACTAAACTTTTCAAAGCATTTAACGATTCTCATATTTGTAATTCTGAATTTTATGAATATTTTTGTTGTGGAAAACTTTTTCAATCAATTAAATCTAATTTTGCCAGCAAAAATTGCTTGCTTATTCAACTGTACTACGACGATTTTGAAATTGTTAAAGTGCTTGGTAGCAAAACAGCAATTCATAAAATAGGAGCAATTTATTTTAGTTTCGTAAATGTTCCTAGCTTTTTAAAATCTCACCTAGAAAATATATTTCTTGTGGCATTATTTTACGTTAACGATTTGCATGGCGATTTTAATTTAAATTCAGTATTAGAGCCCATTGTAAACGACTTAAAACATCTTGAAGAAGGCTTACATGTTGATGGTTTGGGAAATTTACAATTCATTGTCATTTTCTGTAGGAAATTTTTTTAAAAATATTGATAAGATAAATGACACAATTGTTGCATTTCATTTTGGGTTTCGGGAAAATAAAAACAAGCCTTCAAATATAAATTTAGATAAAAGTAATTGCGGCCAAAATGCGGCTCAAATTTTATGTTTGATAAAATATTTCCCTTTAATATTTAGTCGTTTTTATTTATCCGGACACGATCCACAATGGCAATGTTAACTTACGAGTAATTTACTTCAGATTTTGTCTATAGTATTATCTTATAAAGTTTCCGAACCCCAAATTTGTAAACTGCAGCATTTAATATCTCAATAATTGGACTTCATTGTAAATGGTTTTAAACAACAACTTTCTCCTAAAGAACACCTACTTACTCATTACTCCAGTATCATTAGGGAAATGGGACCAATTATTTATACGTGGACAATGCGCTATGAAGCCAAACATCGATATTTTACTAGATTAAAATCACAAAACTTCATAAATATTTGCAAAACTCTAGCAAATCGGCATCAGCAAATGATTGCAAATACCTGGTTGGATTTAGATTTTACCAACAAAATAACAGTAGGTCAAAAGAAACTTGTACAGAATAATATTTCTAATTCTGAAAATCAGACAACTTATTCTTTATCATTTTTGAAAGATACGTTTCATTATAAAAGAGGATTTTTCTTACTTAAAAAATTATCCGAAGAAATAATAACATTCTCCGAAATATTAGATATTTTAGAAATTCAAAATGATTATTTTTTTCTTGTAAAAGATTGGGTTGGACTATATGAAATATTTAATAACTCGTATAAATTAATAGAGACAAATCGCCAACCTGCCCTAGTAAAATATAATTGTCTAAAATATTATCAAGTTTTTGAAAAACAATATTGTAATTTTAAAAAAAACTATTATATTTTAAGTTATGATGTAAAACAGCTACCACCTGAATATTATTAAGATTCTAAGATTTATAATTAATTTTTGTTATGAAACATACTTGTAATATTTCTATGATTTGAATTATATTGAAATAAAAACAATATCTAAAAGATATTAATTGATATTAATTTATCATTGTTTCATTTATATACAATAACATAAATGCTACTAAATGGTCAACATATTTAATTTTCTAATCTATATATTAATACGTGAAGAGAAAACTTTGTACCCCTTTTACGCCGAAACCAACCAACCGATTTTTATAAAAATTACACCATTCGAAAGGTATTCTTTTGTAGGTGTGTGCAATCTATGTTAAACGAAAATCGGTTGGATAGTTCAGGAAAAATCGACTGAGGTAGTTTCCTTTACAATACGTACACATAAAAGCCAAAAACGATCAAAGTAGTATAATAATACTTTAATTTTATTCAGTGAATGAATGAATGAGAATTATTTTGCTTGTATGAATGTAAATAAAATAGATTTTTTTTTAATTTACACTCATCAGCGAAAATGTTATATACATACATGTAACTCCAATTATTACGTAACATAAAAAATTTTTCTATACAGAGAAACCTATCACTACAAAGGACTTCCACGGAACCAAAAATGGTGTACGTTGTAGTAAGGTTCCTTGAACTGAGGGTTTGTGATTTTTTTTTTATAAGAATTTTATTGGGATTCTATTTCTTATCCGATTTTCATGAAATTCAGCTTGTACGATGGAAATAGGATTCTAAAACGGTTTTTAGATAAAGTTCTGGAATATGGCTAATTAGGAAGGAATTTGGCGATTTCTGATCTGATTTTGAGAAATTCAGGTACTTGGCAATTCTTATCCGATTTAGATGAAATTTAGGATGACGATGGAAATGCGATTCTAAAACGATTTTTAGATAAAGTTCTGAAATATGGCCAATTAGGAAGAAACTTCGCCATTTCTTATCCGATTTTGATAAAATTCAGCATGTCCGATGGAAATGTGATTCTAAAATGATTTTAGATAAAGTTCTGGAACTGGCCAATTAGTAACGCTTCTCGCCATTTCTAATCCGATTTTGATTAAATTCAGATACTTGGCTATTTCTTATCTCCCATTTCCATCGTAGGATGGAAATTTGATTCTAAAATGATCTTTTATATAAAGTTCTGAAATATGGCCAATAATGAAGAAAGAACTTGGCCATATTTATCCAATTTAATGAAATTCTGCATGGGAATCTACACTGAATTTTAGATACAGTCCTGGAATATCGCCAATTAGGAAGGCACTTGGAAATTTCTTATTCGATTTTGATGAAATTCAGCATCACGATGAATGATGAAATCATTTTAGAGTCCATTTTCCATCGTATATACTGAATTTCATCATAATCGGATAAAAAATGGTCAAGTTCCTTCCTAATTGGACATATTCCAGAATTTCATCTAAGAATCATTTTAGAATCCTATTTGCAACAAACAAGTCAAATTTCATCATAATCGGTTGAGAACTATGCAAGTTTCATCATACTTGCCCATATTACAGAACTTCATCCAATAATAATTTGAGAATCCCATTTCCATCGTGCATGCTAAATTTTATCAAAATTGGATAATTTTAATGAAATGGTGTGAGTCTAACCTCCTCAGTCTCAACATCAACAAGTGTAAGAGTTTATCGTTCCATCGGAAAGTTAACCCTGTTACACAACAATATCAAATAAATGGCGTACTTTTACAAAAAGTATTCGAGATTAAAGACCTAGGGGTTAGTTTCGTTGAAAACATGTGGACTGGGGATATTCATGACCTCGAGACAATCAAGATCCTGTATTATGCCTACGTCAGATCTCAACTTGAATACGCTGTCAACATCTGGTGTCCTTTTTACGACGAGCCTATCAGAAAAATCGAGAGTGTCCAAAAAAAGTTTATACGGTACATAACGTGTAAAGACGGATGGGATTACGACCATGACCTACCGCACCACGTTAATCTGAAGCGATTACCATCATATGCTACTGGATGCAAAACCTATCAAATGACAACATTGGCAAATAGACGAGAGCTTTTGCAGTGTTCGTTTATTGGAAATATTTTACTTGATCAAATCGATGCACCATCCATACTGGAATCAATTAAAATAAAGGCACCGAGTAGGAATTTAAGAGATCATGAGTTCCTTCATCTGAATAAACACAGAACAAACTATGGTGACAATGAACCGGTAAACATGATGTCGAATAGTTTTAATAAAATCGACCATTTGTTCGACTTTTACATAAGTAAAGACAGAACGTAGGTTGAAGCAACATTTTGCTCCAACCTAAAAATATTTTTATGTCAATTTTTATTCTTTATTTGTTTAATTTAATTTTTATTCTACCCTGTTCAATATGTTATAAATTCAAGTCAAATTTGTAGACTTTTCTCAGTATAAATAAATAAATGTACAGCCAAGCAATAACTAGACTCTTGGGTGATACCGAGCCCTTCGTAAACCCATTACGCTTAACAAAACCTTATAATTTAGGTTGGTTTTCGTAATTAATCTGGTTAGCTCTTGCATAATCTAGACGTTAATTCAATTTTTGTTACATTTTTTTTTAATTTATGTCTCCAGTTCAATTTAAATTTTTACCTCGGGAATCGTTTCCCGTAAAAGTACAATCGTCAATAATAAAAATAACTCACATCTCTAAACAAATTATAAATTAGCCTGTTAGATTCCTAAAAAATCTTAAATTAAGTAACTTTAGATATTATAACGATTTAAATACTAAATAAACGTTATTATCCTCGTTGGTACAGTGAGTACAGTCTTGCTTTGCAACTTGGAGGTCCCGGATTTAACTCGCGTCACTGACAATAAGAAATTTGTCATGATTGGAGTGTGTGTGAATGTAGTGTTAAATTGGAGTATGTGTGAATTGTAGCTTTTCAAAGGACATTATATCGCTAGAAAATTAACATTACATTGATTTCCTGACTTGATGTTGATATTATGTCTACAGTTTACTGTAACATGTGGCAAATATCGGTCTCACATGTAGGCAAGTTAACGTAATTTTCTTAAAATTTGTCACGGAGGCAGTGAACATTAAAATATGTATTGCCAATTCCTTTATAACGAGCTCTCAAATAAATCACGAAATAAACCTCTTAAGTCAAACATCAGCTCAACATCCAACTCAATTTACAACGCAATCAGGAACTCTCCATATCAATATAGCAACACAATCCTAAACGGAATCACAAAATTAACAGCCAAACCAACCATCAACTCAATCACCAAATCAACCCCAAATCAACTTTCAAATCAACCCTTAATCAACTCAAATTAAACCTTAAATAAGCCCCAACCGAACAACACACTTAACCATACAAGCTAACGACATCCAAACTCACTTCAACTCAGGCGCGGATACAAGGGAGGGGTAGAGGGGGTAATTACCCGTCCCAAGATGAAACAAAAACCTCTAAAAGTATACATTTTAATCATTAAAATCAACGCAAATAATTCAACTATGTACATATTAACTGACCAAGTGTATATAAGCACTTGTTAAATTCAGAGAGGTTAAAACTCGATATTTTAAAGAAATAATGCTAAAAAAATGGATTAAATAATGTACGCATGAAAAAAAATCTTGATTACATTTACCAGTCAATTGAAAATAAAATGTAAACAAAAACTTTAGTATTTACGCATATCTCATATCCTAATTGAAAGCAGCAAACTACTAACACTAATCCTCAGTCCATGCAGGTATTTTAAGCACCTTAATTCCATGAATCATGGTCGTTTTCGTCTTTGCGCTATAAAATCAACAATTATCTTGTAATTGTTGATTTTAAAATCTTAAATAATTCACGGATTATCTTTAGGCATCCTTATTCAAGAAACAATCGTTTTTTTTTGCACGCAAAAAAAACTAATATTTTTTTTTTAAATTGCATATGGAGCAACTTTCGGAAAAATTACAAAACGTAGTTTTGGCCAGGATGAAAACGACCCTGGTTCATGGATTGAGGGCTAAGGAAGAAATAATCATAAACTCCGTGCGACCAAGTCCTTCTTAAATACAATATATTTTATAAATAATTAAAAACGGGTTTTGTAAAAAAGATATTTCTGTTTAGGTATATAATAGTTACACATTAGTTAAAAATTACCACCCCTCCCAAACTTAAAAGCTAGATCCGCCCATGCTTCAACTTCAACTCAACTTAGCTCAAACCAAATCTCAACTCTCTACTCTCGGCATATGAACTCTCGTACCATCATACCTTGTGAAATAATCATTCCTGCATATCATTTCTCCATAGTATTATACCATCATAACACTATACCATTAAACCACCATACACCCATACCATTGTACCATAGTAAAGTCGAACCATCACACTATGTGATGTCTATCTCACCATCAATCCACCATACCGTCATACCATCACACCATCATACTACCACAATACATCATACCATGGTACCATTATACCATCGTACCCATCATACCATAATATTATCGTACTATCATACTATCATACCATCATACCATCGTACCATCATGCCGTCATAGAATCATACCATCATATTTCAGAACTTTATCCAAAAATCATTTTAGGATTTCATGTCCATCGCAGATGTCAAATTTCACTAAAATCCGTTAAGAATTCCAAGTTCCGTCCTAATTGTCCATATTCCAAAACCTCATCTAAAAATCATTTTAGAACCCCATTTACATCGCACATAAATTTCATCATAATCGGTTAAGAAATATCCAAGTTCCATCTTACTTGGCCATATCCAACAATTTTATCTACAAATCAGTTTAGAATACCATTTTTAGCGCAAATGTCAAATTTTATGATAATCGGTTAGGGCAAGTTCCATCCTACTTGGCCATATTCTAGAATTTCATTTAAAAATAATTTAAGAATCCCATTTCCATTGGAAATACTGAATTTCATCAAAATCGGATAAGATATAGAATCCCAATAAAATTTTTATAAAAAAATTACAAACCAAGTTTAACTACTCACTAAACCTTAATCCAACCCCAACTCATCCCTAGTTCAACCCGCAAACGGAACCCAACTCAACCACAAACTGTAAACCAAACACAATCCTCAAACAAGCATATATAAAAAATTGGTTAACTGCTCACTACATCCTAATCTAACCCTAACTAACCCTAAATTGGCCCCTAACTTAACCTTCAAATTAACTTCAAACTTAATGCCCAATTCAATAATCAAACCAGCATTTATATAAAAAAATTGTAAATATTTATATAACCAGGTGTTATGGGTCAATTCTTATGGCCCACACACCACTCTCTTGACGAACAGCCCCCAAAAGCTTTTCAAATTTCCGCCTTGACCATAGAAACCGATTGGCGACAAAAAATTCAAATCGGACAAGCCGTTCTCGAGACATCATGGGTACAGACATCCAGACATTAAGCCATCCAGACGTCCAGACAGACGGACGGACATTTTTTTTTTCAGCACTTCGAGAAAAGTATGGTTTTGGAACCAAAGTTTTCGTCATTTTTGACAGGATTTCAATACTTTGATCTTTTTAGACCGAAGTAATTCCTTAGCAAAATTGATCTTATTTTTGGACTTGGGAATTCTAATTTGCTAGATTATCCCGTATTTGCCCCCCTATAGTCATTTAAAAATCTGTTTGAGGAAAAAACGTTGCTTCCACATAATTCTAATGTTTGTTTTTGTTGTTGTTTTTAATTCCCTTGTCTCATTTTTTACATTATACGGTTTTATAAAAAAATGGGTGGCTCTGATTACGCCCGAACCTTTCTTGCGAGGATTTAGGCTTTTGGAATATAAATGTATAAAATGTTTTACAAATCTACCATTTTTTATGGGAGGTAATTTGCAGGCTAATTTATCAATCCCTTATTCAGGGGTTATGATAATACTAAACTTTAATGATAACCTGGATAATTATTTAGGAATTTTATGTGACAAGATTTAGAATAGTTGGGAGAATAAATACATTAAATATAAAATATACCTACTCGTTTAATCAAATATATGGAATGGAAATGTTTTCTCGGATTTTGAGCAATAAGTTTTAAATAAATATGTTACACTCTTGAAACAGTAAATCATTTTCTCAATGCCTATTGTACGACCAAATCCCAAATTGAATAGAAACTCTGCCATCCATGAACGTAAACATACATAATATAAATTCGATTGTACGTGTAGGTACGTGTATATATGTACATCATTGAAGACCAAATACGAAAGATTAATGTAATATTTTATTTCGTTATCAAGGCTATTGTTGCTAGGTCAAATAGAAATAAGGGAAGCCCATAATACTCGCAAAAAAAAAAACAAAAAATAGGTCAATGGAAAAGGATATTTCTCATCTTAAATTTTCATTTTCTTCCAAAAACGACGAGCCATCAAAATGGTTAAAAAGGAAAAGTATCAGTCTTCAAAAAGTACTTTAATCATTCACTGTTTTTGTTGTATTTTATTCCAAGTCGTATATCTTGGATATACCGTCGTATTACACTATAATCATAAAAATAAATCGCAATGAGACTTAAGTACAATATAAAAAAATAATAAATTTCTAAGACAATGGATCTACTATGTAAATCGTATACTATGTATATATACGACATTTATAACATAAACACTTTACAGCATTTTATGTTTCATTCAAAAAAATCACAATGACAATTTAATTTATATATTCTCGCGTATACAATTTACATTTTTCGATAATTAAACGTTTTATCCAAAATTCCAAAATCAATGAAAAGTCGTAAAATTAGAATTAAATTATAATAAAAGATTTTACTTTACGATAAGAGCGAGAGTACGAGTATATTCCGTAAGGTATAAAATATTTGGTTTTATGCTTAAATTTTGGAATGTGTTTTTGTTGGGCTGTTTAAAATGAATAAGGTACATAATATATTATTTATAATGATCTGAAATGCCTAATAAATTTTATGAATACTTATATAAGGAAACAATTCTTATTGTTTTCTGTAATAAAAATTAATTTATCTAACATTTTTATTTTGTTTTGTAATAAAAAATACGTTGACTGAATGAAAGTGAAATGACTTGTTTTATATGGCATTGTATAATTTTCAGAACAGTAATTTTTTTCCGTTAAAATAGCAAAACACAAAAAACACACGAAAATAAGTAATAAAGTTTATCGCGTTCATTACACCCTAAATGAAATGGTTGCAGAATGTGTTGCTGGCACATAAGATTTATAATATCAAATTTGTTGTGTTTTCACAAAATTTTCTCAAAACGAACGAAATATGTGCTATAGTGTTATACAGTGGCTCAAAATGAAACTCGGACAGTAAAAAAATTAAAATTAAAAACGAAAAATATATGACATTTTTATCAGAATTATAAAATACAAAGTATGTACTTTTATCCAGTATGATTAGTTGACATTAGAAAAAATTAAATACAACAACAAAATTCATTTTAACAATGTTATGAAAAATAAAATAAACAAACAAATTCCAATTTTACATCAAAATGAAACTCGGACATCACATTTGTTTTACGAATAAACGTATTTCACAGTATTTGCGTGAAAATGTTGAGGTAAAAATAATCTAAAAATAATCCCGCTCGTGCAGTGGTCTTTTTCAGTTTCGGTTTCAGAAAATTTTCCATAATCTCTAGTTTACTCACACTCAAATATCTTGTTTGTATGTAATTGGTTTTTATTATCGAGAAAATGACGAAACAAGTTTTTTTACGTGGAACGAATTATCCAAAAATTTATTACCTGGTCGATTTTCAACAAATACATAACAAGATATTTGAGTGCGAGTAAGCTAGAGATTACGGATAGTGCTGTGGAACCGACTATCAATAATATTATTCACTCAGCCAAAAATAAGTGTGGTTTACTAAAATGGGGCGTCAACGTGGTTAAACATCAGTCGAGCTTAAGGAGCTAGTTATTAAGCACTATAAGAACAATAAAACCGTGCGAGAAATTGCCGTAATAGTAAATAGGAGCCATTCAACAGTTCACGACATAATAAAACGCTTGAACACGTCAAAACAAATTGAAAATAAACGTAAAACTAGTACACGAAAAATTTTTACTGACGCTGATGAACGATGATTGTTCAACAAATCAAAAAAAATCCTCTTTTAAGTGCTCCAAAACTAGCAGTTGAAGCTGAAAAATTTCTTAATAAACAAGCAAATCCCGAAACCATTCGAAATATTTTACGGAAGCATAATTTTAATGGCCGAGTAGCTCGCAATAAACCTTTTATAAGCAAAGCCAATCGAGTCAAAAGAAACCAATTTGCTAATATGTATAAGGAGAAAGATTTTTCGTTTTGGAAATATGTATTATTTACGGACGAAAGTAAATTTAATGTATTTCGATCAGATGGGCGGAGTTACATATGGACAAAACCCAAAACAGAGCTACAGGAAAAAAATGTACGTCCAATAGTGAAGCACGGCGGTGGTTCTGTGATGGTATGGGTATGCATGTCGGCCGCAGGGCCTGGAAACCTCCACATAATCGATGGAATTATGGATCAGAGTATGTACCTCAACATTCTAAAATCGAATTTGTCGGATAGTGTCCAAAAGTTGGGGATAAAAGAGAATTTTTCTTTCTACCAAGATAACGACCCGAAACATAAGGCACAAAAAGTTCGGTTATGGTTTTTGTACAACTGTCCTCATGTATTAGAAACTCCTGCCCAGTCTCCGAACTTGAATGTGATTGAACATTTATGGAGCCAATTCCCAGAAACAGGGAACAGCTAACACGGGTGTTGCGGGAAGAATGGAGCAAAATTAAGCCAGCTTATTGCGAAAACTTGTGTCATCCATGCCAAGGCGACTCGCTGCGGTGTGGAAAAGTAAAGGACTTCCTACCAAATATTAATTCTTTGAAATTATGTGTCAGTGATATTTTTAAATGTAAGGCTAGTACTCAGATCGATTTCGCGCGAAATCGTCATACGATTTTACCAAAGTGAAATCAGAAACGAAAAATTTCGTTTGAGTAGTACTCAGTTCCACAGCGAAAAATCAAGGTTATTTCAATGCTCCAAATATTTTCAAGTGAAATTAATGCAGCAATCCATTATTTTCACGTGAAATATTGACATTTGTGTTTTTATATCGAGAGTTTATTTTATAAAGCTCTCATCAGGTGTTTTTTGTGTTCTCGAGATTTTTTAAAGTATTTTTAATAAATTTAAATCTGCGCAAATTTATTAATATGTGTAATACATCCAGTGAAGATGAATTGGATGATATTATTATTGCATCTGCTGGTCTCCTCATGATCAAGATAAGGAAAAAGAAGCGTCACCATCGGGACCGCCGCTTTTTTGTTAATCCTTACATAATGAAGCGACAAGTCAAAGGACGTTTTACCGATGTAACTATTATAGTTATGAAAATTAAATTAGTATTAATTTTATTTTTTCTAACATTTTTTAAGTTCAATGATATTAGGTCAAATATATCAGTTTTAAAGGAAAACTTCCACGTGACACCAAACGAGTTTGATGAGCTTTTCGGTATATTGGAGCCATTGCTGCAACCGAAAAAAAACACAAGACCTAATGATGGTATCAGTCCAAAGGAAAAATTCGTCGTCGTTTCAGAGTAAGTTTTTGTACCAAATTATTTGATGTTAATTTATTGAAATTTAATTATAGATATTTAGCAAGCGGTTCAATGCAGCGACATGCATCCATTTACCGCATCAGTAAACAATGTGTAATAATAGACAAAGTATGCAGCGCTATTTGTGATAATCTAAAATTAAAAAAAATAAATTCACAAACATTTATAAATATTGCCAACGGTTTTAATACAAAATGGAATTTCCCGAACTGCGTCGGTGCTATCGATGGCAAGCATGTGGCAATTAGATGTCCAAATAATGCTGGGAGTTTGTTTTACAATTACAAGGTGTGCATTGAAAATTAATTCTTATTTCTCAGTATTTTTTAATATTTTGTTTTTAATATTGTTTGCTAGGGGTTTCATAGTATTGTATTAATGGCAGCTGTCGACGCAAACTATAAATTTATTTACCTCGACATTGGAGCATACGGCAGTGAAGGTGATTCCGGGGTATTTACGAAAAGTAAATTTGGCCAGGCAACATTACAAAATACGTTGCCATTTCCGGAAAACCTTCCAGTGGGTAATGAAATGTTACCATTTTTTTTCGTTGCTGACGATGCTTTTCCATTAAATCCAAGGATCATGAAACCGTATGCACCAAAGAAACCGGCTAGGCTAACCGAAGAAGAAATAATATTTAATTACAGACTCAGCAGAGCTAGGAGATGCGTCGAAAACGCCTTTGGAGTTTTATGTTTTAAATGGTCCTGTTTAGGACGAGCAATGTTTTGTGGGCCAGACAGAGCCCACAAGATTATAAGTAGTTGCTGCTTATTACACAACTATTTATTAGATAAAAACAGTTCAACATATTTTCAACCTAACCTTGTTGATACGTTTAATGAAAATGGAATATTAATTGAGGGTGCCTGGAGGCATAATTTATCAGAAGAGTCGTTGAACTCCCAAGCATTATTAACACATCCGGGACGCCAAAATAATTATGCTAAATTTATTCGGGATAGCTTAAGGAAGTATGTTAACTCACCAGCTGGAAGTGTAGAATGGCAAGGAAGAGCAGTATTTTTACGACAATAAATGTTTTTTATAAAATAAAACAAATTGATTTATTTAATTTTTTTGTTTATTTTCTTTTATTTTTTCTATTATCTGAAGGCTGAATTGAACACCAAGCAACTCTACGTCTAAATCCGGTAAATGTTGACACATCCGGTCTAAATTAGCCCATAGACTTCTATATTTAAACTCCGTTATTTTCTCCGCTTCTTTTTCTGTATTTCTCTGCTTATCCCTCTCGTCCCTTCTCTTCATCATGTCTACTATACTTGCTGAAAAACTTTCCAACGCTACATCGTCGGAATTTTTACGTTTTTTCTTATTTACCTGAAAATGACAGAAATCTCTATGATATTTAATATTTTTAATAACTTAAATATAAGTACGCACGCAGTATCGCCGCAGAATCATCCAGGTCAAAATTACGGCTGCTATTGGCAGTAGTATTGCTACTCGACCCCGAAAACGTTCTGCAAATTATAAAACACATCAATATACACTATAGGATTATATTTCTGTTATTCTACATTAGTTCTAATTTAATAAAATAATTACCCCAGCCTTTGTTGCGATGACCACGGGTTTAAAAAACCCATCACATCTGATAGCTCCCAGTTCTCATCCACAGTTTGAGAGTGGTATGAATTTTCTAAATCCGCGTGACTGCCTGACTTTTGTTTAGTCATTCGATAGCGCATACTGTCGCGCAATGACCTCCAAACCTTTTTGCATTCGTCAACTGGTCATATTGTAAAATAAGTATGTAGATCAGTTTAGAAATGTATGTTTATACACATATCCATATATATTATAATGTATTTTCATAAATAAATTACCTGGTTTCTTCATAAGGCTTGCCACTTCTTCCCACTGCGCAGAAACGGCATATGGATTCCTGTGGAGTTTTGACTCGAGGCTGCAAATAGCTTCCTTTTTCTCTATTTCTTGAGCAAGTTTTCTTTTTTCTGATTGTGAAAACCCAGGTTTTTGAATTTGTTGTTTTTTGCTTTTTTTAGGAGGCTCGGGTTCAATCTCCTCGCGGACGCTACTAACACTATCAATTAAATCTTTTTCGCAGTAATCGTACTGCGAATCAAAATGGTTTTCTTAACAGGTCGGGAACCTTATTGTTAATATAACAACCGTGCTAAAAACTCGAGAACACAAAAAAACGCTTGGACTGCTTCATAAAATAAACTAAAAGTATGTCAAAAAAAAACTCTCCAAAAAAATTTAATTTCGATTTCGCACGAAAATAAATAGATTTTTGGAGACCGCGTTAAAATTTCGTTTCGTTTTGATCTGAGTACTAGCCTTAACTATTAAAACACATCCGAGTTTCATTTTGATGTAAAATTGGAAATTGTTTTTTTATTTTATTTTTCATAACATTGTTAAAATGAATTTTGTTGTTGTATTTAATTTTTTTTTAATGGCTGTGGCCGAATAGTCGGGTAAATAGTACTTTTACTATTTTTTAACAGTGTATAGGGTAAATTCAAATACTGTACTAAATAGCTGGGTAAATTGATTGGTTGTTGTTGTGCGTTTGGCGTTTAATTGCTTTTATCCAATTTTGATGTATAATAGCCCGATAACTAGACTGATTTGAAATAAAGAAAATGTAAAATAACCCATTGTTATTGTATAACCCACGCTGCTAGGGGCAACGTGAGTTATATTTTGTATAACAAAATATTGAGTTGTCATTGGAAAATTATTCGTAGATTTCGTAATTTACGTCAAAGAAATACGTCACATAAATTTAAAGAACGGTCACTTTGATAAAATATATTTCAAAATTCAATGCTACAGTGTGAAAACACAAAATGGAACTATTTCTTATTAATTTACGATTATTTATATTTATTTCAACAAAATTGGATAAAACGTTGTATGCCACTCGTGAGCAAAGAGATATTATCCACTCGGGATAATATCCCACTCGGCTATCGCCTCGTGGGACAAACTTATCCCTCATGGATAATATCTCGTTTTGCTCACTAGTACCATAAATAACTATTATACATAGCTGTTTTCGATTCCGTAAAAGTAAGTATGAAAAATAATAAAGCTTATTATTATTATTATATTTATGTATTATTATTATAATTAAAAATATTCTTTTTTTATAGATTGCCAGTTTTATGACAGACAAATATATAAAAATGAAATATATAAAAACAAATCATACTAGGAAAGATGTAAGCATTAAGCATGAGGTATATTTTTTAATATTTTCGAAAAATGTATTTATATTATGTTACAGGGACAGTCCAGGAACAACGAAAATTAATACAAACACGGATAATGCTGGATCACGAGTTCCAATCCACGCACACTATTCCAAAACAGTGTTGGGAGTAAGTAACTTATTTTACAGATTTCAAAATGTGAACTCAAGATTTTTTGTTATGAATTACTGTTTTTTTAGAAAAGTTATAAAAGAGGCTCAGTTCACTAAAACGGTGAAAAATATCACATAAAAGTGGCAAAATACCCCGTCCCTCGATTTACGAAATCTCTTTTCATGAATTTTCGAAAAATTTACGAAAAATTCGGTTAACGAAATTTCAATTTATGTGCATCTGCTGAACAAATTAATTCGTCCCAACAAAAAATTGCACGTAAATCGAAATTTCGTTAACCAAATTTTTCGTAAATTTTCCGAAAATTCGTAAAAAGAGATTTCGTAAATCGAGGGATGGGTTATACTGAAAAAATATAAGGTTTATATAAGGTAATATAATTACAATATATTTTCTAAAATTAATTTAATTTTGTGAGTTTATTCTATATTTAACTTATTACAGAAAATGATACAACCGCAGTCAGGTGTATCTACAGAAAGCGGGAAAATGCTACCCACTCAGTGGGAATTTTTCGATGAGCTTCACGATTTCTTAAAAACGAAGCATGGACTGTATTCTTCGCACATAATAGACGAGGATGCCCCAGATACCACAGAGTCAATGCCAGAGAGTGAGCGCAGTATTTCCCCGCCGGATGTATTGGACCTAACATCGGAATCGGATATGACTGAATTCGGACCAGTTCCGAAAAAAAAATTAAACGAAACGATGATTTAGTGCAGTACATTAAAGAAACGTCTGATGAAGTGGTCAAGAGCGTCAAACGAATTGAACGAATTATGAGATTCGTAACAAAAAAGAATGTTCCCCAATGAAGAGCTTTCAGATTCTGATTAATAATTTAATGTGATTAACGTTTGTGATACTTTTTTTTTTGATAATTGAATGGAATTATTTTAATTTTAATTTTAGATAAATGAATTATACCTACGTATGAACTTATGTTACTTTAATGTGATCAATATTTGTGATGCTTTTTTATCATAAATGAATAAAATTATGTTAATTTTGGATAAATGAATTATCCGTATGAACTGTAAAATGTATGTATTTTGTTTTTTATTGTTACATATCGAAACATAACCTATCTCGGAATTCGATACCATCTGCGTAATCCTTGATGTTCAAGACATGAAGACACAACTTATATGATAACAAAATCTTTTCCGTTTACCAAAATACCAGTGAAATTAATCCTTCAAACCAATATATTATAAACGATACGTACTAAACGATTTACCCGACTATTCGGCCGCAGCCAATGTCAACTAATTATACTAAATAAAAGTACTTTGTGTTTTATCAATCTGATAAAAATTTCATGTATTTTTCGTTTTTAATTTTAATTTTTTTACTGTCCGAGTTTCATGTTGAGCCGCTGTAGTTAATCCACTAACATTTTTTTTGTCAGGTTAATATGCCGGTAATTATGACAGTGTATTTCGCTTTATCAAATCGATCCATTGTTTGCATAATTTGATAGTGGACCGAGTTACTTATACACGAATATTTTGTTTTTTAGTGATACCAACCACACAAACCCAACCCAAACTAACACAAAACCAACCCAAATATATTCGCCTTTTAACGCAAAGTGGCTGACATCTGGTGAACGGCTTAACAACTTAGCCAATGGTGGTCAACCGGTAAATAAATGCATAATTAGACATGTTTCTTAGTAAATTTATTTCAAAATAATCGTTTTTTCGCAATTAAAAAGTTAAATTCATTTAGATAGATAATTAATTTATCAATAATATTTGAATTTAAATATAAGTGTGGTTCATAAATTTAATTCTTCCGGTCTTTGGTCAAACACTCACGCATTTGCTCGAGCCTGAACAAAATAACTCGAACCACTTTTTAAATTACCCAATTTCTCTGCATGGCGCAGTTGTTATTGTAAATTTGTAACGCTAAACGTTTGTTCATCATTCGCCAGATTCGAGATAAATCTTTGATGACAATGAATCGCCTGGGCCTCACACAAACAAGTCAATGTAATCAATCAATAATTTAATTTACCCAGTTTTAATTTAATAATTAAACCAATCCCACGACAGAAAACAAGATGGCATATGATTGGCGGTGCTCGGAATATATTTGAATCGTTTATTCTTGAAAGGGATCATGTTCAATTTTTGTCAAAATTAGTATTATGACGGTTTTGTATCACAGACACGTATATACGTTTTATGACAAGACGAAATTACCATATGGTCAAAAAAGCTTTTTTTATCTCCTGAATAATTTGAAAAAAAAAAAGACATGAGCCCTTTCAAGAATAAACGATTCATTTTCACAAAGACACCCGAGGAAAAAGATCTACAATCTTCCCAGTACACTCATAGACCAAAAAATGGCATACTTCACTGCTTCAAAAAACACGAACAAGCGTACACACCTCAATACCCACACGCTAAATACAAAAATGGTAAGGCAAAACTCTAGTTTCAACACCAAGACACCCTCCAAACCCAAATCATCGTACTCACTTCCCCATTAAATTCAAAAATGAACCCGAACTAACACACACAATACTTTTGTCGAGAGTATATCAACGAAAAGCAAACATGTGTTTGCATGAAAACAAATGCAAAGCAATCCGCAACGTTGCCGCCGTCCTTTAGCCACCAATACCACCCTCAGAAGTCAATATCAGATAACAACAAACAATAATTCGTCTTCGAATTATAAAATATAAAGGGCTGAAACCTCACGAGGTGATCAGAACATCGGTCTTTGGTATCTTCAACGGGGATAGCATTCTGTGTCATAAAGTTGGTGTGACAGTTTTGTCAGTATTGATTTCTATTTTAACCAACATTTATTTACTTATACAACAACAGCCAAACAGGTCAAAAACTTCAGTAACATGGGTACAAACACCCAATTTAACACGGAAAATCGTATTCTACAACTTTACACCGAAAGTAGTATAAACATTTTTACTGATATTTCTAACCGTGTAATTGACCATATTCCAGAAGCTCATCCAAAAGTCATTTTAGAATCCCATTTCCAATACACATGCCACTACGAAGTTAAAAATTTGTCTGATTTAATATGAAAAAATGTTTTCGGCTTTTTATAGACAACATATTATTTATGTTCGATTTGGTAATACAGTAAAATAAAGCAGTCACACTCCTATAACATATCTACCCAGCAAAAGTAGAAAATGTTATTCCCCTCCCTCTTTCTTTACCCCAGAGTCAATACAAAATGTAGCGACTCTCAAAACTGAAAACCCTCTTTCAGATTTTTGTGTTGGTAATTCGGTTTCGTACTGAAAAGTAAGGTCTAATCTTCAGGTAGCTACGACCGAACTACAAAAATCCAATTCTCGCTAAATACATTAAGTACATAATTATATAACCAAAGTGTATTTTCATATTAAATCAGACAAATTTTTAATTTCGTAATTATTCGTGTGTACATGATACACACACAAATGAGATTTCGGCTTGGGTTTTTTGATTTTGGATAACGATATACCAATCCTTTCCAAACACTTTAATTTACTTTTCGATATGAAAGTGATGAACAATAATGGATTTTAAAGAGAATGGATTTGCTAATTACACTGTGTTGGACTAATACAGGTCCGCATATCTGGATCATATTCGTAAATCAGTGCGTTCTTAAGATACAACAGGAGACTAGTTTGCAAGTGTTGTAGAGATGTTCCTCGTAATTTTCTAATATTGCCGGTTCCGAGATTTGATTCCGTACTGCAAATTTCTTAAATGTCACGACGCTAAGTTTGGCCTCTACAACGTTTGTTGAGGATGGGTCAAGAAAAATGCACTATTTAGAGAGAGTTTTACCACTCGTTGAATAATTTACTCGGGATGGGTATTCAAAATTCATTGGAGACAGTCAAATCCAACCAAATTCTTCGCCCCAGATATCATGATTTTGAAAAGTTCTTATAGGCCGCTCATCGTAGAATCACCCCAATTCGGACAAAGTAATAGCCCATCCATGAAGGCCAAATCCGAAATATAATAAACAATTATAGTGCACTAGAACGATCAATTAATTTTGGTACCAATTGCGATGCTTTGATCAAAATCATAAAGAAGTGACAATCACTAATTTTCGCCCCACTTCACCAAATTCAGCTGATCCCAAAGTTTTAGAAGCTTTGATCATGAGTAGACATTTTAGAATGAACAGCAGAAGAAATTGTCAATCGCTTAAACTTGTTCCAAATTCCAACGGATCAACTCGATTCTCATGGATCAACTGTATTTTCTGTTTAAATGAATTACATTTTAATCTAACCTGATAAACTTGGTGGGGTAATTTTTGTGATGAGAAAAAATCAGATACCAGAATAATTATTTTGGGGTTCATTTCATCGGGTGTATGGCGTTTTGAAAATGCATTGCACAAATACTGAATAAATTAATGAGCTTCAACTTTATTTAGAACGTTCGAATGCCATTCCTCGATTATTAAATTCCACCTCAGTAAATTTCCTTTCTACAGGAGTCATGTTTGAGAAAAATTATTCATTTTCAGCTTTTGTTATCTATATAGTATACATAAACATACACAAACTATCTATATTAAATCTCATAAGTGGTTTTCCCAATTACCCTGCCTTTGTTTAAAAGCTGAAAACTTTAAATCCGGAAATATTGTTACAGTACATGTTTAACTTAAGCTAATATAAAAATACCCCACATAGAAAAACAACATATTGCAGCTAACAAAAAGGAGTATGTACGGATATTTGTATACTATATACGAGCAGCACATAAACTTTGTTGACCAAACTCGAAAAGTTGATATGTACCAGTATCTAGACTAATTTTTTGCAGATTCGAGTTTACTCTTATGTAAGGTTTATTCTAAACATACTCGTACATATGAATTATAAAACCAATAAAGTTTACAGTATTTTTTCACTAGATATGTAAACTACATACATATATACATAAATATTTTTAATTCTATCTATATTTTGTTCTCTGCATATAAAATATTCTTAAGATGTTTTATAGCAAGTAACTTTATGATGCTTTGAGAAGCTCTTGCATTGAATGAAAGTAACAAAAGGAAAAAGAAAAGTTTATTTTTGTTTTGTGAATGTTTGCATTGTACTACAATTTTTTTTGTATAGATATTTTATTTGAATTATAACAGTTATTTATGATGAAAGATGGCCGAAAATGTAGTAGCCCAGTCCGTTTGAGTCCGTGAAACATTTTATACTACAACTATTTATCTATGTGCCACGCACTACTTTTTATTCCATTTTAAATAAATTTAAACCGAGAGTATCTATAATGAATTCCATACTTAAATTAAATGTATTCGTTGTACGCCAGACTGAAACTATTGTGTTCTATAAAAGTAGGACGAAATTTTTCTTAGTTTTTAAAAAGAAAATTTTCATCAAGCAACCGCCATTGTACTCTTTGCCGAGAAAGCTTGCTTTTCGAACTATATCGAAAAAAAATCTCTTCGATAGGTTATGCACTCCAAATTTAATCTTTTACAAATCAGGTTGAAATGAAATGCAACTTTATTCAAAACATATTCATTCTTTTCCAAATCAAATTAAAACTGCCAAATTCAAATTCATCAGTTTTGAAAATATCACAATGAAATTAGAAACATCGGATTGAAGTCCTTTGATTCTTCTGATAATTCGTATTGAGAATTTTTGAGATTCTTTGTGACCAATATTTTTGAGATTATTTCGAAATTATTGAAAATTTGGTATATTTGGTATAAATTTGATATATTAAAAGTTTTTGAGATTGGTCTGTGACGTAAAAGTTGTTTTTCTCGATTCAATGATGAACAAGGAAAAACTTAATTATTTGCACCGGTAGGTGGTGGAGGAACTAAACTTTTTCTTTAAACCACGACTAAATGGGAGAGTCCATCGCAGTTTCTCGTGAAATGAGTAGTTGTTGGTTTCCAAATTTTTCCTTTTATACAATATACCAGAGAACCATAAATGTACATGTTACTAAAATCAAAAATTTTAAATAATACATATTTTATATTTTTGTATTTCTAGATTATTAAAATTTCCATAGCCCTAAAATTTACAATTTCCATATTTGTTAAATTTCTAAATTTCCAAAATCTTAAATTTTGTATTTTATTTAGTACGAGCCTTTTTCTTTACTTATGTTGTCACTCATATCCACTATCAACAGATTAGGATTTTTTAACTTAAGAGAGTTAATTTCATAGTCATTTCCAATCTGCTACTTTAATTTGTTTTGAATTTTTTCCACAATTTGGGGAATTTTATTGGGACCACATAGACCAAGGGGCTAGCTGGTATGATGAATGGCATGGAAACGTGTAAAGGGCATACCCACATATATACAGATTTTCATTTTTAATTAGTACAGGCAGACAAATAATTTGTATATCCCTCCACTACTACAATAATGCACTATTTGCAAAATGTTAAAAAACTTAATTCTATCAATTGCGTTGGTGTAAATTTTGAAAATGAAGAAAATTCAAAGTTCCAAATTAACATATATATATATATATATGTTTATATTTGGCATGTATTTCAGTTTAAGAACAAAACTCTAAACAAAAATTTTAAATCTCGAACCATTAATTTTTCACAAATACATTGCCATAAAAGACGGAATTGAAAGATGCACGATACTCAATTTGATGCACCAATCATAATAGCGACGAAGTAAAATGAAGCGCTTATAATTTGTGGTGATTTTAAAGTCAAAACTAATCATGTTATCGTACTACCATACAACCATACGATTATACCACAACATCATCATACTATCATACCATCATAGGTCTCACCATATCATAATACAGTGCCATCAAATCATCATCATACAAATATACTATTAAACCATCATACCATCAAACCATCTCACCATCCTACCTTTGTATCATCATACCATTATACCATAAAACCATCAATACCATCACACCATCCCACCATCAATCCATCATACCTTCGTTTCATCACACCATCCTTCCTTTAGACCATCATACCAATATACCATCACCACCACAATCACAATTATACCGTGCTATCATCGTACCTTCATATCACCATACCATCATACCTTTATAACATCAAACCATCAAAACCATCACACCATCATACCGTCAAACCAACATCATATCTTTATCATAAAACCTCTATCATACCAACCTACCTGCATACCATCATACCATTATACCATCGCCATCATCATCACCATCACAAACACAATTACAATCACCACCACAACCAAACTCACCATCATCATCAACATTATCAACCCCATCATCATCATCATCGACATTACCATCAACACCACCATCCCCATCACAGTTAAAAAACTAATGATACACGTGTCGATGTCGATTTATTTTTAATTTTGCACAAAATATCCTAAAATTAGCTCAATCGGTGAAGTTTTAAAAATACCTTTTGTAAATGGCACCTCACAGAGAAGCATGAGGAAGGGGTACCAATTTTTGAAAACTAACCCCTCTATGTTTTATCTCGACTGCTAAAAAGTATTCGTGCAAAATTTGGAAACAATCGCTCGAGTGGACCAAGAGCTATTGTGGAACATACATACACACATACTTTACTTTTAACTAATTCCTAATACAAATTCGAAATTTCAAAAATGTTGTAATTCTCTAAATATCAGAATTCTTTGAATTGACGAATTTCTACTAATTTTAAAAATTTAAATCTTTAAACTCCCAATTTCCATTTTTACTTTCGCATATTCGCAATCATTTTATTAAATTTTAATATCCCCACAATACAAAACTTCTAAATTTTCCTAAATTTCTTTTCTTTCCAAATCACGTTACAAAATTTGTTAATTTCTAAAATCAATAATTCCAAATTCCAAATAAATCATGAATTTGAATTTAACAATTTTTTTTCCACTATTAAAATTTCCAAACTCCAGAATTCTTAAATTTGATAGAATTCTTATTTAAGCTTCTAAGTTCTGTGAAGTTCAGGGTTAGTTTAAAAGAAGGGTTTCCAGTGAATTTTAGAGGTTTTTCTAGGGTAGATTGAATTAAAGGTATAAAATTTAATTCAAACTACCCTCGAAATCATCCTAAAATTCACTGGTAAACCCTACCTAAAACTAACTCTGAACTTCACTCTAAAATTTATCCTATTGCTGCGTTTATGACATAGCAACATAGGAAGATAGGGAGTATGACACGACCAACCAAATTATTTAAAATATCACCAGCTCCGCCTACTAGCCTACTTTGATAAAAAGTAAGAAATTTTTCAACTAGAGCATGGAACTAATAGGCGGGGCTTATGATATTTTAAATAAATTAGTTCGTCGTGTCAACATTTCTCGCATGAAAAAAAAAATTATGTTTTTTTAAGTTGGTATGGAGGGGAAAAAATTACCGAAAAGTTGAGAAAATTTTATGTCCGTCAAGTTCTTCTGTTGCGAAATTACCATAAAAGTTACTGAATTTTTTTGTAGTATGCGGCTTCACACTCCCTATCTTCCTGTGTTCCTATGTCATAAACTCAGCATAAGTGTCAGGAATTTAGAAAGCGAAAACCCTTAGAAGCCTAAATAAGAATTTTATCAAATTTAAGAAATCTGGAGTTTGGTTTTAAGAGAGAATTTTAAGTAAAATTGTAGGGTTAATTTTAAAGTGATTTGTAGGTTGAATTTTCATAATATGTTTCATAATATGAAGTTTAAATTTCTGTGCATTTATAGGTTCCACGCTGCTAACATTAGAACCTATGTCGTTGAGATTAATGAATTATTGCACACCATAAATGATGCTAACCTTTTTGTGTTGGGAGACATTAATTTAGACATATTGGAAGATTCGATATACACATACGAGTATTTGCTTTCAATGGCATCACATGGGTTGGAGTCCTTAATAAATTTACTAACTCGTGTCGCTGAACACAACCTTACATGTATCGATCATGTCTTTGGGAGATTAATCGTGCCAGCAATTGACCTTCATGTTTGGGCAGAAAATTTGAACATCTCTGATCATCAATCAATATTTTTAAACTTGTCACTAACAGGACTGGAAATTTGCAGGGTAAATAAAGCTGAAACCAAAATATGTTTAATCACTAATATTCTACAAGCTTCCTTATTTCAAGAGCAATGGGGAAGTATTGATAGCTATGAAAATTCGTCAGATGCTTTTGATTCATTTTTACAAACATTTAAAAAACAGATTTTAAATAGTTCCTCTTGTAAAAAAATCAAGAAGACAAACGTAATGCTAAAGCCATGGATGAATGAAAGAATACTTAAGCTAATTCAAAAGAAAATGAGTGTTTATAAAAAACTGAGGAAATATCCAAATAACCATAGGCTAAAAGAATATTACGGTTTATTAATAAAACGGGTAAAAGTCGATATAACAGGCCAATTGAAAAGTCCCCGGTCTGACACACAGATGGCGGTGCTAGTATTAAATCCATATGATTTTTAGTTAGTACAAACCTTCAAACGATACGTGTCAAAATTTGACAGCAGTCCGACCATTAGTTTGTGAGATATTGCGTTGTGAGTGTAGCTACTTTTGTTATTTGAAAAAAGATGGAAAAAAAAGAATTTCGTGTGCTGATAAAATATTGCTTTTTGAAGGGAAAAAATACAGTTGAAGCAAAAGCTTGGCTTAATGAAGAGTTTCCGTGGTCTGCACCAGGAAAATCAACCATCATTGATTGGTATGCTAAGTTTAAATGTGGTGAAATGAGCACCGAAGACGATGAACGCAGTGGACGCTCAAAAGAGGCTGTCACCGACGAAAACATCAAAAAATTTCACAAAATAATTTTGAATGATCGTAAAGTGAAGTTGATCGAGATAGCAGACATTGTGAAGATATCATCTGAACGTGTACATCATATCATTCACGAATATTTGTACATGAGAAAGCTGTGTTCAAAATGGGTGCCGCGCGAGTTCACAATCGATCAAAAGCAACAACGTGTTAATGATTCTCAGCAGTGTTTGAAGCTGTTCAAGCGCAATAAACCTGAATTTTTGCGTCGATATGTGACAATGGATGAAACATGGCTCCATCATTTCACTCCGGAGTCCAATCGACAGTTAGCTGAGTGGACTGCACACGATGAACCGAATCCAAAGCGAGGAAAAACACAAGAGTCAGCTGGTAAGGTTATGGCATCAGTATTCTGGGATGCGCAAGGTAATATTCATTGATTACCTCCAAAAGGGCCAGACCATCAACAGCGATTATTATATAGCGTTATTGGATCGTTTAAAGGATGAAATCGTTAAAAAACGGCCCCATTTGAAGAAGAAAAAAGTGCTGTTTCATCAAGACAATGCACCGTGTCGCAAATCAATGAAAACAATGGCAAAATTGCATAAATTGGGCTTTGAATTGCTTCCGCATCCACCGTATTCGCCAGATTTGGCCCCCAGCGACCTTTTCCTGTTCTCAGACCTCAAAAGAATGCTCGGTGGAAAGAAATTTAGCGCCAATGAAGAAGTAATCGCCGAAACTGAGGCCTATTTTGAAGCAAAAGTCAAATCGTACTACAAAAATGGTATCGAAAAAAATGTGTTTTACTATGGTAGACCGGGGACTTTTCAATTGGCCTGTTATATAAAACTAAGGTCTCTTATTATAATATTAAATTTAGTTTAACAAAAGGTGACAATAAAGCACAGTGGAAAATAGTTAATGATATTTTAAGTATTAAGAAATCAGAAAAGCCTATTGTTAGTATTGATGATCAGAATTCAGGAACCTTATTGACAGATCATTCGCAAGTGGCCAATTCCTTAAATGAATATTTTGTAAATATTGTGAAAAAATTAACGCAAGCCATCCCAGAACACAACGTTTTGTTTAACGACTTACGCGGTGGAGGTGGTTTGATCAGCAAGTTTTTCTTTTTTCCAATCACAGAAGAAGAACTAGTGGCTATCACAGTTACTTTAAAAAATAAACCATTAATAACGATTAAGAAAGTTATTGTTGTGCTAGCTCCAATTTTAACAAAAAATTTTAATTGGAGTTTATGTACCGGTAACTTCCCCCAAGCTCTAAAGGTAGCGTCTGTTGTTCCTTTGTTTAAGAAAGGAGACAAACAAGATCCATCTAACTACCGTCCAATATCAATTCTTCCGTGTTTTTCCAAAATTTTCGAAAATCTTATCAAAATTCGTCTGAACAATTATTTAACTAAAACATATTATTTAAGTGACAGACAATATGGCTGTACTTCTAGCAAAAGCACCGAGGACGCTCTTCTTGCGTTTTCCAATAAAATTTATTCTAGTCTTAATAACAATAAAAAGACAGCCGCAGTATTCATAGATATAACCAAAGCTATCGATTGCGTTGATCATTCAATTCTATTGCTGAAATTGGAACAAATTGGCATTAGAGGTGCCTCGTTAAACAGGTTTAAATCATATTTGAAAGAAAGAAAACAAAGTGTAAAGATTAAAAATGTCAACAGCAATCAATTAATCATAAATTCGGGAGTCCCACAAGGCTCAGTTTTAGGCCGTACTTTGTTTTTAATTTACATAAATTCATTGTTTTCACTAAACTTAAATGGATTTCCTCTAGCTTTTGCTGACGATATGGCACTAGTTTATTGCTGCGATACATATGTCGAGCTATCTATTAAAATAAACGATGACATGAGACTGCTTAGAAACTGATTCGATTCGCACAAGCTAATACTGAGTTCCAAAACGAAATATATGATATTTACAGTAGGTATATTGGAGACACCAGAATTAAATATAATTTATCCAGGTTCGCGGAATAGTATGATGATTATTTCCATTCGGAAAATGTACTTACTAAGACCATTAGTTCCATTCGACGTACTTAAAATTTACTATTTTGCAATGGTCGATCATCATCGGAATGTACTTTGAAAATCTCAGATCACTTCTTATTTGCCAAAAACATGCAATTCGATTACTTCATCGTAAGTCACGATTGACGCCGTCACTTCCTTTTTTCCGGATCTCAAATATTTTACCAGTACGGTATATTTTTATCTATAAGGTATTAAGCTAATTATTATTAATTAATTTAAATTTCAAACTACTGAGTTATAAGCTTCGGAAAAATTGTTTTGCCGTCCCAAAACCACTTAAAGAACATTTTCGAGGATCGTATACTTATCTTGCACCAAAAATTTTCAATGATATGCCTGTGCAAATTTCGTTATCAAACAACTATAAAGAATTTTTAAGAGCTACTAAATTTTGGTTACTAGGTCTTGAGTATCAAAATGCTGAAGCACTCATTAGGGGAGTATGATGAGTGAGGGGTTTTCGCTCGTTTGAGTAACCATTATGTCATTGCATTCAATATATATATAAGTATGTTTAAGTTACTTTAAATTGTGTTTATTTTATATTTAAGATTCTTCTTTAATGTTAAGCTATGTAAACATCTGTAAGGTACTTGCTAGTAAAAAATTACTCCCGATTCTGCTTTAATTAGCACAGGGAATAATTTATTCATCTTATTGGATTGTATAAAAATCTTTTTGTTATAAAATGTTTAAATTCGGTGCCAATAAATGATTGACTAATAAAAATAAAAAAAAAATTTAAGAATAAATTTTAGAATTAATTTGTCGTAATTTTAGGAAGAATTTTAAAATAAATTTGGGGTTAACTTATGATGAATTTGATGGAGAATTTAGATTAATTTTGGGATGAATTTCAGGATGAACTTTAGGCTGGGTTGTACGGTGAAGCTTAAGGTGCCTTTTAAGGTGAATTTTTAGTTAAGAAGACATTGGGCCAGATACACGATACTCTAGCAATTCGCAAATCAATAAATATGGCGGATTTGCTAATCGAAAATTTGTTTGCGTAAGCTACTCGATTATTTTAGCAAAGTACATATAATATATTTTTGTATTCAGCACAAACGATAAAGTGGGTTAAAGTATCTCATTTTCTGAAATTCAGAAACAAATTGGGTTGCTAAATTATAGTGTATAACATTTCTATGATAGTAAATTCGCAAAAAATAACTGCTTATCTGCTTATCTGAGTATCGAGTATCTAGCCCATTATATGGCAAACTTGGGAATGAATTATTTATATAATTTGTATTGATTTCATGTTAACTTTTTTATACTTCCAGATGTACAATGGTTCTGTTGGCAAAACCAATTTTGGAATAGGTAGTTAACGTTGTTTTTATCTCTCAATTTTGTAAACGGACACAATGGTTTATAAAATATATTGAGAGTATTTTGTATGGAAGACAATACTTGGCGTTTAATTGGTTTATAAAATTCTGAGTTATATTTATATTTCCAATGACGGATAATATAATTTTTATATCTGTACATTTTAGGCAAAATGTAGCGCAAATTTTATCGTTAATTCTAATAAATTCCAGTAATATATAATGTGACTTATAAAGTTATGGTGTATGTTAATCAAATATACAAACTAACATTCGCAAATAAAATTATCGATCATATTTAACACATAAGGCAGCCACAATAAATCTTTGTTTCTACTATAAGTCTAGGAGGTAATAAATCACTAAGATGTTTCCTTTGTTATCAATTTAAAAGTCATCGCTATAATTTATAATAACTCGCTAGTTGTCATATTTCTATAAAGAATAAGCATTAATAAACAATAAATTTAATAAATAAATTAATAATACTGATGTTGTATACGAGTATATGTAGGTCATATAGGCATCATTAGTACATAAATCTTGATAAAAAACAAACCGATATGGCCTGTGTCAACCAAATTGATTCAATTTTTTTGGACGCTTATTAGGTAAAACATAATAACAGTTGTTATCATATATCTTGTGATTTCTGATTTATATTGTGTGTTTATTTACGTAATTTTGTTAATTGCGTCAAGTGCAATAATATCAAACCAGTCAAAACAATTTCAGTCAAAAACGGAAACGAGTTTCAGTCAAAAATTTAAAGATAACTCAGTCAAACCGTTTTAAACTAAAATGCCTTTTCAGAAGCAAGCTCAATCAAAAACCTAAAACTGCATCCAAGCCAAAACTTTTTTGACTGAAATTCTTTTTGGTTTTGTGACTGAAATACCTTTTGAAAATGTGATTCAGTGAAGCAGCTAAAAGGAGTCCCAGCCAAAATTATTCTCCAAAAAATAATTCAGTTAAAAAACGAAAGGAGTTTCCCGCTACAGCCAAAAATTCAAAAAGGATTCCAGTCCAAAAAATTTTCTTGAATCCCTTTTTACCTTTTTGAATGAACTACCTTCTGAGAAAGCAGTCAGTCTAAAATTAATTTGGCTGTACAACCTTCTTGAATTTTTGACCGAAACTTCTATCTTTTTTTGGAATGAACTGCTTGTGACTGGGGCCCTGGAGCCAACGAAACCAAACAAAATGTATTTCAGTCCAAAAAATTGGGCTTAAAATACCTTTCAAGAAGATACTTAAATACCTTTCAAGAAGATCGTTCAGTCCAAATATCTAAAGTTCAGTCAAACTGTTTTCTAACCGAAACACCGTTTTTTGGACTAAAGTCCCTTTTAAAAGGAGTTTTAGTTATAATATTTGTATGGGAAATTTTATGACTGAACCGCCTATCGTGTTTTGACTGAAATGTTTTTGACTGGAATTCCCGAAGCAGGTGCGAAGAGTTTCTTCGCTGATTTAGGCTGTGCAGCGAGTTCTTCCATTTAAACTTCTTGGAATAGGATTTCCCTTTGAACGGCAGTTGGATCAAAGCCGTTAATGGCGGTTCTTACGCTGTTTTTATGTGTACCGAGTGTCGGCATATATTTAAAGAAGAACGTTGCATTGCGTTGTACATAATCAAATTCTCATTGGATAATATTGATAATAAATATTTGTAAATGCCGACACATGTTCTCTGCTTAAAGGTATTCGGATGATTAAATCAAAGTTTTGGTTTCATTTGCCGACGTTTAAAAGTATAAATTGATTTTTATTAACCAATACATAGTGCGAATCGAGGAGAAATCGACATCAAGTCCAAGGGGGTTCTGGAATTTCATAAATAGTAAGAGAAAAGTGTTTGGATGTCCGTCACCTAAGCCATATCAGAGCTCCGTCGCTAGTCAGCCCTCGGAAATCTGTAATTTTTTTACTTGCTTCATTACATCAGTATATGAACCAGCTATGATCCGCTCTACCAAATCTTTAAATGCTCACAGTTACATGAACTTTAATTATTTTCAATTTACTGAGCAAGAAGTTCGTGATTGCTTGCTTAATCTTGATGGCAATAAGATACTGACCACGGTGGTATTCCGCTGATCCTTATGAAGTATTGTGGTGTGAATTTCTTACGTTCAATTACCTTCATATTTAATAAAAGTCTACGTGGTGGGTTTTGCCTGACTCTTGAAAAATTTCCTATATCCATCAAATCTTCTGAAACGAGTAGCAAATTAAAGGGCTTATGCTGTTTACCGGCTCCAGAATTATTCACTTATATGACTGGAAAAAATACCAGAAACAAAACACTTTCTACAACATATACGCCTTTACCATGCTTGCTTCCAAATGACATCGTTTGGGGCATTATTTATACTACAAAAACAGTTCGAGGACACATTTATCATCAAATGAAACACCGAATTTCCTACAAGCATATTTTGTTGGCGATAAACAATTCGAAGTGAGCCACCGTTGCCCCAACATCTAGGGCTGTGACGAGAAATCACCCGGGATTTAAAACATTTACTCAATAACAATAACCAACTGATCAACGTGTTTAAGACTTCTGTGGAACAAATGGTCTCCAATGTATTGCTGAAAAACATTGCAGTTACGACGCACTATAGCATCCACTGATATTTTGGAAAGGCTAAGACGGTTACCACTTCAACATCCAACAAATCAATCCAAGTAAAGGTGTCGAAACCAACCAAAAAGTAACATCGATGCGATTCTATGGTCACTACATTAAGTTTAGAGATGAATACAATCAAATTTTGAATTGTCGGCAAGTGTTCAAGCAAATCATTGTTGATAGTATTCCAAAATTGAGGCAAATCAGACGCAATAATAACTGATTGTAGCACCGATAACATATTAAAACTGCAAGAATTACAATATGAACAGGTAACCATCGACCCGAGTCTTTCGTCAAAAACAAATTAAATTTGTCGAAGCTATCGTTAAAATTTGCATATTCGGTGCTGTTATCTGTCGGATATATTCGATTGAGTGGCACAAGCGAGGACACAACTTAATTTGGCTTCAAGAAAAAATTCGACTGAATCAAATAGCCGTCGTCATCAAGGCGAAAATGTTTAAGGCCCCTCTAAAAGTCGAATAATGCAATCGATCAAACAGGCCTGAACTATAGTTTGCCGATACACGATCGAGATCCAACGATTGTCCATTTAACGCGTCCATCTAAAAACGGATAATCAGTGTATTTCACGAGGGAACCGGCAGAACGAGTTGTGACGGAATCTTCAACACGAACAACCTCGACTATCCCTTTCGAGCTATGCCAATATTACCCATGCGCCAGGACTTTACTCTACCCGGAAGTGCCAAGCTCCTACACATGGGATGTGTTGAGGAACAAATTTAATCGACGAAAATGTGAATCGCCAGTGCAAACGAAACGCTGAATGCTTCTCTTTGCGTTTACTATTTCACACGATTCATGGCCCGACATATTTTGAAGATCTGAGAACTGCCGAGGACTATATTTGAGAAACAAATCGAGAAGCATGTCATCGATTAGCCCTGTTAGAGAACGACGACCATTGAGAACTAGCTATGAGTTATGGGTATCATGAGTTTGGGTTGGAAAAGCTTTATTGGCTGTAGAAGTTTACACATAAATTAAAATTGACGAAATGTAATGATTAATTAGGGTTACCAAATATTCTTTTTCCGGAAGGACAGCCCTCCTTTTCTGGAATTTCTCCTTGCATTAAAATATTTTTAATTTGGACCTACCTAATAGAATTTTACCGAAGAATTTCCAAAAATATGATTTTGTAAACTGCTCCCAAATAACTGTGCAAAATCAATTTCTTATGAATTCTACTAATTCGTCAACTGGTAATCAATGTTTTTATTTTAGGAATGTTTCCATTATGGAAATTTGCAATTGATGATATCCAATCTGAGGCGCAAGGTGCGGGTGGTGTATCTGTAGGCGTTTTCGGCTTTTACTACAGTTAATAAAACCTGTTTCAACAATCACAATTAACGCTGCGTTGACTAAATCTGTTCCTCCGAGAGGAAGGGAGATTGCACGTGTAGCTCCTACCGGGAAGGTACTTAAGCTAGAAACTGTACAAGACTTTTGACCAGTCAGTATACTTCCTTGCTTATCAAAGGTAATTGAAAAAACTATCAGGTTTCAAGAAGGACACAGTACGTAAGCAAAAAATATGTTATGGTAATATTCAATGGCATACGTGGATTTTCCGAACGCTTTCCGATTCTTAGAAATAACGGCCCAAAATCCTAAGTATATTTCCAGGTTATATATACACCCAAAGCCCTACTAACTTTGCAAGTGACTATTTTTTCTGTTAGGTTACATCCATACAAACCGGGAAATGAATCGGTTAATTACCAAAGAGAATAAGTCAGCATTTTTCCGAAACGGCAATTTTAATGCAGTTCGATTCATTTTAGGGAGATCGATTGTAGGAATCAAGAAAAGGATTAAGTTAGTTCATTTGACAGTCTAATGTAGGCACACACTTTTTCGTTTATTTACGAAGAGGAATAAGTCGACTTATTTCCTTTCGTAACTTCACCACATAAAAGAATGAACAGATATGGAAGTTCCTAGCAAAGCATTGACATATGAATATTCAACTTAACAAATGTATTTCAACTCAAATTTAGCCGCAGATTAGACAGGAACGATAGATTGGAATAAAAATCAAAATTGTTGAACAAATTTGCTAATTATTAACTACATTGTAGATAAACAATAATTCATTATAATGTATCCGTGTTGAATATATGCATTGAAAAATGATGAATGCACAAACATTTGGTTTGCACTAAACATGTGTACACACAAATTATTTCCAATATCTGTTCATTCTTTTCTGTGACTTCACTGCCAACAATAGTTTTGTCATCCAACTGTCAAAAGTTCCAAGTTTTTCAACTTTAACAAAAGAAAGAAAGGTGTTATAAATGATACCAAAAAACAAACAATTGAACGTTGTCGTTTGGAAGAGAAGGAGTACTTTCAAAAATACAAAGAATCCTGATGAGACTACGTCGTGTATTTGTAAGTTGAAATGTTATTCCAAAATCAGTGAAGAATCTAAATTGCAAGCTTTCCACGAATTGTATAGCCTCGGTACAAAAAACAAAAGACATTTTTCTTCAGAGCCTTCTTCAAATGAACAGTATTAAACAAAGACGGCCACGGCTAGAAATGCTGTAAAACCGAGTAAATGCTCATTTAACTATTTTGTCAAAGTACATGATGAGAAAGTACTTGTATGCAAGAAATCATTTTTGAGCATTTACTCGATAAAGAACAAAGCACTCTTCCGACTTCAGAAGTTACTTCAAGAAGGAAAATGACCTCATGATAAAAGGGGCAAGCAACAGAACCAAAACTCTATTGCTGCGGATATCATACTACAGATCAAAACTCATATTGAATCATTTCCAGCTAAGCAGTCAAATTATTTTTCGAAAGAAGATAATTATCTATCACAAAATACAAGTAAACTCAACTGGCTCAGGTGAACGAGCAATTATGGCAGCAGAAGCTAAATTAACAAACCATAAAAAATAAGCAGCTAAATTATATGCCCGCATACGTGAAGTAGAACAGCTTTGCGAAGAAGAAAAGCTTAGATGTAACTTTTGATTCCATGCAAAATATATCACCCCCCTGCATACCGGTTCAGATGTTCTACTACCGCCAGTTGCCATTGAGCCCAATTTGTATAAAAAATTTGAAAACTAAAGAAAACAGATTCTTTCTATACCATGACTGTAATACTATGAAGGGGCCTAACGAAACATGCACATTCTTACTAAAGTATATCGAAGAACAAGTCTCAGATAAAATTAAAAAGCTGTACATTTTCACAGATGCGTGCAGAAGCCAGAACCGGGATCATAATATAAATAGTTTATGATAGGCTCTGGTAGACACAGACGATTCTGTAAAATTGCCCACCGCTTCCCAGTCAGAGGGCATTCATTTCTACCAAACGACCGCTCTTTTGGCACTGTAAAAAAAGTATTGAAACGAAAAGATAGGTATTATTTGCGCCAATGGAAGTGTGTGAAATGATATGCAACGCCCACAGGAAATTCACAGTATCAATGGTAGAAACTGATGACATTCACAACTTTAAAAGTTGGTGGGTAAATTTTACAAGAGGGATGCTATCTCTTTAGAGTCAAACAAAGAATGTTCCACGTCCTGAAAAGCAACATTTTCTGGTATCCAACTTTATGAAATTTGAGTACTCCTCACAAATGAAGGGATGTGTTATAACCAGACCTTTCATTGGGCATATTATGAGAACTAACACCATTGATTTGAGGAAAAATAAAATGTAAACAGTGACACTTCCAACAGAAAAAGCGTATGATGAGCCTGTGGCCATCAAAACTAATAAAATAGAAGACCGTGCAATATACCGGGTGATTTTTTCAACCTGAGAAAGAATCAAATATCTCGGAAAATAAGCACTCTACGAAAAAAATGGTTGAAATCAAAATTTAATTATTCCGCGGGGGAAATACATTAGTGTCAAAATTAGAACGCCCTCCCCCTCCTTGTAGATGGGGCGGGGGTAACTTTGAAACTAAGATAGGAACCCCTATTTTTTATTGCAGATTCGGATTCTACGGCTAAAAATACGTAGGATTTGGCTGAAACATTTTTTTCCATTCATGATAGATGGCGCTGTAATTGACGATATTAAATTTTTTTCGATTTCTCCTAATGAGAACCTACCCAAACGATTCTGCAATACGTCTGCAATAAAAATACCATGGTTTCATTGTAAATTCACGAAGTTAGTCTTAAACAATTTATTCATTTTGCAAATTTCGAATAATTGGGAAAAGGTGCTTGATTTACATGAGTCCCCTTGCCTCATCATCTTTCAATTAAATTAAGTGCTCAAAATGATGGCATTCGACTTCAATGCACTTATTAATCCGCATTTCAAATGACTGTACACAACTGAGGAGTGTGTCTGCTTGAATTTCAGCACAAGCATTTCTGATTCGCTCAATCATATTCTCCCGTGTTGTTGGTTTTTGTTTGTAAACTTGGTCTTTGAGATAGCCCCACAAAAAGAAATCTGGCGAATTAAGATCTGGTGATCTGGCAGGCCAATTTACCGGACTAGCTCTCCCGATCCACCGACCATTGAAATCACGATCAAGTACTACACGTGCTACCAACGAATGGTGTGCGGGACAACCATCATGTTGAAATCACATGTTTCGTTGGCAGTTCATTTTCCAAAATATCTCGGTACATTTGACCATTCAAGTTGCCTTCAATAATGTGGGGGCCGACGAGTTTGTTGCCAATTATTCCACACCACACATTAACAGTCCAAGGACGCTGATGTTCAACTTGGCGAAGCCTGTGCGGATTTTCAACACTCCAGTAATGCATGTTGTGGCCATTAACCGTTCAATGGTTTGTAAAAGACGACTCGTCGGAGAACAATACGTATTAAAAAAATTTGGGTTTTGCTGTATTTGTTCACGTGCCCACTGACAAAAAGTTACCCGATTTTGCAAATCAACGCCATGAAGATATTGGTGTAAAGACACATGATACGGATGATACTTATGACGTTTTAAAATTTTCCAAACACTGGTCTGGGACAATCCGGAATCGCTAGCTATTTCTCGTGTAGTAATATGAGGATTAAGAGCTACTGCAGCCAATACATCAATTTCATTATTTTCTCCAGTGACTATATAGGGACGAGTCCTTTTTTCGGTTGAACACATCCATCAGTAAAAAATTGTTTGACAGTACGCTGAAATGACACACGTGACCGAATCCTATCAGGGAAACGCGAAGCGTAGACAGTGACAGCATTATTGTGGCAAATTGCACAATAATTTTGGTAAGGTTATTATGAGAAGCGAATTGAGATCGAAAACAGTTCATTGGATCACTGTATGCCAGTAGATCAATTTATTTTTTTAGTAATAAGTATTTTTGCTATAATGTAATGAGAGTATGTATACCTTTATTTATGTAGACTGTATTATGTAGAAAAAAAAAAAAAGAAAAATAATGATGACGAATGACGAAGAGTTTTGAACGGAGGAAGAGATGCAACGAGAGGGGAGTTGATTTTGGAATTTTGATAGCGTAAGGTGTTGCAAATAAAAAAATAAATAAAAATTGGTGATCGTTTTTTTTTTAATTAAATATAAGAGTCGGAAGTTAAACTGAAATTAATTATAAGAACATTAATTCCAACTAAAATAATAATATTTAAGACCATAGAATGAACATTAATTAATAAACGAATTTATAATAATAATAAAAATAATATCTAAGTGTGGTCGAAATTAACAAGGCCAAAGGAAAGATAACAACGTTGAAATAAATAAAAACCGTTTACGAAGAATCAAACTATATTCTAAACGGAGCAAGTGCTTAAGTACTCTGACTGTGAAAAATCTATATGTGTATGCATTTGGTAATGTTATACCAAAATTCAGAATTCCATTTTTTTTTTTCTTGAAAGTGCACCTTAAGAAGAAAACAAAAAAATAGTATAAGCGGACTTTCGATCAGCGCTTTAAGTCTTATACAGTTACGATTCAACTTCTACGTATGAATCAGCGACCATCATCATTACAATTTAAACAAAATGAACGGATCCGCAACGGTGTAAAATAAGTTAAGAGTATTTCAATTATTTGATAATTATTTAAGTTTAATTAATATATTTTTTTTATTGTTATTTTTTTTAATTACTATCTTTAATTAAGGAATTACCATTTCTTTTTGTTCTTTTTGCAATCCAAATTAAAACCATTGGAAAAGGAACAAACAGGGTGGTACTTACATATGTTGATACAACATTAGAAAATTATTGTTATTGTGTTTGGATTTGTATGTTTATACAAATCAATTTGTAAATTAGGTCTTAGGTTTATAATTTACTTTTCTTTTTCTTATTATAATAAACTTTGAACTTGAGCTTTATTTTGTGAATTATCAATTTATAATTTTCTTATGAGTGAAATATTTTCGATTTCAATTTCGTTTCGGGGATGAATAATTAGTGGTTAGTATATTTCCATTGGTAAGCAGCGGCTGCACAAATTCCATACAGTGCCCGAAATTCTTATTTTTTTTTTATTATTTATAATTTTTTTTTGTGTTTACTTCATTTATTTTTAACAGCAAATTCTAGCTCTACCGTTGGTCCCAGAGAAGAACCCCCCAAGCGACTGCTACCTGGCCGGCTGAAAAATGCTGTCTGGAGTACCTCGGTAGAGTCTGCAACAGTCTTCCAGTTATTACGTATAAGATATTTGGGAGATTGTTACAGTGGCGCCCAAACAAAACTGGCTTATAATTACTTTATTAAATTTACATATACTGTATGGGTAGTACATTTTTTTTTGATGGTTCAGTTAATTTCTTGTATCTTTTGTGGTATTTGATTTGAGTGTTATCGAGTGCAGTGAATTTATTCTGTCATATTGGACATTTTGATTTTATTTTCGGATGTGTACTTTTTAACCTTCAATTCATTTATCAAATTTAATTTTCAATTTTGTTTCATTGTTATTAATTTAAAAAAGCAAATACATATTGATTCCATTTTTATAATGTTTCAAATGCTTGTTTCATTTTGATTCAATATGAGTAAAGCTTTAGGTTTCAATAATGGTAGTCAGTCATGGTAATCGCGCTGGTTTTCTGCTTTTGCATTAGTCAAAACACAGGTTTTGAAATTAGATTTACTAGTGTTGGTAATTGCTCATAGACTGATTGCACAGTAAATTCACATTGTTTTCGAGAAACATTTTTACCAGTTATAATAGCATAGCTGTTCATTTGTGTGACAAATATGTTCAATAGAAAATAATGTGAATTACTCTCATCACATTTCAATTTTTTTTATTTGTTTTTATTGATTTCGAAAACCATCTTAAAGAGTACATTGTGTGGGTTTGACAGTTGCCGCTCCATCGCCAATGGAAGTACATATATATTTGTAATTTTATCGACATAATACATACATATACGATATTTAATTAATTTATTTTTTTTTCGATTAATTTTTATTTATAAGCTTTATGATTAAAGCGCTTGAATTACATTAACACATATAGTACGACTAATCGGGAAACAAGCCGAATATTTGCATTTTATATACCTACATTATTTCTTAAATCTTCATTCTATCATTCTATTCAAAATGAATCCAAATTATCTGAGTATTGATGAACTAGAGATCGAATGTGTAGTAAGGGAAATTAAAGGTTCTTTAATAGAACAATTGGATCTGCTTAAAAGTTCCTTGGAACAGGAATCAACAGAGACTGTTGAGATCCCTGGAAGACCACATAGTGCTGCTTGCAAAGCCCCACAAAAAGAGTTTGAGGTATGCTCCAATAAATTGAAGGAACTTAAACCCCAGGTGACCGCTATTGCAGAAACTGATCCAAACAAAAGACAGAATAAATTAGAAATCTTATTGTCAAGAATGTTACATATTACCGGAAGGTTCCAGCGTCTAATGAATACTTCGCCTAAGTGTCGTGAACAATCAGCTCATATGTTAGCCGCATGCGACAAGGTTTTAGATGCCATTAATTCCTTGATGGATGAAAAATTATCAATAGACGATTTCGAAAGATCTGTTTCAGAGGCACTAGAAGATTCTCCTCCACAGCATCATGAATCCAGTACCGAGACTGATGCTTCAACAACAATAATGACAGCTAAACCTGGTCCATCACAAGATGCGATCAAAACCAAATCTTACGATCCCCCGGACGCAGAAAATAAATCAGATATATCAACAGCAAGTGTCGGAAAACAGGATCATTTATTAATAAACTTAAATTCAGACCAGCATAACAAACAAGTTACTTCAGAAGAGTTAGCGTGTTTTATGGAATTAGCTCGTAGGATTTCAATAGGTAATAACTTACCAAACCCGAGTAATATAAAGGAACCTAATCCAATTAAAGGCAGTACTCCTGAAATAAAAAGGTCAAGTAATTCAGTGCTTCCACAATATGGCCCATTTCAAGAACCTTTGACTCAAACACAGGAACATTCATCGTTTCTTTCAATCCATAAATGGAATATACTTTTCGATGGATCACCCAACGGATCACCCATAGAAAGATTTTTGTATCGAGTGGAACATCTAGCTAAATCCAATAAGATTCCGCTTACTAAATTAGTAAATGATCTACATATTTTACTTAGAAAGAACGCTTTGGAATGGTACTGGTCTTATTTGGAGCGCAATGGTTTTGTGCAATGGGAGAATTTAACGAAAGATATGCGGAGTAGATTTCAAGATAGACGAACTGATTTTGAAATTCGGCAAACAATAGCGGCTAGGAGACAAAAACCACGCGAAATGTTTTTGGATTTTTATTCCGAGATCTTGGACTCAACATTATCACTCAATCAACCATTGCCCGAGTCCGAAATTTTCTTTATTCTGCGACAAAACATGAGCCCGGACTTACAACTAAAATTAGCTGGTCGGAAAATTGATTCGGTTCCAGATTTAGTTAATCAGTGTGTAGACATTGAAGACACGTGGATGCGTGTGAGTCAATACCAGCAACCAGTTCGTAAATTTGTGCATGAATTTGTAGATACTTCTGTCCCAACCGGGGCATCTACATGGTCCACAACACCTCAATATTCTAACACAGTGGCTTCCAGTTTCCCAAGCGATCAAAGGTCAAATGCTAGATACGATGAAAGTTGGGCATTACCTGCAATTAATACTGTATCCATCGATCGAGGTGTTGATCATTCTTCTTCGCGCATGAATAAAACACTATCTACAAATGCACCAACACGACCTGGTTATTCGTTTCATCAGTACGAAAGATTTGGTCATTCAGGACCGGAAAAATATTGCTATGGATGCGGTGCACCTAATGTGGTTAAACCACATTGTCGTAATTGTAATCAGACAAATACGGATCACGAATAGAGGGAAATGAGACGACGTCGAGTTCATTTTGCCGAAGAAACCCAAATGCCCAGGACTCATTCCGATGAATCAGCTACGGAAAACTATCAGAGGGAAATGAGACGACCTGGAGTTCATTTTGCCCAAGAAACCCAAACGTCCAGGACCAAATCCGAGGATGCAGCTTCAAATACGTGTCCAGAGCTGTACCGACAGCAGAGGTAATCTCTCACAACTCACCATATAATCATCCTGCCAAGACTAATAATCAGGCATCCCAAACCATGACCCGGCATTTAAAACCAAAAATAAAGTTAGATCGATCGATACGCTATTGGATGTTGAGAAAACAAATCAAAAAGATGATTGCTGAATCTGTATTTAATGTGCATGAAGATAATCGACCCTATGCCCAGGTCCTAATTGACGGCACGCCTTATACTGGTCTATTGGACAGCGGAGCCAATGTGAGCGTTCTGGGTGCTGGATCAGAACGATTTTTAGAACAAACACAGATTAAAATACACAAGCTTCCATCATTCTTACAAACAGCCAGTGGGGAAAAACAGGCAATTATCGGTCATGTTGTATTGCCCGTGTCATATCAAGGTACCATTAAGCGTTTACGCTTTCATATAGCTCCTGGTCTTAAACAACCTTTGTATCTTGGTATGGATTTTTGGGATTTATTCGGGTTAATGCCTGCCAAGGTAAATTCGCTGGACATACAACAATCCTCGGCCGTACCAATTAATCGACATGAACTTTCGCCCGACCAAGAAAATGCTCTAGGCAAAATCATCGATATGTTTCCATGTTCCACCAAAGATGGGTTGGGTAGAACGAGCTACGTTACACACACGATTGACGTTCAAGGCGCAACGCCAATAAAGCAGCGGTACTACCCGGTGTCGCCTGCAGTTCAGGCCGAGATATATCGGGAGTTGGATAGGATGCTGGATTTAGGGGTTATAGAAGAGTGTCAAAGTGCATGGTCCTCACCCGTAGCCATTGTTCGAAAGAGTAGTGGTAAGGTGAGGCTATGTCTTGACGCCCGGAAGGTGAACGCGGCCACGGTAAAGGATGCATATCCATTGCCTTCAATAGAAGGATTATTAAGTCGGTTAGATCATACCCGCTATATATCGTCTATAGATCTAAAAGATGCCTTTTGGCAAATCCCGTTGGATCCGAAATCAAGGGACAAAACCGCGTTCACTGTTCGGGGCCGATCTCTGTACCAATTCACGGTAATGCCATTCGGTCTGTGCAATGCACCGCAAACATTGTGCAGACTGATGCATCGAGTGATCCCTTACCACTTACATGACCGGGTTTTCGTTTATTTGGACGATTTACTCGTGGTTTCAGCGGAACTGGAGGAGCATTTCTCTCTTCTGAGAGAGGTTGCTAGATTGCTCAAGGCCGCTAATTTAACAATTAATATTGAAAAGAGTTCATTTGTTCTAAAGGAAACGAGGTACCTCGGTCATGTGATTGGTAATGGGATCATCCGAATGGATCCAGAAAAAGTGAAATCAATGGCAGATTATCCAATTCCCAAAACTACACGACAGTTACGTCGATTTCTTGGGCTGGCAGGGTGGTACCACCGCTTCATCTCAAACTTCGCCACGATCACGTCACCTCTCACAGATTTGCTGAAACGGAATCAAAAATTAGCATGGAATGAGCGGGCGCAATGCGCTTTCGAGACCCTTAAAACTTCGTTGACGACGGCACCAGTACTTCGAAACGCCGATTTTAATAAGCATTTCTACATTCAATGCGATGCCAGCTCCTGTGGGATTGGAAGTGTTTTATTCCAACGATTCGATGATGGTACGGAATACCCGATTGCTTATTACTCTCATAAGCTTAACCCTGCGCAAAGGAAGTATAGTGTTACGGAGCTCGAATGTCTATCAGCGGTCATGAGCGTAAAAAAATTCAGGCCTTACGTGGAGGGTCATGCCTTTACGATAATAACCGACCACTCCAGTCTGCGTTGGTTGATGGACCAAAGGGATCTGTCGGGGCGTCTGGCGAGGTGGAGCCTGAAGCTGCAGGGCTTTAATTTCAATATCGAATACCGTAAAGGATCACAAAACATAGTTCCGGACGCGCTCTCCAGAATTAATCTGGATGCTTTGGAAAAATCCGATATCGAAGATGGTGATACTGGCTTAGAGCCTTTACATGTAGACCTGGATAATGAAGCATTTCTCGAGGATACTTATGTTGGCAGGGTTAAGGCGTTGCGGGAAAATACGAAAGGGAAAACAAATTACCGGGAAATTAATGGAAAACTGTACATTCTACTCAATGGTCAACTAGATGACTTATCTGATATATCACGATGGAAGTTGGTAATTCCAGAATCTCTAGTCTCATCACTTATCCAGAAAGCGCATAATGCCCCTACCAGTGCTCATCATGGTTTTGCAAAAACTTTGGATGTCTTACAGCGTCAATTCTACTGGACTACCATGACACGAGATATTCGAACGTATATCCAAAACTGTGACAAATGTAAAGAAATCAAAGCAACGAATTATACAACTCAACCGGAAATGGGAAGTTTTCGAGAAGTACACCGGCCATTTCAAAGAGTATTTATTGATTTCTTGGGGCCATATCCACGAAGCACGAACGGCAATACGCACCTTTTGATTCTACTGGACCATTATACCAAATTTGTTCTCCTGGAACCAATTAGGAATGCAACCGCAAATAGTGTAGTCTCGTTCTTGAAGCAGCGAGTGTTTAATATATTTGGGGTTCCCGAATATTTAGTATCTGACAATGGAAAACAGTTTCAGTCCAATTTAGTACGTGATCTATTGCAAAGATATGGAGTCCAGCATCAGTTTACGCCAAAATACTCCCCGCAGTCAAATGCATCAGAGAGGGTTAACCGCACAATAATCGCAGCTATCCGTGCATATATTATGGATAACCATAAACATTGGGACCTGTACTTAAGCGAAATTGGTTCCGCATTGAGGAACGTGTCTCACTCGTCGACTGGGTTTTCTCCTTATTTCCTTACATTCGGTCAACATATGGTATGCCATGGGTCTTCCTATCGCTTAATGAGAGAACTTGACATGTTAGATGATCGCTATTTCACTACAATGGATAATGTTGTCCGATTGACTAATGCTCAAGAACTAGTTCTATCACATCTCAAAAATGCGTATGCAAGAAATGTCACTAACTATAACCTAAGAAGTAAACCTCGTAACTTTTTGCCAGGGCAGCAAGTTTTCGTACGAAACTTCGTACAGAGTAACGCTGGAATAAATTTCTGCGCAAAGCTAGCTCCGAAATTTATTAAAGCAACCGTCATACGAAAAATTGGTAATGTGTCGTATGAGCTCTCTGGATCTAACGGAGAGACCTTAGGAGTATATCATGCAAAGGATTTAAGGTAAACTGATTCTGGACTATTGGTTATATTTTGATTTAAAACTCAAGGGGATTGATTGATGTTCGTATAATGTGTGTATAGACGATGAAGACTAAGTGTATATAATTTAGGCCCGACTTTGAGACTATCTCAGGGGTGCTGGGTCTGCCCCACGATTTGTGGCAAATTGCACAATAATTTTGGTAAGGTTATTATGAGAAGCGAATTGAGATCGAAAACAGTTCATTGGATCACTGTATGCCAGTAGATCAATTTATTTTTTTAGTAATAAGTATTTTTGCTATAATGTAATGAGAGTATGTATACCTTTATTTATGTAGACTGTATTATGTAGAAAAAAAAAAAAAGAAAAATAATGATGACGAATGACGAAGAGTTTTGAACGGAGGAAGAGATGCAACGAGAGGGGAGTTGATTTTGGAATTTTGATAGCGTAAGGTGTTGCAAATAAAAAAATAAATAAAAATTGGTGATCGTTTTTTTTTTAATTAAATATAAGAGTCGGAAGTTAAACTGAAATTAATTATAAGAACATTAATTCCAACTAAAATAATAATATTTAAGACCATAGAATGAACATTAATTAATAAACGAATTTATAATAATAATAAAAATAATATCTAAGTGTGGTCGAAATTAACAAGGCCAAAGGAAAGATAACAACGTTGAAATAAATAAAAACCGTTTACGAAGAATCAAACTATATTCTAAACGGAGCAAGTGCTTAAGTACTCTGACTGTGAAAAATCTATATGTGTATGCATTTGGTAATGTTATACCAAAATTCAGAATTCCATTTTTTTTTTTCTTGAAAGTGCACCTTAAGAAGAAAACAAAAAAATAGTATAAGCGGACTTTCGATCAGCGCTTTAAGTCTTATACAGTTACGATTCAACTTCTACGTATGAATCAGCGACCATCATCATTACAATTTAAACAAAATGAACGGATCCGCAACGGTGTAAAATAAGTTAAGAGTATTTCAATTATTTGATAATTATTTAAGTTTAATTAATATATTTTTTTTATTGTTATTTTTTTTAATTACTATCTTTAATTAAGGAATTACCATTTCTTTTTGTTCTTTTTGCAATCCAAATTAAAACCATTGGAAAAGGAACAAACAGGGTGGTACTTACATATGTTGATACAACATTAGAAAATTATTGTTATTGTGTTTGGATTTGTATGTTTATACAAATCAATTTGTAAATTAGGTCTTAGGTTTATAATTTACTTTTCTTTTTCTTATTATAATAAACTTTGAACTTGAGCTTTATTTTGTGAATTATCAATTTATAATTTTCTTATGAGTGAAATATTTTCGATTTCAATTTCGTTTCGGGGATGAATAATTAGTGGTTAGTATATTTCCATTGGTAAGCAGCGGCTGCACAAATTCCATACAGTGCCCGAAATTCTTATTTTTTTTTTATTATTTATAATTTTTTTTTGTGTTTACTTCATTTATTTTTAACAGCAAATTCTAGCTCTACCGTTGGTCCCAGAGAAGAACCCCCCAAGCGACTGCTACCTGGCCGGCTGAAAAATGCTGTCTGGAGTACCTCGGTAGAGTCTGCAACAGTCTTCCAGTTATTACGTATAAGATATTTGGGAGATTGTTACATTATAAAGACTCCGGCCAGCTTCTCCATAAACCAGAATCATTTCAATTTTCTCTTGTACAGTTAGATACACCATTCTGAAGTAGTATTGATAGCTTTGTACAGGCATTGCTGTTTTCGAAATAATCTTCGGACTGAATCGGTATTTTTAAAACAAAATACAAACAATTTCATTAATTTGAAAGCTGATTTAATCGCATGTTCCTGGGTTGTATAATGACAAGCGATTTTTCAGTAATTGAAAATTTAAGAAATACAAATTGTTTAAGACGTGTATTTACAACGAAACCATGGTATTTTTATTGCAGACGTATTGCAGAATCGTTTGCGTAGGTTCTTCTCAGTAGGAGTAATAAAAAAAAATTTAATATCGTCAATTACCATGAATCGCCATCTATCATGAATCGAAAAAAATGTTTCAGCCAAATCCTACGTATTTTTAGCCGTAGAATCCGAATCTGTGATAAAAAATAGGGGTTCCTATCTTAGTTTCAAAGTTATCCCCCGCCCCACCTACAAGGAGGGGGGAGGGGGTTCTAATTTTAACACTAATGCATTTCCCCCGCGGAATAATTAAATTTAAATGTTAATAAATATTATTATTTTAATACTAATGCTGAAAACAGATGAGCAGAATTCTGCAAGCAGAAAAATTAGAATACACACGTTTATACGGCATGAAATACCATACATGAATTATTGTGCTTTCTGAGCAGAATTCTGTTTTGTGTCTCTATTGCTAATTTTGCTGCGAATCAGTAGGCTACATTACGTAAAAGATAAAAAATCTAGTACAATTTGTACAATTTTTATTTTTTTCAATGAATTTTTTTAATTTGTTGACGGAAAAAAAATTTTGTTTGGAAAGCCTACGTACTTAGGATTTTGGGCCGGTGTTTCTAAGAATCGAAAAACGTCAGGAAAATTCACGTATGCTACTGAATATTACAATAACAGGTTTTTTACTTACTTAACATTTTTTTCTAAATTTGAGGTTGACATGCTGAAACTAGACCCCAAAAATTCATTAAACTCGCCTTAATAAACCGCAGTCCGGCTATAAGGATATTACCCGGTTAAGGCATTGCTCCATGCACAAACGGTACAACCGGCATTTCAAAATGTCAAATCTAATTTTTGACAAAATTGTTCGATTTTCAATATCGAAATTATTAAAAAATAGCTCGAATCTATAAGTTCCGCCCTTTTTGTAGAAAATTTTATTCAAATTGATTTAATTACATTAAAAAAAACTCAGTAAATATAAACATAAAATTGGGGGTTTTTAATGAAATTAAATGAATTTTAATAAATTTTTCTACAAATAGGGCGAAACTATTATAGATTCGAACTATTTGTTAAAAATTTTCATATTGCCAAAGTAAGGCAATTTAGCCAAAAATTTCGCATTGCCTTAACAGCTAAATATTTTATGTAACTATAAGAAATTTTTAGTTATCTTTTTGACTTGAGTTTACCTCTCGCACACTGATCTGTTACTAATAAATATTTATAAATTTAACAACCTTAAAATTTATTTTTAATTTATCATAAAATATTATTTATTGACTGGCATTTGATGATTTTCGAACAAATCGTAAAATATGTCCAATTTATTTTTATAAATACACCAGGGCCGGCTATAAATCATTCCATAAATATATACTTATAAAAATGTCAATCAACACGTGATTTAATACGGGCTCTGGACACACCTCACTTAAATTTATTCAAAATATTATTTTACAAATGTGACCGTACCCAAATGTTAATGTGTTCAGCATATTTTGTAATAGTTAATGGTTATTTCACCTTATATACGAAGTTCAAAATTTCGTTTTTATATTTTACAAACGTGTACCTTAATTGATTGTCCAGCAACAAAGTCTACAGAATCAAAATAAATAATTGTCCGAAAATTAGTTATCCTACACATATTCATGTTAACACACACAAGCATATGTCGTTATTCTCATGAAATTTGTTAATTTTAACAGTTGTGTTTGTGTCCCGAAATAAAAACATTTCCTTGATAAATAATGAAAGAATGATTTTGTGTAAATAGGGAATTAGATAAATTGCTATCAAACGAAATAACAAACAAAAAAAAGACTTTTTTTATCTAATCTGTATCGGGAGTGGATGGGAAGAGCAAAATAGAATAAATTCTGTTTTGATTTTATTTTATTCGTATCTCACCGATTGAACTAATTCCCAACAAATAAATTAAAGTATAACAAAGTGAAAGCTTATCGGGGTTCTTATAAAATAATATTAAGTTTCCCTATGCTTGTAGAAAAGTAGAAATGGTAATTAAATATTTATGTGCGAATTGGATCTCTCGTTCCGAATGATTTTATGTAATTTTTTTTTTTTTTTTTGGCGATGATAAATCAATACCAGATAATTCCATATAAATTGACTAATTAATTATGTATAATGAATATGATACGAGGTGATAAAATATACAGTTTTAATTTTAATTTAATTGATATAAACAGGTACCTGTTAAAAATGATAATCTACGCATTGCAGGAAACGGATGATTTCCCGATGTATCCAATAAATCTAATTGATGTACTTCACCGCGAATTCGATACAGTTTTCTATGGAAATCTTCTATTGTTGGTGTATACGATTCTTCAAATTTTCCACCTAAAAATCTTGATACTAAAGAGGTTTTTCCTACACGTGCTGATCTGGAAAATATAAATAAAATACAAATCATTGGTTTTATGCGTATTAAATTGATATATACATTTAGTTTTGAAAAATATTTATAAATCAAATAAATCAATAATAAGAGTCTACTATTAAATAACAGATTTATTTTTAGATTTTTGGATAGTTTGAACAATTTTTTAAGCCCAATAATATTTTTATTATTTATTGTCAATTTGTATTGAGTTGGTATTAGTATTTTATAGACTTGTTTGCCATATATTTAGTAAGGTATGATTTTAATTCACAGACATTTTTTTTTTTGGAGAAGTCACATAACTCTAAAAATATTGTTAAGTTATTGTAAATTTATAAATATTGGTGTAGTCTGGTCGGTATATACCAGGATTCTACTGACATTCTGGGGATGTGAAGTGCTTCCATAGTATGCGGATGTATCGTATTGGGATTTAATTTGTATGGGTGTCATAAGAGGAAATTATGGCTACTACAAATTTTCGAGAAAAGAAGGGCTGTGTGCTGTGAAATAGGGGGTTCTGTAATAAAATATGCATATACACTTTATCAAAATGGCTAAACTAAAATACATTTACAAAATAATTATTTACAATATATTTTATTGCAATCCCATCAACAATTTAATAAAATAAAATATAAAATTAGAAAATCAAAAATTTATTAAATTACGGATTCATCAATATGACCGCATTTCCTTTTAATTATTGCCGAACAGAATTTTGGAATCCGATTTGTTAGTTTATCTAATGTTTCGGTTCCAAAATGTTTCCAAATATAAGTTTTTGAACGATGTTGGACAAGTTTTTCTCACTTCACGGTCAAGGTGATCCCACAACAACCCGATCAGGTTAAAGTCCGGAGATTGTTGCGGCCATTTCATTAAATTAAGTTTTCTTCGCCTAAGCTGTTTATCTAAATAGTTCGTACATAGTTTGGACGTGTGTTTGGGATCATTATCATGTTGAAAAATGAACCCACGACCGATGAGTCGTAGTCCAGATAAAACATATGTTTTTCGGTTGGACCCAAACCCAACCAATTTTGATTCATCAGACCAAAGTGCCTTTGTCCAGTCCTCAACTGACCATTTCATGTGTTGTTTGGCTCATTGTAAACGCAAGCAGCAATGGATTTTTGACCGCCACACACCCTCGAACGCCAACTTGCCCTAATCGATCTCTTACGGTGGGGTAACTAATTAATTTCGGAAGAGTTTTGTTTACACTAACAAGTTTTCAATGGCTGTAAGATGTCTATTTCATTTGCTTATTGTTTGAATATAACTGTCATTCCGTTTTGTTCTGTATCTAGGCCGCCCTCTTCGTTGCTTAGACTCCACACTTCCAGTGGTACGAAATCGGTGTACAGTATATGACACTGTTGTTTGTGGAATTTCAAGTTTATTCGAGATTTATCTGATTACGCATAACCTTCTTTATGTAATGCAACAATTACTCCACGTTCTACAAGTGTTGTTTTATGCATTTTCGGCAATTTTTTAAGAAAACAGACTATTTTTGTAATCCTGTAAAATGGAGAACTATAAGTTATACAATATACAAATTTTATTAATTTATCACGATTAGTAATTATACTACTTACCTATAGACAAAATATATTTTCAAATTTCGATACCAAAATCAACAAAAATTTCCGATTTATTTTGAGTAGTATTTGGTAAACACAATTTACTGTACATATATCTACTCTATTGGTGATTCCCCGAGTTAGACAAAAACAAAGGAACATTTTTTTCAAGAACAGTCGAATTACATTTAGGGTTACACTTTCAACAAATAGGTCTTTTGTTTTGCAAAAGTAGTTTAGCAAAAAAAAATTGATAGATCGTTTGAGCAAATACTTTTCGCCCCCAGTCGTATGGGTCTCTGCCTGTCAATCTAATAATATGTGAGTAGTTGTACCTATAAGCATATAGAAAAGTGGGTAGGTGTATGTTGAATGTGAAAACTTGTATATAGCGGGTTATGTACCCGGAATTATACAGCTAAGCTTTAGAAGCGCTCACCCTTAGTTTCATTACTTAATAAGCCTCAGAACGTGTTTGCCAAACAAATACTTTACTGTTCAAACCAGTTATACTTCAACCTAATGCCTTGTTTGTACAATCGACAGCAAGTACATCATCGTTGATACTCAACATTGTTCCTTTAAAAAAAAAAGACAAGTTATCAAAGGCCTAAACAAAACCTAAACAACTTAAACAGATGCTTTAAAAGCTTTATGTGAGCAGGCCTCTTCTGGATAGCTGTTCAACAAGATACAGAGTAATAAAATGATGGAAGGATGGACCGCAAAGAAAACCAGTAAAGCACTGTGAAGAGCGGCCCATCAACTTACAACTTCTTGTACAAATTCTGCACAGTTTCTGCCTAACATATATCTTACCTGATGAGCAGTCATATCAGAAGCAAAATTACTGTAAGGTAAAAGATGTATTTGAGGAGAAGAAAGATCTACTTACGTTTGAGTTCAGCGGAAATGCGGTTTCACCAAAAATGCCAACATAAAGTTACGAATCACCGATCAAACGGAGCAGTGGTTAAAGCTACGGCGGTTGGATCGGGAGGTGCCAAGTTCGAATGCTTATAGGGGCGAGATGCAAAAGGGATTTTTCATCATCTGATTAAGATCGGTGATGACGATGAACGCATCTATGACCTCCTGTTGAGGGTGCGGAATCCATGGGCATACCCAACTTTCTTGTCAGTACTATAGGCTGGCATGAAGCAATGCAATGTGCAGGTGGTTTAAACAAAAGCGGGTCTATATCCGTACGTCCTCGTGTTGGCTGGCAATGGCTTAAGGTATGACGTTAAAAGGGATGAAGCTGCGAAAAAGTTGGCAGTGCCTTGACCCCCAGAAAAGATTGCAGAGAGAGACAAAAAAAAGTTACGAATTACACTGGGATTACAAGCCATGAACAAGTTTCAGTAAGATGGTACATCAGAATAAGAGCGTCTTAAACGAAGAAAGGATGTGTTTCTTCCTTTCCTTTTGGTTAGAGGACAAATAACAAAATTAATCAATCATCTCACACTATCGGAAGTTAACTATATGACTGGGTTTGTTACTCTTGTTTCCAAATACCATGAGCACGTAAGTCTATTGTTAGACCCAGTATAACGGTCAAATCTGCTAGCGGTTCAAGGATAATACACGACATCTCTTTGAAATATCAACACGGAATAAACAACTTAAGTGTAGAGACAAAATATTTTTGTGCCTTTGTAATAGGCATTTTAACGAGGAAACTTGACACCGAAAAATTAAAAATAAATGCAAACGTTAAAAAATGTCGCTATAGTTTCTTGGAATCAAACGATCATGTTTAAAATAACGTGTAATAAATATGAACACTTGGTCCGTCTTCTAATTAATCCGGGCTCCCAAGCCTTCTTTATCTTTAGCTTAAAAGAACACCGATTCAAGCATACATCACCGAAATTGGTCGGACTGAACCAGGTACGGCTCACTCATCAGTAGAGTTCACCATTAGTCCAAATTTTGTCCAAATTTCAAGATTAAAGTGAAGACTATGGTGGGAAAATAATAACAACGAACCTAATAAAAGGTGCACCCCAGAATGCGAATATTTACATCTGGGCCTAGATAACGTACCAAATGCGGAAATTGTTGGCCTCAATTTGTTTCATAAAACATCGATCAACAAAGGGATCGCTTTAGCAATGCTAGGTAGTTTAATGCAACTATTTATTGATACCACCAGTGGGCGAAGAAGAACCAAGACAACATGGACTGATGGGCACTGTTACTCCCAAGCCAATCACATATTAACCCGTAAAAAATGTTTACCTAGAATAGGTAAAAGCCGAGATTTTCATTTCGAAATCAGCGTTCACCGCATTGCGGCAGTTGGAACTACACTAAATTGGCGGAAGACGATTGTGAATTCATTTAAAATTGCTTCACCAGCAGACTCTCGTAGTTAGAATCGTCTAATGCCTAAGCGGAGGTGCACATTGCTTGTTTTAAGGAAAGCAAATGCTATAAAGATACACAAACCCAATACGAAGAAAATAAAGGAATATTAAGCAGCAAAATAATTACCAAAAAGATAAAAGTCTATCCGATTGGCTAATGCGGACATACAGTGCTGGGGGAAAAAAATTGGTCAAACATATTTTGTTACAAATTGGAATCTTTTTTTGCTAAAATTATAAAACTTTTGAAAGAAATTGGCTTATTATTTCATTTTAAATACATTTATGACTCAATTTTAAAAAAAAAATTTCCTGCAATTTAGGGGGCAAAATCGAAAATTCCAAAATATTCAAAGTACCCTATTTGGGAATTAAAGGCGTGGAAGTAGTGGAATAAAGTAAATATTTGTTTTTTTTTTGTGCCTTATTGGTTTATGCAATTTCCATCTTTAATATTAATATTTTTTGGACCACCATTTGCTTTTATTTGGGCGGTACAGATCCGCAAGTGTTGTGCAAAATCATTGGTCAAACAATTATTTTAGTTTACGCCTACCGTCATAGGACATAAGCGGGGATCTTGAACGAGCAACGGGCAAACGAATTACATCCAGCTTTTCTCATCTCTTCATGTAAACGTAAAAAATTACATCGCTATATCCCAGAATTAAACCCAATAGAAAATCTTTGGTCTATAATGAAGCTAGACATAGCAAGAATGCCCCAGAATCAATTGAAGCTTAAGAAAGTTTGCTGATAAACATCTAGGAATTCATACACTCTACGATTTTAAAAATTTATCAAACTCAATGAGTCGGAGGTGTACTGACGTAATAAAAGCATAAAGATATTGATATTAAAGATAGAAATTCTATATAAACCAATAACAAACAAAAAAAAATAAAAAATAAGTATTTAATTTATTTCACTACTTCCACGCCTTTAAGTAATTCCCAAATAGGGTATTTTGAATATTTTGGAATTTTCGATTTTGCCCCCTAAATTGCAGGTACATTTTTAAACAACAGGCCAATGGCTTTCAAAAGTTTTATAATTTTAGCAAAAAAGAATGCTCCAAATTTGTAATAAAATATGTTTGACCAATTTTTTTTTCCAGCACTGTATATATCGCCGTGGGCCAAACCATACTGCGAGCAGCTTCAATACAGCTGGGAAAAATAAATTAACGAGTCAGTAAAGCAAGACCTTAACTACTATGGTTATCTCTTTTACAGTACTAGAATGATGAATTACGAAAGGCGTCGCGGCGGAAGATATATATATGTATATATAATATATATATATATATATAGGTATATATATATATATATATATATATATATATATATATATATATATATATATATATATATATATATATAGATGTTAGACGGATCATTCTAGGATCATGTTGGCAACGGAGATGAAAAATATTTGGTTGTATGTACATAGTTAAACTAATCCGTATAATGCAGACAACAAAGTTCCATTTATTTATTATATTTATAACTAATGTAGGCAATGCTCCCCCGCCCCATGTATATATATACATATATATATATACATATAATATATGTGTACGTTATATACCCACGTATATACCGATGCATGGCTTTGAATACCTACCTACATATATTTCTAGTACCCAGCTGGAAATGGAACTATTTATATTATAGACTGTAAAGAACAAAGTTTCATGAAAGCGGTGGGATGTTCTATAAATTCAATTATTGAAGTATTTATTTTGTTATAGAAAAAACATTTTATTAATAAAACTTTTGAGGCTAAATAAAGAAATTTAGGCGAAATAAATTCTGAGCTTATACCGTAGAATTTAGATTTATTGTACTTCGTTTCCAGAATGTAGCTTTTTTATTATGTATTTAATGTAGATTAGAATCGGATTCTTAGGTATACGTGACTGAACCGATTCTCTCATTAAGCACTAAGCCAGTACCATAACTTCGGCTTCGATTATCTAGAATCTTCGGTTCTATTTGAAAAGTCCTTTGAACTTTGGTTGTTTGGTTGGTGGGGAAAATGAAAAATCAATTATTACGGTTCTAAATATTTTTTTTAGCAGCAAGAAATTGAAATTCAATCTCCTAGGACAATCAGGTATTTTTTGGGTTGAAAGTGGTATTGGGGGATGTATTCGGTCGGGAATTAGACTGATTTTTGTGTTTTTTTAATTGTGTCTGGCAATCTGGGCTCGGTTTTTCTTTACGTTTATCAGTGGGTTTAACGCTTTACTGTTTTTAGTACAATTCTTTCGTATCCTCCCTGGGTATGCGGTGGGCCCGGCTTCATCCGGGAGACTTGCTTAACGATTGGTTTACAGTCCATCGTTTTTTACCAAAATTCCAACGATATAATTGCAGGTCTTATCAATACATCGCATATTTTTTTATTCCTGTAAAAGCGCTCTTTCACATCAAAAAAAGTAGGTAAGCCTAGTTGGTAATCTGAAATCGCCCGATCTTAGTGTTCTAGTACATCACTATTTCTGAGAAATTACAGGTTCTGGAAACTTTCCTCGCCAAATATCATTATTTAACAACATGTGTGGCAACTTGCGGTATATATTGAAGGCAAATTTCATCTTGATCCGTTTCTCCCAGTTTATACAATAAAATATCATTTCTCATATTACAGTATCGAAGCCTACTTGTAAGTATATGGGACCCCATGCAACGTTCAACATACGTTATACGATATACGTCTCTCCAAATAAGACAGCCTTGCTTATTACCATACTTTTGAATTTCGTATAAAAAATTTGCTTTTACGAAATGTGTTACCTTTAGCAGTCTGGGATGATACAAATGTACCCTGTATAAATTAATAGAGTTTTTGATAAAAACATTTAAATAAGCTTGATTTGAACAGAGAATAAAACAGCACAAATACCGCTAAAAAAAGAGCGAAACATCGAGAGAATGAGAATATGGCTCCGGAAATTTCAGTCAAAAAACGAAAGGAATTTCAGTCATAAAATTTCCCATACAAATATTACGACCAAAACCCCTTTTAAAAAGGAAATTCAGTCCAAAAAAAAAAGGCATTTCGGTCGGAAAACAGTTTGACTGAAACGCCCTTTGTGTTTTTGGACTGAACAAGTTTCTTTAAAGGTATTTTAGTCACAAACTTTTGGACTGGAATACGTTTTTTTGATTGTTATTTTGCATGAAATGTCTTTGTAGACTTATATATTGGCTGCGGGGCTCCAGTCAAAAGCATTTCTGTCAAAAACAGAAAGGAGTTTCAGTCAAGAATTAAAAGGCAACTCAGTCAAAATAGTTTTAGACTGAAATGCCTTTTCAGAAGGGTTCAATCAAAAAACAAAAAGCCATTCAAGTCAAAATATTTTTAAAAAGTGATAAAATTGGTGAAAAGTGATGAAGTAAGGTCAGATTACATTTTATTTTATATTTTTAACATTGCGTGTAGGGTTTTATTATACCCGTGAGGTAGTTTACACCGGCCATATTTAGTCGCGGACTATTTATTGACATTATTCGACCTAAACCGCATAGGTCGCGTGGTATAAACGCTAGTTACCCAAATTAGGTCACGTAAATGTGTGGCCTGACATAAAATGGGTACAACTAGAAATATGGCGCAAACGGTTCGGCCTAAGGAAATTCGTTTTTTTCAATAGATGCCATTTGTTAATTATCATTTTCACAGAAAAAATAATGATTAAAAATAAAAGTATTAAAATTAAAAGGTCAGTCCACTAATTAGTTGCTTTCCAGTTAACCAACCGCTATTTCCAGCTAGTAGTAAATTTTTTGTCGGAACAAACAAAATAAGTAAAAATTTACCTAAATGAGTAAATCATAACCTAAAATTGTTATTACAACAAAAATGTAGAGAATTTATGCCGTGGTTTTTATTACAATAAATTATATGTTGAAATAAAAACTGTTGAATTGTTTAATTTATTTATATTTTCCACATTTAACAGGTTTTCAAAATACTTTTATTTTTTACGTTTATACTTGTGTAAATCTCAGACTTTATTTCTTAAGTTGTAAATTTAAGATAGTCTTGATTTACTTAAAGTTTTGTATTGTGAATAAAAGACGTTGTTGGTTTTTTATTCTTTTATTAATTTTGTATCGCTTACCGTTGGTCAGGGCGATGTTTTATTGAGTCAATTAATTTTTGAACTGAATTAAATCAGACAAATGTTTGATTTATATACAAAATGGTCATACATTAATTATACTAATAACAACTAATATCGACTAAAATTGCTGATTTTAATATTACAATTTGTATGTTAAAAAATTATATATTTGGTGTCAATGAACTGACTAAAAATATAAAAACGTTATATTAAGGAAAAATGCATAATGTACATTTTTCCATTGTAGTTAAATTTCATTAATCAATAATAATAACAAGAATGACTATTTATACGATTGAGGCCATGCTTGCGCAGCATGGTGAGTTGGTATGTTCACGTGACTGAACATCCTCCGCGGCGACTTTAGTTGATATGAACCGGCGAGGTAATGGGAGCACGTTTGAAATTTGTTCTGATGACTGTGTAGCTGTTGTTTTCTTGCATCGATATGCAATGATAAGTGCGATAAAGGTGGCAATGATTCCGTAGAGTAAAACGTAATGATGAATATCGTGATAATTTAATTGTTGGTTTTCACTTTCTGCCAAATTTTTTAGGTGTGTAACATTAGTTGACAGTTGATCCAAATCCATGAGAATGTTGTTGAATTCATGACTCATCATAGTTCTGTTGGTGGTATTTTCGTATGTGGCATTTTTGGACCGGATAAGCAGGCTGCTGAGGTTTATCGTTGGTTGATAGAAAGACTTCATTCTTGTGTTGAAGCTTTCGATTGAATGTATAGTTGTCATTCCATCCGTGATAGTGCAGGCTTTATGTAAAGTGATAATTCCCGTTCCATTTATGATTGTGGTTGTCACTTCTTTATTACATACGATATTTATTGTACGCTTTCTTTCGGAGATAAAAATCCATGCGCTTGGATCGTGGGTTGGAATCCATAAGTTTCTTGGTAGCATAAAACGAATCTGGCAAGCATCTGTTTGTACTTCTTTATTCATGATTATATCGATCTCGCAAGATGTTGGATTATTTTGTATATTATGAATAACGTTGTGGATCATGCAGAGATATTCTGAAGATCTCATGAACTTGCAAGATGTGAGCTCGTCTTCTGACATGGAGTAATAGGATTCCCTATTCAAACTTAACAATAAGAGTTCACTTGATGGTTCTATATAAGCATACATATCTTTATGCTTGGTTGGGATAGCAATTAGCTTTAAGATCTGATATATTCTGTTGTTGAATAACGGCATCTTTATTTCAAAAATTAACGCGTTCTTTATTTGTCCAACTTTAGCCGTCATCATCTGGTACAAGCTTATCATGTTATTTTCTCTATATATGGTGGCATCAGCTGGGATTATTTCATGTAATTTTTGTAATTCTGCCCTGAGTTGATTAGGTTTGAGAATAAATGTGTTTATCTTGCTATGGTGAATGTCTATGACGACGTCAATTAGCTGCTGTTGCATTGAATAAAAGTTTACCATTTCCAATGATAGGTGAATCCATAGAGCCATGAACCTTTGTACTGCTATATGCTCGTTTTCGTTTCTTTTTATTAAGTTGTGTAAAGCCACTGTTTGCTTATCTATTTCTTGTAGTTGATTGTTTACTGCTATCCAGTCCCTTTTGATGATATTCGTTGTTGATTCCATTATTGAAATTTGTTCTTTTAGCAATTTATGAATGTGCTGTTGATCATTTTTTAATGAAGTGATTTCGTTATCATACCGTTGTGCGTCGTCTTGGTCGAGAATTCCAAATAGTTGATTTGTGAGAGTACCAACTACGTTCACTAAACCTCGCTTCGTCCGAACATGATTGTAAGTGGGTTGGAGTATTTCATTGTTGAGGTTTATATTGGAAAGTTGTTGTTTCATTTGTGTTATTGCGGGCTTGCAAAGTTGTCTTAGTTGCAACCATCCCTTATCCTCGCTACAGGTTTGAGTCATCCTATCAACAGCGGCTTTGTATACTTCAGCCTCTAAGAACATTGCCGATAAATTAAAGTAAGATATTATAGTCCATTGTTGGTGGGAGAGCTGAGCTATCCCAATGTTTTCAAAATATATTCCCATTGTAGAATTTAGAGTTGTAATATCAAAAGTCGTCTCCTTTAAAGTTGCTGAGCATATGCCGAGTACACTTATTAATGGAATCATAGTTAATAACATCAATTTGGATTGGTAACAAGGTCTAATTGTCCTTTTTTTCTTTTTTGGTTGAGGAATGGTTTTTACTTTTTCTGCAGCTATTTTTACCACATCGTCTATTTGCCCTCGCAACCATTTCCTTGGTGGATTTTTCCCTTCATGTGTTTCTGTTGACTTACGTTTCCTCGTGGTGATGGTGTTGCGAAACGTGGTTGACAATACGGTGATGGCCTCGGTATCCAATTCTGTACCTTGTTCTTGTATGGTGTTTTCAATTGGGAGAGGTGCTAATTTTGTCACTGGCCTTTTTATAAGGGCCCTTCCGGGGCCGCGGAGTGTAGCTACACGAACGATTCCGTCTTGTCCCGGGTGAGTTTGTACAACCCGTCCAGTAATCCATCTGGATGGTGGAACATTGTTGTCTCGAATTAAAACAAGTTGTCCAATCTTCAGATCTGGTGTCTTCGTGGTCCATTTTGCTCGTTGTTGTAGTTGATGCAAATATTCTTGGGACCATTTTTTCCAAAAGTCCTCTTTCATTTTTTGGACCAATTTCCATCGAGTCAATGAGTTCATGTTGTTGTCTGAGACTCTGACTTCAGGCTGGGTTATGATAGCATCTCCAATTAAAAAGTGACCTGGAGTTAAAACGGTCGGATCACTTGGATCATTGGTCATTGGTGAAATTGGCCTTGAATTAAGGCAAGCCTCTATTTGACAAGTTAATGTTGTTAATTCTTCGAATGTCAAAGTTGCTTCGCCTATCACTCTTTTTAAATGATATTTTACTGATTTTACTGCGGCCTCCCATAATCCCCCAAAATGCGGTGCTCCCGGTGGAATAAAATGCCATTTAGTACCATGTTCCGTAGTAGAATTTACAATGTTTGAAGCTATTTGTTCTACTATCTCTTTTTTTTGTAATTCCATTGTTTTACTAGCACCAACAAAATTAGTACCATTGTCGCAAAAAATATCGGAACATATTCCTCGACGAGACACAAAACGTTTGTATGCCGCCATGACGCTTCGGCTGTTAAATCACTGACCACCTCAATGTGAACAGCTTTTGTTGCCATACAAACAAAAATTGCTAGGTAGCCTTTATACGATTTGTTGCCTCTACCTTTCGATACTCTTACGTTGAAAGGTCCAGCGTAGTCAACTCCTGACTTTAAAAATGGCCGAGCAGGAGCTATTCTTGCTTCTGGTAAATTACCCATTAGTTGATGCTTAATATTTTTACTGAATCGGTGACATCTCAGACATTTTGATATTTGTTGTCTGACAATATTTCGACCATTTATGATCCAAAATTTTGTTCGGATGTGTGCTAAAGTTAACTGAGTACCGCCATGCATCGTTGATTTGTGGCCTTCTTGGATGATCAGGTTAACAATTGGATGTGATTGTGGAAGAATCAAGGGATGTTTTTCATCATATGACCAGGCGGTTGAGTTTTGTAATCGTCCACCAACTCTTAGCAGTCCATCTTTTAAAAATGGTGAGAGTGATAGTAACTTACTTTTGTTGTCGATTGGTTTGTTGTTCCTTAAATTATGAATTTCATTCCTATATTGGGTTAGTTGAGCCCTTCCAACTAACTGATGGAGAGCTTCTTGCATTTCTTGAGGTGATATAATGTTACTTATTTCGTATTTCATTAGTTTTAACTTGTTGATAAATCGTCTACAATATGATATTATTCATTGAATCTTCTTTAAACTTGAATGTTTTATGTAAAGATGATCAAATGGGTTTTCGTCGTCCTTTATTTCCGTTGTTTTAGCTAGTGCTACTAACCTTTTCTCTGGAATATTTTCAAATTTTTCAGAAGAATTATGAACTGGCCAATTTGTTGGAGTGTTTGTTAACCAACTTGGACCATTCCACCATATTTGGTGTTTTTCGAGACAGTCAGCTTCTATGCCTCTTGAAGCACAATCAGCTGGATTTTCAGACGACTTAACATAGTTCCATGTTGTTGGGCTGGTTAGACTGTGGATCTCTGTTACTCTGTTTGCAACAAATATTTTAAATCGATGTGGTTCTGCTTTGATCCAAGCGAGCACTATCATTGAGTCAGTCCATGCGTAAGTTGTTATTTTGGAAATTCGAAGACTTTTAGTTACTTTTGCCATCAACCTCGCAAGTAACAACGCTCCACACAATTCTAGCCTAGGAATTGTTAGTTTTGATTTTATTGGTGCGACCTTTGTTTTTGATATTAGTAAATAAGGTCGAGGTGCACTATTTATATTATCTCTTTGGTAACAATATATAACTGCTGCATATGCATGTTCAGATGCATCGCAAAATCCATGCAGTTCTATGGGCGAATTGTTGGAAGTGTTCACCCACCTCGGTATTTTTATTTGTTCGAGCGCAGGCAATGAATTTTTATAACTGTTCCATCTCATTGAGATGTCTTGAGGTAATGGTGCATCCCAAGACAATCCTGTTAGCCAAAGTTGTTGGAGTAATATTTTTGCTACTATAATGGTTGGTGACAACCATCCCAAAGGATCAAATAATTGTGATACCTCGGATAATAATTTTCTTTTGGTGGCGATTTCAGTTTTCTTCTCTTTTATATTTATTTTGAATCCGAAGGTATCAGTGTCAGGGTTCCAAGATATGCCCAGAGTTTTTATTGTGTCATCTAGTTTGATATCCATTGTACCGATTGCCCGTGATTCGAGTTGTATCTGTTGTAATAGATCTGGCTTGTTACTAGCCCATTTCCGTAGTTGAAATCCTCCTTTACTTAGCATTGTAATGATTTGACGTTGTCATTGAATTGTGTTTTGATTGTTGATCATTCTCAATCTCCATTGTAATTTCAATCACAATGTCATCATGCGCCTGCTTAATATTGTCGAAGTAATTCTCCATGAAATATTTTGAATTGACTTCATCTTCTTCTGAAACTTCTATGTTTATTTTATCGTCGAGGTCCATGATTTGTTCCATCATCCTCTCCATATGTTTCAAAACAAGTTTTAGTGCTTGTTTTGATTTTTTTTGTGCTAATGCATCTTTAGCTGTGTTTATCTCTCTACACAGTTAAAAAACTTCCGTTTAAATTTAATAGAAGCCTTGTATTAAAAATTATACAATACAATGATCCATTATAATTTAAAACAATCAGTCATTCCTGTGAAATTATTATTTTTTTAATACAGTTATATTATAAAGTAATAATGCTCTATTAGATTGTTTTGTTAAAACGGATTAACGGTAATAAAATTCTTTATTTTGCTCTCAGAGAGCGTTTTGATAGAAAACCAAAAATAAAAATACACATTTTGTTTTCTTTTCGAACTGATTTTTAGTATTCTCCTTTCTTTGTGCTCATAAATTATTTCATTGCTAGGTGAATATTGCTACGTATAAGGCATTGTGGTTAGTTTGGGTGATTTTTTTTTATTAATCTTTATTAATATTAAATAATAATATTAAACTTAATAAATAGTAAATAAAAATTAATAATAGTTCGTTTAAGTTTGACAAAGTGAATATTTAGTCCAAGTGACGCCGCAGTGAAACATGGACGATCTAAATAAATTGGAGTTTGCCTTTATTAAAATTCGTGAAGAAAATAATTTTACATTTTTGAAAATAATTAAACATAATGCTCCAGAATTTGAATATGAGGATTTCTTAATTTCTGGTAAGCTGATATAACATACTATTTATTGGTTATTTTTTTAAATTATGTAATACTAATTAGTTTATAGTAAAATTTGTTTGTTAAATCTTTTTTAAATTTAATATTAGCAGTATTAGTTTTTTTAATACAAATTCTATTAAACTTCATTTAATTTTATATTGACGTTTTCATGTTTTCAGCTGCAATTGCTTTAAATATTTCTGCCTTCGACATAGCTCATTTTGCGGATTCTGAAAGAACAGTTATACCGGCAGACATTTTTCTTGACATAATCAAACAACAATATTCCAATCCCCAATTTCATCTATACGTAATATTAAAGGAATATAATGTAACCACTCAAAGAAATGGTATTGCCAAAATATTTCTATTGAAGGCTATTGATTGTTTGTATATAATGTAATATTTAGTTTTAGTGCCAGTTGCAGTAGAGAGGCAAAATGCTCGATTGGGATTGGAAATTTACATTAGTTGTGAGGTAATTTCAACTTTAAATTTTAATCTTCGTGCATTATAATCTTTTGCTTATTTTTCTTTGGTAGGAACTGAAAACTTTTATATCTAAATCTGAAAACTCACACGTTTTAAGGAAAATGAGTAATACAAAGAATGAATTACTTCCTATTAAAGATGTAGAAAGACGAGCAATTATACGTGAGTCAGTAAACTTTCTTGTGAATAGATTTGGGTGGTATCCGGAAAACCACCATAAATGCGCATTAGCAGAAGCGCTTATTCAAATTTTCCCGCAACTGAAAAGCTCACAAAATGGAATTGTTAGTTAATTTTTTTCAATTTTATACTAAGCTCTAAGGAGCTACTCACCCCAAGCGCAAATTGTGAATGCGAGTAAGCAATTTTTATAAAATTTTGATACAAAAGCCCTTACGAATAAAAAAAAATTTTGTTTATTTATAATATCGGTTTGATTTTCAATTAAGATAAATTTAATTAACACGGAAAATTAGTTGAAAGTTAAAGAAAACTGAAGTTCGTTTGTAAATTTCATATTGCAATCGAAATTCTCTCATCTCTAAGTTCGAAATAATATTTTCGAGATTAATTCAATTTAATTTGATTGATAACATCATACTAATATATATTAAAAAAAATACTATTGCATTGTATACCATAAATATTCTATATATAATAATTTTATAAAAATTGTTCACTCGTATTCGTAATTCGCACTTTACACAGGTCAGTTACAGGCCAGTTTACACCTCTCGTGAACATGAACGTGAACAAAACATTTTTTGTTGATCAATCTGAAATTACTTGATTTTTTTCATTAAAACTGAATGGAATAAACTTGAAATAAAATTAGATATCGAATAATTATGAAAATAATGAATAAAATGTCATTATAACCATATGTATTTTTTTCAATTCCCCGATGAGTTCATTTTGTTCACAGACATTTCATCGGGGAATTGAAAAAAATATTGTTATAATGACATTTTATTCATTATTTTCATAATTATTCGATACGTAATTTTATTTCAAGTTTATTCCAATCAGTTTTAATGAAAAAAATCAAGTAATTTCAGATTGATCAACAAAAAATGTTTTGTTCACGTTCATGTTCACGAGAGGTGTAAACTGAGCTTTATAGTTTGAATGGTCCCTAAATCTCGTTAATTTTAGGAACTTTTATTTAATGGTAAAACTAATTCGGGTTTTATTTCAACGAGACTCTATAATGTTCGCAATAAGGCCAGAATGACTGACAACGTTAGGAAACGGAAGAGTAAATATGAGAAGAATGTATGTACAAGCGATTCCGAGAAAAACAGTTTGGATGTGAGCTCAGCTATGGCAGAGGAAGAAGATATTTTAATTTTAAAAAATTGCAACGTTACCCAACTAGACCTTATTAAAAGAAAACTTAAAGACACTCTTCAAGCTAGAATTGCAGCTTTCCAAAACAATGAAATTAATCAAATTTCAAAACAATACCCTTTTTTTTTTTTAAAACCGGAATTGGTTAGTAATTATTTTTTTTGGAAATTTTTAATAGCTATTACATATTAATTTATTGTATTTTGCAGATATTGTTTGATTTCAATCTACGTTTTCCAAATAACTCGGAGGGATTTTTAGAAAATTGGGAAACATTTTCATCAATAATCGAAACAGTTTTCACAGATTGTTCAAAACAAAATTTAGAAGAGTCTGCTCTCATTTCAGGTAACAAATAATACAAACCTTATATACTTTTATTTTATTCGTACACTAAAATAAGAATTGCCTTTATTAATTTTGTTGTAGAGTGGTTTCCCGCAATCAAATTAATTTTCTTATTGATCAAATTACTTCCTCAAACTGCTGCAGGAAAATCATCGGCTAAAATATCCAGGGATCGGTACATCCAATCACTTAGCAAGTTGATAATTTTTAAACAGGTATTTTTAATTTCTAATCTAAAGTATATATGGAAAATATATCTTTTCCAATAATCATGAATATATTTTAGTTATATTGAATTAGCTTTCCCTTCTTTAAATTTCTTTTATGCTCGGTTTCAGGAAAAAGTATCCAATCTCTAGTTAAATAATATTTCCCTCTCTTTTTTATGAAATTGCGTTTTGTTTCATAATACAATTTCAATGCAAGTTGATTACCTATATTATTTTTCTATAATAGCTGGGCAGTTAAATATTTACCTCTCCAGTTAAAATGTTCATGTAAAAAATAAATAAAATTAGCATGCTTTTAATTTTTATTATGAAGTAAATCGCATTTCATAAAAGAAGAAAGAGATGAAATTTTATTTAACCGGACATTCCCTCTATTGTTGTGAAACCGGGCATTATTGTATTATTTTTTAAACATTTATGTTAACATTTTCAAAGTTAATACCATATTTTTGCTCAACTTTAATGATGTTATTCTAATACAATTTTTCTTCCCTTCAGCATAATTTAACAACCGAAGAACTTCTTGAAAAGGATTTAAGGAATCCATACATAATAGCCATTGGTGCAAATAAAAAGGCAATATCAAATTTTTATATTTGCGTTGAGCAGGAAATTTTTGCTGTACCCGTCGAATACAATTTTTCGAAGGTTTTGGATTGCTTTTTTAAATCGCATTACGTTTTCAATCAACATTTTCCAGTGAGCTTAAAGAATTTTTGGGACTTTATAGCATCGTATACGTATAAAATGGAACTAAATTATAAATTATCCAATAGAGTACTCGAAATTATTAGTAAGTTTGACCAAAAGTTATCAAATTAAATTTATTATTTTAGTAATTTTATGAATTCGTTTAATAATTTGTTACCAAAAGATAATTTATGAGATAAGTTTTTAAGACTGAAATATGTGATCGTTTTGATAGCTACTAATTTTATAATTTTTTGTATCCACATTAAGACATCCAAATTGTCTATTTTTTTAGTATACAAAAATTTTGATAATTGCTCTGTATTTTTCTATTAGTTATTATTTATAAACGATCAAATTTATTTATGCTAATTATTTTTTAAACAGCTGAATTAATTGTGAATTTGTGTTAATTCATTTTAACTTTAAGATATATTTTTATTTTATCACATTTTTTATTGTTCATTTTCAAAGCTTTTTTTAATAATTAAAAATTTTCATAATGAAATAATTGAAGTCATTTAGAATAAATAACCATTAGTTTATAATTTTTATCGTTTTAACATATTAATCTAAATTTTGAAATCAAAATGTCATTTTTTTGTTTTCTTTGTTATAAAAAGTTCGAAAATCGTAATGAAATTTTTAGTCATTTAAAGTTAATAGAAGGTATCAAAGAAAAATCTGAAATTAAACTAAAATGTGTAATAGACATTGATTGTGAATCTACATTTAATACATTGTCTGGTTTACGAAGACATGCTAAAAAACATTTAGAAACAAATAATAACTTGCAAGTGGTGCCTGCTTTGATTTCAAGTAATGACGCTCAGTCACATCATGCCAATCGTATTGAGTTTGAAAATCAAAAGGATCTTTCAATAGAAAGTCAAATAAAGGATAATTTGGGAAACTTAGAAAATCAAATAAAACTCTTTTCGAATAAAATTAATACACTCGGCTTACCAGAAGATGTTATAACTGGAATCTTGTGTGAGTCTAAAAAATTGTCGGCGTGCGTAAGTAATGTTTTTGAGCCATTATCAAGACAAAACCATTTTGAATTATCTTTTAACCAAATTGAAAATCAAATAAGTAATACTTTTAACCCGTACTGTTCTAAATATTTACGAAACAAAATATTATCATTAAATGCTCACTTTGTTCAACCTATAGAAATACCAATTGGAACCAGATGGGAAATACGCTTCGTAAAAAAAATTAACTCTTATAAAAGAAAATTGGTCCAAAACTATTTTCAATTTATCCCAATAACATCAACAATTCAAGCTGTTTTCAAAAACAAAAATTTTACTAAACTTTTCAAAGCATTTAACGATTCTCATATTTGTGATTCAGAATTTTATGAATATTTTTGTTGTGGAAAACTTTTTCAATCAATTAAATCTAATTTTGCCAGCAACAATTGCTTGCTTATTCAACTGTACTACGACGATTTTGAAATTGTTAAAGTGCTTGGTAGCAAAACAGTAATTCATAAAATAGGAGCAATTTATTTTAGTTTCGTAAATGTTCCTAGCTTTTTAAAATCTCACCTAGAAAATATATTTCTTGTGGCATTATTTTACGTTAACGATTTGCATGGCGATTTTAATTTAAATTCAGTATTAGAGCCCATTGTGAACGACTTAAAACATCTTGAAGAAGGCTTACATGTTGATGGTTTGGGAAATTTACAAGGAACAATAGCAACATTGTCACATGACAACCTTGCGGCTAATGATATGTTGGGTTTTACAAAATCGTTTTCAGCCAGATTTTTCTGTCGTTTCTGTACCTTACCAAGTTTTCAAACTAAAACATGTACTGAGGAAAATATCGATTCTCTTCGAAAAGAAGATTGTTATGAAATATTAAAAAATTTCCCACCAGATAAAAAAATCAATCTGATTGATACCAAAGGCATTCAAAAGGATCCTATTTTAAATAAACTTAGGTTTTTCAACACAATTAAAAACAAAAGTGTAGATTTCATGCACGATGGTTTAGAAGGATTTATTTCACGGTTTATAAAGTATATGTTGCAGTTCTTTCTGCAGGAAAAAATTTTTAAAAATATTGATAAGATAAATGACACAATTGCTGCATTTCATTTTGGGTTTCGGGAAAATAAAAACAAGCCTTCAAATATAAATTTAGATAAAAGTAATTGCGGCCAAAATGCGGCTCAAATTTTATGTTTGATAAAATATTTCCCTTTAATATTTAGTCGTTTTTATTTATCCGGACACGATCCACAATGGCAATGTTTGAGTAATTTACTTCAGATTTTATCTATAATATTATCTTATAAAGTTTCCGAACCCCAAATTTGTAAACTGCAGCATTTAATATCTCAATATTTGGACTTCATTGTAAATGGTTTTAAACAACAACTTTCTCCTAAAGAACATCTACTTACTCATTACCCCAGTATCATTAGGGAAATGGGACCAATTATTTATACGTGGACAATGCGCTATGAAGCCAAACATCGATATTTTACTAGATTAAAATCACAAAACTTCATAAATATTTGCAAAACTCTAGCAAATCGGCATCAGCAAATGATTGCAAATACCTGGTTGGATTTAGATTTTACCAACAAAATAACAGTAGGTCAAAAGAAACTTGTACAGAATAATATTTCTAATTCTGAAAATCAGACAACTTATTCTTTATCATTTTTGAAAGATACGTTTCATTATAAAAGAGGATTTTTCTTACTTAAAAAATTATCCGAAGAAATAATAACATTCTCCGAAATATTAGATATTTTAGAAATTCAAAATGATTATTTTTTTCTTGTAAAAGATTGGGTTGGACTATATGAAATATTCAATAACTCGTATAAATTAATAGAGACAAATCGCCAACCTGCCCTAGTAAAATATAATTGTCTAAAATATTATCAAGTTTTTGAAAAACAATATTGTAATTTAAAAAAAAACTATTATATTTTAAGTTATGACGTAAAACAGCTACCACCTGAATATTATTAAGATTCTACGCTTATAATTAATTTTTGTTATGAAACATACTTGTAATATTTCTATGATTTGAATTATATTGAAATAAAAAAAATATCTAAAAGATATTAATTAATATTAATTTATCATTGTTTCATTTATATACAATAACATAAATGCTACTAAATGGTCAACATATTTAATTTTCTAATTAAATTGAATATATACTGGCATTGAATTAATATAACAACCATTAAGTTTAAATACAAACTCTGGTACATCTGTTAAATAGAGGCTGCGTTGAAATGTAATAGTTTCGTATATTATATTAATTAAATAGTGGTTGTAATTAAAATTAATAAAAGGAAATATTTAAAAACATTAATAGAACGAGTGTTATAACTATTCAATGGTTTTCTTTTATTAAAATATAATATAAGTAAAATTTAAAGTTTTTAATTCTGCTTGCATTACAAATGTAATACATTTATTGTATTCAAATAGAATACAAAACAGTATTCTAAGTTTTAAATGCTGCGTAAATTAAAAAAAAATAATGATTTGCCTGTATTATAATGTAATATAAAATAGCGTTGGACTTATATACAATACAAGTAGTATTGTATTTTGGTTATTTTTTTTAAGTGTGTATATAGATCCCTCATCTTTATATTTTGTAGCTTCATCATCTGGTCGAACTCTTTCCTGTTGGTTGTCACGGAAGTTGGAATGTTATTAGATGAGCTTTGTCTTTCGCTTGGTGTTGGTTTACCGCTGTCATCTGTACTTAACATTGTTAAGGATGTACTTTGCGAGTGTTCCGCTGATGTTGTTGGTGTCGGTGTTAGTGGTGGCCCGTGGTTTAATCGTTTTCGCATATCATCGATTAGGAGGTCGTAAATCTCTGCTATCTTCTTTCTTGAATCGAAGTAGGAATGTATATGCTCTAACGGTGGCTGCATTTGTCGGATGATATCATCCGTTGTGACATATTCTGCGTACAATGCTTTTAAAGCAGCTATTTTTGTTTCTAGATATGTCTTCGTTTTCCGAGAATTTCCATCTTTGTTGTAGTTTGTGTGCATCTGAATTATCTTGCCGCCTACTTCTTCTTGTTTGCCTATGGTCGACATTCTTCCGCTGTTTGTTGGTAGTGTATTGCTGGGTATGTCGCTGTTGTTTGATGGCTTGAACTTGTAGGTACTGCTTGGTTGTTAATTCTGTAAATTGCCTGTTGTTTGTTGGCTTGCTATAGATGCTGGTTGCTTGATAACTCGAACTTGCAGATCGTAAATTTCCAGTTGGTTGTTGGTGTTTTTGATGCCGGTTGTTGTTTGGCGATGTACTTCTCAATTGGTGCCAGTTTTTTTAGTGACTTCGAAGGACCATGTGTAAATCTCAGACTTTATTTCTTAAGTTGTAAATTTAAGATAGTCGTTGATTTACCAAAAGTTTTGTATTGTGAATAAAAGACGTTGTTGGTTTTTTATTCTTTTATTAATTTTGTATCGCTTACCGTTGGTCAGGGCGATGTTTTATTGAGTCAATTAATTTTTGAACTGAATTAAATCAGACAAATGTTTGATTTATATACAAAATGGTCATACATTAATTATACTAATAACAACTAATATCGACTAAAATTGCTGATTTTAATATTACAATTTGTATGTTAAAAAATTATATATTTGGTGTCAATGAACTGACTAAAAATATAAAAACGTTATATTAAGGAAAAATGCATAATGTACATTTTTCCATTGTAGTTAAATTTCATTAATCAATAATAATAACAAGAATGACTATTTATACGATTGAGGCCATGCTTGCGCAGCATGGTGAGTTGGTATGTTCACGTGACTGAACAATACTACAGAATTTTTTTAGTATGATGGGTGAAATCCGTAAGCGTTCTTCCAATTTTTAAAAATAGAAATATATTAACTACCAATGTTTTTACGTATTTTAATATAAAAATTATTTTGTTTAAAAGTTTTATTAACAATTTTTTAAAAAGTGCTAAATATAAATAAATGTGGAAAATATAAATTAATAAAAAAATTCAATCGTTTTTATTTAACAGTAATTTTATCGGTCAAAAAATTCTATTTTTTTTGTGATTTTAAATCGATACCATATGCTCACTGTTCGCTTTTTGACAGAAAATATCCGGATACCTCCCGGCGCAAAAATAAAATGTACCGCTTACCAACAGTTTATGGATGTTTTTTTTCTAACTCACACTATCCATAATACACAGTACTGTTAATTAGAGATTATAGAATTCTAGGCCATTTTCCAAAGTAAAGTTGACAATTTAAAAGCTGAGAATTTATTATAAATAATAATTAACGGCTGTATTTAATATTTTTAATAAGGCAGAATATAAAGTCCACAGTATTAATTAATTTAATATATGTATGAGTTAAATTTATTTATGAAATCAATTTGTTAGTAATGTTATTATTTCAATTATTTAGTTTGTTGCGAACGCGCCTTATTAAAAAGAATTGAGTCTTTATGAACGCGCCTTCAGTGAAAATGATTTTTGTTTTTGAATTGTACCTTTGTTCATTTCTGTAGTCTTTTGTCATCCTTATCAACGTGTGATCTAATAAAAATTATTATCAAACATAAAACATCGTTTATTTTATCACCATCACGCAATAAATTGACTACTGATTACGTTATTCGCAGCAGGTTATGGGCTCAATTCAAGTGTAAACAAAAATTTACTGGAAATTGTTATTATTTTGTAGATTTGAGTATATTTACCGAAGTGGGAAAATGACGATGGATAATAAATATGTGATTTCGAAACTGGATAATTCGAACTATTTTGTATGGAAATTCCGGATGAAGCTGTTACTTCCAAAGGAAAATGTATGGGAGTGTACGTCAAAGGATTCACCGGGTTCCTTGGATGATTGGAATAAAAAAGACTCGACCGCTTATTCTTTAATCGGGCTCAACGTGGAGGATGACCAATTGATCCACATTCGGGGTCAACAACGGCAAAGGAAGCTTGGAATTCTTTGAAGGACTATCACGAGAAAAGTATAGCTTACAGAATGGTTCGAATTATGAAGCAAATTATGCGTTTGAGACTAGTTGGGGACGGTGACATGGAATTGCATATTGTTTATATAAATGAGATGTTTCAACAAATGTTTGACCTTGGGTTAGAAATAAAACCAGGTGACTGGAAGGCTGCAACAATGTTGGGAAGTTTACCGGATAGTTATGACACGCTAGTAACTATGTACATTAGAGTCGATCTGAAGGTGAATTGACCTGGTGTAGTAAAAACAAAGCTTATTGAGGAATAAAAACGTCGAATGGATAGACATGTCAGTAATGGTGGAGTAGCTTTGAATGTAAATAACAAAAAGTATAAAACAGAAGGTGGCAAGAGCTGTTTTTTCTGCCATAAGTCCCTCCTTATGAAACGAAATTGCGAGAAATTTAAAGAATGGTTAGAAAACAAAAAGACATCTGGAAAAATCACCGAAAAAGAACAACTTAATTTATTTGAAGACAGCTCGACAGAATTATTATTTGTAACCTCAAAATTGAAAGATGGTTGGATAATCGACTCCGGTGTAACCTGCCACCTTACTTCAAACAAGAGTATCTTTACCGAGTTGGATTCAAATTATCGTGAAAAAATGTTCGTTGCTAATGGGACAGCAAGTAAACGTCAACGGAAAAGGATCGGTTTCAATTGAAGGTCCCATCAATAAGTGGAAATTTACTTTCTGTTCACACGTTAATGCCAAAGGTTTTGTTGTTTCGTTCACCTCGGATCAACGCTGTGAAATTGATTTTGGATCAAAGCAGGTGGTAATTGGAGAGATGCGTGATAACTTGTACATTCTAAAGGAAGTTGAACGAACATATAAGGTTGATGAACATCAGAGAAAATTCGCACATTAATGGCACAAGATTTTCGGACATCGTGATATCGAAATGGTAAAAAAATCATTCTGATCTTCTGGATTGTTCAAGCACATTGAATTTTCGGCATGTGGCGGGGATTGCAGTAAGGACCTGGTGTCAAATATGTGAAGGGAAAATGATGCGCATAAAATTTCCATCGAAATTTAAAAATCGCGCAAAAGCGGTTCTAGATCTAGTTCATTCAGATGTTTGCGGGCCAATGCACACAAACGCCATCGGAAGGATTTGTTATTAACGGGAAGGAAGACTATGTACGTTTTCTCAAAAGGAGTCTATATGGCTTAAAGCAATCCGCGAGGGTTTGGAATGAATCACTACATCAAGCATTAGTCGATGCGAAATCTAAACAGAGTATAAATGATCCGTGATTGTACATGTTGGATCAAGGCGGAAAGATATGTTATGTTTTAGTGTACGTTGACGACCTGATTATAGCCAGAAAATATAATGATGAGATGAAATACGTTAAAGAAATTTTAAAATCGAAATTCAAAATCATAAATTTGGGAGATATTAAGCACTATCTTGGACAGGAAATTACCAGGGATAAAAATAGGAATTTTCAAATAAGCCAGACCAGTTATACAAATAAAGTGGTTGCTGATTTTGGTTTTTCAGACGCGAAAAAATCGAAAATTCCACTCGATGTGAATTATAACAAAAATGAAAATCAGTCAGAATTTTTACTAGAAAATGATAGTTACCAGAAACTTATCGGATGTTTGCTGTATATTTCAGTAAACTCTCGGCCTGATATTTCAGCAAGTATATCAATATTACCACAACGTACAACCAAACCTACACAAACCGACTGGATGGAGCTAAAGCGAGTTCTTAAATATTTAAAAGGGACATCAGGGTCATCAGTGCACACTGGTATAATAAAACCCTACGGGCAATATCAAAAATATAAACCAAAAAGTAAACTGGCGTGACCAACTATTTTGGAGGCTAATAAAACAAACCAAACAAAAGGTATTCCAGTCCAAAAATTTGTGACTAAAATTCTTTTCAAGAAGGTCGTTCAGTCCAAAAACACAATTCAGTCAAACTGTTTTCTGACCGAAATATGTACCTTGTTTTTTGGATTTAAGTTCCTTTTTAAAAGGAGTTTTAGCAAAGCAACCTTGATTATACAAGCCATAATCTAAAAAACGAAGCTTTTATAAGGGAATTAGAAACGACGAAAAAACCAAAATTTCCATAGTAAAACGCATAAAACATATGGGAAATCACTTTTTTTCTAAAGACAAATTTGTAAATGAAAACGTTACAAATTCTCTATTATGATTTCTGAAATATTTTCATAAATGTTTGAATTTCAACATATATGAATATCGTTTAAGTAAATTGTTTTCATTTTCTTGTAATAATTGATTTACTTAAACCAAAATATAAAAAAAAGTTCATAGCAGCAGCATTCTGGGCAAATAAAAAAGAAAACTTACTACAAATCGTGTGCATTAAGTCAATATACATTACATAGATGGCAGTAAACATTTTGAAAAATCGTACGAAAAATTGCCACCTGGGAAAATTTCAAGTTCAAAAATTGTAGGAAAAGCAAAACAAATTCTCAAAATATTAAGAACGTGTCATAATTTTGTGTTTAAACAATTTTTTTCGTATTTTTCTGTATAAATCTGAGACATCTAACGTACACTAGTAAAACTAAAGATAAATGTAGCAAGTATTATTTTAATTCGTCAGAGCCAACTTTGATGTAATTTTCAAAATGAAAGTTCGAAAAATATATTTTAGAAATAATTTAATTTTAATATTTCTGCAATTAATATTTACTTAATACACATATACCCTTCCTATATATTGCTGCTAAAGATATGTAGAACACTTTTGTATAACAATTTTGTAACATTTTTGCTTTTGTCATTGTAAAACTTGAAGCTAAAAAACATCATTTTTACTATGGATTCCTATGGAAATCAGTGAAAAGTTATACCACTAAAAAAGCTTCGAAAAAATACGTCATAATGATTATGGCTCTATACTCTAGAAGGCTCTGGTTTTAGTCATAATATTTGTATGGGAAATTTTATGACTTAAATGCCTTTCGTTTTGGACTAAATTTTTTAGACTGAATTCCCGGAGAACAATTGTGTCTAGAATTCATTTTTGATTGATTGACTGAATCACCTTTTCAAAAGGTATTTCAGTCACAAATGCATAAAGTATTCCAGTCAAAAATGTTTTGACTTGAATGCCTTTTTAGTTTTTTGATTGAGATTCCTTGTGAAAAGGCAATTCAGTCTAAAATTATTTTGACTCAGTTACCTTTTAATTTTTGAATCGAATTCCTTTCTGCCTGAAATATTTTTGTCTGGAATTCCTGGAGCCGCAAAATATATAATTTTCGATAGCGGCTTTATATATTTTGGTATAAAAGATTGCCTGCTCCGCATACCATCCGTCGGGAGTAAATAAAAAAATGAACCTATTCTGCTCCTATCTATCGCGAGCGAATAAAAAAACACATCAATGGAAATAAATCGCTGTTCAAATTTTAAAAGAGCAATCATAAAAAAAAGTAAAAAAAAAATTGGAGGGGATATAAAAGATGACGAAATTTCAACAATTCGTGATCACGAGCTAGCAAATTTTTCTCGCTGAATCCACCATTAGGGAAATGAAATTTGTATTCAAATCTATCGTGCTTAAGATTAAATATTCTCGTAATATTTAAATTAAAAAGCATTTTGATAAGATTGCCCTAACAAAAGTTTATTTTCTGTTATCTCGTAATTCTTTGGTTAGCGATCTTTATTGGTTTATGAATGTAAAGCTGCATTCAGATTCTCATTTGCGTTTTATTGGTTTGTCCTCTTCCCCAACATGGTATTGAATTGCTACAATATGGGGTTGAAGGAGCGACGTATTAATGCTCTTTTGAATAAACCAGTGTGTTGTGTAAATTATATTATTATATGAGAACATTTCCCTAATTGAACGAATACGCTAAACGTCTACAATTTTCTCAAGATATCGAAATGAAAGACGTGTCTACTGAAAGAGGAAGGCCCAAAGATTAAAACTGTTTTAGAGGATTTAAAATCGGGCCATTAGGAGTGCAAAGGGTAAAGGTCCGCCTTTTTTCAAAAATATATCCGTTCGATAATTCTCTATGTGACTTGACAGTAAAGCAGTTAAATATTAATTTTATAAACCATTGCAAAAGGCTACAAAACACCGAATTCAACGATGTACACTATTTATGTTGGTTAATTTCATCAAAAATTATTAAGTTGCAAAGTATATTGAAATTTATAAATCAGGTCTGGGTCCGAAACCTGTGATAAATAATTTTTGATATGTATTTAAAAAAATGTTCCCTACATTCACAAATTTTTATTATGCTGCTCAAATCGTGTAATAATTTTTTGAAATATTTCCCCGTCTGTCATGTTCTTGCTTAACTGCAAATCCTGTCATCGAATTGGTTTAATAAAGGGCCAATAGGTATACTACGTTACGAGGTATATTTAAGTTTTTATTCAGGAAATGTTACGATCACGAATGGTCTCAAAAGCGTAACTCAAACCAAAGACGATTGGCACATGTTAGGTGATATTAGTCTCTTTTAACATTTATAATGATCAATATGGAGAAGTCTCGTCGTCGTATTCTTTATTTTGTGTGGAAAAACGCAAGATTTCACCGTAAAATTCCTTGGCGAAAAATTTGTAACGTTTTATTTCCCAAACGTGGAATTTACTTTCTCATTTCACTAAACCGAAATGCGAACCGAAATTCTCATTTAGAATCAAATTGTATTCCCCAAAACATAGCTATACAACCTGGACTACTTACTGAGATGATTCATGTAATATATTTACCATTTAATATTTCACATGTCGATTTATTATGCTTAAGCTACTAAACGGTTACTGAATCTACTGCTGAACGGATTAGAGCTTATCGAGAAAAACTACGATTATAGAAGCTGCCATGAATTTGGGGCAGTAGAATGAATTCAAGATTACTCGGACTAATAATTTCAAATTAATAAAATTTATTTACCGCATTTTTCTTTCTTCACTGCTGTTCGTCGGGATCGTAAATTTAGTCATGGTCATGTCTTGAAGTTGTGACGTTTCCTTGTCAAGATGGTAAACCAAAACACGAAATGTATCATAAACTGGAATTTTTTGTTCATAATTATGTCCACTGAATGAGAGTGATTAACTGTTTAATTTGAAATTATATATGTTAAATCAGAACACCAAAAGAGTTCTTTAAGTTCATGTAGTGTCTCATAGACAAATTTAATATGTATTATGTTAACAATTTATTATGCTACCCTCATATCTCCAAATCTCCAATGAAAATTTAAAATGTGTTTTAAAACTGCAACTTAAAAACAGAAAATATAAACTGTATAAATCTTATCTATGTACTAAGAATTTATTCATGAATTTTATATTGCAGCTTACTGCCGCATAATACACAAGTTTTAACGTGATTTAAAATTCAAAAAAATTTTAACAATAGCTAGACAGATACAATAGGAAAAGTTTTTCATTAATAAGTTTTCTTATCGTAATTTGTAAGATTGTGTATGTATTTGTATGTAGTGCTAAATATAAACGATGGCTTTCTTTAAGGTCTGTAAACGAAAGATTTACTCTCTAGATTTACGAAAAGAAGCTTCTACATATATTTTAATCATGGAAAATGATACAAAGTAAAAAATACAAAAAGACTAAATAAATAAAATCACAGAAATGAACATAATAATACCTCGGAGATGATTTTGAACGAGCATATTTTTTTCTATTTTCAAAATACACAATAGAATTATGATAATAAACTTATTTGGAAACTCGACGGAGACTAAGAGCTTTATCGTGTCTTTTCCATCAATATGAAATATGCATATTCTTTACCTACATATCTTAGAGACGACGAAATTTTTCTTATATGCTACACTTCATGAATCATCAGGCATTTTTCACACAAATAAATGCATACACACACACACACACACAAACATTTATATAAATATATGTAACCGGATTTACGTAAAATGAAATTTAATTTTCCATCAAATTATATTCAAATCACTTTTTCATGAAAAAAAAACAAAAACATTCAAAACCGAAATTATATATACTGTACATACATATGTGTATTGCTCGCTGATTAAAACAAAGAATTTAAATTAAATTTTTTGTCTTCGCGACGCTTGCGTCTCTTCAGACATATTTAACATCAAATAATTGTCACCCGTACCAAATAACACAAAAACAAAAATTTAAAAGAATTTTAATTATATTAATACAAATTTTTTGTTTTGCTTCGGGTAAATAGAAGAACATCGTACGTAGTAATAGACTTTATTTTCATTTTGGGGAGTAATATAGAAATTTCCATAACACTACACCAAAAAAAAATTCACAGATGATTTCTTTTAATTTTCCAAACCCATCTCATAATCGTAAAATAAACACAAAAAATTTTGTCAACGTTGAAATAGACTCGTTGATATTTTCAACCTTTTTTATGCTTTTCCATTCTAAATTTTTTATTTTACATACCGTGAATGTTGGTTTTTCGATTTTACAAAAAAAAGGTATACGGTGGTACAAAGTTTACTTAATCATAAAATGGGGAGCGACACACTAAAATAAACTGGCTTTCATTTTATGCATACATATATATGAGAGTGCCTATGTACACGAATGAATTCCAATTTATACGTAAGGATAAAATATTTTATTGTTGTATTTTTGGGAGGAGAAAACTTGTACAGAATTTTTTGTAAACCATTTTTATGATAACCGAAAATTGAAATATTTTTTTATTCAGAATTATATCGACAAATATTTTTATTAAGTTGAGCATGAAAGATAAGGTAAACATGAAAGTTACAAGTACGGTGGTGTGGAATAATTTTACGACGTCAATAAAATTCACTACACTAATCTATAAGAATAAATATTTTAAAGACTGGATTAAAGTATTCGGTTTAGCCTATTTTGGTGATGAAACTTACGACTACGAAGCTTTTCCCAAAACATTCATAAATTTGACAAAGTTTTAGTGTATTTAGTTTATAAAAATAATAAATCTGGCACAAAATTTTGCCATAAAAAATAAATTTTTTGATTACCAATTTTGTCCAGAAAAAAACATACTTTGATATGTATCAAGATATAGCATGGTAAAGCAGCATTTTGAAAAGCGGGATGTCGGTTAAGATGATAGCCGGATCTCATCGAACACTCTGGTAAGTGGTATACACAACATAGTTAAAGAGGATTTTGATAACTTTAGTTAGTAATGACAGAAATTGACCCGGTTACAGCCAATATTTGGTAACACATTGACAATATATTTCTAACCTACTTTTATGATTTATTGAAAATAAAAACTGTATTCTGAAATTACATTTATTAGTTTGCTGAATCATATTTCTGGAGTACTTCTGAAAAACGTAATCATAATTATTTAATTCTTATCTACAGCTTATAAAACAGTAGCTAACAGTATTCAGAGAAGACCTAAAATAATGTATACATATAATTAGCATCAACTGCATATTCAAATGATTTACTTTGGTATCGCATACCTCAACCTAAAATTTGACTCAAGTATAGAGTTCCCGCAAATCTTTCACTATAATCTGTGATGGACGCTGTAATGAATTTTAAATAGTGTTATAGTGCAATGTTAAAATGTTAAAATGAATTCCTAAAGTCCGAATTGAAATGTCTCTAAATTAAGAAATTGATTATTATCGGTTCGATGATTAAATATCTCGATTTTTAGATAAAGTTCTGGAATATGGCCAATTAGGAAGGAACTTGGCCATTTCTTAACCAATTATGATAAAATTCGGTATATACGAAGGAAATGGGATTCCAAAATGATAGTTAGACGAAGTTCTGGAATATGGCCAACTATGATGGAACTTGGCTATTCCTAAACCGATTTTAGTGAAAATTGACATGCGCAATGGAAATTTGATTCTAAAATGATTTTTGGATAAGGTTCTGGAATATGGCTAAGTAGGATGGAACTTGATTATTGTTTAACCGATTGTATTTAAATTTTTCATTTGTGCAGGAATAGAGATTGAATGATTTTTAGATAAAGTTCTGGAATATGGCCAATAAATTTCATTGAAATCGGATTAAAATAGCTAAGTTTCTTCTAATTTGCCATATTCCAGAGCTTTATCTAAAAATCATTTTAGAATTAAATTTCCCTTTTTAGCAGAATATTCATCAAAATCGGATAGGAAATGGCCAAATTCCATCCTCCTTGGCCATATTCCAGAACATCATCTAAAAATCATTCTAAAATTCCATTTCAATCGTATATATCGAACTTCATCATAATCGATTAAAAAATAGCCAAGTTCCGTCCTACTTGGACATACATATGTATTCCAGAATTTCATCTAAAAATCATTTTAGAATCCTATTTTCATCGTATATATCAAATTTCATCATAATCGGTTAAGAAATAAGGAGGTTCCGCCTTAATTGGCCATATTCCAGAACTTCACCTAACAATCATTTTAGAATCCCGCTTCTATCGTACATGTCGAATTTCATAGCATAATCGGTTAAGAAATAACCGAGATTTTTTCTAATTGGCCATATTCCAGAACTCCTTCTAAATATTATTTTAGAATCCCATTTCTATTGCATGAATCAAATTTCATCATAATCGGTAAAAAATAGCCAAGTTCAGTCATAATTTGTCATGTCCCAGAACTTTATCTAAAAATCATTTAAGAATTCCATTTCATCAAACATGCTGAATATAATCAAAATCGGATTAAAACTGGCCAAGTTCCGTCCTAATTGGCCATATTCCAGAGCTTTATCTAAAAATCATTTAAGAATCCAATTTCCATTGAACATGTTGAATTTCATCAAAATCGGATAAGAAATGGCCAAGTTCCTTCCTAATTGGCCACATTCCAGAACTTTGTCAAAAAATCGTTTAAGAATCCCATTTCCATCGAACATGCTGAATTTCATCAAAATCGGATAAGAAATAGCCAAGTTCCATCCTAATTGGCCATATGCCAGAACTTCGTCTAAAAATCATTTAAGAATTCCATTTCATCGAACATGCTGAATTTCATCAAAATCGGATAAGAAATGGCCAAGTTCCATCCTAATTGGCCATATTGAACTTCATCTAAAAATCATTTAAGAATCCCATTTCCATTAAACATGCTGAATTTTATCAAAATCGGATCAAAAATGGCCAAGTTCCTTCCTAATTGGCAACATTCCAGAACGTCATCTAAAAATAATTTAAGACTCCCATTTCCATCGAACATGCTGAATTTCATCAAAATCGGATAAGAAATCGCCAAGTTCCTTCCTAATTGGCCATATTCCAGAATTACTTCATCTAAAAATCATTTCAGAATCCCATTTCCATCACACATGCTGAGTTTCATCAAAATCGGATGAAAAATGGCCAAGTTCCATTCTAATTGGCCATATTCCAGAACTTCATCTAAAAATCATTTTAGAATCCTATTTTCATCGCACATGTCAAATTTCACTAAAATCGGTTAAGGGAAAGCCAAGTTCCATCCTAGTTGGTCATATTCCCGAACTTTATCTAAATAGCATTTATTGAACTTTGAAAGACGATAATTCGTTTATTACAATAAATATCGATCCCATCTATTACAAAAAATAACGCTCCCTAAGATATCGCTCCCTAATGTATTTTCTTCAATCGCTCTGTAGTATTGATTGGGAGTGATATTTTTAACTTTTACGCTCCCTGTTTCTAGAGCGATATTAAAAATAAAAATTTAGATCACTTCGAAATAATTTTGGTTTTGTGTTAATCATTAAAGAGTAAGAGCGTAAACGAATAGTGAAAGAATTATTATTGGGAGCAAGAGCGAAATTTTTTATAAAGAGCGAAAAAAAGAGCGAAAAATGTAAACACTGATTTCATACAATTGCTGTGTTCCATTGGCCTGAGTAAACTACTCACAAGTACTTGTATCTACTTGCAACTACTCATGCTCAAACGATGGTGTAGTTGAGAAGTAGTTACGCACAAAATTAACGGAAGAGGGATTTTAGTTTAAAAAATTCTAATAGATGGCTCTATACCCATTTTGTTTGTGGGGAATGTCATTTTTTTAACCCTAATCCAACAAAAGTGTGCTTTTTGGTTCATTTGATAAATGCATCGATTTGCAAAATAATGTTAATTTAGTTATAAACTTGTATGTATTTTATTTTAAAACATTTCCTTACATTCCATACAACGTACTTGGCATCCTTTGCAAAAATTTAGGAAGTTATTTGATTAGAATTTGAATGTACTGACATAACAAAAATATGCTGGTTGGATTAGGGTTAAAAAAAAAAATTTGTTTATGTTTGTGATGCGACACGGCAATTTTTAAATCGCAAAAATATTTTAATTATTTTGTTGTTTAATGTTTTATTACTTATTATTATTAATTATTATTAATGGAATAATGTAATTTTTATCAAAATCTACCAGTTTTATTTAAATTGAGGTTATATTTTACTACTGTCACGAAAATTCGCGTTCCATTGGACATCTACTCACAAGTACTTGCAAGTAGCAAATTGTTTCCAATGGAACACTACAAATAAAATTCAGCAAAATTCAAATTCTGATGCCAAATTATTGGAATGCAACGCTCGCTGCTGCATTGTTCATTTTTAACATCATATTCATTATAAAATTTGAACAGTCAGCTGCAGTCACTGAGTTTAAAGATAATTCTATTACCTCAACTAGTGTTCGGTGGTTGATTGAATCACCCAAGAATACTTCTAGCCAAAAATGTTATCTTCGACCATACTTTTCTAAAGGGTTCAATATTGGTGAGTATGGAGGTAAAAACATCAACTTATGTCGAGTCCCACGTAAAAGACTCTTAACTGCTTCTGCTTTAAGTATGTATTGAATTGTTATCTAATACCAACCAAGCGTCGGTAATATTTCTAGAAGATAACTTCCAATAATTGCGCCATAAATTCACAAAATCGAATAGAATTTACGGTCGTGTTGCTGAAAATTTTGTGATGTACAATACCTTGGCTGTTAATCGCACCAAACAAACTTACATTTCGGCCTCTCAATGTTGGTACTCCTAAATTTGGGCACATATTTGATTGTGATCTCGCCTGCGATCGCCTAAGATGTAAATTGAAGCCTGAATTTTTTCACGATCATGTGGAGCATTATTTGTAAAATGCAAGGCATAGGTACGCCGAAGTCCAATTGTTGCTGCGGAGTTCATACGATCATCAACGATTCTGGCCAAATTTAAAGTAATTTTTAACTTTTTTAGAGCTTTAAATATTGTCGATTGACAAACATTTATGTTATGTTCTATAAACTGTTTTAATTTTATGTTTTTTAGGGTTATGCCTGGATTATTTTCTACACATTCCTCAATTTTAGCAACGGTACCATGTGAAAGTTTGAAAAGTCTTCTTACACCATGTGGTATCTCATTAAAAATTTCGCGATCTTTAATGTATTTTCTGATGATAGTACGGACCGCATTTCTATTGATTCCGGTTAAATCAGCAAGGTCGTTTGTAGTCTCCCCGTCTTCATACTTATGTATAGTTGATTTTTTTCGTTGCTGACTCTAACATATCTCGCATGTAGCCCACGACTCCGTAGTATAGGACGTAGGTACTTCTGCTTCAGAATCACTTTTAAAATCAGTGGAAGAGGCACTATCTGCTGAATCTTCTAAATCAGTCAATTATTAAAAGTAATAATTATTGTTTTTTATAAACTTTGGATGGAGATTGGCGATGGAGTTACTGAGGACTGAGTCTTAAAAACAATCTATATAAATAATTTTTCGTACACATATTAAAGCAAAAGGAGAAATGTAATTATCGCAAGAGTAGCTGAATAAGAAAAAAATCATCACAAAACACAAGGCTTACTTTGATGAACTTAAATCCTTTGATTAACTTTTAAAATATGATAAAATCTTTCGTTTTATCAGCTAGTAGGCTAAAGTGGGGTACATTTATCAGTGGGGTACATTCATCAACAGCGTTTTAACAGGGTTAATTTTGTTCAAATTTATTTACAAAAATTGTGAATTACCTATTTTGTAATGTGTACATCCTACTGAAGTTTGGTAGTCATTCGTAGACATTTGAATGTGTAGCATGTGTTTTCCTTTTTTTACCAATATTTTTCTAATATTTCGACCGTATTAGGTAAGTGTTTTTGGCTAGTTATTTCTAAGTGATTTACCATTTGGTTTGTGATACTTGTTTTTCATAGATTTGCACTGTAGATCGTAAAACTGAAAATAACGGTAAATCATCTTCACACATTTTTTTTTATAAAATTGTTTTTTAACCTAGTTTGTGGTGCAAACGTCACACGTGTCCGGGGCACTTTCATCTATGACGAATGTACCCCAAAAATGACGAATGTGCCCCATTTAATTATTTATTTTTTATATTTAGTAAAATCATTGTTATTCGTATTCATAGATGCATTAGTATTTTATTAGTACGTTATCATGGTCCGGAATTATAAGCGAAAAACTGAGAGAATCAATATCAGTGAAGCTGACGTAAGAAAGGCAATTTCAGATATATTGAAGAGAATTGAAACGCCAACGAGCGCCTCAGTTAAATATAACATAAAAAGACAAACACTAAATAGCAGGCTAAAGAAGAAAAGAGCTACGATGGATCCACTTGCACTGAATTCTGTCTCAGATTCAGGTAATAGTAGTGATTGTGAGTCAAACGGAGATTATTACCAATTGAAATACACTGGAAAGCAAACTTTTTCGAAATCGCAAGAAGATGATTCTGCTAAGTATATGCAAAAGTGTGCCAAACTGCAGTATGGATTAACATATGATTCCGCCAGGCAATTTGCCTATAGTTATGCGACAATTGGTGTAGATTGGATCTATGGGTTTTTAAAGCGAAATCCATCTCTTGTATTAAGGAAACCGGAAAAACCCAGCTTATCTAGGTTAACTGGATTTAATAAGATGTCGGTTAACGAATTTTTTGAAAATTTAAAGGCAGTGCAGAAAAAATATTCATTTGCTCCACAAAATATTTATAATTTAGATGAAACAGGAATCACGACGGTTTTAGATCCACCAAAGGTACGAATATATAATTTTGTTGTTGATAGGAGTAACAATTCTCTAAATATTCCTATATAATTATTAGGTTATTGCACAAAAAGGACAGCGTAGCGTTTCACAGGCAGTTTCAGCAGAACGCGGATCTTTAGTCACCATTGTCGGAATAATAAATGCTGCTGGTAACCATATTGCCCCTGTGTATATATTTCCTAGAGTCAGATACACGGAACAGTTTATGGTTGGAGGAATTGTGGGATCAGTTGCCTTTAACTCAAAAAGTGGATGGATAGCGGCCGAAATATTTATAAGCATATTGTTGCACATCAAAAATCACACCAACTGTTCCGTTGAAAAGCCAAAATTATTACTCATGGATAATCATAGCTCACACTGCTCTTTAGAATCAATTTTGTTTGGTCGAGATACCGGCATAGTTATGTTGTCATTTCCACCGCACACATATCACAAGCTCCAACCATTGGATGTATCAGTTTATGGTCTATTCAAAAAATATTGCAGAACTTCTATTAATGACTTTCTGAGCAATAATCCTAATAAAGCAATTAACATATACGACATTGCGCTTCTTACAAAAAATCCGTTTCTTAAAGCATTTTCTACGGAAAACATAATAAAAAGCTTCAATAGTACAGGCATTTTTGCTATTAACACGATGGTATTTAATGATGAAGATTTTATAGTTAACGAAAATTTAAATGAAGGGGAACCGGCTACTTTAGTTGAAGTTTTGCCCGAAATCAGTATATTGGAGGGCTTGCCTGAAAATCACAATACAAAGGAAATTGAAAATCCTATCCAAAATAATAACCAGAACAATAAAACAATTCAATTATTGACTCCAGAACAAATACGCCCTATTGGGCATATTTTTAAGAAAAGGAATTTGACAAAGAAATGTGGAAAATCTCGGATCTACACAACTACGCCAGAGAAACAAAGATTGGAACAACAGCGAAAAGGAAAAATATAGATAAAGTAAATTATCGATTAAAAATCGATAAAGAAAATTGGTAAAAAACAATGTGTTAAAAAAGTTGTGACATTTTCTTCCTCTGAAGAAGAATCAGATATACCATATGAAGAATCGAGGCAATCCTTATCCTTATCTACAGACGAAGAGAGCTCGAATGAAGAAATAGAAATGCTTCTGATTGATTCAGATGTTTTGGTAGAGGGAGACTATGTGCTCGTTAGATTTAATGTTAAATCGAAGCATATATTTTACGCTGCACAAATTATTGAAGCTGAAAAAAACGAAAGCTATGTTGTAAAATTTTTGAAAAAGCAATGCTTCAGTAGTTATTTTTATGAGCCTGACCACGAAGACATATCTTATATTTCTCGACATTGTAATGAAGTTGCCAATTCCAGAGCATCCAGCAGACACATCACGTACTGCCACAAAATTCAATTTTGAAATTGACTTGACGAAATACAATTTACGATAGTTTTATTTTAATTTGATATGTTTGTAATTTTTGTTATGTTATTTTCTGTATTATATTATGTTTTTTTTTGTTAAAAAAAGGCATTATACCTAAGAGTCGGATAGTGAATTTCCAGACCTCTATATATATAAATATTAAATAAAGCGTCTTATTTCCGTATGCTTATAATTAATTGCTTTTTATTAAACAATATTACAACGACTGAATTAAAAATAGTTAAACTCCTCTTGAAAAACTAATTTCTTTAACACTTATAAATTTTGCACAGTATTTAAACTAAGCGACTAATGTACCCCTGCGAATGATGAAAGTACCCCAGCACTGGGGTACATTCAGCTTATTGAAGCCTTCAAGAAAAATTTAAAAATAAAGACTTTAATTTCAAGAGGGAAACTATTAATAAATTAGAAGTGTTCCTAAAATATAGCATCATCAGCTACCGTATAAAACCATTCAAAGATGTTCTCATTTTTTTTTTTACAAAGGTTAGAAAAAAAAGTGACGAATGTACCCCACTTTACCCTATTCAGCTGTTGGTTCTTACATCACCTAAGTATTGTCTACAGCCAAAATGTCCACCTTCGAGCATACAATTTCTATTGGGTTCAACATATGGTACGGCAGTAAAAACGTACCTTCAGTGCACTTGCTTGACTGTTAATTGCATGCAATGGGTTAAAAACGATGAAATAGGCATGACAATTTAGGATAACCTGTACACTGAGAAGCTGAAATGTAAGCTTATAGCTGCCTAATATAATTATAATTAATATTATTAAATTTACAAAAATTTAAATTTAACATTTTTATTGTTACTTAATAATAATTTTAAAGTATGTATATATCAATAAATTGAAGTTTGCTAGATTTTATTGTAAGCATCTACATTTTATTGTTTATTATTATTTTGCAAAAAAAATTTAATTTGATTTGAAAATTGTTGTTAAAAAAGTTAAAATTTGTTTTCAAAATTTGTTAATTTGGTTTGAAAATTTGTTAATTTGATTTGGAAATTTGTTAATTTAATTTGAACTTTTGTTAATTTGGTTTGAAAAATGTTTAACTTAAGCCTATTAATAAGCCGCGGTAAGGGTCGATTCAGCAAGTAAAAGTAATTCTACTTGGTGTAAAAAATTAGTGAATACATAATATTTACAATTAGTTGAAATTTTGCTAATTGGTTTCTCAGACATAAACAATAAACAAAAAATCAAAACTAAGTAGTGCAAACCCTAAAAGCTATAGTTACAGTTTCACAACAGGAGGGGTGCAGAATTGAAGTGTATGGATTTTTAAAAAACAAAAGTTGCCAAAATTGATTAGCTACGACAATCAATAGAAACTTTACTTATAATTAGGGCAGCCTTTTATGTGCCTTTTTTAACAATATCATTTTTTCTGTTCTAAAATCATGAAAACAATAGTTGTGTCCATCGTTCAAATTATACGGTCATTCCCTTGGAGTTGGTTATAATATAAATCAAAATCGCTGTATTATTTTTCTACCAGGAAAGAGAAACTGACGCCTGTTTTTTAATTTTTTATTTTCTCTAAATGTGCGGCATGCTCGAAAAATTACTCGAGTAGTTGGAATATAAGTTTACATATAATTTATTTAACCGAAAGACCACAACTGGAGGCTTCTCTAAGCTTCTCATTAGAATGTTTCTGAGATAATTATGCATAATTGTAATGCACACCTCTTCCAATTACTAGTACCTTTACGGCTCTCTTCTAAATTCAAGTACTTTCCCTTAACCTTTGTTCTACAAGGGCGTCAAGGCTTAAATAATTAAGACCTCATTAACTCTATGGTGTATTGTTTTACCTTTTTGTTCGTATTAACTACACATTTTTACAAGAAGTGTTCTTAATCAAGTGAGACAAAAAAATAGTTTTATAGATTTACTCTACATTTTGTAAAATAAACCTAATGGTTCTTTAAAATACTTTCAAATTTCTGTAGGGAATATTATCGTAACAAAGCTCTATTTTACCTGAAATATTGAAGAAATAATCGGATATTAGAAATTACAGGTGGTCACTCCTATCACTTTTTGTTGATATTGAATTTTCGTGCTTAATAAAAATTGTATTTTAAGCAAAGGCTTTGTGCCTTCGATTTTTTCAACTAAGTTTCCGACTAAACTAAATTATGCTACATATTGCTATTAACCAAAAGTCTCCCTCCGAGCATGCTTTTCGTTTTAGTTCCCATTTCTATTGAGAGTGGATTAGGTACTTTTGATTTGATTAATATTGTCGGATTAATTAATTAATAGTGTTGAGTTATCCAAATCACTATGTCGCTGGGCTCTTTGGGGTTGGGGTATAAATCAAGAATTTAGCCCATATAATATTATAACCCAAGAACGGTTGATCTCTCTAGTCCGATACACTTTTTGCCAGAAATGATTCGATGATGTGAGCATGATATTAGCACCGTTTCGCTATACCTATAATCACAGTAATAAGAAGGCATCAAACCAAATTAATTGGTTAACACCCAGTAAAATTAACTAGGAAGGGTAAGCCATCTCGGTTTGATTTTTACTGACGGATCTTAGAAACATGTTTCATTAATTTTTTTAATTTTTCTACGCATTGTCGATACCGCAACCTCAATTCCCACTTTGTTTTTCATACGCTCTGTACTATAGGAAATTTAAGTCAGCTCATCTGTAGGCAACACAGAGATCGGTTCAACTTTCGAGCGAAGAGATGGGCCTTCTTTAGTTTGCTTTATTAACGCTAAAATAGCCTGTTTCGTCATACTCTACGACCGCTGGGAGTCTTGAGATTTTCTTATACTGTCAATAAATTAACTTACTATTTTGTAGCAAGTTTTCTGTAAGAAATATTATGAAATTTAAAAACACATAGCGTATTTACACGAAATTTCAAGGGTCGTGTCCGTGTTAGTAAGAAAAAGTATTTTTTCGTATTTTATTTACAAAAAAGGGCAATTTAGAATAATGAAAAATCAGGCACAGCTTGTCTTGTTAACTCTTATGTCATCTATGACTGGAATGAACCAGCCAACAATACAGCAAAGTCATGAATTAGTCAAAAGAATCATCATTAGGTACACAGCATGAATATTCATCAACTTTATATTTTCACTATTACAAATTCAAAACAATTTTTCATGTTGCGAATCTTGCATAAAGGATTCAACGATTTAGAAACATCTAATATAAAATTCTATATAAAAGATACTCTTAAAATTAGCCGAAAGTGAAATGTAGATGCAGATCAACCCCAGCCAAAAATAAAAAATGAAGTCGTTATCAATCGTTAGTGTTTAGCCTAAAAATTACTTAGAATGTGTGGATAGCATTGAAGACCTTTGTCAATATTCTTATATGGCAAAACCTGGCTGAAGTTCCTCGTGGAAAACTGTAGAAAATTCGCAAAAACCCCAAAAAATATTTAAAATTGGAATAAAATCAGCCTCTAGAGTGTTATGTCTGTAGATGGATTGCACTAATGTGACTTGTCAATAGCTATTGCAGGAAAATATTTCAGTTGAAATTTCCTGTGGGAAATCTGGGGAAATTCGATTTTCCGAAAACCATTAGAAAATTTGTATAAAATCAGCCTCTAAAGTGTTATACCTGGAAATAGATTGCATTGGTGTGACTTGTCAATAGCTATCGCAGAAAAAAAATTCAGTTCAGGTTTCCCGTGGAAAATCTCGGAAAATTCGATTTTCCAAAAACCATTAGAAAATTTGTATAACATCAGCCTTGAGAGTATTATGCCTGGAAATGAATTGATTTGAGGTGATTTGTGAATAGCTGTCTCAGGCGAAAAATTCAGTACAAATTTCCTGTGAAAAATTTCACAAAATTCGATTTTTCAAAAATCATTAGAAAATTTGTAGAAAATGAGCCTCGTCGGTGTTATGTCTGGAGTAGTATTTTATTGATGTGACTTGTGAATAGCTGTCGTAGGAAAAAAATTCAGTTCAAGTTTACCGTGGGTTAAATCTGGAAAAATTTAATAAAGTGTTATGTGTGGAGGTGGTTTGTAAAGATATGTCTTGTCAATAGCACTATCGCAGGAAAGTTCTAGTTTCCCGTGGGAAATTTCAGAAAATTCGATTTTCCAAGAATCGTTAGGAAATTTGTACAAAATCAGCACCTTGACTGGTATATCTGGAGATGGATTTCATCGATGTAACTTATCAAAAACTATTGCAGGGAAAAATTTCAGATCAAGTTTTCAGCCGAAAGTAAAAAGTCAACGGCTAGACCCAGTTTTTTACGGGAAACTTGAACTGAATTTATTTCTTGCAATATCTATTGACAAATCACATCAAAGCAACCCATCTCCAGACATAACACTATAGAAGCTGATTATATACAAAGTTTCTAATGATTTTTGATAAATCGAATTTTCCCAGATTTCCAACGGGAAACTTGAACTAAATTTCTTCCTGCGACAGTGCTATTGACAAGTCACATCATTACAAAAAATCTCCAAACACAACGCTTTATTACTTTATTACATATTCCCAGATTTTCCACGGGAAACTTCAACTGAATTTTTTTCCTACGACAGCTATTTACAAATCACATTAAAGCAATCCATCTGCAGATATAACACTCTAGAAGCTGATTTTATATAAATTTTCTAATAATTTTTGGAAAATCGAACTTTCCGAGATATATCCTACAGGAAACTCAAACAGATTTTTTTTTCCTTCAATATCTATTGACAAGTACATCAATATATTAGTTCTCCCGACATAACACTCTGGAGGCTGATTTTATACAAATTTTCTAATGATTGAAAATCGACTTTTCGAGATTTCCCACGGGAAACTTGAATTGATAATCTGTATTGTCGACTTTTACTTTCGGCTTACTTTAACTTTATGTTACGTGATGCAACCAATTTAAATCAATTTACTATTAAAATATTTATTTGACTTTAATCTAAGCGTTTGGTTGCGATAAACTATAATTTATTCAACGCAGTAAAACTCATATTACCTATAGCGTACTTAACATTGACTTGATTTTCAGTATTTTAATACCCATTAAACAAAAATAAATTATATCTCTGTATAACAGCATTGTCAAATGCTAAATCAATATTTTTTCATTGAATATCGTTTCGTTTTTAGTTTTCATAACGGGCTAATAAACAAGTATCCTACCGAAAGCAAAATTATATTGAATTTAATTTATTCCAATAAAACCTTTTTATTGCCAGCAATAAACCAAACAAAAAAAGTTTAACTCCATCCTGTATCAATTTAGGCCCGATTACACTTTTAATCGGAACATCTAATAGAATGGTTTGTGCCGACTTATTACATTTTTTCTTTGTTTTTTTAAGACTTTTTAAATGTAAATTGTTGTGTAATTTACCCAAGCGTTGTTAAAAATCCATAAAATCAATTGATATTACTATTCTTGCGTTTACTGTTTGTGTTTTATTTGCCTATTTTCAATTTTCCCATCAAACGCAACATTTCCCTTTAAAAATCCACCATCGCAATCCCAAAGTAAACCGATTCTATCTATCGTATAACACCACGCGCATAAGTTTAAACACACAAGCCTATATACCAGAACAACAATAATGTGGGCTGTAAAATTATACAAAATATAACAACAAACTCATTAAAAATTTATTATTCCATTTCATGAACACCATAGAGATTAAATTTTCTTTATTCTAAATTTATTTATTTGCCTAAAAAAAAATATAGAAACTTGGCCTAGCCTATCGCTAACACAACCAACCAACTTTACCAAGACGAAAAATATACAAAATTTAAATAAATAATATTTGTATAATGTTTTGTGTTGTTTGCTTGCGGTTTATACGTTTAACATATTTTAATATTACGAAATGGTTGATTCGCGATATAAAGACCTTACTTGATTCGTGAGAAATTAAAATGAAAAAAAAATTTACTTTGTGCGTCTGTTTATATATTTATTAATTTAATTACGAAAATTTACAGTCTTGAACCAATAAACCAACAAACCGCATATTCGGTTTGCATCTGTTGTATTCTGTCGTGTACATCTAATTAAATCATAATATAGTGTGCGACAATTAAATAAAAATAAAAACCCGCAGTTAATTGTTATGTGTTAATTAGTTAGTTGCTCTTGTTTCAATATACTTGAACAGTGTACAACAGCAACAAAAACACTTTGGATAATAATATACGAGTATTATACTTGAAAATTACAGGATTTATCCAGATGTTTCCTTTTTATTTGTGCTGAGGATAATTTTACTTTTTTAATTTGTGTACAATGTACATCATCATATAATCGTTTTCATTAACCCTGCTCTAAATTTTCAGACTTTAATATTTTATTCTCAGTTACAGAATATACAGATGTTAACATTTTTCGTGTTTTTTTTTAATTTTGAAGACCGACGATGATAGAAAATAAACATTGAAGTGTGCTACATAGCAAATTGAGTCATAGTTGGTTGTAATTTTAAGACAACAGAGATATCTGTGTTTTATAGTGCCTTAATGTAAAAAGCTGATCTTTTGTGTAATGAACTGAATTCCATTATGAAACATTTACGATTATGTTTGTTACTGAATAAGAACAAACCGAGTACAAAATCGAAAATTCCTCTAAGCTTGGGACATAACATCGGCAAAAAATAATATGGTACTCATTTTCAAGTTATCCACCAACCAAATCTACTCAAGTTGAAAATTTCTAACTTGAAGGAAAAATACTACTATGATCTCTTTTTCAGAAACCATGGTATTTTTTTCAAATCCATAAACAATTTTTATACGAAGAAGAGGAGAAATTGCTAAGAGTTTGGATACTGGTCTAGTTAAATACACTAACATTGAAATTGTTGAAGGTTTAAATAGGGGAAATGTAAAATTCGCTAATCTAATATTACAAGTGCACGGTTGATTCCTATATATGTATATAGGAAAAAATCAGTGTAATAAATTAGCAGTTCAGTCGCTATAGCCTGATGAGATGTACTGAAAGATGATTTATTTTTCACGTGCTCGCAGATCGAAACTGAATTGCAAACTCTTAACAATTTCTCTTAAAATATTTATCAATCTGGAATATACCAGAATAATTTAAAGTTTGAATTTTTATACATTTATTTTTCCAGTACGGAATAAAATATACTTCGCTTTAAGCTGTGTTTGTGACATAAGAAGATAGGAAGATTGAAACCACAAATCACTTATAATAGATTACGCCTTGCGCACTTTGCCTATTTGGATCATAAAATAAACGGCATAAAACAATGACGTCAAATGAGAGTGAACAGTTTTGTTTCACAATATTGTTGTATGTAATTGAATTCAAAAATTAAATTAAATTAAATAAATAATGTGGTGCGCCGTATTTAATTGTTGTAATAACAATATAAATAATTGTCCATATAGTGTTCATACTTTTCCAACAAATAAGAGGTTGTTGATAGCATGGATCCTATTTTGTAAGAGGAAAGAAATATTCAACCATAATACCTCCATATATTATACTTTTATTAGACAAATTCCTTATTTTTCATACATTTCCTTTGCAATATCTTACTAGCAACTCTTAGTTGACGTAATGCGCAGTAAACTACGAAAACGAAATCCACGAAGGCGTAATCTATTATAAGTGATTTTTGGATTGAAACGATCAACCAAATATCTAAAATGTCACCAGCTCTGCCTACTAGCCTACTTTGATCAAAAGTAAGAAATTTTTCAACTAGAGCATAATAACTAATAGGCGGGGCTTGTGACATTTTAAATAATTTGGTTGGTCGTGTCGTTCTTCCTATGTTCTTATCTTCCTATCTTCCTATGTCATAAACTCAGCTTAAAGCTGAGTTATAGGAACATAGGAAGATTGACACGACCAAACAAATTATTTAAAATCTCACAAGTCCCACCTATTAGTTCCATGCTCTAGTTGAAAAATTTCTTACTTTTGATGAAAGTAGGCTAGTAGGCGGAGCTGGTGACAGTTTAAATAATTTGGTTGGTCGTGTCAATCTTCCTATCTTTCTATTACATAAACACAGCTTCATATTTGTTTAGTAAATTTGGCCAGTATACAATATTAATGTCAGTATACTATTTATAATAATTTTTTCAGTACTGTAAAACTGAAAAAGTTTTTTTTCTCTCGCACATCACGCCAATATATATTTTTATCCCATTTTGTTTATACTATCAGTAAATTTTCTTAATGGAAATCATAGGCTTTAGAAACTAAGAAAAATCCAACTTTTCATAATTCTTGTAGAATAAATTTTTAAATGGAAACATACGTTGGCGCTTGATATGGTTGATGCATTTACTTCTATTCCTGATCTTGATGACGGAGGTTGTATTTTGAATACCCGTTTGGCTACATTATTTCGACCTGAGTAGGTAAAAGGTGGTTGATCGCTTGATCATTCTAGTGCATTTGCGGGCATGATTTCTTCTTGTTCTGATCTTGACTCCGTGAATAGCGTTCGTGATATTCAGTGCGATATAGATCCAAAGGTATTGGAATTAATATGATTAGATGTATTCATCATCTTTAGAAATTAATGTACCGAATTACGGATGCGTATTCACTTGGAAATTATGTGCCATTTTATACTTATCCACACCGTATTTCAGTTAGGAAAAGACAAGGAGGACTATTAGACTAAGTGAGTCCCCTTATGCATCGCTTATTATACTGGTTAGGAAGAAAAATTGTGAGACACATATGTGTGTGGATTACCATATCTTGAATAGGATCACTGTCCAAGACAACTATCCTCTGCTTCTTATGGAAGATTGTTTAGAGTACTTGAATAATAACAGAGTGTTTAGCCTACTGGATTTGAAAAGTGGATTTCATCAGGCTTGAGCGATGTTCGCAAGTAGTTGATTAAATAACTAATTTTCTGTGTGCCAAACCAATTCCATAAAATATATTATTTTAAATATAATATTAAAGATCAGTCAGAATCTCGTCCATAATACACCAGAGTTGTATTTTAATTTTTTCGATGTAAAATTAAATTGGGAGGGGGCGAATACCAGGGACAATTACCTTAATTCATCCCTTCTCTTCTTAATTCGTCTTTTAATATTCATCTGTAAAAATACAAACCCACGAGGATTTTATTTATTATTATTTATTTATTTATTTATTATTATTATTAACAAGTATATAAATAAGACAAATTCTTTTTACAATATCTGCTAAAATATCTAGATATCTTCTTATGATACTTAAGCAAATATGAGAAAATTAAAACTTTAAAAATCAAAAAAACAAAAATTATAAAAATTACAATTTATAAAAATTATTAGGTTTTAACTTATGCTTTAAATTATTTACCACAATGCAATTAAAGCCAAAAAACATAAGAATAATATAATAATAAAGAAGGTTCTCTAAGTGACATATAAGAGACCAGTTGCTGACCGAAACATTATTAATAAATGCAAATCATGCATATCATACCAACAAAAGTAGAATAGTGGAGTCCTAGCAAGGGGAAAAAAAGAATTAAGAATTAAAGCTCCTTAAGGGAGTAACAAGAAAAAGAATACTTCTTGAAGGTACCGACCGTGGAAGAGGACCTCATCCCAGGGTCAAGGCGATTCCAGATCTTCACCCCATGGACGAGCAACGAACTCTGCCGAATTACAGTTTTACATTTTTTAGGTAGATTTAAGTTCAGCGTCCGCAATGATTTAGAGAACAAATATGTTGGCTGCCCAGATGTAATTAACTTATATATAAATACAGAGACTAAATACTCTAAATAATGATAGAAATGACACCCCATAATAGATTTAGCTAAGGTAATAATCGGTTCACCCAACTTCTTGGAGAAAATATATCTCGCACAAGAATTTAGAACTACTCTCAGATTACTCAGCGTTATTTTCGAGGTACCAGAAAAAATATGAGCACAGTATACGAGCTGTGGAACTATGAAAGCTTTCACTAATCTAATTCTGGTCTTTAGTGGTGCTAATTTAGCCGCAACACGAAGTCTGACAAGAATACCATAAGCTTTTCCGCATATCATGTTCACATGGTCCTCCCAACTCAAGACGATATTAATAACCAGCCCCAAACTCGTTAACTTCTTAACTATTGGAATAGTAGAACCGAATCACGTCAAACCAACATCAACAGGAGAATAACCTCTCAGTCTGCTAATTAGTAATGCTTTAGATTTAGCAGGATTTATCTTGATTTTGTTACAAATGGCCCACTCACTAATAGTATTCAGGGCTGTGTTAATACGACTGATACAATATTCAAATGTACTTGGCAAATCAGCATCATACAATTGGAAATCATCAGCAAAAATATGATATCTGACGGACGTTAGAGATGAAGATATGTCATTGATAAACATACTAAAGAGGATAGGGCCAAGTATGAAGCCTTGCGGTTAACCAGATGTAATTAATACATTATCAGAAATAGTACCATTAATATTAACCCTTTGCCTTCTAGAATCTAAATATGATTCAATGAAAGATACTGCAGATACAGAAAATTTGAACTGGTGAAACAATTTATGAAGCAGTATTTTATGATCGACAGTATTGAAGGCCTTGGCAAAATCAAGACATACCAAAATAGAGATGTTACCCATATCAGCGTTCTCTGATAAATCATCAACCACATGCGTAAAAGATTTACTGAAATCAGACGACTCAAACTAGCAGGGCGGTGCTGAGGCCTGAGTAACACCAAAAGTCTGCAGATTTTTCCATACAGTCTTTGATGGCAAATTAGCATCAAATACTTTTACCCTTGCGAATAAGTTGGTTAACAAAATTGCGATATTTCTTCAAATTTTCCCAATCCTCCACTCTTCTAGACCAACACCAACAATAATGCAGGCAATTTTCCCTATTAATATGCCACTGAATTTTCTTGGTTAGCCATTGAATGGAGTTATTACTCTTTAACTGAACACTTTTTAACGGAGCAAATTTATTTAATATGTGGAGTATCAATTCGTTAAAGTGATTAAGCTTATGATTAATATCAGGAAGGTGATAAATGCTACTCCAGTTTAATGTAGCCGCATAAGAATTTAATGCTAACTCGTCAATATTACTAAAATTTCTCACCCTATAAACAGGCTTTTGGCAATTATTGAACTCAAAATCATATGAACCATAAATAAAATCATGAGTAGTGGCGCAAGCAATAGATATTTGCGAAAAAAATATTAATTTTGTCTGATTTTGGATCAACGCAAGATCAATTAGAGTTGCACTATCACCTTTAAAGTTAGTGGCTTCAGTCAGACCGGCTAGCCCATAACTAAGCAAAAATTCATTAAATTTCCTGACGTGGCTATAACCACTTAACAAATCCCGATTAAATCACCCAATATTAGAATATCATTATAATTTTTAAATAACCTATCAAAACATTTACTAACTGAATTAATAAATTTGCTACGAGCTGACGGTACATAGATAACACCCACCAGAATTTTACAGCCGACAGAGTTCAATATCTCTATAAACAAAACTTCAAATTTAGAATTTGGTGCGTTTTGATAAACTAAATTATATTTAATTCCCTTACGGATATAAAGCGCTACGCTACCCCCATCCTATCAGAACGGTCTTTTCGAATCACCTCATAACCAGGCAGCGCAACAAACTTATCAGTATGTTTATCTGGATACAACCATGTTTCAGAACTACCTGGATTAATATGCGCGAACTTCAGACCCTCATTATACGTTTTATAAGATGATTTGAGTAGGATATATTGAACAAAAATCTTTTATCTTTCTATTTCAACTATTATCAAATGGCGTGCTAAAATTCTTTACAGGATGATCCGGAATCGTCAACCAAATGGTCAAGTTATGTTAAGAGGAAGTAAAACGATTCTGAATTTTAGATCTTCTGACTATTTTCCGTGAAAGTTTTTAAACTTTCGGTTCAATGTGTTTTTGATAAATTGATATTTAAATTCAAATGAATCAACTTTTTCATTCAAAAAGAGTGACTATCTCCATTAGCTGCCCGTTTTTCGTAACTAATTCTATCGCAAAATTCTTCTTAATTCTTGTGATTTGTAGTATTAAACAAACCCTGAACTAAAATTGCAAGTCTGCGAATAAAACATCGCTACACTCGCCCATTTTGAAACATATCGGTATCTAACAAAATTTGTTAATATGTTATCACCTAGTTTTTATTTTCAGACTTTCCGTATTTGTCGAAAATACTTGACATTCATTCCAAAGGTGGTTGTATGATCAAATTTATTTCGTGTTTTCCTATTTCTCCAGCATTTCAATAGTTAGGATTTATTAAAATTCTAAAAACAAAAAACCTTTTCGTTTCTTTGTAAAAATTACTACGATTTTTGAGACCCTAACATTTGTTGGCGTGCCGGGCCAATTTTTAAACGTGCCAAGATTGGCACGCGTGCTATGTATTTGCGATATCTGGGCTAGAGCCTCTGAAGAATCGATTAGTTTACCTCATTTGGGACACCTAAAGGGCAGTTTGAGTAGTTGTGTATACCTGTTGGCCTTAAGAATGCTCCTTCTATCTTCCAGCGGTTCATAAATAAGAATCTTCGAGAATTGATTGATAGTGGGCAAATAGTTGTTTATCTGGATGATATTTTGATAGCCAGCGAATCCATCGATGAGCATGTGACTTTCACCGACATTGCTCCAAGTATGGAACGATTAGTACGCTCTGATGTATTTGGTTTCGGATTTTATTTTGGTGTAAATATTTGTTTAATTCAGAGTGAAAAAAAAAATCATTTCGTTCCTCTATCTCTTTATTTGGAACGATACATAAAAAAAAACAATGTGTGTAGCCTTTACGCGCGACAGAAGTGAAACTTTTTAAGCTGTAAATTTGTAATTACTATAATTTATCGTTCAATGGTCCGGCTGGCATATACAGTAAAATGTGTAGCTTTTCCGCAGCAAGAATTGAAGAAATAGTCAATTGTGAATTGATCCTTATAGTGTTATAGGAGTATTATACAAAGTCAGAGTATACAGATCCAAATTAGATAATTGCACATTCTACATTATCTAGTTATTTTTTCCAATCTCTGTTACTCCATGATCTGGTAAAACAGGATTATCACAACTCGATACAAAATCTACCTATAGAGACACGATAAACGGAATAAAAGCAATATTATTTACTAATACTGATTTTAGAGCAACATTTTAGCTTGAGAACGCAAGCGAAATTGTGATGGTGTATTGTTCGGTTTATAGTTTAAAGTGAATTTTGCTTAAGACAAACGTGTACTTCAAGAGAAATTCAGAATACTAAATAATTTACCTAAAGTAATGCAACCAGCTATTTATGCATATGTGCAGTTTTCTCATGTCATTTGGAACTATTGCAGAGTATAATTTCCATGTCTCATTTTGTAGCTAGCATAAACCAACTGTTTCATTTTTGATTTGTCGAGAAAAAAAAATACATTTTGTATTTAGTTTAAAAGTATTAAATTTAATCTTAATTTGCCAACTCTCATTGTATGATCCTTTAAATATCTATACAAATTTAAGTTTTATAAACTTCACTTCTCTATTTATTGTAAATTTTCAGTAAGTTATTTGACATAATAACCGCCTACATCTAATTAGTACAAAAACATTAAATTTGAGATATTTGTGTACAAGCAAATTATTTACAAACACAATTTTTATACTTGTTTTATAATCAATACCTCAATATACTATAAATCTAGGAGGCATCGATTCGACTGTTCGTAGATGTTGTTTTTGTATTGCTTTCAAACAAATTCATTCAATTTCGTTTCAATATTCTTTTGTTTTTTTTTTTTAATCATACCCTGCCTAAAAAAATTTAACTTCAAAAATAAAAGAAATACTGTCGCTTTTTTCGTTTCATATCGCTTCTTCATTTTTTGCTTGTAATTTTTGTTTTGTTTCATCGATTTTAAAAATCACACCGGTACTAAAGAAGTTTCACTTCAAAAATTAAAATATTTTTTCTATAGGGAACGGCACTCGGCAGAATAAACAATTTATTTTCGTTCTCAAAAACGGGACCGTTATTTAATTTCTGTTTTTCTTCTTCTTTTCGATGTATATGTTGAAAATATGTTTTCGTTATACATTTTTGGAACGTCAACACTAAAATTTTTGGTTTCGTTCTCTCTTTTGGTGAAAAAGTTAAAATGTTTACATTTGTTTATTTTGTAGTACACTTCACATAATTATGTATTTACAGTTTTCATTTTGATAAAATTCTATATGTGGGATGGAAATGGGATTTTTAAATGATTTTTGATGAGGTCTGGAATTTGGCCAATTTGGATGGAACTTGGATATAACTCAAACGATTAATACGAAATTCGATATTTGCAATGCAAATGGAGTTAATAAATGATTTTTTGATATAGTTCTGGAATATAGCCAATAAAAAAGGAACTTGGTTACTTCTTAACCGATTATGATGGAAATGGGATTATAAAAAGGATTTTTGATGAAGTTCTGGAATATGGCCAGTTAGGATGTAACTTTGCTATTACTCAACCGATTATGCTGAAATTCAATATTTAAGCTGTATTCGACATATACGGTCTTACATGATTTTTTGATAAAATTCTGGAACATAGCCAGTTAGAATGGAACTTGGTTATTTCTTAACCGATTATTATGTCTTTCGACATTTACAATGGATTCGGATTATAAAAAGGTTTTCTGCGAGATTCTGGAATATGGCCAATTAGAACGATGCAAATAGGGATCTTAAAATATTATTAGTTCAGGTCAAGTACGATGGAATTGATAGATTATTTTAATAATTCTGGGTCCCTTCAAAGAGAGAGCCACGTACAGAATGTATGGTAATAGCGAGAAGGCAGTCAATCGGGGGTGTTATGGCAGGAGACACACAGTACGAGAAAATCAAAGAGTTTAAATATGTAGGATTACTGGTCACTAAGCAAAATTCTGTTTCTGTAGACATTTTATCGAGGATCGTAGCAGGTTATTAGGCCTGTGTGAATGAAAAATATTTATGTTTTGCATTGGCCCATATTACACTATTACATTTCTACGTCGTTGAAATACTTTATTACTTTTATATGATAGTGTAATATGGAAATATAATAATATTTTTCAGACGTTGTATTTTTCTAATGATATTTAGCTTCATGAAGCTAAATACTATAATATCGATGGAAAAGTATGCCTGGAGTATGCTGATTACCAAAAAATTAATTATGGAATATGAAAATAATGAAATGTTTTTTAAAATAGCCATAACATAAATTGCAGACATTGTAACTGCACGAGCACATAATATTTTTTTCTCCATTTTTCGATTAATATGATGAAAATATGATTGAGAAATACGACATGTAGAAATGTAATAGTGTAATATGGGCCATTCACACAGATTTCCTTATTGTCATTTTTTTTAAGATTCCAGCTTACTTTTTCCCTTACGTTTTATCAAAGAAACGTGCATGTGCGGACTATTTAATTTTGCAGGCAAAAAATAAGCTATTTTGTACATATTTTGGGGAACTAGAACACGTATAATAGAAATTTGATTCTAAATTATTTTTTGTAATTCCAGGACCGTACACTACTATTAGAATGTTTAATGCGACGCAGCACGTGCCCGTTACGCATTTTGCTTTTTTTTATTCCATTTACATCCGTTATCAAAAATAAACTATTAACCGATGATGGGCGACCATAGCGAGCAGATATTGGCGTAGATTAGTGTGGGTAAAGAATAGAGGAGGCCATAGTCCTAATACGTTTTCAAGTATTTAAATATGTGCCTGGCATCGTTCGTCAAAGTCGCGTTTGGCACAGAAAATGGGTGAGACTTGTCATTTACACTTAATAGGTTAATACCATTTGGACTCAGATTATCTGTTTATTACATGAAAGAGAATGGTTAATTACCATTATCACAGCCCAATAAAATATTAGGTTTGGTAGTTTTCAATATTTTAGTCGTATTTTATTAGCCAAGGAATTGACTTTGCAACAGGAATTCAATTTTTTTTAAATAAAACAGCCACTCAATTTCCCCTTTGGAATTCGCTTGGTTTTCAAAGGTTGGTAGCATTTTGAAATTTTGTATTGATTTTTTTGCGCATAAAATGTTGGGCATTGGGTTTGTTTACGTTTAGCATTATATAGTACATATTTTTTTTTAAATTTATATGTATGCCCAAAAAGTAGTCAGAATAATAATAAATTTCTCAAAGCCAACCTATAGAACTAAAAAAACGTGATCTACTGCACACATCGTGAACAAACAAAGCATTGGATTTTGAATTCATTCAATTTAGCAGGGATGCGACGAATTCCTACTGAGGGATTTGATAATGCAATTGGTGTCGTAAATTATCAAATAAAATACATACAGCTCTTATTTCAGTTTCTACATATACTGCGGGATAACTGTTTGGATTCACCTAGATTTTTTGGAATTTTTAAGATTTCGTTTGTTATATTGGCGCAATAAATTTTGTACAAATAAAGGAATGGACTATTAGTTTGGCTAATTTCGTAACTCGGGCAGTTATTTTTTTTGTTTTTTTCCCTAAAAATTATATTTAAACCTGCAACAACTGTTTCCACTACTAAAAAGTCGGGATCTTTTCATTAGGAAATTCGCAATTCTAGTGCACACATGACTTGTTTTGACCATCATAAAAAAATAGGTCGAAAAAAAATTTCTAAAATTTTTATTGTTGAAACTTAATTGCAAATTACAAATTTACCCCCCCCCATGCAGTTTCGGCTAGTCAATGCAGCATTGAACGATGTTTCTCTTCACGCTGCTTTTATCAGAACAACGAAGCCGGCTATCTGCTGAGTCTATAAACGACATTCTGTTGGTTAAATCGAATGCTGACTTTACTTATGAAGCAGCACATTGAGGCGATAGTTAATTTTGATATACTAAGCAAAAATGTACTTTATAAATAAAGTTGTTTAGCTGCATATAGTTAATTGTTTTTTAAATAAATAATATTTTTATTTTTATTTGAATTTATCATTAATTGTGTAATATAGAACCAAGTGATTTAAGACGCTGTAATTCAATATAAAATGGAGTTATGCAGTTTATATTATTCACATGCATAATGTACTGATTTAAATATTTTAAAATCTTATTATTTTATACAGAATTAAGCCAGTGCGTCATAATTTATATTAAATGTGTGATTTTTTTTTTTTTTTAAATGTTTAAAATTAAGAAATGAAATTTAATTTAAATTTAATAATATTTAATTAAATTTTTACTATTATTTTAATGATTAAACTTGTTTAATATTTAAATAAATTACATTTAAAAAAATTTACATACAAAAGAAATACACAAAACCATTTTTTTATTTCTCAAAGAACGCATCAATTTATTTGAAAATATATCTTTATTCGATTTGGGAACGAATTGAATTTTATTTTTTTGTCGTTCTTTGTAATACAATAACAACAAAATTTCATTTTTGTCGTTCCTTTTCCGTAAAGTAATAAAATAAAATATTGAAAATAAATTTCAAAGTAACAACAACTTTTTATAGTTTACTAGCAGAAATGATGAACAAAACGTAAATCAAAAAAATTAAATTGTTAGTATGGGAACGAAAAAAAGAAAAAGGAACGACAAAAGAACGAAAAATGCACACTTTGGTTTAATTCCAAATTTATTAAGGAGGCAGCAAAATGTGCGATGTAAAACTGGACACAGTATCAGCACTAAGGATTGTTTCCGGTTATGTAAGACGCGGCACTCTTAGAAGTTTCAAATCACTTTTGATTTTCCGTCACGAATTGGCTCATACCTAGTGAAATGGTCCGACCAGGATATAGGTATTGCCAAGTTTTGGCCTAGGGTATGGTTTAACTAGATCGACAAAAAATGTTTTGAGTGGACTATAACTTTCAAAAAACTTAAACATAACTAACAAAGCTTTAAACGCCTTTGGCCATATTTGTCCAGAAATAGTATCTGCGAATTAACTCCAATATGTTAAGGTATCCAAGATGCGCAAATGTAGGATGACAATGAGCATTATTTAGACCCTGTGGGACGAAATTTTACGGAATAAAAAGTTTCCCCGAAGAAATATCAGAATCGAAACATCTACTCGACGTTGAACCGACTGTGATTCATGATCTTAATATTGGGAAATTTACCAGGATTTTTGATAATACTATTAAGGAAATTTTGATAATTACTATCTTTGACAAATTCAGTAGCTTCTAAATCGATATTAAATTTTCATTACCTTTACCAAATTGAATCTTGAAATTAAATACCTGAAGTTTAAGGCACAAGCGAGCGAGACATCTGGAGAGGTATCTTGTTCCAATAATCACTTCAAACTAGCGTGATCAGTGATTATGTTTAAAGGAAACAACTCCCAAAAATGTGTAAACGTTCAACACGGCAGCTAGACACTCAAGTTAGAACACTTAGTATATTATGTATTATTAAGCATTGGATTTCATCTGCTCTGCTTAAACAAATTTAAAACTTACTTAAGTAAAAAATTCTCTAAAAATTATAGTAACTATATTACTCTCTATATACAAATTCTAAGGCTTTTAAACAAGCTTTTTATTTTACGAAAGCCTAATTCTATGAAAATAAATTTAGCTCCACAACAGGTAAATATTAAAGAAAGATCCACTAGGAATAGCCACGACCAATTAGGTCCTGATTTTATTTATAATAGTTGTGAATTAAAATCTTGCGTTTTCTGGGTAACTGGGCAATGATAAGGTTAGTAATTTTTTCGTTGAGAAATTATCAATTTATCTTATAGATATTTTTCATAAATTATAAATTACAGTTTTACTTCCGGCATTTTTCCTTCCAGGCTAAAAGAAGCAGTTATTCCAATAATCGATAAAGGCGATACAAAATTTTGTTAATTACAGACCTATTTCATTGCTCAATTTGATATTTGGTGAAATTATTGAAAACTAGTCCATGTAAGAGTTATTAAACTTTTGATGATCACTACATAATTATTTACATAAGAACCAGTACGGTTTTAGGAAATTTAGAAATACCGAAAACGCTGTATTAGAATTTTTAAATTTGTCATACAAAGGTCCGATCAGAGAGGGAATTTCTATTTTTGTAGATTTGACAAAAGCATTCGATATGGTAAATCCACACATTTTTAAATTTTTTTAAAAACACTTGCTAAATATTTCGCAAAATTACAAAAGGTTTAAAAAATCACTCGATCGATTTCGGCTTGTTAGGCCATCATCAGGAGTATCTACTAAACTGTAAAAATAAAAATGTAGTTATTGGAAAAAGCAAAAAATGAAACAAAAATATACAAATAAAAAATGTGGGAGTAAACAATAAAAATGGTGGGAGCAATAAACATTAAAAATTAAAAGGGGGTAAGTTAAACACAGGTATTCGATTATTGATTAGTCAACGGCCGAATAATAAAATTCCAGATGTTATTTTTTTTCCCATCTTTATTTTATTATAACCCGACGTATTAGTCATTTTCTGAGATGGTATTAGTATGGGAACAAAACAGTGCGGGGTCGGTAATTGGTGAGAAACGGATTTCTCTCTGTTCGTTGAGGATATTTTGTTTAAAAAATATAGCTTTTTGGAAACTTGTATTAAACAAAATTATTTTTGCTTTGATATTAAGTATTTCAGATTCACTGATGATCTACCGATTGGCTTCCCTCTGTCACCTTTGTTAGCAGAAATTTTCATGAATTTCTTCAAACAAACGATTGTATCAAGCAATAATCCTTAGTTCCGTCATGTGATCTTTTGGTACAGATATGTTGATGGCATACTATGTCTATGGAATGGAACTGATAGGCTATTATATATCCCACCATTAATTTTACGGTAGAAAAAGAAGAAAACAAATCAATTAACTTTCTAGATATAACAATAACCAGAATTAATTCTTCATTAGAGTTCAAATTTTATCGAAAACCCACGTATATAGACGCCATTATACCTAACTCTTCAAACCATCCCCATAATATTAAAATGTCAGCTTTCCACTCATTCTTAGATAGATTAATAAACATTCCTTTGACCATATCCAATTATAACAAAGAGCTTAATATAATTTTAGAAATAGCAGCGAATAACGGTTATGCAGCTAAGACTATATTAAAGCTATTAAACAGAAAACTGAAGCATAAAGCTTTAGCTAACATTTATCCACCTGATAGCCCAATGCCGAAAAATTGGCACCGCTTAGAGTATATAGGAAAAACTAGCCAACGGATTAGTAACATCGTGACACAATATACAGATATTAGCTTTGCTTTTTATAACAATAACACAATTAAGAAAATGATTTTTAACAACAAACCAAGAATTGATCGCCGTTCCAAGTCTGGCGTTTATAAGATCAATTGCAATCATTGTAGTTCCTCTTATATTGGACAGACTATGCGCAATTTTGAAGTTAGAGTTAAAGAACATTTATCTGGTAGCCATGAATCATCCATTTATAATCATTTTATGTTAGAAAATCACACATCAAATTTAAACAATTTAGAAATATTAATGTACAACCAAAAAGCAGACGTTTAGACAACTTAGAATATTACGAAATCCGAAAAGCTATAATTCTTAACCAAAATATCCTCAACAAACAGAGAGAAGTCCGTTTCTCACCAATTATCGACCCGGCACTGTTTTATTCCTATACTCATACCATCCCATAAAATGACTAATACGTCGGGTTATAATAAAATAAAGAAAAAAAAACATCTGGAATTTTGTTATTCGGCCGTTGACTAATCAATAATCATATACCTGTGTTTAACTCACTCCCTTTTAATTTTTAATGTTTATTGCTCTCACCATTTTTATTGTTTACCACTCCCACATTTTTTATTTGTATAGTTTTGTTTCATTTTTTGCTTTTTCCAACTATAACTACATTTTTTTTTTTACAGTTTAGTAGATACTCCTGATATGATGGCCTAACAAGCCGAAACCGATCGAGTGATATTTTAAACCTTTTGTAATTTTGCGAAATATTTAACAAGTGTTTTTAAAAAATTTTAAAAATGTGTGTATTAAGTGTGTTTCGCAAAGTGCCTACGACAGAAATTGTAAAAAGTATATGGTAAATCATAATGCCTTACTAAAAACCTATCCTATGCTAGTTTCCGTGTTGTTACTTATAGATAGCAGTGGTTTCGATCCTATAACCATTAATGATTACGTTCCGTAAGGAACAGTACTAGGTCCTTTGCTTTGTTTAATTTACTTAAATTATTTTATATAATTACTTTACTTCCGACAAGTGTGTCCAGTAGCCATTTATAAGAATTATTCTTAATGCTCTCTATTTATCTACTTCATAGCTTGTATTTCAGTCTTTGGAGATTCCTTCTTTGAAGCATTTATTTGTGTTTAAAATTATGAAAGCTTTTTACAATATTAACGTCAATCAATCAAATATCACTACCAGTTACAATTTGAGAAATCTTCAGTTTATTCGCCTTCAGAGATTTACAACGACCAATTTTCAAAATTCATTTTTAATGCTTGCTCCGAAAGTCTTTAATAACCATCCCGTTGAAATTAGAAATGGTCGGAAACTTAAAAGCTTAAAAATAATTTTGTTTAGTAACTCAATAGTAAATGGTTTGACGCATTATTGCTTTGTATATTGTTTTAATTTTTATTCATTTACTAATCACCCAAATAAAAATAAAAGTCGGCAATAGAACGATCCTCGCGGCTGGATGACGTTTGAAAGAGTTATCCCCTCACTCTATTTCTAGTGCGTCACACAGAATATAAAAGTATAATGAAAAATCTGCGTTACCTAGAACTCGTGCAGTGAACCATGCATTTATGAGTTTCATAAAGGAATTGCTTGCGTCTTCTATTCATAGGAATTGTTGGGCTACTTTCCTCAATAAGTTTCTTAAGGGTTCAGCAAGCGCCACGTATTTAGAAATAAATACACGGTACCACCCCGTCAAACCTAGAAATCATCGAATTTGTCGAATATGTTTAGGTTCTGGGTAGTTGCTTATTGCTGACACTTTATCTGAGACTGCTTTTAGGATGCCGTCACCAACGATTTGCCCGAGTCATTTAATTTCCTTTAGAAGGAAATGTCTTTTTTCGACGTTAACTGTCAAGTTTACAGCTACTAAATATTCTCCGACTTTTTCCAATAAATATATATATACTCGTCAAATGTTTTACTAGTTATCAAGAGATCATTCTGGTAAGAAAGATTTGGGCTTCTTGATACTTACTTGCCAGGTGTTGATTTGGTTACAACAGCACCACAAGCACAACTAAATCAAATGCAATTTGTTTGCATCCAATAAAACAAATTGCTTGTAAATACACGGTTTAGATTTCATGTTTGTTCCTGTGTAATGTTAGACTTAACACGTTTCAATTTGTTGCGTTTATAGCAGCAACTCGTTTTTGGTATTTTAAGCCTTTTATTTAATTTGTTGTTTACCTTTTTATAATTTTACCAGCTATTTTAGATTACAGGTTTACCTACTGAATTTACATTATAGCTTTTGACCACATGTTTAAGAACATTTTGAACTGTATTCACCGTTCACACATTTATTTTGGGTCACTAATGTTCTGGTTATGGTCACTGTTTATTTTTTTATTTTCTAAATTTAATACGACAACCTTACTTGTCAAGAGACCGCCACAACCACATTTTTTTTTCAATACCAATACATATAAATAATCCATCGAGATCATTTAATTTACCATTACAATTATACAAAAAAAGTTCATCTATAACACAGGTATCACTCAAAATAAAGACGTGTTGGGGATTGATAAATAAATTATTTTATTACATGGTACGAGGCAATGATTCGAAACAATAGATGCATCTTGTTTTGAAAGGATTTTGATTAATTTATATGGATAAAAATTCTCTCCCAAGAAAAGGTTATTACTTAGTCAAAAGATTTTCCTCGTGAATTATTGCTAAACAAAGCGTTTTATCAATCAGGAAATCAAATTGGCTAAATTAACGGTTTACTGAAGGCTATATGGAAATCGAGTGGGACCTTTAATCAAAGAAAGATTTTCCAAAAGACAATAAATTTATTTGGAGAAACAAACCTACTTCTTTGAAAAAATTAAAAGAAATTTCTTTTAAGGGCCCAATACACGAAAAATGCAAAAAATGCTTGAAGAAAGTGTACCTTTTCTAGAGAATTACTGATCCTATCAGCGCAAACCATATATTAAAATATTCTTTGATGTTTTATCTAGTTAATCACGGTGGCTTTTTTCGAATTTTTAATTATTAATCGAAATAATTGCAAAAAATTAATAAAATCGTTCATTTTGATTATTATTGACAATTGCGTCTATAAGATAAAATTTCACCTCATCTCCTTTTATTTAGTTCTTTAAACTGTTATTAGATGGCAGTTAATTTTTTATATGTAGTAAAAACGAAATTCAATACATTTTTGGTTAGCTAAACCATTTTTTCGTCTATCCAATATAATTATTGTTTTACTCTTCTTGCTCACTTCAACTACATATGTTTTATTATTTTACTTTTCTAACTCACAGTTTTTATATTTATTAATTTTATTGTATGTATTTACAACAACAAAAATAGATATTTTTTTTTGTTGTTTTGAAACATACATAAGTACATTTTTCGTAAAAGAGTCGAGTGAACAAATACAAAAAAATTAGATCGTTTATGAAAAATTTTTGGAAAGTGAAAAATTATACAGGGTGTTTTGTTCTTGAGTGTAAATATTTTCAGGGATGATTCCTTGATTAATTTCAAGCAAAAAATTGTTCCTAGGGGGAGGAGCCCATTTTCAATATTTACTGAGATACAGTGCATTAAAGAAAATTTTTTTAGGGTGGTACCTTCACGCATATTTTTTTTAATTACTCCAAAGTTAGGTCGATTAAACCAAGCAAATGTAACATTATTTTTAGAGATCAGAATTACCTTTGTTTTAATGTATTACGTAAGTACGTAGCTCATTCCGTTGTTTAAATATTAATGTTTAAACTTTGAATTTTATTTAAATATCACTAAAATTTTGCGTTTTTCATAGCTGTTTACTCATAAAACATAAAAATATTAACTAATTTTTAATTTTTGCTTTTTCCTCATACAAATATCTACAAAAAACTCATAGAAACATTTGATGTACGTTTCTAGATAACATGAGAAATTAGAATACAAATTTTTAATTTTTTAACTACTGGCTATTATAGACCGTTTATTTTCATTTAGTTTTTAATTTAAATGTTTTTATTTAAAAAAATTTGCTGTCGCCGATATTTCGATGTTTTACATCATTTTCCAGGCGGTATATTTAGTTAACAAATTTTATTTTTTATTTTCCGCGATTCAAATTTTTCCCCAAAGGCTACCAATTTAATAATTTATTTGTTGTCCTCGACCCAATATTTATTTACGAAAGTTCAAAAAATAGCTGACCAAAGTTCAAAATAAAAACATTGTGACGTAATAATTTAAAAAACTACATAGAAAAATAAAATAATAAAAACATTTAAATTAAAAACTAAATGAAAATAAACGGTCTATAATAGCCAGTAGTTAAAAAATTAAAAATTAATAAAGACCGGATATAACTTATATCAATAATTAGAATACAAATGTGTCATATCAATTCAAAATCAATCAATTTTGTATCTTTTTTAAGATATTTTATTAGTTTTCGTAAATACTTTTTACAGTAAGTGCTCAAAATGGCCACCTCTATTTTTAATGCATTTTAATAACCTTTTCTGAATTGCTATTGATACATTTTTATTATCCAAAATCTCCCTTATTTGTATTGCAGCCGCAATAATTCTCTCGTTTAGATCTTCTACATTTACAATTTCAGATGAATAAACCAGCTGTTTCATTATTCTCCATAGCCAATTTTTGTAGCCCACAAATTCAGATTATCGAAATTCATAATACTGTCCCTCGTAAACTGTGATTCGTCCGCCCATAGAATATTGGAAAAAAGTTTCCGTCGACCATTTGCCTTTGTAAAAGTAGGTCGCAAAACTCTGTTCGTTTCTCAAAATAAGCGAGCAAAAGACCCTGGACGGATGTATAATGGTATGGACGAAGATTATTGTCATGAAGAATACTTCAAATTTTATAGTTTGACATAAAATATAATGAACCGTAAAAACAAACGTCTGATACTGATTGAATATCCATTTCTAGCCACTCGATGATAGAATTATCGCGATAAACAGATAAAAATGGTACCGGGTTAGTATCCACCCGATGATTAGCCACACCTTTAGTTTCACGCAATCTTCTAGACGTGTTGGTAAATGTTTTAGTAAAATTGAATTGACATGACACATTTGTATTCTAATTTCTCATGATATCTAGAAACGTACATCAATTGTTTCTATGAGTTTTTTGTAGATATTTGTATGAGGAAAAAGCAAAAATTAAAAATTAGTTAATATTTTTATGTTTTATGAGTAAACAGCTATGAAAAACGCAAAATTTTAGTGATATTTAAATAAAATTCAAAGTTTAAACATTAATATTTAAACAACGGAATGAGCTACGTACTTACGTAATACATTAAAACAAAGGTAATTCTGATCTCTAAAAATAATGTTACATTTGCTTGGTTTAATCGACCTAACTTTGGAGTAATTAAAAAAAATATGCGTGAAGTTACCACCCCAAAAAAAAATTCTTGAACGCACTGTATCTCAGTAAATATTGAAAATGGGCCCCCCCTCCAGGAACGATTTTTTGCTTGAAATTAATCAAGGAATCATCCCTGAAAATATTTACACTCAAGAACAAAACACCCTGTATTATTGTGTTTCGAAGTTTTATTGTGTTTTTATAATTTTTGTGCAATTTTAAATATGTATTTGAATTAAATATGGGAAGAAGTGGAAATTTTCTTGTAAATAGAAAGATAAAGCAAAAAAATTGGCAAGCAATACGATCAAGGTAAATTTCAAGCAACCGTAATGGTGGGTTGTTGGTACCCATTTTTTCCTTAGATTTTCGTAATTGAATAATTGCGTTATATTCGGGAATATTTCTAGCATATTCCGAAGTGACCTCACCAATTTCAAGTTTTTTGATTTTTATCGTGTTCCTTATACAAAGAGATCGGTGGGCTGGACTTCGGTTGGTCTGTTATAGGGCATTTTAGTGGAACTGCTTTTGCATTTTAATTTTTTTTAGATTTAGTGGTCACGTGCTATAGATGTGGTTTCTGTTCTAAAACCGATATTTTTTCAGCTGGTACTATTTTAGAAGGGCCTTAGAAATACTAAGTTAATCAATTAGGAGTTTTATCCAAGTAAACGGAATCACGCGATTTCATATATTTACGGGAAACATTTTATGCGAGATTTTTGAGAAATTTCATTCAAATATCCAAATCGGCCATTTTAAAAAGAATTTAGAAACCTTGAAAATGATGAATTCCATAAAATAACGTAAAATGTACTTGTTAACGTTTATACGCTTTTTGATACGTTTTCTCTAAAACTTCAATAACTCGACAAGGGGTGGCCGCCCAGAAATTTCCATAGTATCATTTTCAAGGTTTCTAAATTTTCTAGAAAATGTCCAATTTGGATTTGGGAATGAAATATCGAACAAGCACGTTTACAGTCTCAAATAGCAGCATATTTGTTTTCTTTTAAACAATTTTTGTTTTACTCAAAACAGCCCTCATAATAAACAAACTAAAATAAAACGGATTGCGAAAAGAAGACAAAATGTCCTTCAACTAGAAACTAAACTTTTTTGGAAAGGTGTTATTTCACCAGATACAAGCGTTCAAATCTGGGTATTTTTTCGAAGAAAATTTCTGTCCTGTTTTTTAAATAGTGCAGTGTAAACTGAAATAGTTTGCAATATCGTTTTTAATAAATTTTGTGCATTTAACCTACATTACCGATCTCTAAGAATATGTTGCAAACTATTTTACTATATACATGCCTGGATTAACCATTAAGCAATATAAGCACATGCATATGGCATCAAGAGAAAGAGGGCACCAAAAGGATTCAAAGAGTATTTACGTTTATTTAGTTATCTAATTGTAAAATAAAAAAATAATTAAAAATATAAAAAATAGATACTAAATCAATTTTTAACTAATAGATGTCGAGACTCCAATACCACCATCGGATTTAAACACTAATTTCGTCATAAGTTTAGACAATCAACTAATGGGAAAAAAAAATTTATAATTTAGTCATGCTTAGCTTTATAAAATAATTGTGGAAGACAATATTGAGACGGCTTTTCCAAATGTAGATATTAGCTTTCGGATATTTCTGACATTGATGGTCACAAATTATTCAGCTGAGCGTTCATTTTTGCAGTTTAAGAACTTTTATTTTATATGTAAACTTTGCTTTTATGAACAGTCAAATACCGACTTGACCAAGATTTAATCCCATTGAGTCATTACGAGAGGAATGTTCCTAATATTTCATCGCTTTATCAATTTTTTTAGTAGTTTACTTAGATCTTGCCAATTGTAACTTCAAGTAACCCCACAGGAAATAATCATATGGTGCTAAGTCGGGTGATGAGGGAGACCATTAATTAGTATAAACAAATGATAAGTTGTTTTGTTGAAGAATGCAAGTGTTTTCTTTGCCGTGTGTGGCGGAGCTGAGTCTTGGTGTAATAGCCAGTTAGGGATCTCCATTTGTTGTCCGTGACTACTAAAACTAAAAAAAATTATAATTTAAAAACAGTTCCTCCTTCAATGCCGCATAATAGGACAACTGAAGGTAAAACGCTTAAAATATATATGTTCGATTTATTTGTAGAAGGAACACGATAAAAATTAAAAATGAATACGCCAATTATATTATCTGAAAATTCCAAAAATAATTAAACTCATAAACCATCATTTTTTTAATTTATTTGCAGTGGGCGTTTTGCTAACAAACCAATTGAATTTAAAACGCAACAAATCAGTGAACTGGATGAAAATCAGAATATGCTTGTTTTATCTGATCAAAATAAAAAGGAATGCCATGATTTATCAGATGCAAATTCAACATCTGAACCTTTTCCTAAAAAACAAACTGATTTGAATGGTGAAAATTTCATTATCGAATTTGAGACAACTGAAAAAAATGTTCAAGAGGAAAACGTACCTACATTAAATGGCAAACGCATATTAGATATGCAGTACTTTTTCAACGAACTAATAAAAGTTAGCAATCACAATATGGCTTTCGGATGCTCCCTACAGAATTTAAAGTTTATAAGCGAGCGCAGAACCGGATTAAATTCCAAATTTTATTTTAAATGTAACATGTGCAATATAATTCAAAATATTTCGTCTGAAGGTCCCAACGATAAGAAACCACATCAAGACTTAATAAATTATCAAAGTGTTTTAGCTGGCATTTCAACCGGTATTGGATATCGACAAATAGAAGAATTTTTTGGTGTCATTGACATACCATACTTGGCACCAAATACATTCAATAAATTACAAAAACAGGTTCAGCGTGACATTCAAAAAGGTTGCGACCAAGAAATGTTTAAAGCTGCGATGGAAGCAAAACAAATAGCAATTGCAGAAAAAAAAATTTCGATGGTATCCCTCTAGTTTGCGTTCAAATAGATGGGTTTTATTCTAAGCGAACGTACGGACACAATAGTAATTATTCTTCACTTTCTGGTGTCGGAACAATTATTGCTCAATCTATAAAGAAGGTCATATGGAGTTCCGTTCGCAACAAATACTGCATTGTTTGTTGCAGTGCAGAATTGCAAAAGGTTAAACCTGAACATCATGAATGCAATTCGAACTATGCTGGCCCATCAACTGGAATGGAACGGGATGCTCTAGTAGAAGGTTTTAGAAAAAGAGAAGAACTTAATGGTATGCGCTACAATAAAATAATTGCAGATGGCGATGCCAGCGTATACGTAAAAATTTTAGAGGCTAAACCATACGCAAATACTCACATAGAGAAAATTGAATGCCGTAATCATTTACTTCGTAATTTTCGGAAACACGCCAAGGAACTATGTACTAATCGCACCCTATAATTCAACGAAAACTATTAGGAAATCAAATTAATCGTTGTTCCAAAGACATAATCTGCGCAATTAAAAAAAGGAAACTTTCCAAAAACATGCGTGTGAAGTTTATCCTAAACTTGTCCTAAACTTATCCTAAACCTTACAATTCCGTTACACTGTTAATTTTTTTGTTCCTAATAAATAAAATGACTGCCGTATATTTATTGAAACTAATTTCGACATTCTTTTTATTAAAAAAAAAGTTAAAATCCATAAATAAATATCGGGGGAATAGGGGGTACACGATCAAATAATTTAAATATAGTCATTCAACAGAATTTCACTTTAAATTTATTCCCGTCTCGAAGTAATTCGAGTACTACCATTCGTATGCGAACGAAATTATGATGGCTTACATAACGGAGCATTAATGGCAACAAAAATTTTTTGGGGAATCAGGGGAATAGAGGGTACATGAAGTCAAATTATTTAAATATAGTCATTCAACAGAATTTCACTTTAAATTTATTCCCGTCTCGAAGTAATTCGAGTACTACCATTCGTATGTCGATGAAATTATGATGGCTCACATAACGGAGCATTAATGGCAATCAAAATTTTTTGGGGAATCGGGGAATCCCCAAGGTAGACAGCGTAGATTATTATAATAATTTTAAGAACCGTTTAATTTGCTTAGGCAAATAATTTGATTTCATGTACCCCCTATTCCCCTGATTCCCCAAAAAAATTTTGTTGCCATTAATGCTCCGTTATATAAGCCATCATAATTTCATTGACATACGAATGGTAGTACTCGAATTACTTCGAGACGGGAATAAATTTAAAGTGAAATTCTGTTGAATGACTATATTTAAATAATTTGACTTCATGTACCCTCTATTCCCCCGATATTTATTTATGGATTTTAACGTTTTTTTTAATAAAAAGAATGTCGAAATTAGTTTCAATAAATATACGGCACTCATTTTATTTATTAGGAACAAAAAAAATTAACAGTGTAACGGAATTGTAAGGTTTAGTATAAGTTTAGGACAAGTTTAGGATAAACTTCACACTCATCCAAAAACTCGCTTCCAGAAAAAATTGAGAAACTTGCGCTTGACATTGCAAATATTCTTAAAATACCACGCTAAATGCCTTGTGTATGATGTCGACTCAAATGCCGTAGAAGGTTTCAATGCAATTGTCGCAAAATCTGTTGGTGGCAAAAGAATTAATTTTTCCCGTGGGCAATCATACACATCACGAGCAAAGTTCGCTGTATTACAACACAACAGTCAACGGGGACACTATAATCTAGCAAAGTATTCATCAAATTACAGTCCAAAAACGAGAATAGCAGAAATTGAAAAACGACGATTACTACTAAATAAAAGAGCCACCACAAATCAACCAAAACGGCAAAAAAGAAAATTAAAGTTTTCTGGAGAAGACTCTGAATATGGAAATCAAACCTGTCAAAGTTTGGATAAATCTACTGAATAGTATGCCGAACTTAGAAATGATTTTTTGAAAAAATTGAAAACGGAAGCTGCTGAGCATGAAAGAATTGAAAGATCAACTATAAACCAGTCCAATGAAGCGAAATGGTTTCAAGTACGTATGAGTCGTTTAACTGTTTCAAAATTTGGAGAAATATGCCGCAATAAAAACATCAAATTTCTGAAGAATAAGGTTTCAAATATCTTATATACTACTGCTATTTATTCTAAGCCAACAATATACGGGATGGAAAATGAAAAAAATGCGATAGAGCAATTTTCGAAAGAAAATAATATAGAAGTAGCGAAATGCGGTGTATTCATTTATCAAAAATATCCATGTCTTGCCGCGACTCCTGATGGAGTGATGGATTGATTGGGCATGATGGAATAATTGAAGTAAAATGTCCCTTTAGTGCCAAAGGCTTGCATCCACTAGAGGCTGTGAAATCAAAAATAATAAAATTCCTTGTCTATGATGAATATACCGGCAAAGTGACAATTAAAGAAAAACATCCTTATTATTACCAAATACAAGGGCAACTAGAAATTTCAAATCGAGATTACTGTTATTTTATCGTTTGGACACCAAAAGGACTTATTTCTTTACGAATAGCCCGGAATTCAGATTTTTTTTATCAAAATATGCTGCAGAAACTTCTGAGTTTCTACTTTAACTGTCTACTCAAAGAAATCATAGATGGTCGTCGTCAAAGAAGTTTGCCCTTAAGAGACTTTCCAGATAATCCAGAAACGGATTTTAGCAATGTCTTTAATTAAATATTATGCATTATTTACATTTAATTATTGTTATTATTTATTTTAAATTTTTTTTTTAGTATGTATATAGAATTTATATAAATTTTATTTCTGTTAGAATAAATGAATTTTTATTTGAACATAAATAAAAATGAGTATATTGTTGCTTTTAGAGCAGTGTAATAATTTCCACTCATTTGAATTTTGAACAAAATGGGATAAGTTCCTTGGTAATTGGCCATATTCCAAAACTTCATTCAAAAAGCATTTCAGAGTCCCATTTCTATCATACATGCTGAATTTCATTAAAATCTTATCAAAAATGGCCAAGTTCCTTTCTTATACCTATATAGGCCATATTCCAGAACTTAATCTAAAAATCATGTTAGAATTACATGTCCATCGTGCATGCTGAATTTCGACAAAAAATACGATTAAAAAAACCTTTTGACTTATTTATTTCCTTTATAATCCCTAATTCAACTGAACTATAAAATGAAAAACGTAATCTAAGGGCTAAAAAACCTTATTTTTATTTTAAATAATTTTTAAGCCGCGGTGGTAAATCATTTGCTAGTCATCAAATAAAAATAATATTCAAGATTTTTCATTTCCGTATAGTCAATTCCTTTACTTCCTGCTTTTCTAATTTGCGGCGCAGCGGAGTAATATGAATTTTCCAAAAACTTTACTAAAAACAATATTAGACGAATGGCAACATGAATATAAAAATTATGGACAAAACCAAAATATCCCGTAAAAAAACTTAAAATTTATGAAACTTATTTGTATGTTATTATTTTTTATACATTTTTAGTAAAAATTTTATTGCCGTCGAATATTTCATTCATATTTTCTCTTCTTATATTAATTAAAGTGAAAAGAAATAAGCAAATGTGAATTCGACAAAAACACAAAGCATTTACAACTTTGTTTGGGTTTTTCGTTTTTTTTTTTTATCTATATGTATGTATATATAATAAAATAACTAGCCGTAAAAGCGAAAATCGTTTTGCATATTTTTTATAATTTAGTGTATGTAACTCCATCTATCGTTAGTAAAAATATTTAATATATGTGTCTTATGAGGTAAAAATGCTATGACGTGTTTTCTTGTATTTGGCCCTTAAATGCCAACGAAGAAAAAGGAGTGGGCCGACTAAGGCAGGTATAAATATATTTATGAAAAAAGCTCCAGTCAAGTTATTCATTAAAAACGATCTAAAAACAAACAAAAAAACTCAATTAAACTTACCCTAACATAACTAAACGATAACAATTCCGTGGCGGCGGTTGACTATCATCACATGAGCCAGTACTACCGGGACTAGGCCCTGGTCCCTGTGTCACATCATCCGATTGATGGCTATTCGTCTCCGATGAAGTATTATTTTTCCGCCCGCATAACCAACTAGCACAACGATGTATCCGATTCGAACATTCCATTGTAAATGAACTAATTTTATCACCAAACTCCATGATATGATGTTTTGTACGGCTACATGGTGTTGGTATTATTGTCTGTTGCTGTGGCATTGGTTGATGTATTACCGATTTTTTTTGATTTGTTGAATTACTATTATTATGCTTATTATTGCTCGTCAGAGTCAAATGATTTTCAAATGATAATTTTTTTTCATTTTCTAACTTTGGTTCTATTATTTGGACCGGAATCTTGAGTTTTTTATTACCTTCTTCCTCTTTTAGTAGAATAGTGATGCTGTTATTGTGCTCTTCAATTTAAAGGGGAACTTTTTTTTCTGTGTTAATTGTTCGTGCTGTTTTTAATATTTTTACAGCCAATTAAACAATATTATTTTTCAAAATAATTTGTATGTTGTTGTTCCTTCGGTAGTGTAATTGATAAAATTACAAAAATTTAAGTTAGTGATAGTACGGTAAACTAATTAATTTTGTTGTTGAATATTCCATTGGTAATATAACCTGGAAAAAATAATTAAAAATAAAATTAGATTATGTGTACTTTTGACTGATTGTATTTTAAATGAAAACAAACTAAACGAAGTATGATAAACAGAATCGACTTTAACAAAATACCCGTAAGAATTTTGTAGAATACGATAAAAAGTAAACATGTTTGTGTTCCACCACATTCAGCAAATATTCTGTTTGGGAAAATTTACTTTTAACGATAATTTGTATGTTTTCTGATATCGAAACATTATGCTAACTTTTAATGATCAGTTTGTTATTTTGTTACACAAACATCATTATTCTATATTATCGAACATATAAAATTGAAGGAAATTCTCTCCAAATAACTTTACCATACGAATCATAAAATTTGTATATTTGCATAATTTTGTTTGTTCCAAAAAGATTTCAAAATAATATTGAAACTTTCCTAATTTAAAAATTTAAACACAAAAATAGCTTCTGTCAAACAACTACAAAAAAATAAAAAGATTCTATTCGAAGAGAATCTGAATTTTGCATAATTTTTAAATCTCTTGTTTCGTACAGTCCACATTAAACGATTTTGTGCGAGGACGTAGGAGTGTAGGACGTTGAATATTATCTATCAAATAAATTTCTCATAACTGTTTGCAAGCTGGAGAACAGTTTAAGTATAATAGAGTTAAAAAAGCAAAATCTAATCTAACAAAACTTTTTTTTTTATTATACCAATTTCCTCCTGTCTCAGTTATCAGATCGAAAAAGAAATTCAACAAAAATTCTGTCTGTTTTTGTTGTTATAGTGATACAACATAATTTTCGTGTATTCCACGTTTATGTATTATTATACATAATTGATTTTCTTTTTTGGAATTTTTACATCTTCTACATTTCATTGTAATTCTATATAGATTGCACGCAGATATAAAACGTGAACACAAGTTCTTTTTACTAATCACAAAAAGCATTTTTAGCAGAGAAAAAAACAAAACTACTGTACAAAGAAATTATTGTCACAAAAAGTTTTTGTCAACACAAAACACATTCATATATACATACACAATATACAACATTATTACATATTTCATGCATAGACCGGCATACAAAAAAAATTATAGCATATAATATTAATGAATTCCGTAAACTGTTGTGAAGTTTCGAAATATAAAAATCTTGGAAAAATACGAGATGGGAAATTCATTACAGCCCATGCTATAAACTAAAAATCTTTTATTTTCCAATTAAAATAAAATGAAATCTGTTAAACACGGATTTAGATTCTGTTGTTATGGGTTTTACGTGTATATTGTGCTTTTCGGAAACGTCAATCTTTATAAACCAACAACACACTGACGCGAAAATAATTTCAATTCGATGTAGAATTTTTATGTCAATACTAAACATACATATTAAATCGTATATTCGCTGGATTTATTTGACAATGCACGTAGATGTGTTATTTCCCATTTGAGTTATGTAATGTGGAGAATTTATTATTAATTACTGCCTACGAACGAGAGATTTAATAATGTAAAAACTAAATGACGCCTTCATCACGGAAATACACCAACCATAATTAAATTATTACATGTAATAGAGATCTAATATTATCCCTAGCTAGGCCTAAGGACCACGTAACAGGACGTTTGGCGTCGAACAAACGTCAATGCATCTGTGCATGGCGAATTAACAAGACATTTCGAAGAAAGTAAAAAAGTAAAAAAAATTCTGGAGTATGGTTTCTGCCACCCAAAAACAATAGGAAGTGTTTATTTGATCGGCATCCAACTAAAGTATTATATCTCGACCAAAGGATTTTATTTCCTGAAATTTATGGCAGACTAAGAAACACCAGCCCTAAATCATAAGAATATGGAGTTGTTATTGTTGTCGTAACATCAAATTCAAACCAACCTGTTCCTGCAACTCATTCATCTCTTGGGCTGTTACACAAATAATTGATTTAGCCTATAGGTGTACATCTTTGGTACAGATATACCAGCAAAAGAGTATCAATTAGAAGACTAGAAACAACGGATTTTGTATGTTGATGGATATGATTATGAAATTCGTCAAATACGTACGCATAGAATAAAGTGCTCAAACAAGTTGAGATATTCCCTTTTTTTAGACAATATTTTTTCTAGAAATTCCATTATTTACAGTGACGAGTTAATTAAGTTGCCAGTTGACATCATAACCCAGAAATTTATTAAGAGTGGAGGAGGGGGGGGGGGGGGAGGGGGGATTTCTTAAACAAAAAATAATTTCTTTCAAGAAATATTGCATATGAGTATTTATTTAATTTCAATTTTTTATAATTTTATATTGACTCGTCGTGACACTAAGGCCAGTTCATCGAAGACACGTTTTATTGATATATCCACATCTCTGTGAATATTTAATAATGCCAATCGATTTAGCCGCTTGTCGCCGATTGTGTTTCATAGGTAATTCTTAAGGCGACTGAGCTTCCTGGAATACTTCAATTGGAGCAATTTTCCGGTTTAACTGTCCTCCTTCTAAAAGTCTAACAAATATTTTGTGCTAATTTTGTTATTGTAGGTAGAAGCAGTCAAGATCTACCTGATCGCCATTTAACCATTTTAATTAATTTCGCTAAGGTTGTCGAATTTCCGGCTTCGTGCAGTTCAAAGTTTGAGAAAGAGACGACATTTTTGATAGTCACTGACGGCTCAAGGTACCGGGTACCCCGGCCGTTGCCCGGGGCACAATCCTGCTTGGGGTGCAATCCAGATTCTTCGAAAATAATAAAATTGGGGAATATATTCACTTTCCTTTAGCAGGGACATTCTTCTTTAGAACCATTTCTTATCCTATTTTGATAAAATTCAGCATGCTCGATGCAAATGGGATTATAAAATGATTTTTAAATAAAGTTCTGGAATATGCCCAATTAAGAAGGAACTTGGTCATTTCCTATCCGATTTTGATGAAATTCAGCATTTCCAATGAAAATGGGATTCTAAAATGATTTTTAGATAAAGTTCTGGAATATAGCGAATTATGGAGGAACTTACCCATTTCTTATCCGATTTTGATGAAATTCAGCCTGCACGATGGAAATGGTATTCTAAAATAATTGAACCGTCTAAAGAATAGGCAAACTTCATCATACTTGGCCATAGGGGAGTTCCCAAGAATAATTACTTATCGACAAATCACTTATCACGGATGTCATTAAGCTTAAGACTTATATTGTAACAGCTGCTTCTTCATCAACTGCAACAACTTCAACAATAAAAACCTATATCGATAGATACATCATTAAACAATCGACGCTTGAGAGTAAAACTAAAATTTTGAAGAAAATGAAAAGTTTAAAAACTCTATCTACAAACAACCTCAACTTTAATTTCAAAACATCTACACCGAGTCGTATATTTACTATGCATAATTTAACAGCTTACCAGTCGTTGTTATATAAAGAAGCGAAGCAAGTTAAGCAGGAGCTCAATTTTCACTTCTTATAGATCAAGGATGATAGTAGACGAATTTTTCGTGCCTAACCGCTTCACTAGAACCTCACCATTTCACAACATCTGAAGTATTTTTTTGGTATTTTTGTTGGTAATTTGTTTCGTAATACGATTCACGTTACGTGGAGGTGGAATTGTTTTTTGTAATTTAGATTATTTTCAAACCATACGTAGCTAAGTGTTAGAATTTTTTTTATTTAACATTTTTTGAGGTTTTAATTTATTTCAGTTTTTTATTTGTTTTTATTTTATTATTAGATATTTTATTTATAATAATTTATTTTTAGTAACTATTTCAAATATTTTTACTTTATTTTACATTATAATGCGACATTTATTATTTATTTGCGTTATTATAAAATTTATTTTATGGTTGCATACCTACATATTATTTTTTTGGTTTTGTCAATGCCATTATTTTCAAACAATTTATTTTCGGATATTTTATGGTTAACACTTTAATGAATTCAAACAACACCTTCAATTTTTCAATTGTTCATCAGAACATTCGTAGTTTACATGAGAACTTTGATAAATTTATTTCTAATTTATATTAAGAATATTAGAAACAAGAATGTTATTATTGTGGGTGATTTTAATATAAATATTCTAAATTTTCCTCATTTCGAGTGATATGTTTTTAATGTCATCAAATGGCCTTCTATCATTAATTAATAAACCTGCAAGGATAACAAATCATTCTTCGACATGTATTGATCATTGTTTAGTCCGTTCTGATTATTCTTGTAGGGTTTCTGCGTCGTTATATAATTTATTGCTGTCGGATCAGCACTTAATGTAGTTTAAGAAGTAGATGGTACTGCTAATGTCTTATAGAAAAATGATATAACCTCTAATGCTCGAAGTCTTGATAATTTTGTGTTTCTACTAGGATCTCCACGTTTGATTTTTCTAGATTACTCGATGAAAGTGATCCGGTTATCATTTAATGAATCACAATTTCTTTTTATGGTGAACTCCATATCTAATTCATGTATTTCTAATATCATTCAATATATGTAATTCTAAAATTCAACTGAAATCCTGATTTTCTTTCCATTTGATAAATTTAATGGCTAAGAAAACGAAAATTAGTAAAAAGTGTAAGACGCATCCTGCAAATAAAGGGCTTCAAAAATATTTTCTTAAACTAGCCGCCCGATTCTGACGCCCAGTCACTGATCCAAAAACAGTCTTAGGTAAGACTTTTTCTGTTAGTTGAGACTTTTGTGTTAGTTAAGACCCATTTCGTATCCTACAAGTAATCTTAGCTGTCATTAGTCTTACAAAATAGTCTTATGTAAGACCAACAATTTTGATGGTCTTAACGGTCTTAATTTGACATTCTCTTGTAAAATGACGACGCTTTTACAACAAAGTGTCATCATAAATTGTATGTATCGACATAAAAGCATTTAAATATGTTTGTTTATTTATTTTCCAATAGTGTAAATATCTCAAATTTAAGATGAAAAAAGGGCTGAAACCTCACGAGGTGATCAGAACTTCGGTTTTTGGTATCTTCAATGGGGGGGGGGGGAGGGGTAGCATTTACTTGGCCTTATTCCAGAGCTTTATTCAAAAATCATTTTAGAATTCCATTTCCATACACATATCAAATTTCATTATGATCGGTTAAAGAATAGCCAAGTTCCATCCTACTTGGCCATATTCAAGAACTTCATCCAAAACTCGTTTTAGAATTCCATTTCCAACACACATGTCAAATTTCATAATAATCGGTTGAGAAATAGGCAAATTCCATCATACTTGGCCATATTCCATGGCTTCATCCAGAAACCATTTTGGAATCCCAGAACTTCATCCAAACAACATTTTAGAATCCCATTTCCAATACACATGGCGATTTTCATCGTAATCGGTTGAGGAATGGGCTAGTTCCATCATACTTCGCCATATTCCAGAATTTCATCAAAAATCATTTTTGAATCCTATTTTCAACGCACATGTCGAATTTCATCTTAATCAGTTGAAAAATAGGCAATTCCATCATACTTGGTCATATTCCAAAAGTTCATCCAAAAGTCATTTTAGATTCCCATTTCAGACACACATGTAGAATTTCGTAATAATAACCCGGGTTTTTATCAAATGTGATGAACCCGAAAACCCGGGTTTTTTACTTAAAACCCGGATTTATTTTTCAAAATAAATTCTGTTCAAAATACATTATAAAGATCCTAATCATCTTAAAGAACTCTTACAAATTAACTTAGGTCTATTGAACGATTTTCGAAATTTACTATCCTAATTAAATTAACGATTGAAGTATTAGGACGGGAGGATCCCACTTTTTCTTTAAGAAAATTTGAATTTAAATATGGACTAAAACTGCTAGATGCGCTCAAAGTAATAATTATGGAACGTAGAAATGTCAATTTAACGTGTTGATAAATTGATTTTTGATTTTTTACGATTAAAATTTTGCATCAAGGACTTATTTAATTTAAACAAATTTAACATATTTTTTTAATTTACTTTACGATTGAACTGTTACTGTTGGTACTTCATGAATAAAATTGGATTTCTGACTTCTTATTTTAAATATTTTCGTCATTTTAATGAAGTTATACAAAACCCGGGTTTAACCCGGGTACCCGGGTTTAAGCATTTTCCAAACCCGAAAACCCTGGTTTTAAAATTTCCGGATTTTTGCAAACCCTACTCAGTACATCCTAATCCAACCCCAACTCAACTCCAACTCAACTTCTACTCAACCCGCAAATTGACCCCTAACCTAACCTTCAAATCAATTCCCAATTCAATACCCAATTCAATAATCAAACCAGCATATTATGAGCCTATTTTTTAATTCAACCTGAGCGAGCAGTGCGTTGTCAAAATAACATACTACGTTTTTTTATTCAACCAGACTAATTTTACTCTACACACTGTATTTTTTAATGTTAACTGAACATACTCTGAGCTTACTCCGTTTGTAAATTTTTGCTCTGAAATTAATGTAAGTGTAGAGAAAAAGCAAAACATTTAAAAACAAATATTTTTATAAAAACAGATTATACCAAATTAATTTTTATAGAAACATATACGCTCTGGCTACATTGGACAATTTGACACTGCCCGTACTCTATACTCTGTTTACTCGCTCGGGTGAATTAAAAAATAGACCCTATATAAAAAAATCGTAAATTTTTATATAACCAGGTATTTTGGGTCAATTAGTAAGGCTGGCACCCCACCCTCTGGACATACAGTCTACAAAAGCTTTTCAAATATCCGCTTTGACCATAGAAACATATTGGCGAAAAAAAATTCAAAATCGGCAAGCCGTTCTCGAGATACCACTGGTACAGACATCTAGGCGTCCAGACCGGACATTTATTTTTTTTTGCTTTTTCAGTCTCAAGGACTTTCAAAACGTCGAGAAAAGTGGTTTTGGACCAACCAAATGTTTCGTCATTTTTGACAGGATTTCAATACTTTGGTCTTTTTAGACCGAAGTAAAACTAATGAAAATTAGGAAAACATTGGTGTTTGACAGGTCTACAAACGTTTTGGAGAATTTGCAACCAAAAAATTCAGACTGCTAAGACAGTCTTAGGAGTCTTAATTTCAGAATCGGGGGGTAGGCGAAAAAGTTGATGATAAAATACTTTCTGACAAATACTTTCGCTCGAATAAGCAAGCTATGGCAAGCGAATAAGTTGTGAACATTTTTGTAGAGGAAAAATATAATTTAAATGTTAAATGGATGCCGTAAAAATTGAAATTGGTGCATTGGAATAACAGTTAAGATAAGTGGATTGTTTTAGAAAAGGAAAACTAACAAAAAAAGTAAAATCAGACTTTGTTGAATCACCATTCACCAATATGGTTAAGTTGACTTCTATCTGACCCAGGTTCTGTCCGGACATGGATGTTTCCAGTCACACCAGTATAGGTATGGTAATGATGATATGCCCGAGTGTCCAGACTGTAAGGGAGGGAATGTAGAACATGTGTTTTCTTCCGCTATTGATGCCAGGAAGCTGAATAAAAACTATCAAGTAGAAGGCTTAGACAGCGCCCGACTCCGGGGGACATCATCTTACGCAAGGTGGACTCAACTGATTACTGGTCTATTATTTGGAGCTTCGCAGCAGAAACTTTGGTTAAGTTACGGTGTCTAAACAATAGTTAAAACCAATAGTGGTTCATAGCATTATAATTGGATGAAGAATAGATAAATAAAATAAAGAAGGTCTAATCTTGCTAAACTCACCTTCCGAAGTAATACTTAACGGTGTTTATGAGGGGACCAACGCCTAATGAAGGGAAAGTGTTTTTTAGCCGGTCAAAAAACGGCACTAATATTTGCACGGGTAGTGTATCTCGAAGATTTTCACCCACTTACAGATAAAAAGACACACACACATACACAAACTTTCACCTTCTCACTTTTACCTACTCACTTTCCCACACACACATACACACATACACACACACAAACACGCATAAAAACACACACAGACACACACACACACACACCCACACTTAAACAAACAGACGCATACATACATATACACACACAGTTACACACATACATACACTTCACGAAATCTTAGATTTTATAATTCTTCAAAAAATTAATTCTGCAATTAATTTTTATGCGGCAAGAAAATTAATTGCAGAATTAATTTTTTGAAGAATTATGTGAAATAGAATTTTGTGAAACAGAATTATGAACAGCGGAATTTTGTAAAGCAGTATTTTGTGAAACAGAATTTGGTAAAACAGAATTTTGTAAAATAGAATTTTGTACCCAACCCGAATTTTTTAATGAAGAAATACCAAATGGGTCTTCTGTTTAATGACCAACTAATAAGAATCGCTGTTAAAATGAAAATTTTAGTTGGTGATAGACTGGCAAAAGAAAATATTAAAATATTGAATTACTTGAAGCAACAACAAAACTTGAAAAAAATTAGCAAAAGTGGGTACAAAAACAGCAAACCGATACAAATTAAATTATTCTTGTGCAATCCATTTAAAAAAATACACAGCAACTTCTCTTCTATCATATAGCAAGCAATCATCCTTCTTAATATAATTATTATTAATTCTTTTTTATTTATTATTATTAACGTTTTGTTTTCTTTGATGGTTATTATTATTTTTACTATTATTATTTATTGTGTTGAGCATCGATATTGAATTTCAAAAGAATCATGAATATTTCCTAGATATAAACCAGTTTATTAGAGAGTTCTATAGAAGGCATTGACGTATTGTATTGTATATAAATGTTAATCGGCTCAAGAACAAAATTGAATATATAGAAGAATTTATTTACTCAAGTATAATAAAGGTAGATATAATTATTCTAACTGAAACATTTTTAAGCAAATCAGAAACCAAATTTTTAAATTTTTCGGGATATAGGGGATTTCACTTAAGTAGAGATAACAGGCCCGGTGGGGGTATTTAAATTTATTGTGAAAGCGAAATGTCATTTGAGTTGTTATACTCTGAATCTTATTTAGAAAATGATGTTATTGTTTTAAAATCTAAACTACTTAAAATTTCAATAATAGGTGTTTAGATCACGTGATTTCTGATTTGAATAATAAAATGTATATGCTGTTAGATGACATTCTAATAAGTGATCACAGATTCATTTTGATAAAAATTTTAAAAAATAAACCACCTAACAACAAGACTAGAATAGAAATTATTGATGAAAGGGCTGTTGTAGATAGTATAAGGAAACTGAATACTGATAATATTGATGTTGATACTTTTTTTTTAGCGTATTTCAGGAATTGATTTTGGCTAATACAAAAATAAAAGTTGTGTCACCGAAAAATTCAAGCTTTAAAAAACCTTGGTTTCATAACTATATTTAAATAATTATAAAAGAGAGAAATAAATTCTACAAACTTTATAAAAGTTACTTATAGACAACGTTTATTTTAAGGAGTATTTTATTTCTACAAAAGAATAGTTCGGAAAAAGATTTTTGAATTGAAAAAGGAATACTATTCAAATCGCCAAACAAATCAAAAAATAATGTGGTCGCTTATAAAAGAAATCTTAACAAATACACTCTGCAAAGATACTCATGCAGTTCCAGAAATTGAAATTTTTAAAGATAATACGATCAATGATTTACTAGTTAAAAATGTAGTCACAAACCGCCCAAATTACATTTCTATAAAAATATTGCCTTCACATTTTTTAATGAATTTTGAGCCTACTGTTGAACGTGAAATTTAAAAGCTCATTGTCAGCTTAGATAGTATATGTGCTAAGGGGTGTGCTGAAATGTCGGTTACTATGCTGAAATTATTGCAAAATAAGATATTTATCTCTCTGTCGACCTGGATAAACTTGTCTTTTTTTAATGGGTTATTCCCTAATTCGCTAAAGATAGCTCGACTTACTCCGATTTTTAAATCAGGAGAAAGAACAAGTTCATCGAACGACAGGCCTATCCCAGCCATGCCGGTAATCTCCAAAATTTTTGAAAGAGTTATTCACAATCGTCTGTTGGAGCATTTAAATGAAAATAATTTATTAAATAAAGACCAATATGGATTCCTGCCAAAAAGTACCACGTTATCGTCATCACTGAACTTAACAGAGAAAATATACAATAGCCTTGAAAGCAAAAAATGCACAGCAGTGTTATTCATTGATTTACAAAAAGCGTTTGACTGTGTTAATTTCATTATTTTAATAGAAAAACTAATCAGTGTCGGTATCGGCGGGAACTGCTTAAAATTGATCCACAGTTACTTAGAGATTCGCAAACAATATGTTAGACATAAATCAAGGTCGTCATCTTTTCGTCATCGTGCATTTTGAATTTTAAAAAAAGATAATTTTGTAGCTAGTATCAGATGGCTCAATAAATAATATTGTGTTTAGAGCCTTGAATGGGGAAGTGCATTTGTGGGTGTTAATGTTGGCTACACGAATTAAAAAAGGCTGAATTAAAAATGTACATCAAAACTGAATTAAAAATGGTGATTTTAGTATGAAGAATTGGAACCATTTTTAATTCATTTTGAATAAATAAAATCTGTATTAAAAATGTTGTTTCAGACAAAAAATCGAAAATTGAAAAAATGAATTAAAAATCGAACTTTAACAACAAAAAAGACAATTTTATTTCATTTTTTTTTAATTCATTTTCAAAATGAATAAAAAAGGCCCATTTTAAATACATTTTTCAACACATTTTTAATTCATTTTCAAACTGAATAAAAAAAGGTCCATTTTTAATTCATTTTAAAAAGTTAACAAAAAAATAATTAAAAGTTCAATAAATTGTAGCGGCTCATTCATATTTTTATATAAACGAAACATTTATTTATATAAATTAAATTCATTTTACCACTACAATACGGGGTTAATGCATGAAATCTCTTTTGCGTGACAACTGACATCTAGCAAAAAGTATCTGGTCAACAGAAAATATAATTCGAATATATTTTCCTCTGTGCTCCATCTCGGTTGTGTTAGCACAACGAAGACTGGTATGCGATTCGTCTCGTATGCCAACACCAAATCATGTAGCCAATACTTTCACCGAAACAAAACAATTTAGTGTTGGGGTTATTTATTGTTGGTAACATTAATACACACAGAAGTATTTTAGCAGCACTAAGAATTGTGTTTATTTTGACAACGCTACGCCATGTTGTTTTCATTATATTTTGTTATTCCAAAACTATAAATAAATGAGAAAAGTGCGAATACATTTTATCCATATATAAAAATGAGACGTACACATTAAAACTTTTTTTTTCTTTCAAAATGCTACTATGATCTTTTAAATGTTGAGCAACTTTTACGAAAAATGATAAACAGGTTCATTTTTCGATTTTTTCCATTTTTTCCAAAAAAAAACTTTTGGATTGCGGTAAATAGCATTTTTTTTTTTTTTTTTTTTTTTTTTTTTTTTTTTTTTTTTTTTATATATCTCTACACTTTTCTGGGGCTCAAGGCACTCCCGACTCTTTCGCAGTTAATTTTTACCGTCCTACTTTTACGCAGTAAGCCAAATTGAGGACGTACGGCTATAGACCCGCTTTCGTATAAACCACCTGCACATTGCATTGCTTCATGCCAACCTATAGTGCTGACATGAAAGGTGGGTCGGCCCATGGATTCTGCACTCTCGACAGGGGGTCATAGTTGTGTTCATCGTCATCCCCGATCGTAATCGGATGATGAAAAATCCCTTTTGCATCCAGCCCCTATCGGGATTCGAACCCGGTACCTCCCGCTCCAAACGCCACAGCTTTAACCACTGAGCCGGTTGGTCGGTGCGGTAAATAGCATTAAATAACACATTTTGCATATGCCTCTTCATAATGGAAGGAAATAATAATAAAATGTATACTTTTAACGTACATCTTGTGTCTTTTAAAATAGAGCAATAGATTAAATGTAAATCAGCTACTAGTTTCCTATAGATCGTGATATTTGTTCATTTTAGTACCGCAATTGTCGCTAGTCTGAATTATCTTTTCCATAACAAATGAGGTAATTTACACTAGCGCACCTAGCGTAAATGATGGCGAAGTTGATGTTTAGTACAAGTGCTAAACATGATCTATTGTATGATAGATGTACTAAAAATTGACTTTTGTATGCGTCCATGCTAAAATACAAATTTTTATTGTGTGTCTTTACTCATAAAAGGGAAAATCTGTAGTCTCGATAGCATATCTGGATAAAAAGCAAGATTTTCATGTACAATTAATAAGTTGTGTAATTCAAGGAAATGAATTACAAACGTTAAACTGTTGAATAAAATGTTATTCTTGATTAAAATAAACTGAATCAATTGCAGTTTAACCACAAAAATAGAGAACATCTGGATGCGATCTATTGAGATCTATCGAGACTTATAAAAAAACACGGCTTATATATTGTTGATTTTTTTTTCGCGTTAATATTTTGCGCGTCCATTTTTTTTGGATTTACACAAGTGGTAATTTATCTAGTGACAAAAAAAAAAACATTTGTAAATTAGTTTTAAAAATAATAAATCGAGATATTTCTCGTTTCTTCAAAATAAAATTAAAATTGTTAAAATTATCTCGAACAATTAGAGTGTTTTAATTATAATTGTGAAGGTGAATAATCATCGGGAATATACGTACCGTTCGCCCTTTTACAGCGGCGATTTATACAGCTTCTACAGGCTATAAAATTTTATTTTTATGTATTTTCATTAATGAAAGCAATAATTACAAACATTTAAATAAAATTGGAAATATTTTATTTTATATGAATTTTAAATTAAAACTTAAAAAATTGAAATTAGTTTTAAAATATTCTGGAAAATGGAGATCCCTAATTTAACTTAGAATTGTAGAGGCTAACGGCTTCGGTAACTCTCACGGGCACGCGGGAGGTCGCTTCGCTCCCCCCCGCTTAGCCCTCCAAGGGGCTTTAGATTTCAACTTCGGGGGACGTAGGAGCCGGGATAGGCAAACATGTCGCACTGCGTGCCGCACGTAGGAGCGGATTATATGGAATCTATTAATGACACTGCAACATTTTATAATTTTATATCGATCCCCATCAAATATTAAATAATTTGTATCGATTAAATTTAATTTTTTGGCTAGAAGTTTTTATTTTTTTTTATTACTAAAAATTATTTTTTTCTGTTCCAAAATATTATATTTGTTGCCAATTTATTATTTTTGATGCTAATGTTTGTCGCCAAAAATTGTTTCTTGTATGCCCGTTTAAATTGTCCCTTTTCTAAACACATTTTTAATTCATTTTTAAACTGAATAAAAAAAGGCCCATTTTTAATTCAGAAAAATACCTTTTTTAATTCAGCCTTTTTTAATTCGTGTAGCCGTTAATGTTATGTCCATTTGGATTGCAGATCGCCTTCGTTAATTAAAGGTTTCGAACCAAAAGCCATCTGTATTCTCTACGAAACCGATCTATTTTATAGAGCGATACCTACTAAATCATTTGTCTCTAAAGGAACAAATGCACATGACTCCAAAAAATGCAAGCAGCGAATCACCCTAATGTTGTCTGTCAATGACATTGGGCAAAAAGCGAACCACATTTAATCAACTCGAAAATTTGATAGAAAAATGTTCAAAGAGTAACGAAAAATTATTTTGGTGTTGGACAATGCAGCAAGCCATTCAAGAGATGTTCAGCTTAAAGCTCTTAAGTTATTATTTCTACCGGCAAATACCATAAGCATTTCTAAACCGCTTGATCAGGGTATCATCCGAATTTTAATTTGCATTATTATATGGAGACCGCTGACAATTTGGATGAACTGTTACTGATGAAACAAATTACTTTGGCTGATGTGATTAATTACGAGTATGTAAAAGAAGCTTGGCAAAACTACAGCGAAAAAACAGTTGAAAAATGTTTGGCTAAATATGGTATGGTAGCATGGAGTTCCAATATTGACACATACTTAAATGAAAATATAGAAATAGAAAATGATTTATTCTCTATCGGTAATTGCGAAAATTTAGAATTAAATTTTGAAACCGACTTCGAATTAGATTTCGATTGAAGGTCACCCTGGGAGAACAATGACTGTAAAGCCGAACTATTAAATACGGATCAAAATGTTTGTGGAACAATTGAAAGCACTAGTCTTACAAAACTGGTCCTTAATTTATTGAATGGAAGTTGTTATACCATTTTTGTGAGTGTGAACGAATTCTACAAATAGCAATCATAAAGCATAAAGTCTGTTCATCAAGGCTTAACCAACATGTTTTCATTCGAACGGGTAGAATTTCACTTAAATTCATGCTGCTCATGTTTTATTAATTTGATTAAATAATTTATTTTATCTTAAACTTTATATTTATTTATAATTTTATCTAACAATTGAACTGTCATTTTTATGAAATTATAGAAACGGCTTAAGGAAGTTTCACTGTACATATATGGTTGGTATAATTTATTATCGACTCGATTATATTACAGAAAAAAATCATATAAAAACGGTATATGAGTGTTATTGAATAACATGAACATCACAATTCACAAACCCCAAAAAACAAATTTAACTCATCTTATTGCGTTCTTGCTTTTATACATATACATTACACATATAAACCGCATATATGTTATAATTTAATAATATTGACAAAATATTCGATTTCATTTCAAATCTCTCGTTCTCGAAGAAGAAAATAAAACAAAGTACCGAACAAAAATATTCATCTTATGTACACCGAATTTGTCTTATTTATTTAATGGCATACTTAAAAAACATCATCAACGGAATTACTCGAATCCTATCTACTCGAAATATATCCTCATACAGTATCGATCGCCTAGAATTAAAACAAAATTTTTTTTTGAGTAATATCTGGAAAATGAAAGCCCCGTTTCATTATTTTTAATAATAAGCTTTTCGTAAAAAACTTGATTGATATGTTTTCGAAAATAAAAACGTCTTTTGCTTTGTACCATCTTATGAATTTTGAAATATTATGCAGAAGACTGTTGAACAAACAAACATATCCAATTTAATTACAGATTATTATGTTACAAGTAAGTAATACGTTTCGGCGAACAAAACATTGTTTCATATTACCCAGCAAAATTTTTTTTTTAGCTTTGATAATTTCGCTGAAATTTTATGAAAGTATACTTATTCTATTGAGTAGGTATAATATGATACCTGAAAGCAATATATTCTAATAAATTTGTTATGTTAACAATATTTTTATACATCAGATGTAATAAACAACCATTTCGAAAGACTTGAGTTATTTTTCAATTACAATTACCGAAGAAATCAAAGCCACATCGAGATGTGGCGGAATATTTATTTATTTATTTAACCCTTAACAAAAAAGTACATTACGTGAATGTAATGTAATTTTTGGTGGAAAATGTGGGAAATGAAAATTGATACTTCCCGCATAAGAGGAATGTCTTTTTATTTTGTGTCTTATTTATATAACACAATATAACATTTTTAAGGGGAGATATCTCTATCCTTATACCCTTAGTAACAATGTACAAAATGTTATCAAGCAAATTGTCAAAATGTATACATAATAAACAAATAAAGAAATTAATTTTGTTGGTTCGCTATGCGCGAGTTCAATCTCAAAAATTGATTTCTTTATATGGTGCACAGTGGAAAACTTTTTTTGTTTTAAAATGTATGTATATTATATATGTATGTATATATCTTTAAATAACACATTTTGTATGTACCTAGTTCGTTTTGTGCAAAATGTGATAAAATTATGTTGAGCGAGTAAGTATTTACATACCACCCCCGCAGGTTTCGTTTAGAATTTAAATGATATTAATTTTAAAATAAGAAAATTTCTCTTGTGGGAGAACCAGCAAAATACAATTTTCTTCATCCAAACGAATAGTAAATATTTTATTTTGAACTAAAAAAATATGTGTGAATTTAGTTAACAGGTAATATATTTATGTAGTTATATTGAGGTGTGAAAAAATATATTGTTAACATGGAGTATTACTTAGCGAGAGTATATTTCATTGTAATACATTGTCTGACATTTTCAAGATATAAAAACTTAAGTTTTGATGGGGACAAAGGGTCACAAATCAGGATTTTCTAATTTGGAATGACAACCATTTAACATAACCGGTTCAGAACATTTCCTTAAAACTATGCCGTTGATGAGAATAAATAAACCAAAAAGCAGACACAAGGATAAACAAAAATGTTAAGTTAAGATACGAACTGTAGTATTTCAATATTACCAATTCATCACACTAACCACTTTGACTGAGACCAAAAGGAATATATGAGTCTGTATTCATCTTCAATTGATTCCACTCCAAAAAGCTGACATTGTGCACAATAGTACTGTGTACAATAGTATACATTTATCATGTTTCCATAATTCGAGTATGGTCTCATCTGAAATAGAAGTGAGTCAGAGCAAATTTTAAACGGCTCAATTAGTGGAGAAGCCATAGAAATTTTACAGGACGCTTTCTGCCACTTTTAAATTTCGTCTAACTATTCTGGCGGTTATATTTAGTTGGCTAGTGCTTTACAAGACCCCGTAATACCACTTCTATGTCCTTGTCCGGGCTTTCCTTTATTCTCTCCGGTCTCCCAATACTGCTTTAGCATACGTGAACTTGAAGACTGGTGCATACTTAATTTCGGTTGTATTTGAGTATGATCTTCATGATAGAATGTGCCGACATTATACGCCTCCAACTCATGTAATGGTGTCACATTTTAAAGGAACTTGTATTAGGAATTTGCTTTAAAACAAATTTACTACTGTAGCAGTTACAGTATTTCACCAAATACCTACAAATAATTGATAAGTAGTGGAAGAAAAGCCGATCATAGCGGTGGACTACAAATGATGTTCGCCTTCATTACAACAAACCACCAAACCAATAACTCAAAAAACAATTAAAAATCAGTAATTTACAGGGGTACCTGCAAAATACATTTTTATCATAATCAAATCTTATTAATTTTAGATCGAACAAAGCACACCCTTTAAGCTAACTGATGGCATATGTCACATCCCGCGAAAAACGTTGTGATTTGTGATTATATTAAAAAAAAAATTCAGCAATTTTCAGGCTCAACCCTTTTTTTGTCATAATCAAATTTTATTAAGCTTAGACGAAAGTTAACCCCTTAAACTATCTATCGGCACATGTAACGTGCCAGCATATGTAACGTCCCTCCATAGCCAACTAAGAAGGAAGATGGCTGTTCCTTAACCGATTATGATAAAATTCGATATGAGAGAGAGAGGAAATAGGATTCTAAAATGGTTTTTGGCCATGGGCAAGTAGGATGGAAGTTGGTCATTCCTTATTAAGATGAAATTTGTTTAGGATTTTTTGCGGAAATGGTCAATTGATCATAATATAAACAAAAATTAAATTTCAGAATTATTAAAATTTTTGAAATCATTTTTCCCGGTACTGCTAATAGCCTATTGAACTGTATTACAAACTCCACGAAACCACGAAAAGAATTTTAGTGCAAGAAAAATGTGTTGGTATTTGCCGCAAATTTTATATATAAACTTAAATGTGGATGGTTTGCCAGTTTTTAGTGACAATACTGAGCATTCATTTTGGCCCATTCTAGGACGAATTATTAACACCACTTTCAGCAATGTTTTTGTCATTGGCATTTATAAGATCCAAAAAAAAAGGATAATTTTGCAGAATTCTTCAACCCCTTTGTTACTGAGATGAATCAAATTAGAGATAAATTTAAATACAACAGACATAATATTTTAATTAAAATTCGAGCAATAATTTGTAACGATCCAGCTAGAGCAACTGTCTGCAGACTACTCGAGGAAAATTTGATAAAAAATACCGCGGGATGTGTTTCAATAATTTAGACGCACTGCTCCGTACAGATTCCACAATTGCTCAACGAATAGATGAAGATCACCATATTTCGTGTTCTCTGCTTGAAGAACTAATTGGTATAGGGAGTAACAAAAATGTTGCTTACAATATGGTTTGGAAAAACCGTTATTTCCAAAATACATAAAAAGTTTAATTTATAGTAAAATGTTATTTCTTAACAATATTCGCCGCTGTTTATAAATGCAGCACCCTCGGTAAAGGTTAGCATGTCAAATGGTATTAGTGTTTTGTGTCGAAACTGTGTTGTGAATTTAATAACACAAAAGAATTTTTATATTTTAAAATGTTTATAAGTGGTTTAGCGACGAGTTCGAACTTCGTAACCATAAAATTAAACGTTAAACATTATTGTAACCTTTATCACGACGGTAATGACATCGGATGTGCGGAAACAAAAATAAACTTTTTGCATGCCCCATTTCTACCAAATAATTTTCAAAGGCTGCTAAGGCAATAGGGACATCTCGTCGTTTTCAAAGGAAGCAAGCTTAGAAATTATTTACCTACTGTTTTACGGACCATTTGTCCTAACAAACTCATTGCCGGTGAATCTGCAAAAATATGATAATCATTTTCTACTACGTATGGCAATAAAAATTCTGTGCTATCAATAATGGTGTATAAAATAGAATACGATTGCAGAACTTATTTTGAAGGATTTTATAATGGAATATGCAATTTGCAGATGCGGTAAATCACAATGTTCATGTGTTAAGCCATTAACGTAGGGCAAGAGCACCCCTTGGAAGCATAGCTGGCAGTAATTTCGTCGTTTTCACTGTTCATCTTCAATGACCATGCTTGACGAAAGATGCATTTAAATGGGTGATTGTGGATGATTCATCAATAGTGATCATCCAAAGTGATTGGTTAACATACAATTTTAAATCCTGGAATGCGGCCTATTACGTTATCTAAACAATAATGACTTAAATGATTAAACAAATTTTCTGAAAATGGAAGAAAGATCTTTTACATTCATATACTTTCCGCTATTGTTGATATTTTGGTAATCCCCACAAACATTTAATAATATTTTCCCGGGTAACACCGGGTTTACCGGCTAGTATTTTATAAACAAATTATTTGACACTGTAGCAATACACATAAATTTTTTATTTGTGCTGAGAACTTTACACCCATACATTTCATATAAATTATGAAAATTATCAACATTCGAGTCAACAACCAATGATCCTACTCAATCTTGATTGTATTATAATGTCAAATGTGGCTATTGTAGTCTAAAGAGGATTCCTCTATCTAAATATCGTTATGTGCCGAGTGCAGTGGACTCAAAATGTCATATGTCGAAATGTGACTATATGTTTTGTAAAGAGGATGGCTATCTTTAAATTTTCTTACATGCCGGACAAGCAGAAAATCTCTGTGAATTAGCCAAGCTTCAATAGAGTGAACGTCAAAATTTCAGTACATCGGATGAAAATTACCAACTTTCGAGGTCAATAACAAATGGTATTATTTCATTGTTTTGAAATGTGGCTATAGGTAGTTTAAAGTATCTAAATATCCTTATATGCTGAAACCGCGGAACAACTCTGTGAATTAGCCAATCTTCAATATAGTGAACATCCAAATTTCATATGACGTATATTGTAAAATTATCAACATCCTAGGTCATCAACAAATGGTCCTATATCATCGTTATGAAATGTGGCTGTATACTTTCTTAACAGGATGTATGTATCTAAATATTATTACATTCCAAATCCCCAGAACTTGTCAGTAAAACTTGAAGCAAAATGGCGGTTGAGTAAAGTTGGCAAAAATAAAATTAAAATATTTAAAAGTGAAATTAATAATTTAATTACCTTAATTCTGAAAAACTATATGAAGGCTGATTTGTAAAAATAAAAAAAAAATTATTAAGTTCTAATCCTATCCTGATAAAAATAAAAAAACCTGATTGTGTAATTGTACTAATTGGTGGTGAAATATTGATATGTCGGATGACAAAAATGTTCAAAGCTAACTTTAATTAATTAATTAAAGTTAAGGTTATTAACTTCAAATCTGAATTATATAGTTAAATTAAATATTGCATTTACAAGAAAACATCAAATTTAATTTAGAAAATAATTTCTGTCAGTTCAGTTACACCTAACCTAAAATCTAGAAGTTATACATATCTAGTGGTTACCTTATCCAGTTTATCAGTTTTTAAACCAATTGTTATGTAAAAGCAAAGGAAAAAACTAATACGACGAATAACAGCATTTAAATATGAGCCTGAACGACCTTATTTTAAAACCAAATCCTACAAATACGAATATTTTGTCGGATGTAGTGAAACTGATCGAAACAACGAATTCAAAACCAGAAGAACTCAAGCATTCATTTCAGCAATCGATTAATGAAATCAAGATTAATCTTGAATCGTCCGTATAAACCATAAAAGAGGAATCCACCAAAACGAATGGAAGGGTGGATAATGTTGAGCACGTAATTAATTCAACAAATACTTCAGTGGCGGTACATTAACATATGAAATTAACGCTCTTAAACAAAAAGCAATGGAGAAGGACGTCATTATATCAGGTATTCCCAATAACATTGATACCAGTGAAGAAGTCTTGAAGAAAATAAACGATGTATTTAATTGTGACATTAACAACATTGAGTCACATTTCTCCAAAACGATCACTGTTAAACGAAGTGGACGCAGTAACAATGGTATAATAAACCAAATTACTAAAAAAACAATTATTAATGGAAAAAGTTTGATCGAATGGGGCATTGCATGTAAAATTGCTTTAATATTCGAGTCTTAGGGCTAAAGAAAAAAAAATTCTCATTGTTGGTGTCGCCATAACAATATTTGTGTTAAAATTACCTCAGATATGAATGAGAAACCTATTGTTGTAAGGTCACTTCATGATATAACAAAAAAACAGTGGCAAATACTCAAAACAACATAACTCGAGTTGGGTAGTTTTTCAAATTTGTTAAAATTCGGAACGGCTGCATACGATGGAACATTTTGATAGATATGTAGGTGCAACAGTTTTAACGTTACTTTTAGTTATACAATTTCCTCTTTACCAAAGCGATTCTTTTGGTGCATTTGTCTGAATTTTGATAGATTTGATGAGCTACATAACTCGAGTTATTTTGAGTTATGTTGTTTTCGTAATTGCCACAGAAAAATCGATTCTACGAACTAACCATCAAATGCAGCTGAATTTTATTATCACTGTTGTAAATGAATTTTCTCTTTTGATTGAAGTGTTATACGTAATAATTACTGTTTCTTTTTTCTTCTTGTTTTTTTACGCAATGTTACATCCAATTGTTATTATGATGTATTCACATTATTATAGCTCACTTAAATAAATTTTGATATTTTTTCTCATCAATGGTCTCATGTGAAGTAGCCAAGGAACTTTAAAATCTGAGAAATAAAAAACGACAGGGCCCGCTAAACCGTGGGATGCTTATAGTAACAGTGGTAGAACTACCACTAACAAGTGCAATAGCAGGCCGAAAAAAATACTCCCAGATTGTACAACGGCGGGGAATAGTAAGTAACAAGGAAGACGGGTAAAGCCTAATTCTTGAAAAAAATTTATAGAATATAGAAGCATTAAACTTAAGGCTACTAAAACAAGAAAGAAGCCTGGACGCTTTAAATAAGCGGTTAAATAAGCAAGAAATAGTGAATGAAATCACTTCTATGATGTACTAATCTATGAAGATGAATAACACATTCAGAATCGGCAATTGGAATGCAAATGGGCTGTTGCAATAAATTCCAGAGTTAGAAATTTTCCTAAATATAGAAAAGATAGATACTTACATATATGCCTAATTTCAGAATCTCATTTGACAAAAGATTCATTCGTTAGAATTCGATGATACCAGTGCTACCACGCCGTCCAACCATTAGGAAAAGCTAGAGAAGGTGCAACCATATTTTTGAAGGAAAACATCAAACATTACGAAGGAATAAAAATTGAAAAAGAAATTATGCAAGTAGCCACCATTAATGTTCGATTAAATAACCAAAAGGTAATTAACATATCCTCAATATATTGCCCTCCGCGTTATAATCTAAATAAATAAAACTATGTTATGTTACTCAAATCGCTCGGTTTTAACTTCATAATCGGAGGCGATTTTAATGCTAAAAATACATATTGGAGATCAAGGCTAACAACCCATAAGAGTAAGGAGCTATTTACAGCTAGTTTGCAGCGGATACAAATAAGATACCAGATTTGATAGATTTCTTTATAACAAAACGGATATCTGTAAACTACGTATTACTTGAAAACAGTGAACACTCAGTGATACCATTATCAAAAAGAAAATTTGCCTAGGTTAACAAATAATAAAACAAACTGGGATCTATTCCGGAAAATAGTCAAAGACTATACTGAATTACAAGTATGAACCAATTAAAACTCCGGCAGAACTTGATATTCAATTGGAGCTACAAAACAACAGTAATCTGTAAGCAGCCTGGCAGAGTACTCCTCCTATTTGTAATCAAACGGATAGTCACATCCAGCAGAAGTGAGAGATCTGGCTAGAGAAAAACGGAAAGCGCGAAAAATCTGGCAGAGGAATCGAGCACCTTATAGCAAATCACGCAGGACTTAATTATTTAAGCAACAAATTAAAAATGCTTATCAAAGAAATCAAGAACAAATCTTTTAGTGAATACCTAGCTGGCCTTTCTGGCAACAAGGACACTAATTAATAGTTATTCCCTTTGGAAAGCAACTAAAGGTCTTAAAAAGCCTAAAGTACAAATAGCTCCTATCAAGAATGACATGGAACTTGGGCTAGAAGTGCCAAAGAAAAAGCTGCATTGTTTGCAGACTATTTTGAAGACACATTTCAACCCCTTCCAAGGCAAACAGCTGAATAAAATATAATTCCAGTAAATAAAGTGGATAACCTATACATAAGACCTGTAACACTACAAGGGCTAAAAGATGAAAGTAATAACTTAAGTTCAAACAGAATCCCCCGATTATGACCTAATCACTGGACTTATAGTTAAAACTCTTCCAGAAAAAGGATTACGAAAATTACTGCAAGTAATCAACCGTTCAGGTTAAAATACGTTCCACACCAGTGGAAAGTGGCAGAGGTGATAATGATTATAAAACCTAACAAGCCGCCAAACAAGAAAAATCGTACAGACAGGCCGATTTCACTAATTCCTACGATTTCAAAATTATTTGAAAAGCTACTACTCAAGAGGTTAAAATCAGTAATAGAAGTTCGAAAATTCATTCCTTCTCACCAATTTGGATTTATAGAGAGACACTGTACTATAGATCAAGTGCATAGAATCACAGACCTAATTGAAGATGCCCTGGAAAATAAAAGATATGCTCAAGTGTCTTCTTGGACGTACCTCAAGCCTTCGACCAAGTACGGCACCGAGCGAGGCCTGGAATATAAACTACACAGAGATCTGCCGAAGCGAGAAACTTTATAAGCTACAAAAAAATACCCAGAAAACAATAATTTCTCAAGCCAACTTAAAGAATTTATTAATTATTTTCGCAGACATATTATTAAACACAAGAAGATCTACACGTTCAAAAGTGTTTACATTATACACCCAAAATATCTTAATTAATAAGCCAACGGAGGTAGCTAATAAATTTAATGTGGGACCTAATGTTCCTAAAGATTACCCACATGAATTTAAGTATTACGAGTCAACTTGTGAAACCGTCCATAAAATTGATTATCTCTCACCAACAAACGATGTTGAAATAGGAAATATTATTGACCTTCTAGACTCTAATGCAGTAGTTGGACATGACTTGATATCGGTTAAAAACATCAACGATCTAAAAAATGTAATAACTCCTCTAATTGCTCGGTTAACAAATGGATGAATGAAAATTAAATTGCCCCTTCTCAAAAATATCAAGGGTAACCCCTGTTTTTAAGAATAGTGACCGTTTTTCAGTTGAAAATTATAGACCGATATCTGTTCTTCCGACCATTAGTAAAATTGGTAAGCGGGTTATTTTCAACAGAATCCAACAATATTTGACAGAACATGAAATTATTAATAAAGATCAGTTTGGGTTTTCTGCAACCTTAACGCAATTTGAAAGAATATTCCTTAACATCGAAAACCGCAAAATAACAGCATGTATGTTTTTAGATCTGATAAAATCATTTGATTGTATTAATCACCAAATCATATAGTGTAAGCTAAAATTTTATGGATTCCAACAGAGTATTACGGAGTTAATAAAAGATTATCTTTCTGATATGTACATATGTACCAATAAGTAAGAATTGAAAATTTTGATTGTAGTAAACATAAATTAACCTGTGGTATTCCCCAAGGATCCATACTAGGATAGTACATATTTAAATGTCATCGCCGGAAATGCATCTCGTGTCTCCCCCCGCCCCCTTACTACAGTTGAGATATTGTACTACCTGTTTACGTACTCAGCGCGAGCCGGTTGACCGCTAGCAGCTTTGTAGAAAGGTCCAAAATTACGGTGGGGTCCAACGAACCCCAGTGTGTCATATTCGTATATTTATTGGATTAAAATCGGCGTAATTTTTAGGCACCTCAACTCTAGCAGACCTAGAGCGAGAGAGATGCCTTATATCTCCGCTGCTGATATCTGTCTGTAAACAAATTAATTCGAAAGGTATTTATCCGATTTTCAAGAAACAAAGATAGACTAATATACCTTGACCATACAAGAAAAATGTGATATGACTAAGATCTCTAGGTGATCGGATTTAATAAAAATTTAATGAACATATTTGTATTGTATACGAAATAATTTTTCAAAGTTGTTTTTGCCGTTTTTTATGTTGTTTTATTGTTTTTGGTCGTGAGTAAGACTGTGTTCGATGTTAAAATTTGTTTCGTTCATCATATTTCTTTTGATTTTGAAGTATTATTAGATGATGTATAATTTGCGGAGTCGAACCGCAGTCCGAGAATCGAGAACATATCGACGAAACATCTTCAGGAGGAGAAGATAACGTGTTTGAGGACAGTAAAGACAATGATTCAGACTTTTCGATGTGCAGTGCTCCAGAGAGTGCCATGGAAGTAGACCAGAAAGATATGGAAGAGGGTACTTTGGATCAACGGCTTTTGTATGTAGGAGAGCGTCAAGCGGCTGGCCAGAGCCGTGGTCGGCCATCTTCAACGATAAGAAAAAATTCAACGTTCATATTGCAGAATTAATACCTTTTTTTTAAAGATTCAGTATCGGACTTATTTTTATCTAAAAAGATACGGTTAATTTATGTAAAACAAGCCATTTTCTTATTTTTTTCATAAACCTTTTTTTTTTGTTTGGTATCATAAAATTAAAATTTCGTTAATGTAATAATTTGATCTCCTTTAGTAAGCTTTATTGGAAAAAATTGTCAAAGCTAAATATAGAAAAATTCAAGCAATAATAGGCAATTTTCATGCTGGGGTCTAAAACACCCAATATGGCATTTAAGTAATTTTTCTTAAGTGTGTCATTTAAACGGAAGATTCCAGCTGTTTGCAGACGATGTTGCGATAATTTACGGTTGGCAAAATATGATTGAATTAGAAGATCAAATGTTAAATTACCTACTGAAAATCACGGAATGGTTGTACAACAGTAAATTTAAGTTAAACGTTCAAAAATCACATTTCATTGTTTTCTATCTATTGAAGCAACATTTAGTAGATGTTTTTGAGCAAATTGTCATCCATAACATGCCAATTAACCGAGTAGAATTAAGATTCCACTTATTTAGGATTGAAGCTTAGTTCACGTCTGGCTTGGACTAATCATATCAATAAACTTAAAATATCTCCTTTTGAAAGAGTTCTTAAGAGAGTCAACCGCTTTATTTCATCTGAACTAAGCAACAACATATACTACAGTTTCATTCATTCTTACTTGATATATTTAATTCAAATTTGGGGTTCTGCTATATGTAATAAATACAATGTAGGTGTTTTGTTCAATGAAAAAATATTACCAATACATAAATTAATAGATCATGAATACATTATGACCATCTACAAAATAAAATCCGGTATTATTAAATGCAATGTAAACTTCAATAAAAATCTTTAACTTTCCGAAAGATCGACACGAAGCTGTGACAAGTTTCGTCCTTCAAATTATAAATTAGGTACGACCCAGAATAGTGTATTTTTTAGAGGCATCGAGCTATTCAACAAATTAGGTGACGCATGCAAAAATATCCCTCTACTCCAATTTAAATGTAAAGTAAAGAGTGAACTGTTAAGACAATATATTTGTACTAAAAAACAAAACTCGCTTATCTGCATTTTAGTAGTTTTGAGAAAATGAAAGTGAAAGTTTTAAAATCAAATGGGAAAACATTGAGAGGATTTTCACCAAAACTTTATACAATCCAAATAGTGGACAAATTTAATTATTTATACGAAATTCATAAAAACCGCTTAACATCACTTAGACGACTTTTACTTTTAAGTACAAATAATACAGAATACGATAATTGTCATTAATAGCTCCCGGATTGATTAGGTGACGCTTGTTTTCGTCACATTTTCGTCAAAGCGTAAAACAGCTTATTTCAAAATTCATAATTTTTCTAGAGAGTTAGAAAAAGTTGAATTTTTATTCATTTTTCATTTACTCCAACTAAAGTTGCTATGCCTTGCGACCACAGCCTTTGGCCATAAGGTATTGCCACTTAAATCAAATTTTGTGAGGTTAGAGGCACGTTAAATATTAAAAAAGGTAAAACAGCTTAAGTCGACTTAACAGGTATATTAAATCAAATCAATGTTATGTTAAGTATGTATTTCGCTTTAAATGTAATAATTTATATTAATAATGTTTATCTGTATAGAAATATGTAATTTCTTTTTGGAAATAAATTAAATTAAAAAATAAATAAAAATTGAGCAATTTACAATACAGTGAACCTCAAAATATCATTTTTCGTCCTATTTTATCGTATTGAAATGTGACTATTTGTAGTATACAGAGGATTCCTGCATCTAACAATGATTATACGCCGAAACTACGGGACCTCTCTGTTAATTATCATGGGATATTAGATTTTTAAATAAATCGATTTCTAATTGCAAAAACGATTCGTAAACGATGTTTTATTTGAACAACAAGCATCATGTTCGCATTGTTAACGAACCGCTTTGCTTAACGGGAATAATTTATTTTGTATACCTTGTACTTATACAGCAATGTCACGGGCAGAGATCTCACATTTTAAGAATGAAATCGGAGTTCAGGCAAAGCCGACGGCCCGACGGTTACACTGACCACTTCAAACTTTATACCGGATAATACACTAAACATTTTCAGATGTGTTTGCCAAAAATATTTCATTAATATAATTAAAATATTTAATCAAAAATTAAATTTTATTTAAATATTATTTATAACTGAGAAGCAAAAGAATATCACAAAGTTATTGTATATTGTTTTGATAAAAAATAAGCCCACTCAAACAACAAACTTTAAATGTGAATCGTGAAATTTTTTTTTTTTTTTTTTTGAATTTGTAGTTGATTTTCATTATTTTCAGGATTTGTGTTATTATTATAAAAACAAACTCAGAACATTATATGTATAAGTATATATATTGTACGAGTCTGTATGTTTGTATAATGATGATACTTAAATTTTCTTAAAACTTTTCTAAAATAAAATAAAACAAAATTTAATTTTAATTTAAAACAAAAATTCAATTATTTTTAGTTGATGCTTTTGTTTTTCTGAAACGATACAACAAGCCGACGATAATTTTTTTAAATATAAGTTTGAATATTTTATACAAAACTTTTAATTAAAATATTTTTAACATCCATATTTGACTCGTCTCCATGTACATACATTTACATACATAAAAACCAGGATACGGAATAATACATCAATCAACGTGGCTTATACTAAGTTTTTTTTTTACCTTTATACATATCTCTCTTTGGCCATTACTTGAAAATAGCATTAAACATAAAAATGCGTTTAATACACCATGAATTCATGTAAATATGTATTTATCTTATTTATATGTAAACCTACAGCTTTTAATTTTAAATAACAACAAAAATAAAAAATAATTTGCATTATAAAAAACAGAAGTGAAAAACAACAAAACCATTGCTCCCTACTATGCTCGTATTATAATCTGCATACCCTTAAAATAAATGGAAACTGAAAATGTTGTATTCATCTTTCTACTGTTGTTACAATTATAATTGTGCTGATGTTAACAAAAAATTTAAAAATGAAGAAAATTATTAACGGAGGATTAAAGACGAAGTAGTGTTTGTGTTTATTTTTGCTTTGTGAATTTATGTCTGTGTGTTAATAAGTACTCCCACCTGACTTACATGTTTAAATTTTAATGATGAATTTCTGTACCAAAGAATTCCACTCTCTAGCAGAGATTAGTGGATGAAAATTAATCCATTGTAGATAGTATGCAGATTTGATTATACATAACTTAAAATTTATTTACAAACAAACGTATATCTTTAGAGACAAAGAACCTATAAAAAAGTCAGCTAGAACATATTGATCACAAAATTCCACTTTGTATTTCAAAAAAATTTATAATTTATTTTATAATAAATAATTCAAATATAATAGAGTTTAATTTTTTTTTTGGTTCATAAATTTTTAATGCTATTAAAATTAAAGAAACTTGGGGAAAAAGTTTAACAACAATTTATTAAAATACAATATTGTTGAGAAATTTTTATGAACGAGTATGTACATTGAATATAATATCCATACAGAGGGGATAAGAATAAAAAAACATAAATTATTTATAAGGAATTTTGGAAACACGATTATCAGTTTATTGTATCGAATATTAATAAACAGAAGCAGACCACATCTGGCGAACATTCATATTTAATTTTATGTGTTAAAGCCAAACGCGGAATTAATCAAAATATGTGGTAGACTAAATTATATATAATACAACCATATCAGTATATAAGAAATGGCAAAATTATGCATTACAATCCAGTATGTATACTATATGGGCTTAAAAGTTTCCTGTATTGAGATGCAATTCTTATGAATTGCTAATCGAAATGTATGGTTACGTTTTTATTACAGAGACAGTATTTTTATTTTCGATGCCACACATATTGATATTCCATAGTAACCATACAAATTATTATAAATATATTTACGCTCATCACTGGCTGACTCACTGATTGACTCGGGAACGATCATTGTTCCTTTGCATTGGAATAAAAGAAAATTTCTTGTGGATGTATTTGCGCATCTCGTATTATATTTGTGGTCACAAATCAAAGGATATTTCTCGAGTTATGCTCTTCTTTAAATTATTCTATAAAAATCGAAATCTGCGCACTCGATTTAATCTAGAATTTTTTTTTCGGCTTTATCCGATGAATAGGAGATGAATAAACAGTATTTATTGAAAGGGCACAAGTAGAATGTGATTACTGTAGTAAAAAAAGTTCACCAAGTAACCAATACAAAAATGCATGAACTCACACAATTCAACAAAGTATACAGAATTTTGTTCAAGTGTATAATTTTCAACTGATCAAGTTTATTGGTATACGAAAAATAATGTGAGTAAGTGAAAATATTGAAGAAAGAGTCAGGGAAGTTGCTGACGCCATTCTGGTCCTTTCTCTAGATGAGAAATTTAATGTAATAATTCAGAGAAAAATAGTTAATAATTTCTATGTCGGTATTCGAAGTGTTATCACTTCACGCTGCTCACGACGCATGACAGCGCTCTCTCTCTCTCTCTCTCTCTCTCTCTTTGTTACCTTGGGCATGCTGATAGATCGAATAAAATGAAAGAGTTGGACAAATCATTAGCAGCGCCATGTCCATTTTCAAGTCAATCTACCATTTAGTTTGCATCTTTACAAGCAACAAAATTCGTGAAATTCGTTATTTTTTTTTTGAAAGGCTAACCAGCAACCGATATCAAAAAAAATATGAATCTAACTTTAGGCTTATAAGGAGTCTGCACCATACTACGGAACTGCTCGTTTTTTATGATTAAATCAAAAGAGATGACAACACCAGAAATGATTGATAAAATCCATGATATTACGCTGAGTGATCGTAAAGTGAATCTGAGTGAGATTGTTGAAATCGCTAGCATTTCAAAAGAATGGACTAAAACCAGGTTGATAATTCAACGAGTGAGTTGGATTGTCTGGGTCGGTTTTAACAAGAAAAAATGATCGATTATTAATTAGAGCACCTCAGCGAGAAAATATAATTCTTAAGAATTATATTTAATTAATTTTACACCATTTTTCGAAATAGTAATCAAAAACATTCAAAATTAAAGTAATCACTGACAAAAAATGTATAATACATAATGTATTTACTAAGAGGTACGGTCCATCCTAGGACTAATACAATTTATATATAATGGTGATGTCCAGCAGCCGCTGCCAGAATCACCATTTGACCATCTGACATTTTTTTAACCGTTATTTTTTAACCGCGTAGGAATAGCTCGAGATTAAAGGATTTTAAGGATTAGTGTAGGGGTGGGCTGTGTCGTCTACACGGCCATAGGTGTTTTGCGTAATAACGTTTATAAGATTTTGAGATTAAAATAAATTAATCACTACTGTTTCTTTACGCAAAAATTGACTTCAGAATTGCTCGGATCGGATTAGCCATTCTCTCGCTACAGTTGTAGTCCTCTGAATCAGAGGTTCGCGGTGCGGCTTGCCTCGCCGTCTGATGACGTCATTGTGATAATATTATGCGTAAAGTATCAAGCCTATCGACCAACCTAAGAAATCATACATTTAAATTAAAGGTAATGCTGACAGTTGAATGTCTGTGAAGTTAGCACGAAAAGATAGCACGAAAAACGCAATGGCAACACCAATGGTTTACATCTTTAATGTTCTACTTTTAGTACAAGTCAGCACGAAAATGGTTTAAGAATTAGCTAAATAGTAAAATTTTACATGACATAAAGGAACAACACAAATACATTTTTAAATATAAGTCTAAATATTTGAAAAATAAAACAGAAAAATACTTTTCAATTTTGAAAAACATTTCATGACCCAGAATGATCCGAACCAAATAATATATTCTATTCCTTTAAAAACAGTTTTTTTTTTGTTTTAACTAAAGCCATCCTAATATTCCAACCAGTCATTTTTACCACAGATTTGATTTCCTCATAAAGAACATTTATTTATAATGTTTCAAAGGAATTTTTAGAATTATCTAATGACCCATTCAAAATGGGTTGGTATGGGATACTTCAAATTAAAATTTTTTCAGATGATTAATCAATAATTACTAAGGTCTTTTGATTTATTGAACCGTTAATTTGTCAACCTCATTTGTTATTTCATTGCATAGGCCGAACATTTACCATGTTCCATGGCAAAATTCAGAAATTTCGCATATGACCAAAGCAACCTTGATTATACAAGCCATAATCTAAAAAACGAAGCTTTTATAAGGGAATTAGAAACGAGGAAAAAACCAAAATTTTCATAGTAAAACACATAAAACATATGGGAAATCACTTTTTTTCCGAAGACAAATTTGTAAATGAAAACGTTGCAAATTGTTAATTATGATTTCTGAAATATTTTCATAAATGTTTGAATTTCAACATATATAAATCTCGTTTAAGTAAATCGTTTTCATTTTCTTGTAATAATTGGTTTATTTAAACCAAAATATAAAAAAAAGTTCATAACAACAGCATTCTGGTCAAATTAAAAAGAAAAGCTTCCTACAAATCGTGTGCATTAAGCCAATATACATAGATGGCAGTGGGCAGTAAACATTTTGAAAAACCGTACCAAAAATCGCCACTTGGGGAAATTTAAGTTCAAAAATTGTAGGAAAAGCAAAACAAATTCTAAAAATATTACGAACGTGTCATAATTTTGTGATTAAACAATTTTTTTCGTATTTTTCTGTATAAATCTGAGACATCTAGCGCACACTAGTAAAACGAAAGATAAATGTAGCAAGTATTATTTTAATTCGTCAGAGCCAACTTTGATGTATTTTTCAAAATGAAAGTTCGAAAAATATATTTTAGAAATAATTTAATTTTAATATTTCTGCAATTAATATTTACTTAATACCAATAAACCCTTCTTGAATATTGTTGCTAAAGATATGTAGAACACTTTTGTATAAAAATTTTGTAACATTTTTGCTTTTTCCAATGAAAAACTTGAAGCTAAAAAACACCATTTTTACTATGGATTCCTATGGAAATTAGTGAAAAGTTATACCACTAAAAAAGCTTCTAAAAAATACGTCATAATGATTATGGCTCTATACTCTAGAAGGCTCTGATATGACCCCTTCAAAAGTTATAAACAGATTTCATTAACTTCTACTTTCAAACATTTCAAATGAACGTTCAACCATAAGTTCTAATTGCTTTTGAATTATTGAACTGTTTATTTGTCAACCTCAGTTGTTATTTCATTGTAAAGGCCGACCATTTACCATATTCGATGGTAAAATTCAGAAATTTCGTATGACCCCCTCAAAAGTTATAAACCATTTAGTATTATATTCTGTGAAAGAGCCACGACATATTCTGTACGTAAATTTTGTTCGCAAACCGAGACACGAGAATTGAGAATTTTTCAAAACACGAGAATTTATTATTTTTGTTTGTTGTATTTGTGCGTTTTTTAGGATAGTAAGCATCAAAAATAATTAAATCGGGTGATATCGGTTGAATTTGTTGGTGCTTATGTTCGTTTCTCTTCTCGTGTTTTATACTTTTCTCTTGCTTTTGAGTTGAGATTTGCCACTCTACAAACAAAATAATTTTTGAGAGATTTGATTTGTTGTTGTTTTTGATTATGGAGTAACAGAAGAAAATTAAATGACGTCAATTTCATAAAAAGCTAAGCAACACTCACGTGGCCACTAATATACACACAATATACCACTATTAAAAATTATTAGTTGTTTTCTACTCTCAATTCTCGGTTTGCGAACAAAATTTAGGTAATGGAAAAAAATTGAGAGCAGTTCTTTAAAAATATTTTTGAAAAGGGAGAATTTACTGCTCTTTCTAGTATTTCTGGAAAAGAGCTGAGACATATTCTGAAAAAAAATTGAGAGAAGTTCTTTATAAATATTTTGGAAAAGAGGGAACTTACTGCTCTTTCTAGTAATATATTCTGGAAAAGAGCCTAAATATTTTGGAAAAAATTGAGAGAAGTTCTTTAAAAATATTTTGGAAAAGGAGGAATTTACTGCTCTTTCTAGTATTACATTCTGGGACAGAGCTGAGCCATATTCTGAGAAAAAATTGAGAGAAGTTCTATAAAAATATTTTGCCAAAGGGGAAATTTACTGCTTTTTCTAGTATTATTTTCTGGAAAAGAGCCGAGAAATATTCTGGAATAAAATTGAGAGAAGTTTTTAAAAATATTTTGCCAAAGGGGAAATTTACTTCCGGAAAAGAGACGAGCCATATTCTGGAAAAAAATTGAGAGAAGTTCTTTAAAAATATTTTGGAAAATGGGGAATTTAATGCTCTTTCTAGTATTACATTCTGGAAAAGAGCCGAGACATATTCTGGAAAAAATTGAGAGAATTCTATAAAAATATTTGGCAAAGGGGGAATTTACTGCTCTTTCTAGTATTTCTGGAAAAGAGCCGAGACATATTCTGAAAAAAAAATTGAGAGGAGTTCTTTAAAAATATTTTGGAAAAGAGGGAACTTACTGCTCTTTCTATTAATATATTCTGGAAAAGAGCCGAGAAATATTTTGGAAAAAAATTGAGAGAAGTTCCTTAAAAATATTTTGGAAAAGGAGGAATTTACTGCTCTTTCTAGTATTACATTCTGGAAAAGTGCTGAGACATATTCTGAAAAAAAATTGAGAGAAGTTCTTTAAAAATATTTTGGAAAAGAGAGAACTTACTGCTCTTTCTAGTAATATATTCTGGAAAAGAGCCGAGAAATATTTTGGAAAAGGGGAAATTTACTGCTCTTTCTAGTATTTCTGGAAAAGAGGCGAGACATATTCTGAAAAAAAATTGAGAGAAGTTCTTTATAAATATTTTGGAAATGAGGGAACTTACTGCTCTTTCTAGTAATATATTCTGGAAACGAGCCGAGAAATATTTTGGAAATAAATTGAGAGAAGTTCTTTAAAAATATTTTTGAAAAGGGGGAATTCACTGCTCTTTCTAGTATTTCTGGAAAAGAGCCGAGACATATTCTGGAAAAAAATTGAGAGGAGTTCTTTAAAAATATTTTGGAAAAGGGGAAATTTACTGCTCTTTCTAGTATTTCTGGAAAAGAGGCGAGACATATTCTGAAAAAAAATTGAGAGAAGTTCTTTATAAATATTTTGGAAATGAGGGAACTTACTGCTCTTTCTAGTAATATATTCTGGAAACGAGCCGAGAAATATTTTGGAAAAAAATTGAGAGAAGTTCTTTAAAAATATTTTTGAAAAGGGGGAATTTACTGCTCTTTCTAGTATTTCTGGAAAAGAGCCGAGACATATTCTGGAAAAAAATTGAGAGGAGTTCTTTAAAAATATTTTGGAAAAGGGGAAATTTACTGCTCTTTCTAGTATTTCTGGAAAAGAGCCGAGACATATTCTGAAAAAATATTGAGAGAAGTTCTTTATAAATATTTTGGAAATGAGGGAACTTACTGCTCTTTCTAGTAATATAAGTATTCTCGAAACGAGCCGAGAAATATTTTGGAAAAAATTGAGAGAAGCTCTTTAAAAATATTTTTGAAAAGAGGGAATTTACTGCTCTTTCTAGTATTTCTGGAAAAGAGCCGAGACAGATTCTGGAAAAAAATTGAGAGAAGTTCTTTAAAAATATTTTGGAAAAGAGGGAACTTACTGCTCTTTCTAGTAATATATTCTGGAAAAGAGCCGAGAAATATTTTGGAAAAAAATTGAGAGAAGTTCTTTAAAAATATTTTTGAAAAGGGGGAATTTACTGCTCTTTCTAGTATTTCTGGAAAAGAGCCGAGACAGATTCTGGAAAAAATTGAGAGGAGTTCTTTAAAAATATTTTGGAAAAGAGGCAACTTACTGCTCTTTCTAGTAATATATTCTGGAAAAGAGCCGAGAAATATTTTGGAAAAGGGGAAATTTACTTCTCTTTCTAGTATTATATTCTGGAAAAGACCCGAGACATATTCAGGAAAAAAATTGAGAAGGGTTCTTTAAAAATATTTTGAAAAGGGGAAATTTACTGCTCTTTCTAGTATTTCTGGAAAAGAGCCGAGACATATTCTGAAAAAAAATTGAGAGAAGTTCTTTAAAAATATTTTGGAAAAGAGGGAACTTACTGCTCTTTCGAATAATATATTCTGGAAAAGAGCTGAGAAATATTTTGGAAAAAAATTGAGAGAAGTTCTTTAAACATATTTTTGAAAAGGGGGAATTTACTGCTCTTTCTAGTATTTCTGGAAAAGAGGCGAGACATATTCTGAAAAAAAATTGAGAGAAGTTCTTTATAAATATTTTGGAAATGAGGGAACTTACTGCTCTTTCTAGTAATATATTCTGGAAAAGAGCCGAGAAATATTTTGGAAAAGGGGAAATTTACTTCTCTTTCTAGTATTATATTCTGGAAAAGACCCGAGACATATTCAGGAAAAAAAATTGAGAGGAGTTCTTTAAAAATATTTTGGAAAAGGGGAAATTTACTGCTCTTTCTAGTATTTCTGGAAAAGAGCAGAGACATATTCTGAAAAAAATATTGAGAGAAGTTCTTTAAAAATATTTTGGAAAAGAGGGAACTTACTGCTCTTTCTAGTAATATATTCTGGAAAAGAGCCGAGAAATATTTTGGAAAAAAATTGAGAGAAGTTCTTTAAACATATTTTTGAAAAGGGGGAATTTACTGCTCTTTCTAGTATTTCTGGAAAAGAGGCGAGACATATTCTGAAAAAAAATTGAGAGAAGTTCTTTATAAATATTTTGGAAATGAGGGAACTTACTGCTCTTTCTAGTAATATATTCTGGAAAAGAGCCGAGAAATATTTTGGAAAAGGGGAAATTTACTGCTCTTTCTAGTATTTCTGGAAAAGAGCAGAGACATATTCTGAAAAAAAAAATTGAGAGAAGTTCTTTAAAAATATTTTGGAAAAGAGGGAACTTACTGCTCTTTCTAGTAATATATTCTGGAAAAGAGCCGAGAAATATTTTGGAAAAAAATTGAGAGAAGTTCTTTAAAAATATTTTTGAAAAGGGGGAATTTACTGCTCTTTCTAGTATTTCTGGAAAAGAGCCGAGACAGATTCTGGAAAAAATTGAGAGGAGTTCTTTAAAAATATTTTGGAAAAGAGGCAACTTACTGCTCTTTCTAGTAATATATTCTGGAAAAGAGCCGAGAAATATTTTGGAAAAGGGGAAATTTACTTCTCTTTCTAGTATTATATTCTGGAAAAGACCCGAGACATATTCTGGAAAAAAATTGAGAAGGGTTCTTTAAAAATATTTTGAAAAGGGGAAATTTACTGCTCTTTCTAGTATTTCTGGAAAAGAGCCGAGACATATTCTGAAAAAAAATTGAGAGAAGTTCTTTATAAATATTTTGGAAATGAGGGAACTTACTGCTCTTTCTAGTAATATATTCTGGAAACGAGCCGAGAAATATTTTGGAAAAAAATTGAGAGAAGTTCTTTAAAAATATTTTTGAAAAGGGGGAATTTACTGCTCTTTCTAGTATTTCTGGAAAAGAGCCGAGACAGATTCTGGAAAAAAATTGAGAGGAATTCTTTAAAAATATTTTGGAAAAGAGGCAACTTACTGCTCTTTCTAGTAATATATTCTGGAAAAGAGCCGAGAAATATTTTGGAAAAGGGGAAATTTACTTCTCTTTCTAGTATTATATTCTGGAAAAGACCCGAGATATATTCTGGAAAAAAATTGAGAGGAGTTCTTTAAAAATATTTTTGAAAAGGGGAAATTTACTGCTCTTTCTAGTATTTCTGGAAAAGAGCCGAGACATATTCTGAAAAAAAATTGAGAGAAGTTCTTTAAAAATATTTTGGAAAAGAGGGAACTTACTGCTCTTTCTAGTAATATATTCTGGAAAAGAGCCGAGAAATATTTTGGAAAAAAATTGAGAGAAGTTCTTTAAACATATTTTTGAAAAGGGGGAATTTACTGCTCTTTCTAGTATTTCTGGAAAAGAGGCGAGACATATTCTGAAAAAAAATTGAGAGAAGTTCTTTATAAATATTTTGGAAAAGAGGGAACTTACTGCTCTTTCTAGTAATATATTCTGGAAAAGAGCCGAGAAATATTTTGGAAAAAAATTGAGAGAAGTTCTTTAAAAATATTTTTGAAAAGGAGGAATTTACTGCTCTTTCTAGTATTAAATTCCCAGGTTATTATTATCGGGTCTTTTTAAACATCGTTTGAAAAAACAACATTTTAAATTGATACTAATTTAAGCTAAAATCTATTTCTTTTCGTTTTTCTTAATAGTTATTTAAATTTAATGCACTAAAATTTTTAATAGTTTAGTTCCAGGATTAATTTTTAATAAATTTTTTAGTACAGTAGTACAAGATTAAACTTTTTGATAAGTTCCTGCTAACTTTTCGTGCTAACTTCCTACCGGTGACAGTTGATGTGTAATTGCCCACGACCAAAGGTAAAATTTCGTGTCAATATTCTGAACATGCGGTGTAAGACGTTATCACGTCCAAAAAAATATAAATTGGAAAAACAAACATAAAATGCCGTAAGCATAATCGAATTCCATACCTTAGCCGTTCTAACATTAACAACATTAAATAAGAATACGATATACAGAAAGTGCATAGAAAACCAGCGAATCTTTTAGAACTTTTCGTTCAGTTTAGCTGTCACTTAACAAAACGAAAATTAACTCGCAATCTGACGGGAATGTCAGAATACATCAATATTTTCACGGCATACTTTTCTTAACAATAATAATTTTGCTATACACATTACTGTATTTGTCAGTTATTACAGATTCTAACTGATTCGCTGGTTACCCCTTTAAGGGACACATCCAACGTAAGAAAATTTATTTAATTTTCATTGTTATATTGTTTCAAACATAGCATGCTATGAAATTTATGACAGGAAACAAATTTGTTACCCAAAAATTCTCACGGCTTACTACAACTCATAATATAAAAGTTTTTAAATAATTTGTAGTAGTGTTCGCCTACATTTAGGCAAATCATAAACGTGTACCTACTACGTATTTTCTTGTGTAATTACTGTAATAGCGATAAAGTGGAATATTTAATTTCCCCACGACTAACGTATAATATGCTCATTATACGTTTGTTTCATCAATTATAATGATATCCATTATTCAGTGTTTCTTTCATTAGTTTTTCTTTATTATTAAACTGTGACGTCAAAATGTCGAAGAAAATTATTTTAGGAATATTTAAACGATTTGATTATAAATTACTATATTATTTGTCGGCCGTGGGCAAATTATCGTATTCTACCCGCATATGTATAATGGCTGTATTTACTCAGATGATTGATCGGTAAACTTCATCTTCATGAATAACAGCTATCATTATATGCTCGTTGAATAATATACTATTAAAGTAGAATATTTGGTCATTACTACATGAATACTAAAAAAATAATGATAAAAATAAAAAATTGCCGCTATAGACGAGTGCGTTACCACGACGCCACAAACAATATAACACCTCACATTTAATTTGCATTGTTAAATTTTTCTATTAGTTCAAAACGTTCTACAGTCACCCTAGCTAAATATATCTGTGGCCACAAATCAAAGGAGAATAAATAGTAAAATCGAATTTTTCAGGAGACCAATTTGAAACTTTTAATAGAGCTGTGAAAAAAACGAAACATTAAATTGTATTTATTCCAACGGCTCTCAGTATGTACTTTAGATAGAAATATATTATCATCTGAATATTAGACAATTTTTTTTATGTTTATTTAGCATTTTGTGCCATTTTGTAAAATTTAAGGGCATATGTCATAAATTATGCCCTTTTAATAAAATCATAGAATAAAAAACGTTTTGATTAATTCAATTTAAATCTTTTATTAAAAATTCATTTTACTTTTGCTTTCATTTCATTATGACATCGTGTTCAAGCTTCAAGAAAACATTTTATTCTGAATCACTGGGACCGAAATCAGGATCGTGGTTAGGTTCCTTGTTAATTATAAGGTTAAAATTCATGAAAATGTGTAACCAACAACGGTAATAAATCGAGAAGATCTTTCTTCTTCTCGTGATTAATTGTCACAAAGTGTCAGTATAGCATTTGTTAAGGCTGGTTAAATTAAAAGAATTAATCCCTTGGCGAGAAATTTTCAGAACTCTAAATGGTTCCTGCAAGTCGAGTGACGTTTACAATTTAATCAGAACCAGTTTAACTTAGTTTTGCAAAATTCAGAGAAATTTAAAATTCTTCTTGGATCATTTCAATGACATTGAATCTCTTTTTGTTCCCGATACTGCGACCAAAATTTACCAATTTCTTGGATGATGAATTTTCATTGTTGCTTTTTTTATCGCTTTCTTTCAATAACCGAGTGGTCAGCATCACATTCCATGTGCGTATGCCCTACAGTTAAGAACTTATGATCGATAGATTCAACTGAACCGATTCGCAAAAACAAAAATAAACTAAACATAGTTACTACAAAAGAATTTTTGTCCACGACTAACGTATAATATGCTCATTATACGTTTGTTTCATCACTTATAATGATATCCATTATTCACTGCTAGTTTGTCTAGTACCCTCCCAACAAAAAAATGTATACGTCAAATACGTAACATAAAAGTTACGTTTACGTTCATTTTTTTAATGCTACAGCACTGCCTCGCGTGAGTGGTAAAAAAAAGTCAGCCATATTTAAATACGTAAAAAAATGACAACCATTTTTGTTTTTGTTTTTCTCGCTGTAGTACTTAATAAATTTAATTATAGAACACCGTCATATTTTGATGCCGCTGATATTTATACAAATTTTTAATATTTTAAGTGGGTGTTTATAGTCAATTTGTGTAGTTTTGATAATAAATTTTTTTATATTAATAATTGATTAAGTATTGTATTAGTAATTAAATAGTTTTACTATTGTGTTTTATTATATTTAGTTAGCGTATTAAATTGGTAATATGTAGTATATTATAAAATTAAAACTTTGTTTATTTTAGATTATTATTTTTTAATATATAAATAAAATATAAGTTATAACCAGATCATGTTTGCCTTTTAATTTAAAAATAAAATTTTTTGAATGTGTAGGCTACTGTTCATTTATATCAACGCTTGGGTGTAACAGAATTGAACTGTTTTGCTGTAACTTTTACGAATCGCAAATGAGTATCAAATTCGTTACATAATTGCTATTCGTAAAAGTTACACAGAAACTGTTCAATTATGTTACGCCTAAGCGAATAAAAAATGTAACATTTATTGTTTCATTTCTCTTGTGACAAATGTTTCGTTTACGTATCTCTTCTATTACACAAATACGTTACGTTTATGAAGAGTTTAGTATTAGGAAGCCTTCGTAAATGTTACGTTTATGTTACGCTATGTTTGAAGGGTAGTCTCTTCTTTCATTATTCAATACTACCAAGTAAATTATTTAATTTTTGAAATTTTATCTAGTAGTCTCTTGCCATTTTCATTATTATTACACTGTGACGTCAAAATGTCGACGAAAATTATTTGAGGAGTATTTAAAGGATTTGATTATAAAACATAATAATATTTGTCGGTCGTGGACAAAGTATCGTATTCTACTCGCATACAATGGCTGTTATTCACTCAGATGATTTACGACACTCGCCTATCGGCTCGTGTCGGCAAACTTCATCTTCGTGAATAACAGCTATCATTATATGCTCGTTGAACAATATACATACTATTATTATGGCCTGGACAAGAATCGCTGTAGAAAACTACGTTTGGTGTATTTTGTGGAATAGAATTCAAAAATGCAGTTAACCAGGTCGCTAGCCATTTCCGCCTCGTTTTGCAATGGTTTCATTCCACATATTGCAATATGAACTATTCGAAATAAAATCGTGTACTGTAAGATTATAATTTCATAGTTGTCTTTTGTAAAACGACAACGACGTTTTCAAATATGGAAGACATTGTTCCAAGCCAAATGTGCGAACTGTTTTATTTTTATCGTCTTTAGCTACTCGTTACAACCTCATGTATGTATCAATACAGGGAACTTTTCAGCCAATGCAGAACTGATATATATTTTTAATAACAAAAACACAAATATAAATAATAATAAGTTAAATAAAAAATGATAATTTATTTCTCTGGGTGAGCGCTTCAAGCATATTTTTGCTTATCCATAGAGAAGATGATGCCATTATGGATATTCATATTGGCAAGTATAATTTTATCACGTCTTGGTAATTTTTCAGTTGAAATATTTATATTTTAATGTTCTACTTAATTTTAGCTGTATTTTATTCTTGCTTAGTTTTGTTAGCATGCTGAATTTTTATCGTTTTATTAACTACATATATAAACCTTGAATGTTAGTGAATTTTATTTTATTTCATTTTTGGAGGAAATTCCACATTGATACCATAATCATTTGCTTCTTTTTTCAGTTTACGTGAAGTAAAATGTGACTAGTGAAAATTAATTAAAATAAACGAAATTTAATTTAAGACCATGAAAGTCGTCTTCCTGACGTATGGCTAGATGCTAAAAGTTAGATTATTATTATTATTATTATTTTGAACAGATTAATGAAAGTTGTATGGTTTTTTGACCTTTATATAAAATTTGAGCTCCTTTTCATCAGTTTTATGGATTCCATGGATCAAAATTATATTTGTTGAAATAATTTTTGTGAATTTACTCTGGTATACATTTGTTATATTTGTTAGATTGACATGAGACCAAGCTTCACCATTCAACAGCAATTTGAGGAGCAGATCCAAATATGAGTAGGTACTAAGTTTTTGAAACTATTATAACATCAAATGCTTGTAACAAACTGTTGATTCCAAGCCGTCATTGTTTCCAGAGCACCCAGCGCTGTGAAGTTACCAAACTCATTCCGAAATCGATTGGTAAATATGATGTTTGAATTTTAGCGTGAAGTTACCATGATCAACTTCCTCAAATATTTGATGATAAACTGAGTAAGTATAGAGAAACCTTTCTTCAATTTTTCTGAAGCGAGTACACTACAATAGTTATTTACGTCACAAGGGCGGTAAATGAGTTGTTACAGTACGAGTTCGACGTTTATTTTGAACGAGTACTGTAACGATCATTTAACGTACGTGTAACGTACAACGTTTTATTTCATACTATATGGGACATTAATTCGATTTTTTCATTTAAAATTAAATTTTAAAGTAAAAACATGAGTTTGAAATTTAGAGAAAATCAATCCAAATGATTTTCAAATTATCAAGTTACCTTAGTTATTTTTTTTTGTTTTTTTGTTTTACAGTCTACTCTACTGTAATAGCTCGTTTTCCGGACACTTTTGTTCTCTGACGTAATGATTCATTTCCCGGACTGAAATCAATCACGTAAACATTGATTTTCGGTATAGTATGAAATAAACATATTATTTGAAAATATCAAATAGGTTGCTTAGACTAAGCTAAATAACTGCTGAAGACATTTCTGGTAAGGAAATCAAAACTGTTTATGGGTTGATCGATTAATGTCAACTTTCTGGTTCGATCCGGTAGAATAATTGAATTGCAGTTATGCACTAGGGTGTCGAATAAGTATCTCTCGTGTTTCGAGCTACAAATTTAAAGAACTGCACTATGATTACGAGAACTCTAAATGTTTTACCTAATTGCGTTTTGCCGCAATTTCTAGAAAAATTAAAAATTTTTAATACTTTTCTAAAATTAGGGTTTGATTGTGTATCGAACCCCAGGCATCACGATTTTCTGGTTTGGTTATTTTATATTATTTTTTCAAGTTAATTTTAGAAAAATTATCTTATTAGGATTATTCCGATTTCTCGAATTTTGACGTTGATTATTCGATTAAATTACGCAGTGAATAGCAGTTCGTTAGAAGAGACTCTTGAAATCTGAGATTTGAGATGCTTAGATTAACCCAGACTTCCGAGATTGATTAGCGTTAAGTGTTTTGGCACCATAGTTATTGAATAATTTCGAAATTATACGACGTTTATATGGATTTTTGAACTTCGAAGATAGACTTCGTAAATACTTAGAATTTCTCGAGAATACCGATATTATCGAGCTATTCGAGATTATTTGAGTCTAATCGAGTATCTCTATATTACTAAATATGCAAGACGTTGAAGTTGTGTGGAGTGACAGAATTAGTGGTTTTTAAACAAATTCAAGATTTGTTTGGCACTGAGTGTTATGTAACGGATATTATTAATGGCAGGATACATTTTTCGACTTAAGCCTAGAGTTGAATTAGGAGCAGTACTAAGCTATAATCTTACAAAAAAGAGATGCTCGAGATTCTTGGAATTATCTAGATTTCCGGATTTAAATAGCGTGAAGTTGCTTGGCACCGAAGTTATTCGAAAATAACGAAGTTATTCAATTAATATTTTCAGACTAGGGGGCCCCTGTTCAATTGCACAATTTTATTATTTGTTTGTTATTTACTTAGATGTAATTTTTCTATAGCTCGAGGCAATTCCAACTCATTCGCTCATTCGGAATGTGCCCAGTAATAATTTCCGCTTTAATACAATTTCGACTAAAATCCTTCACGACCATTCTAACACCGTTGCTTAGCCCATTTTTTAAAGAAGGATTTCTTAGGAGCATAATTATGCAACCTTTCTTTAAATTTAAATTGTGAGGGGCAGGAGGGGCAAACCAAAAGGGATTATTTTAGGTATTCAACTGTGAAATTTTCTTGCAAGCCAAATCATTTTTTTAAATTCACTAAAAACATCAGCAATTAAATCCTGTGAGACGTATTTATTTAGAAAATCTACAATTTGAGGTGCGATACATGATGACATCGGTGATTCATATTAGACAGTCAATTGATGATAAGAATTTTCATTTTTTAAGGATAGTTGAGGATATTTAACGATATCCATGTTACGCGGAAGCAAGAAAACTGAAAGACAAGTCATTAAATCGAAAAATCAGATTCGCAGCAATCCCAGTCCAAGCTACACACATTATATTTTATTACTATTAGAGATCTTCTGCTTCAATGCCAGTTACAAAAATGTTTTTGCATCACCGCCGGAACCATTGAGGTAAAAATATTGTTGTGGAATAAATTCTATTACTGATGAAAAAACTGCTGTTGCTGCCGAAAGTTGATCAGTATTTAGAGCTTTCTAAAAATTATTTTCAGCAATATTGTTAGGTGGCAGAATAATAGCAATGAAAGAAAATCAAAACCTACTTTTTGACATTGAATTTTTAAGTCTAGCATACAACTACCAAAAGCTGTACTATGGTTCATGCCTTGATGAATAAAATCTTCTATCATACTACATTTGAATTCACTAAAAAGTTTTAACCGATGCAGGATTGCAATGGATTGGGATAGTCACAAATAAGGAGCCTCAGATGAACAATTCTCCCACTCACAATACTATCATTAATTAATCCCATTGCTCTTGCTACTTCCTTATAGGTTAGTTATATTACATTATTAAAGGTTTTCAATGCTTCAACTGATGTAGATTTAGTACCTTTAACAGAGAGAAGAATTAGTCGAAGATGGTAACTGCTAATTTATCTGCCAATAGTTTATCTACCAAAATGAGAATTTATAGATCGCTTTTCCCATTTCGAGTTCTTGAATACATATTGATTCGAGATGTCGCTATAAATAAATTAATGAGCGTCGGTGTCAATGAGATTAAGTTCAAAAAATGCCGTCAAAATGGTGCACGCAGCAGATTGTCGTCACAAAGCACTTTCTATATTGTTTTCTTGAAAGTAAACCTACTATCCATCTTTTAGTTGAACAGATAACATTATACAGTATTGTGAGATTGAGCATGGTTGGCTAATCCTTGTAGATTCTAAGCTGCGTCTTGTGAGCTTGCGAGCGACAGTTTAGATATTGCGATATATCATTATGTTGAACCCCATTTGAGTTATTATTTAATGAGCTGATTTCAATCCCAACTCTTACACAATCATGTCCTTTAGATACATATTTATGGATATATTTAATTGCTTTGATAGTATAGAGCATAGTTCGATATTTATATACAGTGGTGGCCATATTATTAAGGACACATCAATTCTGTTGGGGAAATGTTTGCTTTTGGCGACTTATGTATTTTACTAAACATTTTTATAGCCTAGCCATACGAAACTATTATTTGTTAAGGTGCATTCAAAATGCAAAGTTTTACTTTGTACTAAATAATATTTGTACTAAAAGTAGAAATACATTTTTTTAACTAAATTAGAAATAACTTAAAAAACACATTTCTAGCTGAGCTACCTCAAAATATTGAGTGGATGCACATTCAGCATTATTGACTCTACATTTCTTTCATTTGGAGTTTTGTGCTATCTAGGCTAGAAACAGCTCTCAGGGCATTTCATAAATTTAGATTAATATGAATAAAATTAGTACTAAATACAACAAGTAATTTTAGCCTTTATGATTTTTAATACACAAATAAAAATTACATTTTAAGTACAGTTAATGAATTTTCCACTTAAAAATATAACTTATGCTCGTCTACTAGATACGATAAGTACTAATTAATACATATACCAACAAGTACTAATTTTATTCATATTAATCTAAATTTATTTAATGCCCTGAGAGCTGTTTCTAGCCTAGATAGCACAAAACTCCAAATGAAAGAAATGTAGAGTCAATAATGCTGAACGTGCATCCACTCAATATTTTGAGGTAGCTCACCTAGAAATGTGTTTTTTAAGATATTTCTAATTTAGTTAAAAAAATGTATTTCTACTTTTAGTACAAATATTATTTAGTACAAAGTAAAACTTTGCATTTTGAATGCACCTTAGCAAATAATAGTTTCATATGGCTAGGCTATAAAAATGTTTAGTAAAATACGTAAGTCGCCAAAAGCAAACATTTCCCCAACAGAATTGATGTGTCCTTAATAATATGACCACCACAGTATGCGTTATATTTCAAGTTTAAATAGGCATTTGTATGGAACTAAAAAACGGTAATCATCGGGAATATTTGATCGCGTTCGAGGTGAAATATTCTGGTAAAAAGGGAGAAACCTTTTATATTTGGAATAACGTTCCATGCATATATCTGTTTCAAAACAAAATTCTTTAGAAAATTGCTTTGAACATTTACTGTCGACCAAACAAAGAGAATTTCGATTAAATTCTACACATGGACCATGTATACATTGTGTTTAAAAACTACCTCGTGAAGATTGCCATTACCATTGAAATTAGGAATATTTGCTGAAATAATTTTATCAATATCGTCCTAAGTTTTAAATTTGTCTTCCTTAGCGAGTATAAATAAATAGTGCGCATGAGATTTTTGATGCTTAATAACATAAATATACGACACGACCACACGGCATATTGAAAAATTTGCTGTTTTACGTTATTACTAAGGAATTCCCGTAACTTTAAATTAAAAACTCGGGTTACGATATCAGGACGATCTGAAGAATTTTGGAAAGTTTTAAGTTTTGACTTTATTTCTTCCCATGCCAAATTACACGTAAAAGTGATGAATAAGTCTGGACGGCTAAACTTCTTAACAATAGCCTTATTGTCCTGGTACAATTTGGACATGCACGTTGGACCACCGATAAACGAAGATGGCAGAATATAAATACATACTTATTACCAATTCTGGTATTATTTTCAAGACCATCGCTATTTACGTAATCCAAAAGCTCTGTGGGATTGAACACGAAGAGCTTTTTGATTATGTCGTATTAAATTTAACCGATTAGCTTTAACTCGAGCGTAAGCAAACACCAAATATTTTTGAAATAGTTTGCTACCATAATGAAGCGGATTAAAGACAGTTTGATGGACTGCAATTTGTTTTGAGGTAGTTCATGCGTTTCAATGTTCTACTATTGCTGGTATAAACAGGGAAATCTACATATACCAGCTGGAATATTTCCTTCATGGTCAAACACAAAAACTAATGCAACATCGTCAAAATTTATTGGTGCGTTACATAGCCTTTGGTCGTCTTGAAGATTCCGAGTAAAAATTAGTGAGACACTAACCGGACGACAGTTTCGATTAGCATCGGCTATCTCATTTTCCAAGATCTCCCGATTTTTTTTATAACTGCTTGCGTATGGGGATAAATATTGAAGAACCATAGAAATGTTAACATTATTTCACGTTTGAACTTGAAAGTAGCGGGGTTGTTCATTCGAATATTTATACAGCTGTTTAAGTATCGTAGAGAAATAATTCAGCATTACTAATATACATATCCACCACGCTCTTGATAATTATTAGAGTTCAAGGAAAAATCAATGGGAATATTAACGGAAGATCGATAATACACATCCCCAGATATTTTAAAAGAATATACACTTCCCAACATATGCTCAATGTTAGCTCTCATCGAACAGAAGGTATTCGCATTATTATATTGTCTAATAAATTCCCTGAAGTTCCTAATTTTATCATCTGTGCTAGCAAAGAGTTGTTTAATATCGAATGGAAAATTTTCCGTTGATGTAGGCCAATTTACTTCAAAAGTTAAGCATCAAATGATATTTTATTTATAATTTGTTCATACATAAGTATTCGGTTGAGATAAAATTGTATGTACACATAAGTATACATATGTATTATTCTATACTACATACATGCATGCATATTGCATACATCATACAAATATTACGTATCCATATATAATACCAGAGCCTTTAAGCTTGATTCACCAGATTTGTCCATTGAGCTCGTCAAGAAAATGGCAACTTGACGGAGTTAAAAACCGAATTAAAAATATGTTATCTCGCTGGACACAAAATTTCAGGCATACCAACATTGTTTTTTCTTTTGCCATTCTCATTTTAGGTTTTGCTATTTCTGACATTTCTAAAAAAAAGCGAGATAACATATTTTTAACTCGGTTTTTAACTCCGTCAAGTTGCCATTTTCTTGACGAGCTCAATGGACAAATCTGGTGAACTAAGCTTTATAGCTTTGTATAATCAAGGTTGCTTTGATAAAACACGTAAACTATTTATTTTGTATTTTTGTTATTTTTTAATTTTCTATGTCTACTTTGACGGTGTCCGAAACCTATGATAAATATTTTTTAGTACTAATTTTTCACATTTGAGCCGTTTATTTTGAAAGTGGGGCAAGTCCACATTTTGTTGAAACGAGAAAATGAAGGAATAGAGAAACAATAAATGCAAAAATATACGGGATTTTGAATTTTTTTATTTTTTGAACAAGTATTAGGGATTATTTTTTTATTATTTTGACTATAAATTGTTCACCGTTAGAAAGATTATACTTTTATTAGTCTATTATTATCATTAACTTAAATTTTTTGAAAAATGGACTTGCACCACTTTCAAAATGAACGGCTCATTTATTTGAAAATACTGCACACACCCATCATAGTCAAACATCTACAGAATAAATTGATTATTTGATTTACTAGTGTGATTGACGTACTGTACCGATTAAACTTAATTAGCGTAGTTATACCTTAATAAACATACCATTTATGACGTTTTTTGTCCAAACAAGCATCCATTTCGGTAAAATTACTGTATAGCATTTCTGGTTATCCCCACATAGAATTCAAAACCGGACATTTCAAAAGTTTTAGCCAAAACAATTCGATTGTGAATTTTATTATAAACCAGTATGTATAAATAAATTCTCGATTTGTATCAACCATTATCATTCACTAACCAACCGATACGAATATTTGTAACAAGACTAATTGATTTCTTCATCATTTCTTATTATGGTTGGCTGACATTCTATAATAGTGTTTTGTATTTATTATACATTTTTGCGACCACACATCTAAACATAATTTATCATTTCGATTTGAAAAGAAAAAACAAAATCATTATATCTAAACTAAACAACAAAATACATAAACTGGAGCACTCGTGCCACATCATTGATTATTTTGAATGATAACCCACAAATTTAACAAACGGTTATTTGACATGCAAAAACCACTATGTACAGAGAAATTTTTGTTTTGTTTTTATTCAATTTAGTCCGTATTTTGCATGTCATTTTCAATCCTTGTGGTTATTTTATGTCATTCGCCACCAGTATTTAATTCCCTTTGTAAAGCAACAGAATACTACTGACTTATAAAATATTCAAATTACAATGACAAATTCCACTAACACTTTTTGTTGACGCCGTACATTTACAACTGAGGAAAAAATTACACAGTAATATTTTACACCTGTTGAGATAATTACATTAATAAATAATAGATTTTTTTAGTTTTCCAAACATACATTTTATGATAATGAATATTTAATTTTAAAAGTTTATCGTAAAAGTTAGATAATTTATTTTAAATGTTTGCATTTTTAAAATACCATAAACTTTTGGATCAATATAGTTTTCTCAATAAGTTATCAAATCTAGAAAACCGATTTTGCCTAACAACTACATAATAAGAGATTTATGGATAAAGTTTTGCATACTTTTATCTCGTTAAAATAATCAGTTAACCCATTAATGTTCACTAAAATTTATTTTACGATTTTTAAAATTACTCGGTTTATGTACAATATGTAGGTATGCATATAAATTCAAAATTTTCGATTTCAATTTCGAAAGAAAACAAATCAAATTTTCTTTCATTCCATTCTAAAGTGAATCACTTTAAAATTAAACAAAAATTTTTCTTATATACATATTTCATTGTCAGATAAAACAACCAACAGTTTGCTTACGTAAATATTCTAAAGAAATAGGGATAAAAATAAAAAAATCCAAACCGTAAGAATATATTATTAGAGTAGGTACGGTGTAAGAATAATATTACATAAAAGATTAGCTTTTCCAAATTCTTTTGTATGTGTACCTATCTCTAATGTTTGATATAAGTATTTTAGATTGGGATTTTATATTATTGTGTATACTTATGTTGGATGTTATGAAGGTGAGTGTCGCTTTTTTTTTAAGCCACGTTGAATTTTATCGAAACGATAATGTAGGTTCAGGTATATACATATATACACAGATATATTAAATGTAGACAATGAGCATTAGGTTGAAGAACAAAATTTTGATTTTATCATGTATGGCTTATGCAATTGTAATGTTAACGGTGTTTAAGAAGAAATCATAAAATGTATTTGGGAATGATTTTGGTTTTATTTGAACCTACAAATCGATCTATATAGATTGAAGATACGAGTATCGTATACTAACTCACGAAACAATGCCTGTTCTTGCAAGTTAGGAAATAGCTCATTTTCTATAACGAGTATAGTTTATGTAACTAATGACGAAAAAAACGTAACCGGCCACTCTCAGCGCTAGATAGGTTTAAATTATTTGTATGCCAAGGTGATTCATTTTTTTTTTTTTGAATTTATGTCATTAGCCTTTCTTGAAAACTAAATACATTTCGTTTTAAATGAAGAAGTTTTTGAATTGTTTACTAATATTGTTTAAATGCTACGATAACCTACATCTAAGATTTTTTTCTTTGGTAGTTAAAAAACATTTAAGGCTACTTGGGGTGCATCATTATCATTATTTCACTATCAATTGTGTGAACTACTTCATTTCCTAACTAGTTGCGAAAAATATGTATGTATGTCGTTTCGAAAAAATTAAATTTGTAATACATTTATACGGCATCACGAGCATTTTCATATTTGTGTATTTCATTATTCCGTAATTTCGTATATTTGACGTGTTCTCTGTGGTTAAAATTATTTCCACAACAGCAATTAAAAATACACAAGCAACGTTAAAAATAAACAGCCTTAAACGTTTTTGTGTTTCATTTGATCCGGCCGTTACACAAGTTAATATAGATTTAGCCACAAAAGTGCTGATTTAGGAGTGATGTTTAGTAATTTCAAAGACCTTGCGCTTGCGTTTAGCCTATCAGGGATATACAAGATATCGTTTACTGCATAAGTGATAAAAGAAGTACAATGGGCCGAAAGCGAGATAATTTGGCAAACGATTACAGAAGCACACGTTGGCTATAAAGTAAAGAGAACATCATATATCGAGTGTTGCTGAACATTGTTGAATAGCCAAGTCCATAGATTGATATTATTTCTTCACAAATTATAAAATCATTCAGCGAGAGATGGAAACTCGAAGCCTTAACATTCCTTAATAAATTCTAAAGTGAATCCAATTTTCTCGATAGTTACTTAATTTAAATTCTTAAAAAAAATTATTTCGTTTTTATTTTAATCAAATTGAAATACACAAAACGAACTAACCAAAACTGAACGTTTTTGCTTTATTGTTTGTTACAAACGGCTGATGCATGTATGTATTTTAATTGAGCGACGTATGCACATTAAAAAAAAACAATTAAAGCAATATACGAAGAATAGGCAAGGCAGACAAAACAGTCAAACCCAATTAGTCACAAACAAATCATAAATTGTAGCATTCAAATGAAAGCGCCCTTATAGAGTCAGCCAACGCAAATAATCAAAGCAAGAACTTAGAGCATCTGAACGACGACCGTTTTGTATCCTGTTTTATCATTCATTTTGTTCTTTATAGTGTTAAGAAATAAAGCCAATTGGCTTTATTTCTATTTTTACCAATTAGCTTTATTACCAATTTAAAGTGAATCGTCCGGTATTTAAGTTTGAAATTAATTGCTGCGAGTGACCGCAGTGTGTTTTGAAAGAAGTAAAGAATTTCTAAAAAGGCAAATTTAATTTTAAAATATCTTTAAAAGCGGTGGTTTCGACGCTGCTACCTCCATCCTTTAAGGTAAACAACGAATTGAAATAGCATCTTTTACCATTTGTGGTACTTTCAAAAGAAGCGATAAGGGCAATACAAACTTTTTTAACTGTGTTTGCAAAGTTGACGAAGCTATTATTATAAACATTACCACACTATAGAATTAAATCTTCATTTTCTAGAATTTCTGCTCTTCTCTTAAAAGACAGCGATTAATTTTAAACTTAAATACTGAATAAATTTGAAATAAAGTCAATTGGTAATGTTGCCAACTGGCCTTGAACCGGTCCGGTTGTTTTGCACAGGAAGAAGCCGGTCACCGGTCGGACAGCTGACAGGCAGAATAAAGGACTGTGTTTCAATGAAATTCAGTTAAATCATCTTTTTAAGTCTATCGAGGGAAATTCGATTTATTATTTAGTACCTTTGAAATCGAAATTTTCGAAGTGGCCGAATAAAAATTTCGTTAGTAATAAGATTTATTACCAGAGGTATATGAATGATTTATGAATGATATTGATATATGAATGGAACGCAGATTAATTAAATTAAACATTACCTGCAAAAAAGAAAACTGTAAGGTGATCATATTACAGATCCTAATCAACCCAACTTAAAGCAGCTATAGCAAATTAACAAGTAATTTCTTACAATTTTTAATAATATCAAAAAATCTCCTCGAATTTGCAAAACTACAAAAAACAGTTTTGAATTAACTGCAGATCTCAAGAATTTCGAATTATTTTCAACCTTAATCTCGAAAATATCGAATAATCTCGATACCAAGCAACCCAATGGCATTCTAATTCGCAATATCCAGAATAATACAAAATTATTTCAAGGAACTCGGATAGTCCCAAATACTATAAAAAAATGTCTTCTATGTAAATTAGTACCCTCCAAGCTTAACTTAACTTTAAATAGCTCGATGCTAAGCAGATCATTATATAATTCTGTAACAAGGAGCAAATCGAGCGTGAGCTGTGCGTTTCTTTACAAAAAAATTCGGGGTGGGCTGTGTGGTCTACTTGGCCGTGGCTGTTTTGCGTGATAACGTTCTTAAGATGTTGATATTAATTATTTTAAATTAATATAAATTATCCGCAACAGTTTCTTTACTCACAAATTGAGAATAGAATTGCTCCGATCAGAAGGGGCGTTCTCTCGCTACTTCCTGATGCCGTCATTGCAATAATATGGTGCGTGAGGCATGAAGCCTAAGAACCAACATAAGAAAGCATACATTTAAATTAAAGGTAATGCTTATACATCAAAGGCAAAATTTCGTGTCAATTTTCTGAATATGCAGTGTAAGACGTTATCTTATCATGTAAAAAAAAATATAAATTGGAAATACAAAACTAAACGTTCCTTGAGCCCAATCAACCTTACCCGCTCTAGACCAATACGTTACTACTAAGCCAAAAAATTCACCATAATAAAATTTATTTAATTTTCATTTGCTGCGTTTATACCACAGTTAAATTAGCACTGCTAGAATTGTCAAAATTATTTAACTTATGTTTATACCGCAAGTTGCTACAAATGTCAAAAAATAAAAATTGTTTTTTTTCTCCATTTTAATTTGTTATTGTAAACTTAACACACCCGATAATTAAACAATAATCATAAACATATTAGTTAAAAATAAAAATGTATCCCGAATTTTAATACCCACGACTGCCTATTTCCAATTTCTTGTGATCTGTCAATATAAACAAACCACAAAAATAACAATTTGGCATTTCTAGTAATATAGCAATGTTTATACCATAGCTATGTAGCTTAGCTAGCTACGTAGCAACGCTAAATTGGCGGTGCTATTTTAGCTAGCTGAACTATGTATATGTCGCGTTTATACCATTGCTACAGTTGTCATTTCGGTTTAGCATTGCTAATTTAGCTGTGGTATAAACGCAGCAATTGTTAGATTATTTCAAACATAGCATGCTATGAAGTTTATGACAGGAAAAAAGAATTTTACAGAAAAATTTTCATAGCTTACTACAACTCATAATATAAAAGTTTTTAAATAATTTTTTGTAGTGTTCGCATACATTTAGGCGCAATATAATCGCGTACCACGTATTTTATTGTGTAATTACTAGCGGAATGTTTAATTTAAAGTAAAATATTTGGTCATATTTGTACGAACCGAAGACCTTTGCCGTTCTAGTCCAATGCGTTACCATTACGCCACAAACAATATAAAAACTTCTATTTTATTTGCATTGTTAAATTGTTTTATTTTTTCAAAGCGTTCTACAGCCGCGCTAGCTAAATATACAGGCAAACCTGTTTTTGTGCGGTACATAGGGACCGTACCAAAAAAATCGCATAAAAAAAATATTCACAAACTTCATAAATCGCTATAATAAATAATTTTGTACAAAAATTTAAAAAAAAAATTTTTTGTGCGGTAGAGATGGACCGCATAAAAAAAGTCGCCCTTAGAAAATATGTCAAAGTTTTACGAAATTAAATTACACATGGAAATATTTAAAAAAAATTTAATTTCTCATTTTAAAATAAAACGGTAAATTTCGTTTTTTCTTGCATCTTTATGTATATTTTTTAGTTTATGTTCAAGGTTAACAATTAGTGTGGCTATTACTACGCATTTCGTTAGTTGTGAAATAAACATTTCTTTTAACTAAACTATATTCTTTGTGTGCATGATAATAGCTAATTACATATTGAAATTTGCTGGAATATAAGAATATTGAGCTTGTCTAATGATTAATGAAATTGGCTGATACGATAGGTATGAAAATGGCTGAGGTTTGAAAAAAAGCAGTGTTTAAATTCATTTTTTCGTTCCCTTCTTTTATCTTTTTTTTCTCTCTTTGTGAAAGAAAACAAAAAATATTTTTGTTTGTTTCTTTCCATGGGAACGAAATCGAAAAAAGTAAAATATCTCTCCTCATATAAAACAGAAAAGATAGAAGAGGAGAGATATTTTATTTTCTTGGATTTCGTTCCGGAGGAAAGAAACAAAACAAAATATTTTTTCTCTTCTTTCGCAAAAAGAGAATAAATAAAGGAACGAAATTTGAATTTAAACACTGAAAAAAAGTGATGCCAACACTGTTGAGGTTGACCTAACCTCCCGGCGAACTTACTTATGGCGTACAGAATCTCGATATTCATATACCGCATAAAAAAATCGCACAAAAAAATCGCATAAAGAAAGACCGCACAAAAACAGGTTTGACTGTATATATTAATAAGAATTGCACCTGCTGATTATTAAAATTTCTTAGATGTGAAACAATATTCGTGTCAGTCCTCAATATTTTAGAAGCATCACGAGCAATTTCTGTAGCTTCACTTTGTAATGGTCCATAGTTTATGATGCGCCTTGAATAAAATAACTGATAATTCTTTTTCATATTTTTGTTCAACCCTTAATTTATGTATTGCCATAAAAATTGCACGATACCAAATTGGCAATGATCTGGTATGAAAAGTGGGTTGCAACATGTTAACCCGAAAAAAATGATCGTGCGATGAACAAAATTTCATTTGGCGTTGACGTGTATTGTGGTGCGAACGGAACCAATAAAATAATTAAAAAAAAATAAAATAATTTTAAATCTGTTCGTGGTGGTCATCAAGACCATACATATTTACAATTGTTAATTCTAATGCAACGGTGAAAAAAAATCGGGTGGTCTATACTATACCACATAATAATAATAATAATAATAATAATAAAAATAAAAATTAGAAACCTAAAATACGGTGAGAAACTAAAATTTGTCGCTTTTGTGGTGGGTTAAAACACCAGTGATAACCATTTATATCTCCTTTGTTTGGGTGCAGGCTGATTCGAGTGTACATGCTCGGTTGCCTCTAAATTAAAGTGATCGTGCGAACATTTAACTCGTTGCTGGTTGAAGACAAACAAACAAACAAAAAAAAAAGTCTTCCGGTCTGATATAGGTACCCGTAATATACGGAGCAAAAAAAAAAAAAAAAAGAGGTAAAATTAGATCCATAACCCGGAAAAAAAACCACGCCATTTTTGACACCTTGTTCTATTTTCTTCTATAGATTACAGCGGTTATTTACAAGTGGACACCACGTACATCTTTTCCATTGTAATCTTGTTACCCTAGGGCGATATAAAAAAAAACGTGGTTTCAAGGATACCAACGAGCGGGAACGACCTCAACGGGACTAATCAGCAGTAGCGGAAAAACAAAAAAAAGAGCGCTCTTCGTAGGAGATTCTGAGTGAGTAAAAAAATTATATTTATTTATTTTCTTTTTGGTTCTAAATTCACATTGTCGTATACTGGACCAAAGTGTCAATACTCGGGATATTTAACACCTGGCCCATTGTCAAATTTTGTAGTATTTTTTTTTTATCTTTACCTTTTGTTCCACATTTACATAAAGTTATGTTAATTTGAATTATTTGCAAATTTCTTTAATCAGATTTATTTGATTTAAATTTTTCTTTGTTTCTTAGGATAAGTCGGTTGTCTTACGTATAAATTGAAATTTTTGTACTTAGGTTATATGTAGTACACAAATTATATACATTACTATTTAAGTTAATTGGTCGTTTGACATAATTTTTTTATCTCGGTCAATAGATGTTAATCGGTGGTAGTTTTGTTTAATTATTTTTTTTTATATTATCTTTAATTGCTTGTGTTATTAGTTTCTTACATATATTTTTAATTTTAAGGGAAAATAATAATTTGGGATGAATTTCATAAAAATTTTGTTAACTATGATTCGGTAAATATAGTTTGAATTATGGATATTTAAGCGAGCAAATTTTTTTTTTTATTGGTGTGAATGACGATGAGCTGAACGAAAATCCAGGATCTAATGATTTTTGTACGACCTATTTTGTTTTGGTGTGCTATAATGAACCTTCCAAGCCGAATTGAGCAATCCCGAACCAATTCCTGGAAACTGGTACACTTGGGTCATTACAAACTTCGTCTTATAGGTCAATTTCACTGTTATTAGTTACGTCTAAAATCTTCGATCAGAAGTTTACGAAAAGAGTAGATCCAATAATCGAGAGGAAAACTTGATTCCAAATCATCAATTCAAGTTAACCAATATACTCATAAAATACTGATCAACGATATTTTATATGTTACACAGGATTTTGAAAAAATTCAGTATGACAGATATAACCATAAGTTAAGAAATCACGTAACAATGAAGTTGACGAAAATTCTTGATTCATACTAAAAATGTAGGTCATTTTCACGATTATGTTAGATGAACTTATCACTAAGAAAAAATGATTGATGTTTTTCGTACCAAGCGAAGCCACTAAGTGTTTCTGAGCTATACACTCCCAAAAGTGACCACCTAAGGGACTAACCAGATCTGAACACATTTTAGGGATGGTCACTTTTACTAGAAAAATTAGAAGTAATTGCTCAAGATACATATTGCAGCTTATTAAAAGTTTATATAATTGAACTTAGCGTAATATTTGTACATATATTGCATTGTTATCGCAATTCTTTAAGTTAATTAAATTTTACTAAAATAAAATCACATTGAGTCAGTATAGTTAGTTTAAGGATGTGGTATCTAAACGGAAATATCGATAATTGACTAGTGTCGTAATAAAAGTATCAATAACCTTAAGTATTGAGTACAATGTAAAAGCGAGTCTACGAGTCTTGTAACTGGCCTGAATCACACCAATAGGATCAGGATGGAAAAGCGTTTTACTGTCATATGATTGTTAAAAATTGGCCCGGTGTTAGAGGATCTATATCATTTGGTGTCATCTCACATAATTCAGAATGTCCTCTATTTGGATCAGCAATGTTGCCATTTCATCATATGTTAGCCGTGATCGACTCCTGCATTAAAAAACGGCCGATGGTAAGTAACTCGAGGCCGCGGTAATTGTCCCATAAGTTGTTATTGTTGTGCCTTCAATCGGACGCACGTCTTCTTTGAGTGCATATTTTACACCAAGTATAGATAAGGCTTGAGAAGAACTAGAACGTGCAAAATCTTTGCTCGAGATGTCTCTATCGGCTTCCGGAATACTATCTAAGTATATGATCTTCGCTGTTAAATGACCATTTACGTAAATTAAAACCGCGTTTTCGCAGCATACAAATTAAATCTATTTGGAATCCTCCAAATTGTTCATTCCGGACATTTAATCGTCAACATAAAAATCCTGTTTTAGTATCCTTGCTGCTTCTGGATATTTGTTCTTATAATCTGGTGCAAGTTGGTTTAATGTCTGAGTCGCAAAAAATGAGGCGGGGACGCTGTGCTATAGGTAGCAGTCAAAAGGATGTAGATTTGAAGTTCATCTCCTGAGTTTTTTCTCAATACAATTTTCTGATATTTACTATCTTCTGGGCTGATCCAAATTTGCCGAAACATTTTCTCAATACCGGCAGAGAAAATGATTCTGTGAGTACGGAAACGTAAAAGTATTTCTACCAAACTGGGCTAACAATTCATCACTACAGCTCTACAATGATACCAATCACCACTAAAGCGCTCGACTTGAATTTGGGCAGTTGGCAGAATGGCGTTTTCAATTGAATTGGAGTGACCACATGTTGTTGCTTCCAAGCTGCTGACAGGGACTTGTAAGTGTAGCATTTCATGGTATTTCTTCCGACACTAATTGCACTTATGTTTTGCTCTGCATTGGTATACTAAGTGAGTCTCACTTAAAAAATTGTAGCATTTGTTGTGTTTTTTGATGTATTCTCTGCGCTGCTGAATATCTATAGTGCGCGGAAATCTGCAAAATCGATGATTTTGTGGTCTTTACCACAGAATGCACAAGTTAGTGCTGATGTAGTGTGTATTGATTTAGAACTTTGAGCAGATTGCTTTAATAATATACGCTTGGGTGTTTCTTGTTTGATACCTTGTAAGGCGTCCGTTCTCCTATTAAGAACCGCAAATAGTTTATCGAACGTTGGATATTTTAATTTGGATGATTCTAACTTCCACATCTGCCTTGTCTCAGAATCCATTTTTTGAGTAGCAATGTAAATAAGGCAAGGGTCTTGTTTCTGCGCTTCCGAGCCAAGTGCCTTTAGTCCACGTACTACCTCATCACATGTATCATGTAAACGTGCTATCGTTTGTGATGTTACTTGCGTTTTAATTGGCTGTTCAAAAAATGTTTTAATGAACGATTCCACAATATAGTGCTTCTTGCCGACAAACAAGTTCAACCTCTTCAAAGTCCTTTAAAATATTGGAATTTTTGGGCAGGTTTAAGAGTCGTATGCTCGTGCAAAGTTGATACAAAAAGATCGAAAAACGATTGCCATTCCTTGTAGTTCCCATCAAATGGGGGAATGGTAGTCCGAGGTAATCGAAATTCGCTTGTTGATGCTTGCGTCGTATTGAGTGTTTGGTCTAAATTACTGATGGCGCATTCAACGCAGTTCTTTTCCTTATGGCGCCTTGTAGTTTTAGTTCAATCGAGTAATACTGCACGTCGACGGCTTCTATATCAGTTTGAATCACATCAGAGAGCTCAATCATTTGATATTTCACTTCTACAAAATCTTTATAAAATTGATTTATTTTATCTAACCGCACTGTTAACTAATCTAAATTTGTGTCGTTCTTAATAGTTTTTACACAATTTTCGATTCAAGTAATCTTAAAAATATAGTCAATGATTTTAAGTACTATATTATCTAATCAGAAATTCTTGAAAATCACTCAGTAAATGTCTCGAACAATATTCTAAAATACGCACTTCAAGGTGTGTACATGCTCTAATTCTGGTGAAAAAATGTACACCACGAAGTTAGAATTGTTTACTATTTTTCATATTGAATTTTTTTTTTATTGGTAACCTGATCAACTTTTTTGTTCTAGTTGGAAATAATTCAACTCATACAGCTAACTTCGTGGTGTACATTTTTTCACCAGAATTTGGAGCATGTACGCACCTTCAATTCACAAAGTAAATTTCATAAAAGTTCGTAAATTATGAATATAATGTAACTCATTTTGAATGTTTGTAATTTATAATAAAATAATTAGTTTATTAGTTTTATAAAGTTTATTTATAATATTAAAATAAAATTATACTCAATGCGTTTTCTGCTCTCTATAGATCTTTCTCGCTTGATGGAGACTTCCTTTGTTGTTTTCCAAAAAATTGGATCTTACTAGATCCGGCTCGAAGGGCTAAATAAAATGTGCGGATGTATTTTCCAAATGCTCAGTTTATTTTAAAACAAAAATGAAACCAGCTTATTTCTCTAAACGTTATAAATGTAATCCAAATGTTTATTAATAAATGTTTAATACAAAATTATGTTGACTTCCCAATTTAGATGCTTACAGCTCGCTCGACAAAGTAAAAGTGAAGGAGTAGATAATAGAGCGGATTAAATTGTATGGAGAAAAAATTTTTAGTCTAGAGACTCCACTTTTCTGTAAATTCATTGTATTTGAAGCAAAAATGTCCACTACATCATATGGCTATGATGAATTTCGAGCCTGCATAATTTCATTTGAAGATTTTTTTATATAGAGTGAGTTTTTTAAAATGCCAGATTTTTATCTCGAGAACGATGCTGGATAGCAGAAAATTACTTTTAAACTACTAAATAATGTGAAATAATCAGCAAATAATGAATTTTAATGGGGAGTGACTTAATTTAAATTTTTTGGCACCATGACCAAAGGTACCAAGTTAATATTGTGTTAGTATATTCCCCATTTCATTATTTGCAGATCATTTCTAATTATTTAGTAACTTGTCCTTGAACTAACACCTGAAAGCCATCCAAAGGAAGAACCTAAAATGCCTATCTGAACGTAAAATTTGGCGTTCTTTATGAATCTGGTGTCAAAAATAGAGATTTATATTTAACAAATTCAATTTAACCTTCAAATAACCTTGAAGGTCGTAGTCAAGGTTGAATTGCAGGTCACCATCCGATGTCCCCTCGACCCTTAACAAATTTCATTAAAAGTAATTTTCTGTTATCCAGCATCGTTCTCGAGATAAAAATCTGGCATTTTAAAAAACTCACTCTATATAAAAAATAATCTTCAAATGAAATTATGCAGGCTCGAAATTCATCGTAGCCATATGGTGTAGTGGACATTTTTGCTTCAAATACAATGAATTTACAGAAAAGTGGAGTCTCCAAACTTTAAAATTTAATCCGCCCTAGTAGATAATCATAAAATTGTTTAGTCATAAAACCAAAAACGCGGCAACTGCCATTCACAATTATTTAATCTAATAAAATGAATAAAGTTAATATTAGTTATAGATGCTCAAACATAGATGGCATTACGATTCGTAAGTAGAACATTTATAGCAAAATAATGAAAACAATGATCAGCTGTCGATCGCTTTTGACAGTAATATTGTTGAGTAAGTTGGTCGCCTTTGTTTTTATTATTTTATTTTTGATGTGAAAACATATTTAGCGGCAGGAGTAAGTCAAAAATTGTATAGAACTCGGGTTACGGAAATAAAAGTGCCGAACAAAAAACATTGCAGGTATATGTGAATATCGACAAGAACAAAAAAAAAACCGTAAAATCAATGCAAAATCAACTCATACACATGCAATATACAACATCATCCGGCATTTCGAAAACATCGTGAGCCGAATACAAAAAAAAATCGCCTACTGTAATTAAGTTTGTTGTGAAAATATCTGCTATATATGGCCGCAGCAGCAAGTGTATTTGAAAATGAAAATTACATACGAGCAAAAGGATCACAAATTATGCTTGTGTAGTGTAAAAAAGTAAATGGAAATAGGTAGCTGTGAAAATTGTACATATACATTGATACATAATAAAATAATAATTTTAAAATGGTTTAAACGGTATGCATTGCTCATGCTGTTGGTGAGTTTAGTTATGGGGGGTTTCGCACTACTGTCTTTCCAATTGCAAGGATTTTACGACCAACAGTGCGCCTAAATAGAACCGTTCTATTTAATTTATTTTAAACTGATCAGTGATAAAGCGATGCGATATTTCTTTGTTCAGCGAGTTTGCCGTGTCCAATTATTACTATGGAATCTTGAACAAGATTGCTGTGTATGAGTAATGGTATTTAAAGCGTACATCGCAGGTTTAGGTGATTAACTTAACAGAACTGTACTTTGCTCAAGCTCAATTAATGTTAGTAAGGTTCGTCCTCCAAATTCAAAATAGTAGAATAACTTGACTTTTAACCAAAAATGTAACTTAGTTTAAATACTGAGAGAACACATCCGTGGTTTCTGAGCCTTATCGAAATGGCTTGAAATGATTTAATAGATATTTATACAAAAAAAATTTCACATAAATCTTTTGCGAGTTGAGGGTGAACTCGCTCGTTGTTTTTTTAAAATATATAATAATAATAAACTAATTCAATTAGGTACATAAGTAACTCATGGCTATAAAAATAGGCGTGAAATAGTAAACTAATATAAGTATACATAATAATTTAAATTGGCACATTATTTATTCAAATTCAATATGTTATTTTCAGCTGCTGATAATCCTGGACAAGAGCTTTCAGATAAATTTTGCCAAGCAATTTTTATTTTATTTAAAAGATGAAAGTGACTGTTATTTGTAATTCGTAATGAATTTATAATCGCATAATACAAACACATTCACACACACAAACCTTTACTCTTAAAGGTTATATAACTAGATTAAAGAAAAGCGGTTCTAAGACTAAATTACAAATTGTGGGTTGTTTTTTGTGAAAAAGTATTTAATTTTATTTTAGAATACTATGGTGTTAAGACCTTTTTTACTCCCTATGCGTTTTTGTGTTCTTTTGAATAAATTCCTCCTAAAAAGACTTCATTTTAATCCTATTATCTTAATTTACGTAATAATTTTAAATAAAACACTTTGTATATTACATAAATTCTGAATATGCCGTCGTACGGTTGCTCTTTGTGACAAAATTCAGTTGGTTTGTTTATAAACAAGATGTTTGAAATACCCTTCAGAAATCTACTGCTTTTATTCATTATATTGGTAAATCTTATTAAAATATAAACATTTTTCCTCCTCATATCTTAAGTTTGCCATAGAAAGAGGTATGCACGAATGTATCTATGTACATGTTATGTCTTTTGAATAATTAATTTTCACCATCAACAGAATGTAAAATATTTATGATGTTTTTTAGGGTATAAATTCCAAACCTACAGAAATGGCTAAATTCCAAAAACAAAAATTCGAGTACATAGAAAATTTATGATGAAAACATAAATAAAAACCATTACAAGACTTATTTTTTATGTCTTGAAGGGATATCGAAAAGAAAAAACAAAAAATTAAAGAGATTCCATTTTACTTTACTTTCATTATTTTAAGCTACAGCATGAAAATCAATTTTTCTTCTCTGTGGTTATCTAATCAATTTTCTTTTCAGTATCAAAAAATGTCTGTATTTGTGTATCCTTGTACATACGTATATGTATATGAAAAAGATAAATAACTTTATATTCGATATGAAATAAAGATAACATTGATAATAACACAATGTTAAAATAAAATCTTGAACATTAGGATATTTTGTCTCTTATCTATACTTATAGAAAAAGTTGTTAATTTTATTTTTAATTAGAATTATTTTTCAATAAATGTTTATTATAATGAAATGTGTAAGAAAATCTGATAATTTTAAACTTTGGAAATTGTTATTATTAATTTCATCTAGAAATTAGTTCGAAATCAGCTTTCTGTGTTTAGGTATCATAAATCTATAGAGATAGTAATCAAGCTGGATTTTTGTAAAGCTATCTTCTCAGAAATACTGGCTAAAGGTATAGATTTGCCAACATATAGTCAGTCATCAAAGAAAAAAATATTATTTTATAATCTACCTTGCGACACAACGATATTCGATTTTTTTATGTTTAAAAGATATTCAAATCTTGGGTATCATTTTAAATTTTTAATAAAACTCACAAATTATTGGTTATGTCTGATAAGTGACTGACCTCCTCTGCTAGATCAGCAAGTCAGAATTCTTTTACCGTAGATTCGGTATTAATTTTCAGCATTTAATGTACTGAATTATTTGAGGAACATTAGCATAAACCATACTCTTCAATAACTCTCTTAGGAAAAATCCATTAGTGTCAAATCACAAGATCTAGACTGGCCAATTAACATCTGCTTTTCGTGAAATTATTCGATTACCAAATTTTTCTTTCAATTGATCTGTATTTTCTAAATTAAAATACTCCGCCAATAAATATGGATTTATTCGGCCACAAAACGTTTTGAAATTAACTAGAAGCTTATTGGATTATAAAAGATTGAGATGAATTTAACGTCTTGAATTGATTTTAAGTATGTTAACTATACACCTTCATGAAAAGTATTAAATGTATTCGATTACAAATGATTGAAATGAATTTAACGCCATTAAATGTTTCACATACGTTATACCTTCATGAAAAGGTAGTAAAAAACATATTTGATTAAAAAGATTAAATTGAACTTCTTGACATGATACTTAAAGGCTTATTGGACTACAATAGATTAAAATAACTTATTATTTTGAAACTAGTGTATATAAATTAAGCAAATAACAGTTAAAAATGAAATTGATACCTAATTAATTTGATTTTTCGATTAATAATTACAAATTAATTACATAATTTCTCGACGGATTTGATTAATAATTAGAAATGAATTAATTCCCTGCAAAAACAATGATTTAAATTCTAGCGGATTTAATTACATAATTCATAATTAAAAGAGACTTAATTTCGCGTCGAAAATTGTGCAAAATAGTGGGTCAATAGGATTTTAATGTATCAAAAAACAATTTGCAAAAAAAATTTGAAAATATATTTGTTAAATGTATGATTAATTTTTCTGACAGCTTTAACTTTGAAGAATGCACCATTTTTAATTTCTTTAAATTTTGACTTAATCTCATTATTTTCTAAATTGCTTGTTTTGTTTTAAATTAGTTTTAAATTTTAAGTTTGTTTAATCTCGTGTGGAGTGCCTCACAACGGGCGCGTCCCCAGGTGCCGGATAGGAAATAAAATACCATTCGCGGACCAAAATTAGCTGAGGGAGGTTCCTTGAATATACCTAATAACCAATATGGAGGACCCGAGTAAATATTATGACACAAGGAATAGGATAGCCTTTGCCGGCGACTTGAGGGATGATCAACCGGGCTCCTAGTCGTCGGTATCCAATGATCGCAATACTTCAGAGGTAATGAACTCTGAAAACCTATTTGGAAGAAACTCGATAATACCAAGATCACCAACATCCTCAACTAGAAGTGTTGAGACAGAAAATTTTCATTTTATTTATAGTTTAATAAATACTAGAAATTGAATAAAATTTTCTACATTTATAAATAGTGTACGTAAGTGTCACTGATTGGTCTGATTTGAACAATGTCAAACAATAATTGCATTACCTGCAATAACACGGTATTGCAAGAAAACTTCCTAGTGTGTAGTGGTCTTTGTAAAAAAGTGGCACATTATAAATGTGCAGGAATCACAAAATCAGCATTCAATTTGATTTGTGGTTCTAACAATGTTCGTTGGTTCTGCAATTTGTGTAGTGATTTGTGTAATCTAATAGTAAGCAAACTATCGGAAATCACCGAGTTTTCTAAAAGTATTGAAATGCGTGTAAACAATTTAGAAACTAATTCAGTGATTAACAAACCGCATTTGCTAAATCTGAGTGTTGAGGATGATGCTGCGATCATAAATGTTAATGACGTTGCCGTTAGTGTGATTGCCGGAAACTTTATCGTACATGATTGTTCCAGTAATGAGCTTTCGACTATAAACTCAGTCAGCAAAGGTTCGAAGCTGGATTCATATTCTGGAATTGTAAGTCAACGTATTACGACTCCATCTAAAGACGTTTCTCATAATAAAGATGCCGCGATAAATGATGAGTGTGGTATTAATTTCAATTCCACAAAAAATCGGAACTCAAATAAAATTATTATTGGATCCGGTATTGGTAGTGATGTGCTGCGTACTGTAGAACGGCTCAGGTATTTATTTATATATAGACTGCATGCGGATGTAAATGAGAATGATTTGCGGAGTTATGTTAATATCCAGTTTGCTGGCATAAAGGAGGTTAAAGTTTTTAGGTGGTTCAAGAGTAAAGATGCAGTTAATAAAGACTACTCATCTTTTAAATTAACTGTACTGGAGTCAGAATTTGAAATCTTGTTGAATCCTTGTGTTTGGCCAGCTGGAACTCTGGTCAAAGAATTCAAAAACAGAATACGTGAACGCTCTTTTTTAGGGGATCCAACGGTTTCTCGGGGGAAAATTTGGACACCGGCTGCACCAGTCAACCCGCCTGGAAATCATTTAATATATAAGATTCGTCATTATTTATTATACATCAAAATATAACAAGTATACGTAAAAATTTTAATTTATTTCTAGCTAATTTTGCTGCACTTAATAAAATTCCACAGATCATTCTATTGTCAGAGGTTTGGATTGAAGATTTTGAACTTCATAACTATAAAATTCCTGGCTATAATATATTTGGTAAGTGTAATTCTACGTATAGAGCGGGTGGCGTTGTTGTATATTTTGATGATAGCATTCAGTACAGTACTGTCTCCTATTAGAGTAGTGCTGACGTTTTACTGCTTAATTTTAATTTTGATTCTATTTAATTTTCGGTTGTTTGTTCTTATAGATTTCATGCCATAAACTCGTCTGTATTTGTTGATGAATTGAATACTGTTCTTGCAGGTATTAAGTCCAAAAATCTTATTATCTGTGGGGATATGAACATAAATATTCTCGATGATCGTATATCAGCTAAAGACTATTTATGTATGATAGCTACACACGGATTAAAATCGTTAATTAATTCACCAACTCGTGTTTCAAAAAATTCCTCTACATGTCTGGATCATTTATTCTTCAGATTTTCATTAAACTTAAAATTCAGTTTTTCTGCGAATGTAGGTACATAATCTTAATATAACTGATCATTGTATGACATCCATATTATTTTTGCCAAGTTGTGCTTCTACTAAACTATTACCAAATAATTATTTGACCAAATCTATTATTAATTATTTAAGTTTAACAGATGATTTGTCTAATGAAAATTGGTCGGTCGTCTATTCGCAAGGAAATGTGTCTCTAGCATTTGATAATTTTATGTCCAGGTTAAAATTTTATATAAATAAAAATACTTCGATTATTAAAATTAAATCAAAGGATAGAATTATTAAGCCTTGGATTACACCTTCACTACTTATTAAAATTAGGCTGAAGAATAAAATAGCCAAGAAGTTAATTCGAAGGGTGAATAATTTAGAGTTTAAACGGCGCTTTGATGTGATAAATAGAGTTGTTAAGCACGATGTCTGCAAAATGGTAATATTTCAGAATGCTGGAAACTAGTTGATGGCGTTTTAAATAAAGACCGGAAAAATGTGCAAATTCAAAAAATTGATATTGATGACAATTGTTGTATAACTGACAGACGTGAACTGGCTGAATTGTTCAATAGTTATTTTGTAAATGCGGTCCAAGATTTAAAACTGACTGTAAGTAACAATGAAGATGATTTTTCTGACCTAATTTATACCAATTCCACTGTATAGTCATGTGTTTTCTTTGAAACTTGTCCAGATGAACTGCTAAAAGTCATATCGAATCTGAAACCTAATTTTTCTACTGGCATTGATAACTGCAGCAATATTCTTGTCAAACAAATTTCTCATTGTATTGTTAATGTGTTTTCATATATTCTAAATTTTAATTTTGGTTCGGGTATTTTTCCAACTAAACTAAAAGAGAGTCAGGTTATTCCCGGCCGTATATTGTAAATTACAGGCCGATTTCTTTATTATCGGTGTTTTCTAAAATTATTGAAAAGGTAGCTCACCAAAGAATAACTAGTTTTTTGAATAAAACACATTTTTTGCATACCATGCAGTTCGAGTTTAGGAGATCTAAAAGTACTGAGGGAGCCCTATTGGAATTCACTAATTTCCTGTACTTATGAAGGTCTTGATAAGAAAAGATCGGTTGCATCAATTTTTGTGGATTTAACTAAAGCCTTTAATATGGTTAACCACAACCACAAGGTATTATTACAAAAATTACTACATGCTGGTAATAGAACTCAAGTGGTTAAGATTGGTGATCTTTTGAGTGAAAGTAAAATTATCAATGATGGTGTTCCACAAGGTTCTGTTTTAGGCCCCATGCTTTTTTTGATCTGCTTAAACTCAATTTTGTATTTGAAGCTTTTTGCAAAGTTGATAGCTTTTGCGGATGATCTACTGTTTCTGTATAATGATCGTTTGGAAAGTACGAACATCCAGTCTATGAACTCTGACCTATATGTAGTCTTAGAAAATTGCATCTTGCTCATACCATGTTTCTGAGCACAAAAACTATAAAATTTAAAAAATTCCGGCTATATGATCTTGCTTTAGTCGATATCTTAAATCAAAAATTATATTCGCTAAATTTATTTTTAAACACTGAGCCAATTCAGACTATCTTCTTAACTCTAGCATCAAGTGGAATAAGCTCATTTGTTGAAGGATTTTAGTGAAACTTTATGTCTCAAATATTTTATTGTTATGAAAAATAGTTCCAAATATAAAACCTATTATTACATAGCCTGAAGAATTTTTTCGGAACTAAGGTTGGTCTGAGATCTGAATTTATAAATTAAAACATGGACCAACGGCAAAAAATATTTTGGAACATTTCTCGTTGTAACGGTGTTACGATCGATACTCGATGCAATAAATCAAAAATTAGATTCGCCAATTTTGGTTTTCCATACACAGCCAATGCTGTCAATTTATGCCACCTCCAGCATCAAATGGAATAAACACATTTATCGATGTGCTTTCGTGAAATTTTATATTTGAGATATTACGCCGATTCTATAAATAGTTCAAAATCTAAAATAGATTAAATCACGTCTTAAAGAATTTTTTGGGCCATATCAATTGGGCTGCAGTTTGATTTTTTAATTAAAATATTTAAATTGTAAGAAAATTATTTTTTTCTGTCCTTTCTCTGAGTTTTCAGGACAATGTAAGATATTTTCCCGGACGCCTTGAAGAATTTTGAAAAACCAGAACATGTCCAGAGAAACCAGGGGGTCTGGCCACGTGTAATTGTCACTTCTATAAAATGAAAGAAATATCTTCATTTGAATTTGCATATCAATTTATTGAAGAAGCGTGGAACCAAAAGTTCTAAACAAAATACCAGAGAAATGCGATTAGCAGAAAGGTTAACTCACATATTATTAAAAAAATAAAAAAATATCTTACGGAATTAGTTTGGCATTTTTAAGAAATAATTTTATTGGCACGCCAATAACCAACTACTTGCGAACACTACTATAGGGTCTAGAGACCCAACCTGTACAAAGCAAGATATAATCGAAGACTTTAAACACTAGGGCTTCAAAATAGAGGATGCAGTAAATATCCTAAAAAATGAATAAACCGTAACTGATCAAGGGATCAAAATTAATAAAAGGGGGCTTCCATTGTTTATGCTTGATAGCAAAGAAAAAGTGGAAAAAAATTTCAATATTAAGGCACTCCATACCATGAGAGTTAGAATAGAAGCATTAAGAAAATCGACAGGCTTAAGATAGAAAGGAATGACGTGCCATAATCACACGCAGAAATATTGCAAACGAGAGCCAAAATGTGTGAAATGTTCGGAGAAACATCTCGCTCTAGCTTGTAATTTGACAAAAACTATACCTCCAAAATGCGTAAACTGTACAGGAGAGCATCCCACTAACTATAGAGGATGTGAAATAGCCACGGAACTTCACAATCTGAGAAATAAAAAACGACAGGGCCCGCTAAACCGTGGGATGCCCAGTAATAGGACAATGTCGAAAATCCCAGTAGTAGAACTATTTATTTATTTATTTATTTATATGTATATGTATATATATCATGTATGTGATTACAATCAGCTATACAAACATGTTAAAAAAAATTAAAAAATGAAATACAACACAAAAGGAATAAAAGATAGATAGAAAACGCCGACTATTTAGTTATTATTACATAAAAATTTAAATAAAGCTTTCTTAAACGACTCTATGGACAAGTTGAAATCAAAAACATCATAAATTGAATTAAACTCTCGCGATGCTCTCAGAAGTGGTTCCGAAAGACCGTAATTAGTTGATAGCTGGTTAATGAGTAACAGTCCATCACGCGGACGCATTTGGCGTACCGGAGCGTAAAGATTTAAGCGTGAAAGTAGCTCAGTACAATCGATTCGAGAACTGAAAATATCGCAAATGAACAATGCCGATGCTACTACACGTCGACAATCTAATCGGTGCAGATTCAATAGGTTACAGCGATCTTGGTAGGGAGGAAGAACATATTCCACAGATCGTGTAGACGGTAGACAACGAAGTGCATACAAAACAAACTCCTTCTGAACAGTTTCTATTCTATCCGAATGACAGTGGTAAGATGGTGACCACACCGGCGATGCATATTCTAAAATAGAACGAACAAAAGGACTGTACAGTGATGTTAGAGTAATCGGGTCGATGAAGTCCTTACAGTTTCGCTTAATAAAACCCAACATAATGTATGCCTTATGTATAATGGTGTTAATATGTCTAGTAAAGGTGGCATCAGCTGAAAAAATTATACCCAAATCAGATATAAACTCCACTCTGACTATACATCCTCACCATACAGACGATAACGATGGGACAGGGGTGACCGGGTACGATAAAATGAAAGACTGTTACACTTACTCACGTTGAGTCCCAATCTATTGCGAATAGACCAACTACAAAATTTGTCCAAATCATCTTGCAGCTTTACGCAATCGGACACGCTGCTGACCCGGGCGAAAATTTTCATATCATCGGCAAACAGGAGGCAGCTGGCAAACTCAAAGCAGTCAACAATATCGTTGATAAATAATGTAAATAATAAAGAGCCAATATGGCTTCCTTGGGGTACGCCAGATGTCACGCGAAATAGCTGTGAACTAGAATCCAAAATCCTAACGGATTGCCAATGGTCGGAAAGGTAAGACCGCAGCCATTCAATTGGAATGCATTGACAATTTAAGTTCTTTAATTTAGAGATCAGGAGCGAGTGGTCAATCTTATCGAAAGCTTTCGCAAAATCAGTATAAATAACATCCGGCTGCCTGGAGTTTAAACAGCTAAATATTTTGCCACAAAAAGAAACCAGATTAGTCACTGTGGATCTGCCTGGATAAAACCCGTGCTGAGCAGAAGAAATTAATGATTTGGTATGGAAAACCAAGACCTTATGAACCATAGATTCAAATAGTTTGGGTATAATGGAAAGAATGGAAATCCCCCGATAATTATTTACTTCGTTTCTTCTACCCGCCTTGAAAATGGGATGGAGGCAGGCAATTTTCCAAGGCTCAGGAAAAAACCCAATACGTAAACATTCTAGATTAAACAGTGATCGTTATTTACAATTTTTACAAAAGGATTTGCCACTCCTCTTTGATGATGTTCCTATTTTAAGTAGAGTCTCGCACACATACCAACATGATGGTGCACCTTGTCGCTACGATAAAAATGTTAAGAATTGGTTAAATCAAAATTATCCAAATAAATGGATTGGAAGAAATGGTCCAATTCATTGGCCGATCGTACGGTATTGGATTTTTATGTATGGGGAACAATGAAGGCGCTTGTATACTCCAAAAAATTGAAACAAAAGTAGAACTCATACAACGAATTCACACAGCAGCACACTAGATAAGGAAAGAATTACCAAGAAATGAAATTACCAAAGGTATACTTAAACGAATATTAGCCGATATTCAATCAAAAAGAGGGCAATTTGAGCACCTCTTATAACTCCTAGGCTCAAACTTTGTATTGGGGGATTGTAGGGGAGATCATGGCGAATTAAAATAAAATAAAAAAATAAAATAATTATAACAGTTTCTTTTGAGAAAAACTCAATTTTATAAAAAAAAAATATTTTTTTTTTACTTTAAAGCATCATAGCTCTCAAACGAATGCTGATGCAAGATAACCACCTAGATCTTAATAATAGCCTATACAATTACCAGTCAAATAAGACTAAGTCGGTTGCTCTCCGATAAATATTTTGGAAGTTACAGTTTAATATTTGAGTGTACTTTTTTTCTGAACCAAATTTTTTAAACACCCTGTATCTCAAAGGATATCAAAAATGGACCACCGCTCGCCTTACGATTTTTTCCTCAGAATGAACCAAGGAATCACTCCTTGACGGATCAGCATCCCAAACCCGGACACCCTATATAAGGAAAAGGCACCATCACCAATCAGCATAATTGGCGTATCTGAATATCGTAAATTGGTGACTACAAAAGAATACAGAGGGCCTTGGCTTCAAAGCTGACAGATGAAGGCAAGGAAAGGTACACATACGAGGACAAAAATGATCGTCTGATCAAAGTGATGGCCAGAAGTCTTGGGAACCTGTACAAATCAAGATAGAATCGAAGAGCTTTAACACCAGGGCTTCAAAATAGAGGTGAGGTAAATATGCTAAAAAAGAATAAACTGTAACTGATCAAGGGTTCAAAATTAATACCAAGGGGATTCCACTGTTTATGCTTACTCTTAATAGTAAAGAGGAAGTGGAAAAAAATTTCAATATTAAGGCAGTCCTTAACATGAGAGTTAGAAAAGAAGTGTTAAGAAAATCCACCGGCTTGATACCTCAGTGTAAGAAATATCAAGGATATAGCTAGCTTGTAATTGTGAAGTAGCCAGGGAACTTCAAAATCTGAGGAACAAAATTAGACCCGCTTGTAGCGTGGCAAAATTGAAAAAAAATTAGACGAAAGTTAAAGAAATAAATTTTATAAATATTAATTTATTTACCAAAAGTTTTTAAGAAATAATTAATCAATTTACCGTAATTTAGAAAAAAATTAAGAATAGAATTACTAGAAATTAATGTAATTAAATTAAAGAGAAAAGCAAAAAAAATAATTATTTATAATTAAATAAGAAAAATGTAAAAACTAATACAAAAAGAAAACTAAAACTAATTATTTAATAATTATAATTTTTTTTTCGGAGCAAATTAAATTAATTGGTGTTTTTCTGGTCATCCGATGAATTTCCGCCAAGGCCATTGTTTTTATGGATGAGCTGTTTTGACCTCTTACCAAAATAATTGAGTCTTGTTTGTTGATGCTTATTTTGGTATTTAAACTCACCTTCGCTTATCCAAAATTCTTCGGTAAATGTTGATTAAATATTCGCCTTATACAATAAAATGCAGTTAAATGTTACAAATTTCTTTATAAATTGACGCTTGCTCGCTTTTATTGAATTGAATTAATTTTTTCTTTACATCAAAAGTCAGGACGGATTTTAAACCGCCAATATTTTAATAGAATTTTTTATACGACATCTATTATAAAAAAAAATAATAGATGTCACTAAGTTACAGAGACATCTCTTGTCTGCTACATAGTTTAATTAGTACAAATATGTTCTACAAAATTTAATCAAACTAATTAAACTAATCTACATATAGTCGAAGTGATCTTGACAATTAAATTTAAGAAAACGCTAACAAGATAAGTTTAATTAATTTTACATAAAATAAACAAAATTATTAATTTTGTGTTTCCTTTCTAGATCCGCTTATCTTAGGGTCTAAAGTTAACATTCCCCCGGCCATGAACAATCAGATTCATTTATATGGATGGGCAATTTGCATAATTTGTGTAAGGATCGTTGTATGATTTTGCCAGTGTTACCCATCCGTATGTCTACGATTCTTACTTTACCGTCATTCCCCGGATGTGTTTCAACAACTTTCCCCAATGGGCCCAGCAGGTTGATGGTAAGCTGGCCTCTGCAATTAATACGACCTCTCCAATGGTGAGGTTGCCACACTCGACACTCCATTTGTATCTCTTTTGAAGTGTAATAACGTAGTCTCGATGCCACATAGTCCAAAAGCGCTGCTGCATTTGCTTAACCAAACGCCATCTGGCCATTGCTGGAATAGTTTAATTTTCAATGGTTTCGTCTGCTAAGCCGGTATAAGCTCGCTCGATTAAAAAATGTGCTGGCGTTATATAGTCGACATCTTCTGCTTGGCTCGCAGCTAATGGCCCTGAGTTCATCATAACTTCAATTTTTGTTAAGAGCATTAAAAATTCCTCTAAGGTGAGTATTGTATCCACAACTGCTCGTCCAAGGTGTATTTTCGCTTGCTTCACAGCTACCTCCCATATCCCACCCATGTGATGTTCCAGGCAGGATAAATTTTCACTTATATTGTAATTGCGCGTTAATGCTCCGAGGAAGCTTTCGGTGGTAAGGTCGCATAGCGTTTCTATGTGAACCGCCTTTGGCAATGCACATACGAATATGCAAACCTACGCCTTCATTGGTACCTGTCCTCTCCTTCTCGTCGGCTGCACTTTAAATGGTCCGCAATAGTCGACACCGACGGTATGAAACGGGTAATTGAATTGTACCCTTTCTGCGAGCAGGTTGCTCATAATTTGATTGCTCAATTTCAGATTTTGCTTGATGCATTTGATACACTTTTGTACTACTGCTCTGGATAACACCTTGGCTATTATTATCCAGAATCCTCTCCTTATTATACTGGTTAGCAGGCTAACTCCCGGATGATTGTGCATAATATGGGCCTCTCTTACTAAGCATTTGACCGCATGTTGGCTCATAGGCAGAATTATGGCATGCTTTATGCTGAACGATGCACACGATTTCTGGATTAGGCCTCCGGCTTGTATAACACCTTTGTCGTCAAGAAAAGGATTCAAAGTGACTAATCTGCTTTGTTTCGGCAGGGATCACTTGTTCCACAGGGCATCTATTTCATCAGGAAAACTTGTTTTTTGAATGTGTTTAATAATGAACATTTCAGCTGCATCGATTTCTTCTCTGCACGTCTCTCTAGTTCTGCATTTGTTTCTTAAGTTGTTAATATATCGTCTTATGAGGGCCAAAACTGGAATACCGGCTTATGTAATTATTCATGAAACTATCTGTGGATGTGGTAAACGTGTCCACCTTTGACGGTCGTATTTCTTCTGTGGTTGTCTCTTGTTCTGTCATAATCTTTGATTGAACCATTTTTAATTGCTGTTCGTCTGTTAGCCAATTAGGTCCGTGCCACCACAGCTTATTTCTACTCAATTCATTCATAGTAGTACCTCGAGAGGCGATATCGGCAGGATTATCCTTCGATGCAACGTGACACCAGTATTCTCGCTTGTACATCTGTGTTATTTCGCTGACCCTATTTGCAACAAACATAGTCCAACGTCTTGGATGTGCCGACAACCAATCCAAAACAATCTTTGAGTCTGTAAATAGAATTCTTTCATTCTACCATTTTCATTAAATTTGCTAACAGCATGGCATCCATTAATTCTAGTCTATGTAGACTAATTTGTTTTATAGGAGTTACTAGTGACTTGGCTGCAATTATGTTTGATTTTAGCGCCTCATTAGTTTCAACTTCATATTTTCACACGTATGATTATGGGGTTCAACCAACCGAGTGGGTTGAAATTACGGCTGGCATCTGATAGAAGTGTTCTCTTGGTGTGCACGGCTCGTTCTGGTAATTGTACGGCAAATTGAAAGGCGTCTTCGTACGTGTCTCACTAAAGGCCCAATACCTTTGGTGTTTCCGCAAACTTGCGAAGTTGAAACCCATTATTTGCCAAAGCCCCTTTAACTTGCGTTATCAACGTTTTACTATGTAACCTGTTCCGGTTATCATATCGTTCACGTACATGTCTTGTAGTATTATCCGTGCTACTTTTGGTTCGATCGATTGTAGTTGAACTCCAACTTAATTTAAGCAACGAGTTGCCAAAAATGCTTCTAATGCTGTTCCATAAGTAAGTGTTTTTAAGTGGCTGGTGGTTTATTTGGATTAGTTCGCTATAAAATATTTTGATATTGATGATCCCCTTTATTTACCAGCACCTGCCTATACATCTTTTCGATATCTCCGCATATCACGAATTCATGTACCTATTATCAATATCTCAATTAGTGGAGGTTGAATTGTGGGACCAACCATCAACATATCATTTAATGACAGCCCAGTCGAAGATTTTGCGGAAGCATCGAAGACAACCCTAAGTTTTGTGGTTGCGCTACCTGCCTTTAGCACTCCGTGGTGTGGAAGATAGTGTTTATTGGTTTTGCCTCTGCACCAAGGTAGGTGTTGCATGTGTCCAAGGTCTTCATATTCACTCATAAACGCTTAGTATAGACTTCTAAATTCCTCATCCCTTTCAAACCTTTCCCCCATAACTTTCAATCGATTTAAAGCCGCGTTGTATGATGTCCCGATCATGGTTTCCTGTTGTTTGAATGACAGCTTCACTATGAATCTATTGTCTTTATTATGCCTCGTAGTTCTTCCGCGGTTCTTTTGACAATTATTGGTATTTCTTCCACTTCTGAGAACTTGCAAAGACTCCTGCTAATGTCTGCATTCATACATTCAAATTATTAGCTGTGTTAGTAGTTAGCACATTGGTTATATTTCCGGCGGCCACCTCCGCTTTGGAGCAATATCATCCAATATATACTTATAATGTGTAGTGGTACCTACGTCATTTAATTTAGGAACACTTAAAATAATAAAACCAATCAGCCTATAATCAGGCAGTCTCCAGTTATCTTAAGTTTGAAAGCTATTTGAAATTGACATGTGTCATTTGAATGTACCAAAAAAAACAAAATCTTAATAAGTTTTGTAGCCTATAACATAAAATGTATCTACGAGTATTATATAATGAGAATCAATCAATAAAACGTTACTGTTATACGTTCTTTCGAAAAAGATAAAAATGTTAATATCGAAAACAAAAATCATAAAAATAAAACATCATCAACAGCACATCAATGTTTTTATATTATGAATGTATACCTGGAACATAAAAATTATATATGATATCATACTTTGATGTCATACATAACTAAATTATATAACAAGAAAACCCTTATCATTTTCAAAAAATATTATTATGTAATACAAAACATATAATAGCTTATATTATTGTGTCGCCATTAATATTAATTTTATTTTTCTTTCAAGCCATACAACTGAATTTTGTCCTTATACGAGTAGATACGAGTATGTAATATAGCCCAATCAAATATTATTCACGACAGGAAAAAATGTTTCACAATGAAGACGTAACAATATTCTCGTATCATACATACCTTGCAATATTTTTTTTTATTATATTTTGGCGTTCAATTTTGTATACACTATAATATAGCTGGGATCTATGATACTCGTAAAAAAAAATTAATTAAACATAAACATTTCACTAAATGTATAAATAAAGCTTCACGTATACGAATGCGGCGGAATGAAGGGGAATACAGAACTTTTTTATGTGTACCATCGCAAATGGCAAACTTTTATACTGAAATATATCATCATACTTTTATGCTCTATTTCTCTATTTTTTTATTATTTTAATGTATAGCTTTTTGTGGCAATTTTTATACTGTTTAAATTACATTTTGAACGGTTTAGGTTTTTCTATCTTAAAATCAAATTTGCCTTTACGTACCAAAATATATGGTTACCATTTGAAGAGAAATTTTGAGTTTTTGCTTCTTTTATTCAATTACAATTGATATACGAGTACATAGTACGTTGGAACTGTTTACTAAAAACCTAATTATTATTTAAGTGACTTAATGATTATTTTTGAGTATTTATAATTTGGGTCATCTGAATTCAATAAATATTGCAAGACACTATAATGACACTTTGGTTATAAGAAAACAAATTTGGGAAAATTAGATTTGCAAAGAAAAATTAATTGTTTACTTCCAAAACCACTCCAGGCCTTAGTACATTTCAATGTTGTTGAAATGTTATATTTCAGTTATTAATCCGTATCTATCAGTAGTTCCTAATACAAAACCGAATTCACGCTCTGAATATTTCTTGGGACACCTCATTTGGAGTCGGATTTGTTAATTAAAATAAGAGCGAAATTGAAGAAATATTGCGAAACACCACTATAATGATATTTTGATTGATGCCATTTATAAGAAACATTCTTTTTTTTTACATAAACAACCAATCCAGGCAGTGTATTACGTCTCCAGCTTTAAATGGAACTAAATGGCACGTTTATAGATGGATTTTAATAGAATTAATATCTCAGATTTGAGATGTTAAGTCGAATCTTTAAGTATTTCCTAATATATAATTTATTAATTCCGGCTCTGAAAAATTCCTTCCGCCATATAATCCAGCGTCGGATTTCTAAATTAGACCATGGCTCAAATTGAGGATTTTTTGTTGATTGAAACTTTAAATCAAAAAAGATGTTCGCCAAATTTATTTGTATATATACTTATCTAATTCAGCCTACCTTCTTAGTCTCCAGCATCAAATGAATGGAACCAGTATATTTGTTGGTGGATTTTAGTGAAATTGATTATCTGCAATATTTTGTAAATTCTACAAATAGTTCCTAAGTTCCTATTATAAAACATGTTGTTTTCAAGGCAAGAAACAATTGTCTGCCATAAGGTAGGACTGAGATCAGAATTTTTAAAATAAAACGTGAAATTGAAGTAATTAGTTCGCAAATTTGACATGTTTAAATTGATAATGGGGTAGATACACGATTGATTAGCAAGCAAGCAACTTAGATATGAAATAAACATAATATTTGCGAGCAAATTTCTATCGGTAGTATTCATTGTCTTGGTTGCTCATTTTATTTTACAGACTTAAAGAATTGTTAGCAACTACTATCGATGCATTAGAAATCGTGATGAGGAAAATTTAAGGTAACGTTTACGTTTGTTGCCATCTAAAATCAATGAAAATTACTTTTTTGGAATATTTTTTCTCTTATTTAATTGAATTATAAATAACGTTTCATTTGATATAAATTTCATAAAAAAATTCATAACTGTAATGCAAATAAATTCAAATAAATTTGATACAAAAGTATTTGTGAATCATATTTTTGACTGATATAATGTTGACTAATTAAATAGTGATTTAGTTACTTATAATTAGTGAACCATTGGAACATTTTTATTAAGTTTCCATCTCGTCTCGGAAGTGTTCCAACAATTTGTTCAAAAATCGCATGGAATCTTATTCCACACGGTTTTATAAGCACCCCATTATAAATTGTCGGTCTTGCTAGATTGCGAATATCTTGCGCTTTCATGTAAACCCCCCATTTAGATTGCGAATATCTTCCGTTCTCATTTGAACTCTGCCTTGGCCTAGGTAACTAATTACTCTTTGCTTGCGCATGGCAGCATTATTGCGCTGAATACCAAATTGAGGCACGACTATTCTTAAACAACTGGGAATACCGCCTCATTCAATAAACTGAAATTGAATATTGACCTTGGAGTATTGTAATTTATACAGCCGCATAACCTTTTATTTCTTCCGCAAGAGATGCTAACGGAAGAAGTAACCACCGGATTTGATATTCTCTGTAATACCAAACCTTTTTTCCCATATTTTCTAATTAATGCTAAAACAAACTAATTTGGGCATAACAAGATTCTCCAGCGTTCAATTGGCAATAAAATATAATGACGTTTACATTTTGTTTCCTCACAGTAAATCATATTCTGTTTGGCTATGTGTTCTATAAACTACAACTCTTCAAGGCCAATTTTAAATTTCGGTTTATTGACTGATGTAGCATTCGTATTTGTTGAAAAATTAGTCGGCCCTACATTTGCTCTTCAGCACAATAACGCTCCCATACACAAGAAGTATCATTGCTTCGAAGTTAAATAAAAATATTGAACACAAATGGTTGCTTAGGGTAAGGCATAGTTTTTATTTGTCCTTGCTGGGATTTGAAAGAAATCGGAAGATATTCGCAATCTAGCAAGATCAAAAATTTATAATGAGGGGTAGAGTTTCCACGGTTTTCAATATCGGTATTGAAAACCGGTATTGAACTAAAGTTTTCCAATACCGAAACCGTATCACAATACCGGTTTTGTACGGTTTTCAAAATTTTAATATTTAGAAGTTAATAAAGATGGCAATCTGCAAATCTTACACATTTTAGAATAAAAAACCAGAGAATTGCAAAACAAAAAAATTTAGTTTTCTGAAAACTTTCATTTTAATCGCCTAAAGCAATGCTTTCATTTTAATCGTAATAGCAATACTTTTCTTTTTGTATTGGAAGTTTGTAAATGAAAGAGAAAAAAACTTTGTGTTCGAATTCAAAGTTTGTAAATGAAAGAGAAAAAAATAGAAATTCTTTTGTTTCGCCATTTGTCGATTTTTTATATTAATTAGTTAGTAAAAGGTATAGTGAAAATAATATCTCAGCGAAATTCTGACAGATCACGCGCATCTACAAAAACAAAAACAAATGGCGTAAACACAGCGATGTATTTAGGCTAATTTGTTTACATTTTGAGGTTAGAATTTGTCTATTTTGAATTATGTTTTTCCTCAAATTTATTCACTATAATTAATGTAATTTTAATTTAGATAACACACTAGCACTAGAACTTTTGATAACATTTAAGATAATTTTAATATCATTAGTTTGCCTCGAACAAATTGAAATTTAAAATCGAGTTTTTTTATTGTTTTGCTTTAACTCGAAAAATGACATTTCTTTCTAAATATGCCTAGTGCATACCTTAAATGGGTATAACGTTACATATCCAGTGGTGTTGTTAGTATTTTTTATATTTTTTTAATTTTACATAATATTTTAGAATTTACCTATAAAATAATGAGAATTTTTAATATTTTGCAATATAAATTACATTATGTAATGGAATCAAATTTCACATATCTTCATTTATAATTTTTTTTGTTTTTAAAAATATTACTCAGCCGACCCTTCTCTGAATTTTTAATTTTGTTTAACTACTTCACTGTTGGCTGCGCACAACGATGAAAAAATGAGTTTCGCTGAGATATTATTTTCACTATATTTGATAAGTACAGTCATACTGTGTTATTCTTTAAAATAACTATTTCTTTAGTACATACTTAACATTATCAAAACTAAAAAAAAATAGATTTCCGTTAACGATATCGCTGCTAATACTATATACATATATGCATATCTGATATGGTAAGTAATGCAATATTTGATTCGTGGTTTATTTAATTTATTTAAATATAATATTTTATTTAAATATAACCCGTAGTCCCGTAACAATCAAGTACCAATAAACAACATGCCAAAACAAAGCTCTGCTGTCTGGAAGTATTTCCCAAAATCATACGATTCGGCAAGTGAAGCGAAATATACCGTGTGCAATTCTCTCATCAAGTGCAAAGGTTCGAGCACATCTGGTCTGATCACCCACATGAGAACCATCCATAATATAATTATCAAAAATACGAAAGAAGATGAAACAACTACTGCAGAAGTTCCGAAAAAGCAAATGAAATTAGATGGATTCTTAAAACGCAAAACTTTGGAAGAATTGCTGGCGAAATGTGCCGCTAAGGACGGTATGTCTTTAAGAATGATTACAAAATCCGATCCAATAGGTACGCGAGTTTATTCAAAAGCGTGGTTTCCTAATGCCGAAAAGTCAAACCACAGTCGCAAAACTAATAATCTCGTTCTACGAGATCAAAAAACAAGAGTTGTTTGACAAAATTTCTGTTTTGAAAAAATGTGGTGAAAAGTTCAGTATAACAGTTGATGAATGGTCCGACATCAACAATAACAGGTATATAGATTGGGGCTGGTTAAAATAGACGGTTCCTGTGATGCTTTCACAACCGAAGAATTAGTTAAACAAAAATTGACAGATTTTGGGTTAGAGTTAACGTACATAATCGCGTCTCTACTCACGATGGTGCTGCAGTAATGCAAAAATATGGACGGGTAATTCCTGTAGAGAGTCAACTGTGCCACAATCACGGTATTCATCTGGCCGTAACCGATGTTCTCTACAAAAAATCATATAACTGCGACAGCCAAACATGTTCGGGCGACGAATCAGATGAAGAAGATGCTGAGGAAAGCGACGAAGCTAACGATTCCGATGAAGATAATGATTCAGAATCAGATTGTAATGACAATGATGATCTTATGGTTTCGAATAACAGTGACATTTTTAATGATATAATAGAGACAACTGCTCATGGAAGCAGCAACAGCAAAAGAGTTTTTCGACGGAATATCAAATCTGTATTGAATAATTCGCGTAAACTGATTAAGTTTTTCAAATTGTCAACCGTTCGTAACCCAATATTGCAAAACCATGTTTTCGAACAAGAAAATAAAAAATTCATGCTAAAGCTTGACGTCAAAATTCGGTGGAACTCGTTGGTTCCCATGATTGAAAGGTTGGTAAAATTGAAACCATGCATTCAAAAAGCACTCTCGGACATTGGAACAAATAATTTTTATGAGGAAGTCGATTTTAAAGTTTTAGAAGATATTTTGAAAGTGTTAAAACCCATTGAATTGGCTGTTAAAGAGCTAAGTAAGGATAACTCAACGATTTTAACCAGTGAAGGTGTTCACAAGTTTTTGTTCAAAAATCTTTCTGAGCAAACGTCTAATTTAAGTGAAATGATGCTGGATTCACTCAGAAAGCGATATGATGAGCGACGCAACAAAGATTTAGTGTCGTTAATGAGATATGTATTTGCAAAATCCAAACTCAAATATATATCACAAAATGATGATGGCTTCAAATATTCATCAAAATCAGCAATAATTCAATATGCCAAAAATATAATTAAACAGAATTTTGCCGAAGTATTGGAAAGTGTCGATGTCGAATCATCGGATGAAGAAGTTGCTGATGCTGAAGAAGCCAATAATAACCTGACGACACAGTTGCAACAATCCATAACAAAGATGGTTTCGTTCCAACCCAAGAATAGAAGTTCTGATCCATTTTCAGAAATTCAAAAGGAGTTTAAGCTATTTGAAGCAAGTGGAGTTCGAACATCGAACTTAAATACGATTGATGCCGCTCTAAAAACAATTCAGCCCACGTCGACATCCAGCGAAAGGACGTTTCCTGTTGCTGATTACTTTTCTACTAAGCTTCGAAGCCGAATGAGTTTTGAAATGTTAAATGCATTAATATTTTAAAAATATTATTTTTTGGAAAATTTAAATATTGAGGTGAGTTGAATACTGCTATAATTTTTGAATACTCCTGTGAAATGAAATAAATTATGTAATGAAAAACGAAAAATTGATTTGTAAAATGTTTAAATTGAGTTTTCTAATGTTTTAGCCAAACTTTTAAGATGTTTCATACAAATACTGCGCAATATCGGTATATACCGGTATTGAATAATTTTGAATATCGAAAACCGGTATTAGAATTTTTCGGTATTTTGGAAACTCTAATGAGGGGCTTGTAAAACCGTGTGAGATAAGATTCCCTGCGATTTTATAAACAAAATTTTGGGCCACTTCTGAGACGTGATGGAGACGTAATAAAAAAGTTTCAATGGTTCACAAATTCTGTAGCCACAAGGCATAACCGCTTAAGTTGACTTAAGAAAAAATTTACTTTTCAATATTCAACATTTTTTATCTACCTTGTAATTTCACCAAATTTATTTAACCTTCACTCTGTGTATAGGGGTCAATCTGACCCCATGGATAACTTCATATATTTCATAGGGAAAGTAAATAAAAATTGTTTATTTTCTTATTACAAATTTATATTTTTATTGAAAAAGTAATTACATACATAGGATTTTGGTGTGGTTTGGGCAAGATAACTCATTACAAAAATGACATCTTGTTCTGGATTTCATATTAGATAATCAAAGGGCGCAAATAAAATCTTGGTCGTTTTCTAACGGTCTTAGCCGCCACTTTTTCGCCTGTTGATTCCCGTCTTATTAGTAACACTATAACCTATTAGATCGATTGCTTTCCTTACATTTTTTTTAAACTTTCGTGGGTTAGAGAGCTGGCTTGCACCAGTTGCATAACTAATTCTTTTAGAAACGATTTTCTTTAGGATAAAACTTTCAAGTATTAGGTTGTTATCAAAACTAAAATTTTGAAGATTTAAGTTCTCGGTTTTTTTTAATTCCTTACTTGTACTAAGCTCTTTGGGCAAATCGGGTTTGATTTGTACGATTGTTCCAATTAGTGTCGGTTTTTTTCTGCAAAAGTTTATCGGCTAAAGTACAAATAGTGAAAAAGTTGTTCATAGTAATTGTTCTTCTTTTGTTGACGTAAAATGCGAATATCCAATAGACTAAACTCAAGGCGTAATTAACCGAATGAGGCCTCCCTGGTTGCCCATCAACATACACTTCTGCGTTCAATGGGTAAGAGATCTTTGCGTCGCGTAGCCAAAATATTTTAATTCCATACTTCCTTGGTTACCATCAGGTACGTACTGTCGGGAAGAACATCTCCTTCGTGTTAGAATCAATTGTTCATCAATAGTTAAATTTGATGACGGTTTATAAGGTTTTCGAATGTTTGCCAAGAACATTTTCCATACATAATGCTACCAATCTATCTGTTTTTAGCGGCTCCTGTCGGATATCATAGCTCGATAAAATGAACGGTCGTCCCAGTCAGTGGCGGATTAAGGTCGGTTGGGGCCCCGGGCGCAGAAGAAAAAATTTGGCCCCTTAAAAAAATAGAGAGAGGTAGGAAAATAAAAATACATGTTAACGTATTTAAGCATTCTGGGGGTTGATTCCCTAAAAAATAAGGTCGCACGTGACAAAGAATAGTGACACAACTCAAAATTTCAAATTTTTCAGGAGAGCAAAAGAAAAAATGCTAATTTCGATTTTACCTACTATCATAGGATATTGCCCATGGGCGTCAGAAAAAGGAGATCAGAAAATCAAGCCGTCGCTCGCTTTGTAAAATAAATATGAAAACGCCACTATGTCAGGTTATGAAATCGATCATTGCGCATCTTTCTGACGAATTACCTCAAAAACTCAATTTTTGAGTTGTGTCACTTTTCTAAGTCATGTGCGATGTGTAAACGTGAAAACTTGTAAAAGGTAAAGCTTACTTTTATGAGTTTGAAATTTTTCGAGAGGATTACCATTAAAATAATATCGAAAAATTGCAATTCATAAAAGAAAGCTTTGCTTTTTACAAGTTTTCACATTTACACATTATCTTTAGAGAATCAGGTTGTGTGGAATTATTTTGTGGAACGGGATTTTGTTCTAAGCGAGAACTTCGCATGCCGGTTCAGCGGAATGAGAAAATAAATCCCACTTTTGTGGAATGAAACGTCAAAATTTCTCGTCGTGGAATTTGACGGTGAAACGCAATTATTAGTGCCGTGGAATTTATTCTTGAGTTGTTTAGACTCTTTTAGAGCAAAGTGTTTATTTGGCTCGGGGAAGGCAAGTAATGATTTATATATTTTTTATTAATCATTTAACTTTCCGCAGATTTTAAAGCACAAAAGAAAATGTTGGCCATTTGAAAAGTGGAATGATAGAGCAGAAACGTCGCCAGTGAATGTAACAATAACACCAATATGCACAATAAATGAATAAAATTGAATATGCAAAATTTTATTTGCATTTAATAAAATGTTATTCTAAAACACTATAGGTTTAGGAATTTTAGTCCGCCAACCCTTCCATATTCTTCTTGGTTCCTTTAAATGAAATTGCTTTTGATGAGCGCTATTTTTATTTCGAATCTTAAAAGAAACCCCTTTTTATTATTCTAAAAAGCGAAAAGTCTCGCTTCAAATGCATGAGCTCATTGGCAAATCATGAATAAATTTAAATAAAATAACAAATTATTTCCATTTTTGACATGTTTACTAGATTTAGAACTGGTACTAAAAACTATATCTCGCTAGGAGGACTAGAATACAAATTAATGGAACGGAATTTTTCAGCGAGAAAACGAAATGTGGGAAAAATAAAAATTCCGTTACAATCCAATTCATTTCACAAAACCGGAATCTACATACAGGGCACAGTTAGGAAATTCCTCATTTTGTGTAACGAGTGGGATATTTGCGAAACTAGTGAAGCGAAGCGCTCCAGTACAGCTAGTTTTATTATAAACAGTAAATTATTGCTTTAAAGTTACAAAACGACTTTACATTTTAAAAGTCCAAAGTCAACGCAGCCGGTATGAAAAGCACTTTATATTTGCATGCGGGGCGAAGCGAAGCGTAGCCGAGCAAGTGCAAAGAATGTGAGTCAAAAAACAAAGCCACTTTTAATCCGAATTACGCACGTACTATTTTTTCTCCACCGAAGAAAATACATTGCGTAGCCTAGTTATAATTACAAATTACACGCATTTAAAATTTCTAGATTGAAAATTTGATGAAATATCTAGCTAAGAAGGAGGTCTTAACTTTTTTTCGTTTGGGCATTTTACCAAGTTATGAGGTGTCAAATACTTTGAATATTGAAAACAGTATTAAAAGAACATACATCTTTAAACATTTATGTATTAAATTATTAACCCATTTTTCTTTTCTTCTACACACAATGTAAACCTGAAAATTACTTTAGATACTTAGCCATTAGAAAAACTGGAAAGTTGGAGTTTTGCGGGGCCCCCCCAGAAGTCGGGGCCCCGAGCGCGCCCGGTGCGCCCGCCGTTAAATCCGCCACTGGTCCCAGTTCTTAAGAGCGCCAGCGTTAAATAAAATGTAGGTCAATGCAAACATTTCCACCGAATTAGTATCATACAAAGTACGGTGTTTTTCTGTTATTTTATTATTCATTATATAAAACTGCCGCGCTTTTCTATTGGTTTCAGCCACGATATAATATTCACCAATATTTCTGTGATGGTTTTTTGGAAAGCTAATAACTGAGTTATTAGATTTTTTGCTGTTTGCACTGTGAATCCTTCCATTTGCCGCAGTAGTAGAAAGTCGCATGTTCTGGCCATATTTGCAATATTTAGGCTCCACTTTCGGAAACATTTTTTTATTTTGGGCATAATACCATATACCAGAAATCGCTTCTTGATCTTCAAAAGTGGCAGTTTCATCATTTCCCTGTTCATTTTCTCGATCGTCAGCGCAAAGTTCAAAATTGTCATGATCATCAAAATTTATCGGCTCAATATGTTCATCCTCATCGTAATCACAGACGTTTATCGGCTCAGCATGTACAACTCTGGTCGCATTTTGAAAAATCCACTTCAATATTATCGTTCGCTATTGCCCCTTCATCTGACAGTCTCACTTACCAATTAACAGAAAAATGCAAAAAACATCACAGGCATACTTTACAATACATTCATAAACATAAAAATTAAGTCATTTTTTGATTTATATAGAAAATAGTAGGTACCTATACATGGAAATAATTTGGGGTCATTTTGACCCCAGTACACAGAAATGCGCTTGGATCATTTCAGACTATCGTAGTTACCAAATTTACAAGTAATTTGGACCCGCTTTTCGTTGTATTGCGTGTACAAGATATTAGTTGAGGCTTTTTTTTAGGGCATGAGCCATTCAAATAATAAAAAATGGAGGTGTGGCCAACACACGACTTTCTTTTACGAACAGCGAATTTTGAAAAACTTTTATAATTCAAATTTTCAACTCATTAGTACACACGTAAAAGAAATAAAAGGTGATATTTATGAACTTAAATTTTTTCTTTTAATTTTTGGAATTTGTATTAGTGATTTTTTGTAAATCTTATACTTTTTAAAATATGTGCAAAACACATTTTCGGGCCGAGAGTGGCCACTTCCGGTTGACCGATTTGGCAATTTAACATACATGTAGGCTAAATATTTTTATAACATACAGTACGTCACTGAAGTGTGCAAATTAATTATAATTAGCATAATTGGGCTAATACACACAAGAATTAAAATGACAAATGCAAGAACTGCTGTAACTCCCTGTAAAAAAGTGTGGGGGGGGGGGCAGGAGTTGCGAAATATTTTTGCAATTATAAAACGATATATATACTTAAGTATTACAAACCCTAATAAGTCATTAAAAAAGTTAAGAAACATGAAAAAATTATCCACATTCAATTATGTAATATTTGCATTAAAACCCGGAAGTATGTCACTGTAGTGTGCAAATTAATTATAATTAGCATAATTAGGCTATATATACACATATATTTATGTGTTGGCAAAACAATATTTAATTTTTTTTTTATAAAATTTTTAAATTTTTTTTAAATTTTTTTTTTTAATTTTTAATTTTAATTTTTTTAATTTTTAATTTGTTTATTTTTATTTTTTTTTGATTTTTGGAAAAATTGTGTATTAGTAATTTTTTGTAAACCTTATACTTTTTAAGATATTTGCAAAACAAATTTTCTGGCCCAAGGGAGTGGCCACTTCCGGTGGACCGATTTGAAGTAAAATTCACTGGGACCTCCCAATTTATCCAAAAAGCTTAAATCTGAAGTTTCAGTTCGATTGGTTAAGCCAACTGAGCTGTAGAGAGGACACAGACTGACAGACAGACGGACTGACAGACAGACATCATTTCGAAACCCACTTTTTCGGACTCAGGGGACCTCAAAACAGATAAATCTTCAATAATCTCAAGGTCGAAAATTTTCATGATTACTATACTTTATTTTACTTACGTAAAAGAAAGTAAAAACGCAGTTTCTTCATTTTAAAACCGACTGGGGTCAATTTGACCCCAATACACAGAGAGAAGGTTAAGCGGTTTCGTATTGTAACTACAGTTTTTAATCACAAAATAAGCGCACTTAAGTCAAATTTGGTGAAGTTACAGGATAGGTAGAAAATGGTGAATATTGAAAAGTCAATTTCTTCCTAAGTCGACTTAAGCTGATATGCCTTGTAGCCACAGAATTATAAGTGACTAAATCACTATTTAATTAGTCAACAATAATTTTAAATTTAATTGATTTAAATGACATTATTGACAAATACTTATGCATTCCTTAATTAAATTATTGGTGCATTACAGGTTTTGGTGAATTGTATCATAATCTTTTTTAAATTATATCATATAATTATATAAATCATAAATTCTAAAAATATTTTTTCCATTTTTCTTTTACCATATACATAGGTAGGAAATTACTGATTAATTAAATTTTATGGTTAATTATTTATTTTTAAAAATTTTCTTTCATTTTGATTTTTAAATTTAAATTTGGTTGAGGGGACGAGTAGGAGAGTGAGCAGAGACGCAAAGGCTTCAACAACAATGTCAGGAAGCACTTGCCGGTATGGGTTGGTAGTTAGTGCAAATTTGGGTAATCACATATGGATGAGATGGTGGAACGAAATTTCGTCCCCTCTCACAACCGTCGCACAGTGCGGCGGATTCCAAAAAAGTTGGCCAAAAGTGAAAAACTTAAGTAAAGTATGTAAAAATATGCACCCAGGGTTTTTTTTGGTCGCTGATTACGAATCTGAAGTCAGAGTTGCAAAATTAAACCCCTTCATCCCCTATTAACAATCCCTATTCGTGAAACAACTGTATATCATATCACGATCATCCATGTCACGATGCATATCATTTTCATGCTTGTTTGGGTCGTGAATTACGAATCTAAAGTCAGATTTCTTGGACAAAGTTACAACAACATTTGCACAAAAAAATGTCTATAGCAGATATTAAAGAAAATGGGAAAAATTAATCAAATCTAAATTTATTTACATTTTTCTCAACAAAATACCACTTATGAAAGGTGATGCGCATTTGAAATTGGAAAAGTTCTGGAAATTTCGATGTCAAAAATGCTTCTGGTCGACCAATCACTGAAAAAGTCGATGAAATCTTACAAAAAATCGAAGAAGACCGACACATAAGAATTTATTATCAAGGGGATAAAAGATAATAAATTAATTTCTAATCCGCTAATTAATTAAATATCGATCACAAAACAGTTTTAAACCAACTCGATCAAGAATTTTCGATGAAAAATTTAGTTGATCAAATTTTCATCTGCGAGTTGCTACTGAAATGCAACGAAATCAACCCGTGCTTGAAGCATATTATTACTGGCGATGAGAAATGGGTACAACACGAGATGTCGTTTGAAAAAGATCATGGTCAAACAGAGGTGAACCATCATAAACGACTTCAAAGCCAGGATTTACGCCCCATAAAGTTCTGCTGTGTATATAGTGGGATTAGAAGGGAACCGTACATTATGAGGTTCTAGAATCTGGTCAAACTATGGATTCTAATTTCTACTATCAGCAATTAGCCAGGCTGCAGCAAGCAAATAAAAAAAAACGGTCAGAATTGATCAATAGAAAATTGTTGTCTTCGATCATGACAACGCCAGACCACACCCATTTTTGATGACTCGGCAGCGTATAGCCTAGACCTTGTACCCTCTGACTACCATTTGTTTCGATCGCTGCAAACCTCCCTTGATGGTCTAAAGTTAGCTTCAAAAAGGACTGTGAAAATCACTTGGCAAAGTTTTTCGCCGATAAACCCCAGAAGTTCTACGCCGATAAAATTATGAAACTTCCCGAAAAAGAGCAAAAGATCATAGATGATAATGGCCAATATGTTCTAAAAAAAACTCATTTTGAATACAAGAAAAATTTAATCAAAAATTTAAAAAAAAATCTCTCTTATACTTTTTCCCCAAACTATTTTTCAAAAATTACAATAAAATGCGAAAAAGCAGGATAAAGCAGCCAATTTTTTTTGTATGTGGAAGATAATACTTTCACCTACAACCTCTGATAAGTTTTACAATCGAACACGACAGAACAACACAACTTTTTGGTAATAACATATCGTATATTAAAGATTAACAAGAGATAAAAATCGATTACAATTACTGCTTTTTTGATATTTGATACTTTCAAAATTAATACATTACAATTTATTTTCATGTTTTACATACTTTCAGAAATTGATTCCATTTTTTCCGATAAGAATTGATTGTGCTTTCGATTTTCTGTATTACTTTTAACGAGCGCGTTGTTTACCATTTCCGTAACAATGTTGATACTACTCGAACAAAGGTAGCATTGTGACGAATATTCCAGAGCAGATAGAAAAAAATGTAATCTTCTCTGAGTAATTCCTGAACGTTAGACATGTACTTTAGCCAACCCAATGGATAAAAACCCCATCTATGAACTTTTTCTTTTTGGACTTTTGGCCAGCTTTTTTCGATTTCGCCGCACTGTGCGTCGATGGGAATAATAGTGGAGTAGTATCAGAGCCTTCTAGGGTATAGAGCCATAATCATTATGACGTAATTTTTCGAAGCTTTTTTAGTGGTATAACTTTTCACTAATTTCCATAGGAATTCATAGTAAAAACGGTGTATTTTAGCTTCAAGTTTTACAATGAAAAAAGCAAAAATGTTACAAAATTTTTATACAAAAGTGTTCTACATATATTTAGCAGCAATATACAAGAAGGGTATATTGGTATTAAGTAAATATTAATTGCAGAAATATGAAAATTAAATTATTTCTAAAATATATTTTTTGAACTTTCATTTTGAAAAATACATCAAAGTTGACTCTGATTAATTAAAATAATACTTGCTAAATTTATCTTTAGTTTTACTATTGTACGTTAGATGTCTATAATTGTTGGCAGAGCAATACGAAAAAAAATTATTTAATCACACAATTATGACACGTTCTTAATATTTTGAGAATTTGTTTTGCTTTCCTAAAATTTTTGAACTCAAATTTCCCCAGGTCGCAATTTTTGCTACGATTTTTCAAAATGTTTACTACCCACTGCCATCTATGTATATTGACTTAATGCACACGACTTGTAGTAAGCTTTTCTTTTTAATTTGAATAGAAAGCTATTGTTATGAACTTTTTTTTATATTTTGGTTTAAATAAACCAATTATTACAAGAAAATGAAAACGATTTAGTTAAACGAGATTTATATATGTTGAAATTCAAACATTTATGAAATTATTTCAGAAATCATAATTAAGAATTTGCAACGTTTTCATTTACAAATTTGTCTTAGGAAAAAAAGTGATTTCCCATATGTTTTACTATGGAAATTTTGGTTTTTTCCTCGTTTCTAATTCCCTTATAAAAGCTTCGTTTTTTAGATTATGGCTTGTATAATCAAGGTTGCTTTGGGTAGATACACGATTGATTAACAAGCAAGCAACTTTCATATGAAATAAACAAAATACTTGCGAGCAAGTTTCTATCGATGGTACTTATTCATTGTTTTGGTTGCTCATTTTATTTTACGGACTTAATGAATTGTTAGCAACTATTTCGTTTTTGTTTGTAAAACCAAACAACAGTTAGGAAAAAAAATTCAAATTAAAATGACAGAAACCATTATAAGTTAGCTTTGAAAAAACGCTTTTGAAAAATTCTCTAGCTATCTCCCAGAATATTATAATAATATAATTACATACATAGATTGTATCAAATTTTGGTGAAAATCGCTTCAAAATTAAAAAAGTTATGAGGTTATACATATAGTAATCTCAATGTGTTCCCATTTGGTTTTTACCATTATGTAACTGGACTGGGTACAATTGTACCCAAATGCTCCTTTCATTATACACTTTTTTATGATTCAATGTTTCCCTTCCGTCGTTTTTTCATTTTTCTTTTGCCGTTATTTGTGCCATTTTATTCTCTGCTCAAATCGAAACAATTTGAATGTTTTTTGCAAAATTATCTAGTAATTGATACTGGATACATTTGTACCGTTTCAACCTGTTAAAGTTGTTTCAATATCTAGTCACATAAACGTTCAAACTTTAACCTTCATTTTCGCAAAACCACTAAAATACAGGTAAGCGACTTTTCCTTTTTAGTACAGAAACATTATTTTTGTAAATATATGTAAATACATATCGCGTACAATAAACTCAGCATTTCTCGTTTCAACTACATATTTGAAAACAAACATAAGTTTGATGCTTGAATAGAAATGTTTTTGTTGGCATAAACCTTAATATCATAGATAGAATTAACAGATTGTCAAATTTTTAAGTAACCATTTTCAATATGTAAAGATGTGCAGTGCATGTTGATAAAATATGTGAATTGACAGAAATTGTGCATAATATTAAATTAAATGTGAAAATAAACGTAACCAAATCAAAATGTATACCTTTTCAACAGAAATCTGAGTCTTGTTTAAATAGTGTTACGGAATCCACCATTCATTCACTTACAAAAATGTATATATGGAATCAACGGGTGTATCTGATATTAACAACACAATAAGACAAACTAATGTGGATGAACAGCAGCCAGTTTTAATAGAGAAAATTGTGGTTCCAAATATTGCATCAAGTCCAAATATGTGTCCAATACTAAGTGACGAAGTGTGCTGATGTACTCATCAGCACACTCCTTAAGTCGAAAACCAAATGAATTAATATTTGGAACATGAAGTGGTAGCAATGTTTTGCCAGCTGTTGGGAGACGGAGGTATGTATTTGTATACAGACTGCATTCTGATGTAAATGAGAATGATTTGATACAATATTTAAATGCCCAATTTGCGCATATCAAAGAGATACAAGTTTTTAAGTGCAATATGATCGGGTGTCACTTTGAGGTGTTTTCTATCTTATCTATCTGAGATAGATAGATATCAAGTAGTTAAGATCGTTTTTAGTCAATGTAAAATTATCAATGATGTTGTTCCCCAAAGTTCCGTGTTAGGCCCCAAGCTTCTTTTTTTGATTTATGTACAATTGCAGTCAAAAATAAGTTAACAAACGGTTTTTATAATTAATTTCCAGAATTAGCTTTACATTGATTTCTATTCTAACTATTTACATAACACTAAATAGTGTTTTTTTCAACTACGTTGTAAAAACGCAGTATTGTTTTTTTTATGTTTTTGCTCTGTCTGCTCTCTCCGATATAATAAAAAAACACAAGGACTATACGGGTTGGGTATGTAATCTCGCATTACAAAATCTCGCATTACAAAATCTCGCATTTCAAAATCTCGCAAAGGGAGCGATACGAAATCCCGCATTATAAAATCTCGCATTACAAAATCTCGCAATTGGAAAATTAAAAATCTAGCATTTCAAAATCTCGCATTTGCAAAATCTCGCATTACAAAATCTCGCATTTTTAAAATCTCGCATTTCTAAAATCTTGCATATTATTTTTCAAAAATCTTGCATTACAGTCTTGTTAATGTTTTTAAAAATATTCTATTTAATTTTTCATACAATAATTTTATTTAAAATACAATTTATTAATAAAACTATCCCAATAAAATATTATGCGCAATACGCTGCAAAAAATCGGTTTTTTTAATTTCAAGCCTTTTCAAAACAATTCTTTTTATATTTTTATTTTTTTTTATAAGTTTTTTGTTTTTTGGTATATCACCACATTGCACTTTCTCGACCTGCGCCTTTGCTAAAATGCTTTCCTTTCCCAAATCTTCCAATATTTTGTATATACCGGCGTGACGTTTTCCGACTATTACCTTGAGATGGCGGTGCCAAGCTTCTACGCTATTTTGTGTTCGCGGGAAGGTCTCCGATCCATTATCGTTGTCGCCGATAGCCCAAAATTCAGGTTTATATCTGGGCCGTTGACTGCCTTCTCCAATATAATTTTATGGGAAAAAACATTGGCCGACGATACAATTGTCTTTTCAAAATCGCAAATAATTCGTTCCGGATTGACACTGATTTCATATTCCAAGCATATTTTTCTAAAGTTAAAAAATAACTGATCGTAGACTGGTTTAGATTTTTTACTCGTTAAACAAAAAATCAACGGAACTATTTTTCCCTCCACGTCCATGTATTGAAAAAAGTTGTCGCATTATAGATGGGACTATATCGAAAGTTCCATCCATAATCCAACAACTTGATTCACCAAGGAGTTTTAAGGAAGACATAGTCCCCACCAAAATAATTTTGTCTCCGTCAAAATAATCTTCATTTAATATAAATAATTCTCCTTCAATGTAACGTAGATTTTCTGGAATTATTATATTTTCAAGAGTTTCAGGTTCTTTAGGTTTATTAGCACGAACTCGTTGAATTTTAATTTTTTGGGCCATTTTTGTAGGAAGATACACGCGTTAGTGGCTTGGTGTATTTATGATTGATTCTCTCAATATATGAGATGGTATTGTCTCCGTATTTCTAGCACATTGTTTGACATCTGCGTTTGCTTGTGCGACTATCTTCTCGTGCTATATGGGCTCATGGGAATGGTTTGAGGTACATTTTACTATTTCGTGTTCTTCTCCTTCGACACGAGTTACCACGCGCCCTTTACATAACTGACTTTTTAGCTTGCTGCAAACCTTATTGTACGTTTTTTCGGTTTTTCGGCTTAGATGGTAGCAATAGCCGTCGACAAATAACTTTTTTCCTCCTTTGTTAAACGTAATAATGGAAATATTCATAATAACCTACATAAATATATACATATGTATTTTATATTATATTACTTGTAATATATTCAATTAAATTTCAATTTATTATTTAATTTTTTATTTATTAATTAATTTTTATTTTAAATTTCATTTATAATAATCACCTTATACCTTTTAGTATATTAAATTTATATTTAATTATTCTGGAATTAATTCAAACTAAATATGTGTTAATGATTTTCTTTTCATTTTTTAATTATGTATGTTGACATATATTACATACGTATACATATTCATTTATTGGTTATTTATTAGGCTGCTTAATTATCATACATTTTCCATATAGTTAACCTTGCTTTGCAAAACTTTATGTTAGTAGTTGTAGTTGTAAAAAAAAATGTCATGAGCCCAATGTCATTTATTTTTTATCAAGAGACAAATGCACAAGTGGAGACCGGCCATCATACGCGCGCGCGATTACATAAATGTACGGGAAATTGTTATGCGAGATTTTGTAATGCAAGATTTTGTAATGCGAGATTTTGTAATGCGACATTTTGAAATGCGAGATTTTCAAATGCGAGATTTTGAAATGCGAGATTTTGTCATGCGAGATTACATAACCAACCCATTAATAAATTGTACTTTAAATAAAATTTTTGAATAAAATTATTTTATGAAAAAATTAAATAGATTATTTTTAAAAACATTAACAAGACTGTAATGCAAGATTTTTGAAAAATAATATGCAAGATTTTAAAAATGCGAGATTTTGCAAATGCGAGATTTTGCAAATGCGAGATTTTTAATTTTCCAAATGCGAGATTTTGTAATGCGAGATTTTATAATGCGGGATTTCGTATCGCTCTCGGATTATACACTTGTGTGTGTAAAATTCTTTGTTTAAATATATTTTGTTTTGTTTTTAGGACTCATTTTCCGAAGCGGGCCGACCAAAAATAAGTTAACAAAATCTACTTCATCTATTAGTTTCATTTTAACGCTCTAATTGGTTCATTAGGATTAAAATTTAGCTTATTAATAAGTATTTGTATAATTAGTAAGTATTTTTTAACGATAATTGCAGCTTAATTTATTAAATTGTAATTAATATTTATTTTAATAAATAATATACCATATTTTAGTTAAAATGGGCAAATTCTCTCAGTTAACTAGGGAAGAACGACGTATTATAGTCAAGTTAAGGTCAGAAGGCAAAACTTATAGAGAAATTGGGAAATTGTTTAACAAAAGCATATAAGGAAAAAAGTCAGTTTTCATCTAGCCATCGTCCAGGGCGACCCCAAATAACAAACGTGAGGATAGATAAGCGAATTAAACCACTTTGTGAAGGTACCAGATTAACATCCGCACCTAAAATTAAGGCAAAATTAGCATTAGAAGGCAAAACGTTACTATCTGACAGCACCATTAGGCGTAGAATTTACGAAAGTGGCTTACGTGGACGAGCAGTTCGGAAGCTACCATATGCTAGCAAAATTAACAAACAAAAGAGAATTATTTTTTACAACCAGCATGTCCTAAAACCATCTGAATTTTGGGAAAAAATATTATGGACCGATGAGAGCATAATACGCATGTCATATAGTCACGGTAGAATGAGTGTATGGCGTGGAAAATGTGAAGAATTTTTTTTATACTTGCTCAAAACCGACAATGAAATCGCTAGGAAATGGTTTGATGGTATGGTGCTATATGTTAGTATCTGAAGTATAGGAAAAGTTGTGGTGTTTGAGGGAAAAGTAAATGCCGAGGTTTACTTGAAAATATTAAAAGATATTGCCATTCTAAAAGGACAACGATTAATAGGGGAGGATTTTCTTTTTCAACAGGATAATGCCTCATTCACAAGGCCAAAAAGGTTTTAAAATACTTTAGAGACCACAATATCAATTTAGATTGACCTCCGCAAAGCCCCGGATCTTTTGCCAATTGAAAATTGATGGGGTTTGTTGAAGAAACGAGTGAGTGATAGAGCACCAGCTAATTCACGTGAATTACGCCAAACCCTTATCGATGAATGGAATAAAATTACTCCAGAAGAGTGTGAATTAATTTACCAACACGTTTGAGTAAAATGTGTTATAAGAATTTTGTTACTGTGGTTATTAACCAAATGTTAACTTATTTATGACTGGTACCTTTCGGAAGTTCAAATTTTGGCAAATTTTATAAGTATTACAAAGAAATTATTTAAATTAATATTTGGAATTAAACAAAAACATTCGTCAATAAAATTATGACATTAAAACCAAATTTTTTAATTCAAAATGCTTTGTTAACTTATTTTTGACTGCCATTGTATCTTAACTCAATTTTTATTTAATTGTTTCTTCAAGGGTGGTAGCTTTTGCCGATGATCTAGTGTTTATTTACAATCAGTAGTTACAAAGTAATAACATCCACTCTACGAACTCTGATCTGAGTTGTCTGAGAAAATGGTGTATTGCATGAAACTAACGGTATGTTTTTTAAACTTAATAATGATGTGGGTATTAACCCAGATGTCACTAACCATGATCCAAGTTATAATCACATAACTTGTTGTGCTTATTGTTTTAAAATTAAATCCGTATCAAAGTTTAAGTACCTAGAACTGTTTGTGAACCTTTCTATGCGTTCGGTACCACATATCGAAAATCTCCGTAGTTATATGTGTGCTCTGATACAAAAATATTATATTTTGCGTTCAATGTGTCCGTTAGCAGTCTTAAGAAATATTTATTATGCGCTGATTGAGTCGACACTATCGTACGGGATAGTATGCTGGGGAGGGACCTACAATTCTAGAATTCATCAACTTGCTGTTGCTCAGAAACATATATTCGAATTATGCTCAACTCACAGAGGCTATCTATCTATAAATTATTTGTGCACATTAAAAATTAAGATACAAAAATTGTAAATAATTAAAATTAAATTTTTTTTGCCTAATTAAAAATTAAGATTTATATGTCCTTGTTTAGATTTTATTACTTCTCTTTGACATCTAGGAAGTGGCCCAGATATGTTGATAAAATCACCTGGAACCTTATCCCTTATGGTTTAATTAGCACCTTTCTATAACTGTTTGGTCTTACTATATCGTGACTATGATCTTGCGCTTTTATTTAAACTCCCTCAAGTTTAAATCGGAACTCTGCGCTTGTCCTGGCAACTAATTATGAGTAGGGAAATTTCGGGAAGTGTAGTTGGTACAAATAGTCTCCTAAGTATAAATAATATATGTAATGGCAATAATATATGCAGACTTCAGCTAAGATTGACTGTCAGTGGCCATCATACAACCAACCACCTACAATTTTTTATCAGTAGGGAAATTATAAGTATAGTGTTTACCGACAAACAGATCAAATAAACATATGTCTATTTATCACTAACACAATTTTTTTGAAAAATAAACCACCTACACGTTACACCACTTTAAAGTAAGAAGCAAAGCGATAAAATAAAATTAATTGAAAAATTAAAGGTAAATTTAAATTAAATATTTTTTTGATAAAGGTTAAAGGAAAAATGCCACCTAACTCACGTTGAAAATGAAGTAGAATTTTTTTTAAATACAAACTTCATACAAAGAGTTAAAATGGATTTTAGTTTTCCGCCATATCCTGAATATCTATTACATGTTAAACAAAATACACAAAAATAACATGATAAAAAAATTCATCCTTTTACATGTATCGCCGATGATATTTTTTAAAACATGAAATTGGAATACCAGAAAAAAAGCGCTCAATAAAGTTAAACCCTTTTTTTGTTTTCATCAACTTTATTTTGACATTTTAACATATTTATTAATAAAAAACATTATACATGCAGCTACTAGTGTTGCGAACATGATTTGGATTTTATTTAAATTTCTAAAGGATAAAATTATTAAATTTTGATTTTTCAAATCACAATGTTCCGTAGGTTCGTAATGTTCGTAACAGAATTTCAAGTTAACTTTTCTGTAACTCTATTTTTAATTAAACGTGATTACACAAATTATTTAATTTACTGTACATGGCGTTCCAAATTATTCCTCCAATCTAACACCAGGAATTGCTGTATGCATACCCCACTAAAATATTATCCATCCAATACACATTTCAAATTTGTAAAACACTCAACACAAAAACCGCCCAACTTCAGCGAAACAAAAAAAAAAAGTTAAGTTTATGATTTATAAACAATAGATTTCATAAAGTTGATGTTTTATGTATTCATAATATTTTATGAAAAAAATTTAGAAAACTTTTTCCGTGATATTTCATTTTACATAAAATATAAAAAAATTTAATTAATTTCTCTGCTCCACTTAAATCATTTTTTTTTTTTAATAATAAGGTTTTTCAGCATGAGAAGTCCGACATTTTAGTCCTTATTCCACCGAAATATCTTTTTATGCCAGTTTTCCATTAGTATGTACAATACATACCGCATATGTACTGAACATGTTTGGTAAATACTAATGGAAAAATCGAAAATAGAAAGAAAATAATTTGTTTTTGTTTTATCCTGTTATGCTTGATTTATCGCCCACATTATAAATATAGTACTAGTAACAGTATTTAAGATGAAAATTAACTTCTTTGTGTAGATTATATTCGGATTCCATTCCATCAGTGGTTTCGTTGTTAATCAAAATCAAAATGTTCGTATCGATGTGAAATACTCGTATACATTGTGATAAATAATTAAAACCAAGAAACCAAGATTGACAGGCTAAAATATTTAACACTGAATTTCTTGAAAATATAAATGCTAATTCTTTAGCTTGGGAATAAATTATTTGCGGTATGAATTTACATTATTACCAACAATTTACTTATATCCTAATTATTAATTCTCAAGTGGAATGTGAGTATATTACGGCAATTCTTGTATTTCGTATAATTTCAATAAAAATTATTTTAAAAAAAACGTTAAACAAAATAGCACTCAACTGACCAAATGAACCACGAATAAATTAAAGAACAATAAAAGGTAGTTAATTGAAAGTTTCAATAAAAACGAACTGGTAGTGGAATTCCATGCAGTTTAGTGAAATTAACTAGAGCTTTTGTTAGTTGTTTCATCCCTTCAACGATTATTTTAAATAAATTCTATGAATTTTCAAATAAAATTAATCAATTAGGTTTGAGAGATTGTTCATCGAATTGTATCTGGTAATAGTTATATGTATGGTGAAAATACGTCAAATAACATTTTTTTGTAAGTCATGTTGTAATTTTTAGATTTTTATGTTTCGAATGTATATAGCATAGCACTAATTAAACAAAACATTTATGGAATCAATTTTGTTGTTGTTGTTGTTTTTTAAGATACAGGGGGCGTCAACAAATAAAAAACGTCTTGCACTTGGTGTTTATTTATTGCGGTAGAAAAAACTATTTATCCGATAATTATAAAATTGGGCTCATTTTAAAGATAAACGAATAGGGATTATAAAATAATTATTAAAATGGTACCATCTTTTATTTCTTCCTTTTAAAAATGGCCGTCGAAACTTTATTTTTGAATTTTCTCCCATGTGCTTTCTAATGAGTAGAGTGCAACGAATATACAAGAAATCAAATCCTCTGTTGCAAATATTGAATTGAACATCGCTCGGATGGCTGAGACTATTGCGAGCTCATGTGCGCTATCTACGTCCTCTGCTTGCAGCAAAAAACGGGACCTGATTGCGGAGCAAATACGTGCTAGTTTCAATGAGGCGTATTTTTCTTCAGCGTTGACAACCATCTTATGCAACAATATGTGTCAAGAAGGCGTCAAATTTGGCCATCTCCATAAGCACAATAAAGCCAAAGTTTTGGTTTCATTTAGCTTAGTTTGAGCCTTCTGTCACGAAAACTGTAATTACGGTATTTGGCAACGAGAGCTAAGGGATCTCTAATGCCAAAGCAACGAAACTGATACCGAAAGGTCGGAAGTTAGAGGAAATGACTTATATTTGCTTTAAAGTGGGAGTGGATTTCGACGTGAACTTCAATGTTTTAGCCATGGACAATTGGCCGAGGGACGTTCAAATTTTCATCAAAGTCGTACACTTCGGCAGCACCACTTACACCGTCATCCTTGATCAGCGTCAACGAACGTTTTAAAAGCGAATCAAAATTAGAAAACCTCGTCGATCAGCCGCACATCATCAACGGAGGGCCACTCAATCTTGTAAGCACAGGATTAACCACCTATATTTCTTTGTTCTACCACAATGAATGCTGCAAGTATTCGTGGTAAATCAAAAGCATTTCGTCTTGGAGTTCCTAATACCAATTATGATATTTTTGTTATTTGTGAAACGTGGCTTTCTAAATCTTTCCACTCTGCGGAATTCTTAAGTTAGGTACAACAACATTTGCTCTAATCTCAAGGGTGGAGGGGTATTAATTGCAGTTAAAAACTCAATATTTAATAAACTTATTGCAAGTCATTCCTATTATGACAATATTGCTACTAGGATCCAAAGTGGCAACTCGATAAATATTATCGTAGCTGGTCAAGTTCATCGATTCAGCCGTTGCATCATCGACAGGTGTGAATGGCCATTTTATAGTTGTGAGCGACTTCAATCTTCCCGGCGTAGCTTCATTCGATGGTGACCGTGTTTTTACGTCAACTTTTGATGATCCTAAAGCATGGACAATCACGGATTATTTTGCAAGCATGGCCTACGCAATTACATCGGAATTTGGTACTAATAGGTTGTACTAAGTAGCGCTTATCAAGCTAAAATTAATATTTAGATTTTCATAAAAAAGGCAATACCACTTTTATCACCAAGGATAATTTTAATTTCGATTTCAGGCATGCTGACTACATTGCGCTAAATAAATTTCTAATGAACATGGTTTAGAATTTTTTGAGTCACGGGCCTAGCTAGTTTAAATAACAACATGGTTTCTTTACTTAACGAGAGACTCAGGACCGGTGTAGATAAGTTCGTCCCATTAATAAAAGACAAACAATATTTTCGAGAGTCATGGTACAATCAAAAATTAGTTCAGCTAGAGCGATGTCGTAATAAACTATATTGACGATACAAGATGCATCCAATGAAGATTAATGCAGCTATTAACTTAGCGAGAAAACAGGTTAATGTTGGTGGTTTATGAACGGTAAAAAAATTACGTGAGATTTCAGCGTTATTTAGCCAGTCAGTCATCGCATATTTGCAATTTATTTGCGAGTTTCTCTTTTGAGTCGGTTTACGAACCATTACAGTCCGTGCTAAAACTGTCAAAATAAAATGGAATTTAACCAGATTAATTTTACAATTCAAGATGTTTACGAGGGTCTGTCTCTCCTGGATATTAACAATATTCAGATGAGACAGACAGGTGCTGGGCATGATGGGATTCCAGTCAGCCTTCTAAAAAATTGTGCGGCAAGATTAAGTCATCTTCTACAGCTTTCATCTTCAACGAAAGCCAAAAAACTGGATTTTTCCCCGATGTCAGAATAGTATCTCACATGTATGATTGTACGTCATACCAAAGCTTTTTGAAGCCATGGTATGCACAGAAACCTGGTCATCCACTTAAAAACTTTCATTTCATGTGCGCAACACTGATTTCACCCTGTATCATTTATTCAAACATTTGTACATAAAATTGAAATAAACTTAAATTTTTCGAAGTAAGGCCATGTATACATTTCCAGATTTCTAAGTTAGCTGCATCGTCATTTTTCACGTTAGATCAAAGTTTCTGATAGTTAGTATGGAAGTCCAAAAGTCGTAATCAAAAGAGGAGGGGTTAATTTTTGACACATACGAACAGACATTTTCCACAAAAAAAATTTAAAAAAAATAAATTTTATTTCTCGAGAAACCGAAACATTTGTTTCCCAACAAATTTCTTTTCTCGAGAATTTGAGAGTTTTGAAATTTTTTCTTGAGTATCTCAGAAATTCTCGAGAATTTTTCTATTTTTTAAATTACTAAAATGTTATCACTCGTAATACAACTAGTGCTCAATTATTATCGATAATTTTTTACGAGTTAAAACCGCGCTGAAAATTCAACGAGTGCGCAGCACGAGTTGAATTATCTGCGTCGGTTTTAACTCGTAAAAAATTATAGATCATTAATTGCAGCACGTGTTGTATTTAGTAAGAGAATACAACTTTCCCGTCAGCGATTTAATCACAATTCATCCATTTGTGTCATGTTGCATGCAAATTATTCGACAAGCTTTTGTTTGCATGGCTTTTCCTTTGATGTGTGTATAAAAAATTCAATCATAATAAAAAAAATTGAAATACAATTACAAATTTAGAGATAATTGTTTAGGATTTTCTTGTTGCTATGGTAAAATTTGTAAAATTATCGCGTTGCTATGGTGAAAATTGTAAAACTATCGCGTTGCTATGGTGAAAATTGTAAAACTACCGCTATAATAACGTGTTGTGGTACGTATTTTGCATGGCAATCTAAATACTATTGTTGTAATAATCGCTTTTTCGTAAAATTTCCCATGGCATATTTTGTGAAAGTTGTATTCTCAAACAAATATTTAAGTTTCCTGACGAAGAAACATTTCTTTCATTTTGAGCTGAAGTATAGGCCGAAGAGAAAACAGAGAATTTTTTTTTAAACTGTTGAACTTGAAAAATTCACAAAATTCTGGAATCCAGAAAAGTTAGAAGCTTTTTGACAAAACCATGCATATACCCAAAACCATGCCTACCACAAAAGGGGCCTTCTAACTGGCGAGGCCTCTTGCAATTTGACAAGTCAACAAAAACCATGAAAAGAAGAAACTATTGTTTGTTATGGCTACCTCGCGTTCCTACATAGGTATAAGGTCTAAGAGTACAATAACTTCCGTGTAAACATAGAAGCGGTTCTCGATACGTGAAATAACCATTTAATATTTGTTTTTTTGGTAATTGTTGACATAACTGCGATTACAAATCAATTTTGGAATGACTGACCAAGACCAAACCACTTTTATAAAAACATCCGTCAAACGCTTTGAAAATACTTTGGATATATCAAACTTTGGGTATAACACTCGGTTATAACAAACATATGCTTATATTTATGCTTGTATATTATAACAAACACTCAAGGGACTGTTGTAAAGTTTGTTAAAATAAACTTACCAACAGTCTCTTGAGTGTTTGTTACACTGGAATTTCAATTGGTTTCAAAATGAATGTGTTCATTCATTTTATCGTTAATTTTTACCCCTCAAATTTATTCCTCTAAAGCCTCTTGATGAAGAATGCCAGCCATGTACTCTCTATATGTATGCTTAGTAAAAAATCAGCAGTTATAAGCGACGTTGTTTTTGAGATAAATAATGGCGCACTTCACATTTCTTTATTTCGACTATAATGAATTTTTTTAAGTATTTCAGTCAAATTTAGTATAGGCTCAACATGAATTTAGAAGAAAAATTATTTCTTAATCCAAAGACGTCGGATCAAAATTTAATCTAATTTTTATTTATTTAGATGTTGGTAAAAAAACAAAATGATATTTTATTATTACATAGCTCGTTAGTTATAATACGATAACAAATTTAAAAAAACCACAATAATTTTTCGTTCAGGGGTTTCATGAAATCTGGACGGAAATGTCTGACGGTAATCGATTTGTGTCAACTATAAATCCGACCGGTGGAAAATTCGTATCTTAAACACCACTTGGTTATTCTATTTAGCAAATTTTAGCAAATTTCAGCCTTCTAGTTAAAGGACCGGTGTGAAGTTTTTAGCACATTTTTAACCACATTTTAGTGTATATTTGTTTAAAATTCTAGTTCAAGAAAAAGTATGGCGAACAAGATCATACCCTATGCTCAAAAACACAAATATCAGGGATTGGATTTTATAGACACCATATAGGATGTGAAGAGGCACATTAGACTTCCAAAATCTTTCTTTCCATAATAAAATTTCAAAGCTTAAGGTTGAAATACAATGATATCCGTTCCGTTCCGTTCGGCTTGTCCTAATTTACCCTATAATTCTTAATGAACGAACGAAACTTCAATATTAAGAACGAAGGGGAATAAAACGAATGCAGGTATGATGGAAATGGGATGCTCAAATGATTTTTGGATAAACTTTCGGAATATGACCAACTTGGCTATTTCTGAACTGATTGTGGGGAAATTTGGCAGGTATGATGCGCGCTGGAATTAATAAAAATATTTTTGCTTGAAAACGGAAATTTATAATTATCTGGAAAATAGAGATTTATTAGTAAAATTAGAATGGAAATCTCCATTTTCCAGAATATTTCAAAATGAAATTCTGGAAAAGGAAGATTAAATCTTCATTTTTCAGAATTTAAATTTTCATTTTGAACCAAAAATATTTTTATTAATTCAGGCGCGGCACGCGGAAATTTTGTTCAAATTTTAGAGTAATCACTTTTTGGCAAATTATTCTTCAGGAATTATGAGGCATTTTGATCGCGCGATCAAAATACCTCATAATTCCTGAAGAATAATTTGCCAAAAAGAAATTTGTCAAACAAATATTTGACATAGGTGAATTTGCCATTCATACTTTTTTGCCAAAGAAATGTTTGCCAAACGTGTTATTTGCTAAAAGTAATTTGATCAAACTTTCATTTGCGAAACGTTTTTTTGCTAAAAGACGTATACCCATTATATCGTGTATTGTTAATAATCAGTGATGATTAGTATAGGCTGCGGCATTAATTTGTACCTAAAATATGTAATTTGTAAAATATGTGGTAAAAATATGTGATTAAAATGAAAAATACGCTCATTAAAAAAATTATCACAGATTTTGGCTGTTGAGTTGAACAAACTAACTCACCTACGTTATACAGGGCTGGAGAGGTAGTCCAGAAATGAATCCACATCCCCAAACATTTAAAAACTAGGACTCATATGACGGTTGAGGCAATTCACACCATTAAAAAAGAGTAGATTTCCTCCGTTTTTATAGTTCATTGGATTTAAATTTTGACTTTACATAAATTTTTCAAATTTTCGACTAATCAAATAAATATCTTACTGAACGAGAATTATTTAATTTTTGATAAAGGTACGTATAGTCTAGTATAGGAGTTTTGTATAGGAGGAAAATTTGTGAAAATGTTGTTTTTTGTCCCTAAAAATAATACCGACTGCCTGACTGGACAACTCTGAATGGTTCAAAGTTGCATTAAAATATTCGCAGTTCAAAATGAAGTATACCTCTCGAATTTTTTATAACATGACTTTAGACAAATTTAAGAAACAAAATAAATTAACAGGCGGTCTCTCTGGGCCTGACCTGTTGCCAGGCGAGTGGAAAGTTGCATTATTGAGTGTTACATTTAAAATGGTTGCCAGTGCTGGTTTTAATTTTTCTATCTTTTAATACCATTTCAAATAAATTGTAAAATTGACAAGCGGCTTAAAACATTTAGATGTAACACTCAATAATGATACTTTACATTCACCTTGCGATAGACCAGGCCAAGCTAAGTCGGTCAATTTGTGTTATCGTTTAAATAGGTCTAAAATACATGTTATATAAAATTGAAGCGGTATATACTTCACTTTGAGCTGCCTATTTTTAATGTAACTCTGAATAATTCTGGAATGGCTCAGGCCCGGAACTGTCCAGTTAGGTTATCGTTACCATTCTTAAGGACAAAAAACTAGCTTTTCACAAATTTTCAGCCATTATAAATTCTTTGAGTAAAACGTTTACCAGCTCTAATACATAGGCCCACGAATAAAAACACCAATCCTGAACATCAAAAAATGTACAGCAAACTATTGAGATATTTTAATTTGACGTTTGTTTTGTTCTTAATTTATTGGTCTAACCTAAGTAGTTTAGGCAAAACTACAACCTTATTTACTGGTTGGCTTAAATGTCTTTGCTTTATCAAATTTTAAGCCAAGTAAGTCGAAATATGTATTTTTCGGAGAAAAATTAAAAATATTAAAAAAAAACATATTTAATTAGACACCGATACGTATGTATTCTTTTACAGTAATGTTATTTCTTTACTTGAATAACGAATAAAGAATCAGTTGATAAATATAGAATTTAAAATTCTTCTAGAATCTGAGCACCATCCATAAACATAAGAAAAAATCCAAATCAAATGTTAATTTTGAATTCTTGTAGGATTTTTAATTATTTTATGAAATAGAAAACTAAAGGTGGCGTAAAATTTTCGTTTCTATAATACCAAATTAGATAAGTGAGAAACAATTTGCATTTAATTTTGAATAAGTTTAAAATTAAACTGTTGAAAAATTCATATCAAATTATTTATGCCATCGGCTTCAGCTCTATATAATATGCCAAAGGAATAAGTTCTGACGGTAAATTACTTATTAAACGGCATTCACGGTGCCGGTTTGATGAAAAACGTTTGAACGGTCACGAATTTCATGATGACGCCCCAAAATATTTTCCTCTGTCACCCATTTTACAATATAATCACCTTCAGTGCCGGACATTTCGTAAAAAGTTCGTATTTCAATTTTTTATTTGTTGAAAAATGTTTTATTGCAATTCAAATAAAATTGGTGTTTTTTATATTGCCGAGATAAAAATACTACTTCTCGAGAAACAAGAATTCCCGAAATTAATGAAATACAATTTCTCGAGAGACGAGATTTAAAAATTCTTATAAAATCTGGAGAATTCTGGAGACAGGAATTCCTGATCGCAATCTCTACTTAAGACGAGCAATTCCGCTAAAATCTCGATTTGTAAAATTTTCATCATTCCTATACATACTTTCTTTATAAATAAAATCGTTATTGTAGCAGCCGCGTTTCTATAAACTGAAAGTCATTTCATAGTGCGCATGAATTAAGTTTTTATACAATTGATGCCTGTATTCCAAAAAAACTAAACAATTTTTTTATTCTTTATTTTATAGCAAAATTGGATGGATACATTTTAACAGCAAACCGCAACATAACCTACAAATATGAACGAAATTATGCTTTGTTCTTAATTCGTATATTTTCACCTCTCAAAATTATCTACAAAATTAAATATTATTACCTCCAACATCAGAATTATTTTTTTTTCATTTATTTTCCGTCACAGAATAAAAAATAAAAAATATAGAGGGCTGAAACCTCACGAGATGATCAGAAATTCGGTCTTTGGTATCTTCAATAATGTCATAAGTGTGACAATGTGTGACAGTTTTGACATTATTGATTTCTATTTTAACCAACATATATTTACTTATACAACAACAGCCAAACAGGTCAAAAGCTTTAGTAACATGGGTACCGGCATCCAATTTAAAACGAAAAATCGTATTCTAGAACTTTATACCGAAAATAGTATAACAAATTATACTGATACTTCTAACCGTTTAACTGACCATATTCCAAAAATTTATCCAAAAATTCATTTTAGAATCCCATTTACAAAGCATATGTCACATTTCATAACAAACGGGTACGGAATAACTAAGTTCCATCCTACTTAGCCATATTCCAGAGCTTTATCCAAAAATAATTTTAGAATCCCATTTCCAACACACATATCAAATTTCATTATAATCGGTTAAGAAATAGCCAAGTTCCATCATACTTGGCCATATTCCTGAACTTCGTCCAAAAATCATTTTAGAACCACTTTTTCAATACACATGTCGAATTTCATTATAATCGGTTGAGAAATGTGCAAGTTCCATCATACTTGGCCATATTATAGAACTTCATCCAAAACTCATTTTAGAATCCCATTTCCATTACACATGTCGAATTTCATAATAATCGGTTGATAAATAGGCAAGTTCGATCATATAAAAAATTTGTTAACTATTCACTACATTCAAATCCAACCCCAACTCAACTTCAAATCAACGCGGAAATTGACCCCTAATTTAACCTTCAAATCAATTCCCAATTCAATGCCCAATTCAATAATCAAATAAGCATAAATAAAAAAATCGTAAATATTTATAAAACCAGGTATTTTGGGTCAATTCGCATGGCAGGTACCCCACCCTCTTGGCGTACAGTCTCCAAAAGCTTTTCAAATCTCCGCCTTGACCATAGAAACAGATTGGCGAAAAAAAATTCTCGAGATACCACTGGTACAGACATCCAGACAAACGGACGGACATTTTTTTTTTGTTTGCTTTTTCAGACTCAGGGACTTTCAAAACGTCGAGAAAAGTGGTTTTGGACCATCCAAATTTTTCGTCATTTTTGACAGGATTTCAATACTTTGGTCTTTTTAGACCGAAATAAAAATATCTTTACCATAAAAATGACGTACTATGAAAATTAATCGTGTGTGCGAGAAATATGTTATCATCGTACACAAAATTTATGCAGATGTGTTAAAGGGTTGCAATAAAAAGTACTCCATTTGATACTTTTTGTAAATAATTATGGCATCACACTAACACAGCCACAACTTTTTTCTAATAAAAATCTTTATTGACGACGTTGGGTATCTCATTCACACAACAACCGATTTTATATTTTTATCTGAATATATTTTTGCTGATCAACATTTTTTCATAATGGAATACCGGCTTTAGAGTGTACCTAAATAAAAACAAAATTCCCTCTTCTAAAATTCTTCCCTTTTACTCATCTCCTCAAGTATATACTCACCACCACCTTTGATGTTTAGTTACTTAATTTTATTTTTAATATTAAAAAATTGCTAGAAATTATTTATTTTAATTGGCTGGTATTTAGGGCTGCGTGGCCATTCCAGAACAGGTGAATGCCACTTTTTAAGGGTTGAATACTTATTTAGATAATGTTCTGTGTTTATTCACCCAATTTCAGTCAAAAAGGTAATAAAATCCTACTTATTTGGCTATTTTGAGTTGTTGTGGGATAGCTTCATGCATTCTATTTTTACGTTAAGTATCATTAGAGCCATTAATTAATATAAATGAAAAAAAAACTAAGAGAGTGGTTTTGCATTTTTAAGAGTGTTCCCGATTTAGAGTTGCGAGACCTATTTTATCGTAATCAGCGCACAAAAAACATAAAGTATAGGTAGCCAGAAGTGGATGCGGTGCGCTCACTTAACGTGAAAAACCTATTTTTGTCATAATGTGACTGGACTACTATTTGTTTGTTTCTTTCTATCTCTGCAATCTTTTCTGGAGCTCAAGACTCGTCCAACTCTATCGCAGTTCGCTTTTAACGTGGTAAATCGAGATTTTGCGTAGACCACCTGCAAATTGCATTGTTTCATGCAAGTTCTGAGTACTGACATGAAAGGTAGGGTTAGGCCATGAAATCTGCACTCTCAACAGAGGACCATAATTATTGTGTTCATCTTCATCTCCGATCGTAATCAGGTGCTGAAAATTCCCTTTTGCATCTCGCCCCTATCGGGATTCGAACGCGATACCTCTCGATCCAAACGCCGCAGCTTTAACTACAATTTTGATTCGCAATAATAAATCTTAATAACATTCTAGCTATACCAAATACAATTCCTAAAGAAAATAATATGCTTTTTAGCACCTACACATATGTATTATCGACATTTCTCAAGTTCATCACTTTTATGTATACATATTTGTATATCTGTATTAAATAAATAATGTTCTTTTATTACTAATTTAAACAGTTCACATATTTTACGACGTACACAACATAACATACATATTATCGCATAATGTAAGATATAAAAATACAATTTTGTTTATATTCGAACCAGTAGTGAAATTTTTGATGAGTTTATTTACTATTTAATGCTATTTATAGCACATGCCAAATGTATAAAATGTATAAACAAATATCCTTATTGATCGACCATGTGCTAATAACAAGCTAACAAATTGAATTATTTATTTTATATATTCAGTTTTATTTGCCTAGTTATTACTTGTCCCAGTTATAGAGAACATGAAAAAGGAATATTTGTTGTTGAATAACACTATAGCAAACAACATATAAATAATGTAATTATATTGCAAAACAATGTTAAAAGTTTGGATATTATAAGTGTACGTAGTCGTAATTGTCACCCACCCATTTTTTTTTATTTTACATTAAGGCGGAAAGGATATAAATTGTCATCAAAATATTAACCCACTTCAATTTTACATTTCTTGTAAATACAAGAAAATTATAACACTCCCAAAAAAATTTATATTTTACGGTAACCCTATATACATTTTTTATTTTTTTCCTCCACAATACGTCCCAAATACAATATCCTTTTTTGTTAACAAAAAGTAACTTTAAGAAAAGCATAGAAACAATATTCGAAAAAATGAGCGAGATAGTTGAATATACTTTTACTACTACAGCATAAAAAGAAATCTCCTTTACCAGTTGTTTTTGCCTAAGCTTTTACATGAAAGTCTTGTAATAAGTATACAAGAAAGCTAAATCGAAAATTGAAAATAAACTTTTAAATTAGAGAACAATACACGAAAAGGTTAGGAAATAAGAGAATTGTATATACTAGTGTTATATATATGTATAAAGCTCCGGTAGCAAATTTTTCGATTTTCTTTCCGCACCGTGAAACTTGAATGTACAATTTGCAAGTTTATTTTTATCTTTTATTCTGAGGTTTTATGATTATTATAATAATGATTTGTTACTTGAAATCAGTTTTTTTTTTCTTTATTGGTATTATGAATAATTATACATAATAATATTACGTTGGAAAAAAATGTATGGTTCTTTTGTTTCTAAACTTAAAATATTTTTTATTTCTATTTTATATTTGATTGATGATTCAATTTATTAGATGCGATACGATTTTAGAAAATAAGTTTTTATTTTATTTTCCGAGAAGATGAGAAAATTTAGGGTGTGGGGGTGGCCTTATTTTATGAACTCATAATAAATAAATAGGCTTATTATGTCACCCTCTTTAAAAAATAATAATTCGTCAACTTTTGCGCTCTAACTTTAAAAACAATAATTACCATCTATGATAAAATTTAAACAAAAGGTTGTTTAACAGTAATACTAAGATTAGAAAACATGGATTTTTCTTTATCTTCACGTAGACCATTCAAAGTTCGGCAACTAAGCAAATTTTGCAATCAATATGGCAGTCAGAACCAGATATTACAGTTGTACCAGAATTTAAATTCGTAAATTAGATTTGCGCAATGCTGCACCTGAAGTTATTTAAATTCTAATTGTACTCGTAAAACTTGGTTACAGTCGAAACACTAATCAAACCATCTAGTATCTGGTTCCCTCTGGAATTTCTCTCAGGATAGAAGAGGACTTGTATCTGATCACCAATTTGGACTCGATGGGAATGCATTGGTACAATTTGATTCCGAAAAGAACTGCTTTTATCACATCTAGCAGATACATTTTCTGCTCCAATGCTACTGAAATAATGCTGAACCAGAAAATATTTGAAAGATTACATCAACTTCTACTATCAGTAGATACAAATAATCCTGAAATTATATCTATTCAAGAAATGCCGGTTGATTTCCAATATTCTAGTTATGCTAAAATCACTGTACTTAACTAACAATTAAATAACAATTTAAAATTACCTGATTCAAGTACAATCCTAACTACTCATGAGGCTCAAAGCTTAACTTCAGCTAGAGTTATCTGTGTCCGACTCTCTGACAAAGAAATTAAACTATTCGATAGCTTGCCACATGCTATAGTGACATTAACCAGACGCACACACACACACACACACATACACACGCCCGTGGGAGTTGCAAGTCTCCTATCGGGCACGTCACCATGTGGCGGATAGGGGAATGGATGCTAGTTCTAGAGGGTAAGAGGGAAATAAAATACCTCTCGTGGACCAAACAGACTAGGGGAAGGAATCCCGATTTTAATCCAAATATGGCGAGTCACAAAAATATGGCAACCCTTACGGTGCAGGGAGTCGGATCCCCAGTACCGGCGCTTTTCGGGAGTGAGCAAGCAGGCTCTCAAGCGTCGTTATCCAACGACTGCAGTATACCAGTGGTGGCAGACTTGGCCACTGGTGCATTAAAAACTACAAGTGAGGAACAGAAGAGACGAGAACTGTGGGATAGGCTAGGCCAGAAGATTAGAGGCATACACGATTATGCCAAGCCCAAAAAAACCGTCCACAAGGCGATAAAGGATTTTTCGAGGTCATTGTGTTTGATCTTTGAGATGCTCACACAGTGTAATGAAAAACTGGAATTAACACCACAAAAGGAAAGTAAGGTGAACGAGACGCAAACATCACCGGGGCTTATAGCTCAACCGGAGAAGCCGGAGTTGCGAGCAACCGACAAAAGAAAACAAAGCGAGTCGCCCCCTGAAGCCAGGCAAAAAACCCAAAAGACCGGCGTACAGGGAAAGAGTAACTCCCAGTAGAGCAGACCAACCCGCGGCTCCCAAGGCGAAGTCTCCCAAGGCTAAAACTCCCAAGAGGGGTCTTCCTGCAGGAGGTTGGGAAACGGTAAAGCGGAATAAAAAAGCCGAAGAAAAAGCCACAGCGTCCGCGTTTAAGGCCGGCCCGCCCGGACGCTCTAGTTGTGAAGGCTGAAGAAGGGAAGTCGTACGCGGATATTCTTCTCAGTTTAAAATATGACAAAGACATGGAACAACTGGCCACCATGGTCAAAAATGTCAGGAGAACAGCTGCTGGAGAACTTTTGTTGGAGCTGGACCGGTCAGGCGGGCAATCGGCTGAACAATTCCGCAGCTCCGTAGCTGCCAAGCTGGGGAGTTCGGCCGAAGTAAAAAGTCTCAGAGACGAAACTTTCATTGAGTTGAAAGATCTCGACGAACTCACAACAAAGAAAGAGATATGCGACGCCTTGAAGTCTCTAGAAGGGGTATCGGACTGTGGTGAGTCAGCAGTTAGATCCCTCAGAGCCGGATTTAGAGGAACACAGACGGCACGGCTTTCGCCAGGAAAGCATTGGAGATTGGTAAAGTTCGGATCTGATGGGTCGTCAGTCGCATTCGACAAACTACCATAGTGGCCAAGTGCTACAAATGCTGGGAGTACGGTCACCGTGCTAGCGCCTGTAAAGGGCCCGACAGGTCAAAACATTGCCTTAGATGTGCTAGAGAAGGACACTTGGCTAAAGAAGGTTCCGTGGATCCGAGCTGCATGCTGTATCAGGGGAAAACTGAGAGTGGGCATACTGCTGGCAGCAGAAGATGCCCAGTGTATCAGAAGGCCTTCCGGGCGGCAACTAAGAAGGAAGCAAGAAGATTCTCCAGTTGAATCTAAATCACTGCGAGGCGGCACAGGATTTGATGGCGCAGACAACGAGAGAGCTGAAAATCGATGTAGCAATAGTGTGCAAGCAGTATAGGAACATTGAAAGCCCAACTTGGATTTCCGATGCCTCGGGCCGAGCAGCAATCTGGACACTTGGCCGATGCCAAGTATGTACAGGAATCCATGAAAGTGCCACGGACCGGTTTCACGTGGGTCATGGTGGATGGAATATATATCTATAGTGTCTATGCCCCACCTAACGACCCAGTAGAGGAGTTTGAAACGCTCTTGCACCATCTTGCCGGTGACGCGAGCGGACGCAGACCACGCATCATCGCGGGCGATTTTAATTCTTGGGCTACGGAGTGGGGCAGCAGAGAAACAGATCTGCGAAGGGAGACACTGCTGGATTACCTTGCCTCAATGGACGTCGTTCTAGCTAACACCGGGGACCGGCCGACTTTCACACGCGGTGGCGCCAGCTCGATAATAGACTTGACATTCACGAGTGAGTGTTTAGCACACTCAGGCTGAAGGTGCGAGCTCTCCAATCTTTATACACATAGTGACCACCAGGCTATCCTCTTCAATATTGCCGAAGCTGGGAAACCAAGAAGAGTAGTGAGACAGCCAAGCCACAAATGGAGGGCAAGGGCATTCGACAGAGAGACGAAGGCCTATGGACGGAAGATGACAGCGGTGTACCGTAGGTCTGCGCTAAGAGTAGTCCGCGCATTTTGCACGGTATCAGGTGATGCAGTATGCGTTGTGGCTGGTATGCTGCCCATAGAGATTCTGGCTAGTGAGCGCCAGCGAATGTACAGCCGAAGGAGACAAGATACTCATGCGGTCCACCGCATGATTGAACAAGAAGAGGAGGAAGAGTCTCTGAGACGATGGCAAGCCTGCTGGGATGCTTCAGGTAACGGTAGATGGACCCATCGCCTCATTTCAAACCTAGCAACATGGACCAAGAGGAGGCTCGGTGAGGTGGACTACTATCTGACCCAACTGTTGACTGGACATGGCTGCTTCAGGGCTTATCAACACCGGTTTAAGCTGGAGGACGACCCTAAGTGTCCAGCGTGCCCAGGAGTGACCGAGGACGTGGAGCACGCGGCCTATGTTTGTCCACGTTTCAGAACAGAGGGAGAGAGATGAGCTATTCGGTGTATTCCACCAGCAGCTGACACCAGAGAACACGGTCCCTCTTATGGTGGCCACGACAGAGAATTGGGATGCGGTAAGCAGCTTCGCAGCCAAAATTCTGATAAAGCTGGGGTCCTACGAGCGCGAAAGGCGAGGACTTGTTGAAGGTGGCGGCTAGATGAAACTAGGGCAGGTGAAGGGCTAATATAGCCCTATCCCATTCTGCGAAGTAATGCTTGTTAGCGGTTCCACATAAGGGTAGCGGAGTTGGAAGTAGGGTTTTTAGTGGGTATTGGCTTGGCCGAGTCCCACATACGCCGGTTCAGGACATGAGATGGTCTGGTATTGGTAATGCGTAAAAGCATTTTCCCCTTCCTTAAAAAAAAACACACACACACACAAATTTAATTGAAGGAGACCAACTGAACTCTTAAATACGAATTGCATTAAACGCAAAGCAACATAACCTCGTACATGTCATCGTTAAATCTGAATCCAGTACCAATCAGAATCCAGCACATATTTTAATAATATCCGACTTCAAGAAGACTACAACAATGGCCAAACCACCAATCATTAGGAATTTCCAAAATGTAAATAAAATGTCTTCGAAAGCAGCTCAATTTCGCAATTTTGTGTTAGAAACGCTCTCCCCGGTTTATATCTTCTGTCAAACATCATTTAGCAAAGAGATCCTGAGTTCCGAATTCTTTCCTAACCAAAAAAATCTGTCGGAGGAGTACTCATAGCGGTTGACGCATCATTATCGAATTACTTAGTTGAAATATCTAACCTGTCCATCGAGCAATTATGTATTAAAATCGCAATTTGCAAAAAGCCAATTTTTATTTACGTTGCATATGTTCCGCCTGGCTCACCGATATCGTCTTACACAGCCTGCTGCGACACAATAATGGAAATCAACAATGCTGCTAATTCAACTGACACCATCATGATCACGGGGGATTTTAATTTTCCAACTATTAGCTGGATGACGAAGAAATGGCTGAAAGTTTAGCTTTAAACGTGAGTTTTGAAATTGAGTGTCTGGACCAAATTTTAGATCTGATTTTTACAAATGAACGAAATCTATTTAAAGTAAATGAATCACCAACACCATTCGTTGTTAATGATATTAACTACAAAGCTCTAGAAATAATTTTTGAAAGCAAGGGTCAATGCAGTCAATGCTATTGATAATCATCAAAACAGCAAGCCGAATTACAACCTTAGAAAAGCCGACAGAATAAACCTTCATCTTTATCTTCAGCAGATTAGCTGGGAGAATGAACTTATCAGCAGCAATAAAGATGTTAACGTGGAGAAATTCTACAAATTTATATTTGAGGGCATTGCACTATTTGTTCCTACTGATGTGGCCAAATCGAACAAATATCCACCATGGTACGACGATAAACTTATCAATCTTAATAATAAGAAAGACAAAGCTTACAAAGAAAATCTTAAAATCTTTTCAGACGAAAGCAAACAGAAATTCACTATACGTGTAAAATTGATTCGCTTTTATTGGAAAAAGTCATCGAACATTTTGATGTTCGGCTGCAGGCCTATGGACGAAGCCGTGGTGGGCACATGAAAGATATTGTTTTTCATTCATAAATGGCATAGAACCACCTTTCATTATCAATAAAAAATTTTGACTTTTCATCCCAAAATGTGAGTTTTATTTACAAATAGAAAAAGGACTAACAGATGGCCCATCCTGTATAATAGTAAAATTTGTAATAAGTTGGTTTTGGGTTATCTCTACATTTTGACCGATCTAATTAAAAGTCACATGGTAAAAAACTACTGTATATAAAAACATGTGTTCGGGTAATGCATTAAAAAATGTCGCAGCAGAAACAACAATATAGCGGCGGAAGTGTTCATTATTGAATTTGGGAATAATATAAAGAAGACGATCATTAGAGCGAAAATTATATCGAGCATCACTTCTTATTACATGCTGACCACTACGCTTAAAAAATACTCTAAAAACCTTATAAATATACAAATGTTGTTAAGGTAGAATATTGGTCGATTTGAATAAACGACATGATGATTCCAATCTACTTTTCCTCAAAATTGTTCGCAAAATCATTTTCTGTGGTACGTACAATGGTTTTAAAGTAGTTGGATAACAGTCACCCCAGCAAGACAAACCATACTCCAATTTAGCCATTACCAAAGCATGAAAAGTAATTTTTAAAACAGAAACGTGGCATAAATTATTTTTTAAAAATTTTAATTCATAATTAAAATTTACGTTTGAAAAGTTTTCATTTTAGCCAAAAAAAGTGGTAATTTTGATAAATAAAGTAGTATCACCGCGGAATTCGTCAAAAATTACATTGTCGATTTTATACCGCCAAAAAATTATAGCATGTCCGACATTTTTGTTTTATTTTTTTAAAAATTTTGTTTAAAAATTAAATTTTACGTTTGGAAAGTTTTCAGTTTAGCCAAAAAAGTCGTAATTTTGATAAATAAAGTAGAATCAATGCCCTATTCGTCCAAAATATTATTACAACAACAACAATATTACAAATATAATTAACTATCAAAACCCTGAGTAATCCGGAGGAAAAGTGAGTCAAAGGCCTCTTCAAAAAATTCCACTTTTTCCTTGTCGACCACAGTCATCAGATAAGTTTTGAATGATCCTATCATATTCCGCATATCACTCCGTCGAATACCGCGCCGTTGATGATTCTTCACTATTTTATGGAGCGTAAATTCAAATAGAGGTGGATCGTGAAGACCAAACTCTATCATTGCTGAAACTGCATTCATTACGTTCATCGCATGAGCTTGTAATGCTTTATTAGTGTTTGTAGCTCCTTTACCACGAAAATCAAAGAGTTTCAAATAGTTTGGGTTGTCATCGAAGAACATTATGAACATACGCTGGGAATGCATTAGCATATCTTTTTTTATATACAACCGCCATGCGGTTTGTAATGCATCCTTTTGAGCATCAGTCATCCCTGTTATATCTTTTGTTGTTTTTATTTCGAATGGTTTTTCGGGTCTTGGAAACATTTCGAAAATATTACGATTCACGATAAACAGTTTCTTGATTTTTTTTTTTGTTTAACGGTTAGATTTCTATAGCTGCTTTGTTTCAACATTACATCGACGATTTTATGCCGCCAAAAAATTATAGCACGCCCGACATTTTTGTTTTATACTTTTCTCTTTTTATTGCATGAATATTTTTTTTATTGCGTATAGCTCTAAGCCTCCAACAAAAAAAGTTGGAAAAACATTGTTGGCACGTGTAAATCACGCATTAGTTGAAAATAGGAGTACAACAAATAATAAATTGTTAATGGGATAGTGTTAATTTTGACAAAAGTGCAAGTATACGGACAATTATTTGACATCGTTTTAGGGGTTTAAATAGTAAATCATGTCAAAAGTAAAAGTAAAGTAATTTATATCATGATTATTATTATTTTCAGGTTCTTAAATATAATTTGAGTTTTAAAAAAATAGAAACTGAATTTTTTGTTTGATTTGTAATTGTTTTACAATGTTTCTTTAACCGAGTTGTGTACGGGTAATTTTTTGATACAGTGTATATAAAAATCAAATCGACCGATATAAACAGCTAAAATTATTAATTTTACGATTAGCTGATGGATGATCACGCTATCTGTTTTTTTAATTCTACATTTTGCATCTGGTTAGCTAGAGTGAAACATAAATAATATGAAAACATTATAAACAGGTAGAAAATTTGTTTCTTCATCAAAAGGCAGTAATATTTAAATGTTTTATTCATTATTCTAATGCTTAACAGAAATGTTTGTTATGACTCTTTATATCTGATTATTTTTGAACCACATATGTATATGGAAATATGTATGGATATGTAATGCATAGACTAATAAGTCGCAGGGCCAAACATTCAATAATTTCCGTCAATTCTGCGGATACAATTTTTACGCACATGGACAGCTATATGTCGCATTATCCAGATGCACATCGAAGAGTGGTATAAAATTCGAATGCAAGAGAAATAAGTCCGTTAATAATATTGTGTTTGTTGAAGCGAGCTGTCGTTGGGGGTTGGTGAGCCAAGCGAGCAGGGGGCGGAGCCCTCTAGTTAATTATAAAACGCATATTTTGTAGTTTGCGTTACAAAATTGGAAAAAATATTTTTTTGTAATATTTGAAAAATTATTGAATTTGGCTCGTTCCACTTTTCAACTAAAATTTTGAGAAATGTAAATTTATACTATGGTAGAATAATACTTGAAAAAGCAATAACTTTTAACGTTGCGCTTAGAAGCGCAAAAATGGTTTAGTCGGTTGAATCCTGGCGATAAACTTAATAAAAACAATTTTTTGATGTGAAACCTTCTTTTGGGGGGTAAGTAAAAAAAATTCATATCAAAAATTGAATGGAAATTCCGGTAAGAATGATAACGAAAATCACATACGAGCAAAAGGAACACAAACTATACATGTGTAGTGTAAGTGAAACAAAGAGAAAATACACGCATACATACTTTCAACATTAAATATTATACATCTTAGCGAGCTGTGGTAATGGAGTACTATAACATTGATAAATAGATAATAGAAAATTATTTCGAAATTGTTTAATCGGCAACTTAGGGCATCCAATTCCGGAATTCCGGTATTACGGAATACGGAATACGGAAAACACTTAATCCGGAATTAATAAATTTCTTTTTTTCATACTAATTTATGTTCTTTGTTGTACTAAAAAAAAACTATATTAAGGGAAAATTCGCGAAAGTCACTATTCAAGGGACTCAGAAATGCTGGTTAATCTATGGAGGTGCTTAGTTTAAGCAATAAAACAATCTAATCATTTGAAAATTCATAATCAGGCTAAAAATGAAAATTTTCTTCCAAGGTCACAAAAATTATAAAAAATATTTGAGAGACTGACAAAAAGTGATTAATTTAGAGAGCTGGTCAAAATAGGGAGGTGGGTACTTTTGGTTGTTCTAGAGTATTTCCCTTTTGCGTTCACTTTTCTCGTCCCTGAAAATTACCTTACGTATTTACATATTTAGTTGTATCCGTGTCTAAAATACACCTGGCAAATACGAGGTAAGTATGTTGTTTCTTAGTTTTTAAACTAAAAAAGGTACTTTAACTATCCCCATATATAGTCGAGTTTCGGACTCAAACAAATAAATTCAGAAACTTTGTCGTCGTCCAATTCCGGTTATACATTTGATGAGACCAATGGAAGCTCGAACGGTGACATATAATTGATGAATGTAATAATCTTGCCCTTCGAGGCTAACAGAGCATATTTAGCAGCGGGAAATATCGCCACCAAAATTCTAGCCTAAACGATGCGTCACGTTTAATGAGAAAAACCAGAAAAATAGGAAACACTTGATTTCAATCATGTATAGGGTATGGCCAATTGTACGAACGGTACTAAATCGCCGCGCCGTAGCACCCGAATGTGCGTCCGAATTGGAAAATGAGCGTTTGGCGAAGACACATTTAAAAAACTATATGCGATTTAGTTTTTATGTGCATTTTTATACATCTACTTGATGTCAATTTATATTTTAACTAACCATATTTATCGATTTATTAATTTGGTGTTGACCAATATTATTTAATTTAATGATTTTAATGTGATTTAATTTAATGCAAAAATGCGCATTTTAAAAAATGTGCAGTTAAATTTGCACTTCGGACACACCCATTGTTTCAAAATGTTGTCGATTTTTTCCACATTCATTTTATAAGGAGTGAGAATGAAAATAATTTTTTTGTAAAATTGTGGAATTTACACAGTTTAAAGAATTTGAATGAATGAAATTTATCGATTTTATAAAATTTACAGAGTTCAAAGCATTTATAGTATTTATAAAAATTGGGAAATTTTAGATGAAAAACAATTTAAATTAGCAGAGTTTATCGAACTCTGTCAGTTAAAACAATTTACAGAACTTATAGAATCTACAAAATTGAAAGAATTTAAAAAATTCATAAAATTTATTGAATTTATAAAATTATTTTATAAACTTACTGAATTTTTCACTTGCAGCAGCCAGAAAGAGCAAGTCTGGAGGGTCCTGTGACAGTGCATAAACTGGTAAGGCTGAACTGACAGCCTCACTTGAAATGATGCAAGACAAGTCTGGCCAAAAGTAGACGTAAGGCGCACCAGGGCAATAAGTTTTCGTGACGGCAGGGTTTACAGGCAAATGACTTCTGTATAAGCTGTTTGGACGAGGTGGAGGAAGGGACTATGGTTCACTTCCTTTGCTCATGTTTGGCATTAGTACACAGATGGATAAATACTTAGCTAAGTTCAAGATGGACAACCTGTCGGATCTCGAAAACAGTACCTAAATTGTTCTAAATGGTTCCAGTAAGAGTAAAGGGGATACATTCTGTGCCACTCCAACTAACCTAACCTAACCTACTGAATTTTTCGGCTCCATAGAAACTTACAGAATTTATTCGATTTATTGAATACAAAGAATTTATTCAATTTGTAAAATTTATTCAAATTAAAAATTTTTGGAAATACTAAAATTTGTAGAATTAATCGAATTTATTGAATTTATAGAAATTAAGGAATTGTTAAAATAAGCCAAATTTCGGTTTGTAGAATTTATATAACTACAGACTTGAACAATTTATAGAACAGGTTCGGCTCTTGAATCTATAAAATTTAAATAACTTATAAAATTTATAGAATTAATGGAATTTATGAAACTCTTAATATTTATAGAATTTAGCGGTTTAATTTAAATAATTTTAGGCTTTGAAGAACTTATAAAATTTATAGAATTTATCGCATTTACAGAATTTTTAAGAACTATAAGCAATTTATGAGATTTACTGAATTTACTGAATTTTAAAACTTCATACATAGAATTTATAGAATTTTCGTATAATTTATTAAATTTATAAAATTTATAGAAATTATTGAAATTATAAAATTTTTAAAGTTTATGGATTTATCGAAATTGTTGTGTTTATAAAACAAGTAAATTGTGAGTTTGTAGAATTTATAAAACAGACACACTTGATACAATTAATAGAACTCAAAGAATCTACAAAATTTAAAGAATTTATAAAATTTATCAAATATACAGAATTATAGGATTTATAGAGTTTAAGAAACTTATTGAAATTTTAGACTTTATTTGTAGAGTTTACTGAATTTATAAGACTGATATAATTTTAAGCGTTTAAAGAATTTTTAAATTTATAGAATTTATTTAATAACAACAAATTCTAAAAACATTATAAATTCTATAATTTTTTTTAATTCTAAACCCTCGACGGTCGCACTGTAATTTCGATGCATGCACGGTCGCACTGGGTCGAAAAACGTCCACGTACAGTTTATACGAGTTAAATCGCTTTGGAAATCTAAAAAAAATCATGATGATATCTAAAAAAATTTCGGGAATAGAAATAAAAATAGAGCAAATGAACCATAATTTTCAAAATAATTTAAAGCCTTCAATAAACAGTGTAAGTGGTCGACTAACTGAAGTTGAAAAAGAAGTGATTAAGTTTAGAAATGAAACTCATGACATTACTAAATGGATTGAAGATTATGAGATCCGTAAGAAAGTTAACGATCTTGTAATTTCTGGGTTGCCGCGTGACTTGAATGTCAGCTTAGATCAATTATTCCTTAATATATGTGATGTTCTGGTGGAATCAAAAATATTTTTCAATTAAAACCAGCAAATTCTAACTCGAAAACGGCTCTGTTAATTGTGCAGTTTTATGATAAGCGTTTGAAATCACAACTGTTTTCCAAATACAAAAAATTTGGGAGGTTAACCTTGAAGGATATTTTCCTGTTATCTGAAACGAGAATATATTTTAATGATGGAATGACTAAACGGAATTTGAAATTGTTGCGTGCAGCGAAAATACTTCAATATGAACGGAAAATAATTAAATCCATTACAAGATTTGGTCGAGTCTATGTGATATTAAAAAAAGATGATACGCCTCTACTTCTTTCAAGTGATGTAATGCTGAATGAAGTAATTAATGCGGAAGGTCAAATATTGAATTAACGGGATTAATGTTTGATTGATAAACATTAAATTTTTGTATGTACATATTTTATTTGTTGTATATAATTTTTTGATTGCTTTTAAAAATTTTTATGTATTTAATCATTTATGATTGTTCTATTATTTTTCTTTTATTATTATTATTATTTTTTTGTTTTGTTTTCACAATGGTTAATTTTACATTTGTTTTTTCTCTAAAAATGTATTTTCAAAATAGACTTAACGAATCTTTCAATTTTTCTAATTTAACTTTTATTTTTTGTAAGTTTTATTATTTGTTTTATAATGTTGTTGCATATACCCATTTTTTATTATACCTTGTAAATATAGCTTCGATGAGCAATATCTTGACCTGTTGCTGTGGGTTTGGTTGACATTAAGATGCACTAGACCACGGGCTCAAGGACTAGATTTGAATTCATTACTCATACACAATTTTGTTAATACTTCTGGTATAAATGTCGTCTATTTTAATGCGCGTAGTTTATATAACAAGCTGGACGGAATAAGAATGCTTTTGAACAATGTAAACGTTCATTTTGTATGTGTGGTAGAAAGCTGGTATGATGATTCTTAATCTGATGCGATTAATCTGATCGATTTCAATTTGTAGTTTCAATAGTTTGCGTAATGATAGGTGTAATAAAATTGGTGGTGGATTGTGTATTTACTTTCGTCCGTATTTCAATTGTAAAATTATATATAAATCGATTTCTGTGGAGTCAAATTTAGAGATTATGGCATGTGAGGTTAATTATTCCAATTGCTCATTCTTACTGATCATTGTTTATAAACCGCCGAAATGTAGCAATTTGGAAGAACTGACCGAGGTTCTTATGAATTGTAGTGTGCACTATGAGAAGGTTCTACTTTGTGGTGACTTGAATATTAATTTAATCGATAATTATAAGTTTAGCAGGAAATTGATTAGAATATTTCATTCTTTTAATTTACAAATTGTCAATTCTGACCCTACACGTACTACAGTTAATGGCGATGGAAGTTCTGGTAGTTCTTCTCTTCTAGATATTGTCGCTACAAATTGTGCAGCTAGTGTTGCAATATTTAAACAGTTTGATTTTTCAGTTTTTTCGGATCATGATATGTTAGCGTTTACATTTGATACAGTTCAAGTTTCGGAACCTATAAAATCGTTTACTTTTAGGAATTTTAAACTTATTGATCATGATCGTATGAATTCCTATGTTGATAGTTTGTATTGGGATCAAATTTTTACGGTACCTGATGTCAATTCTAAGTTAAAAATATTAAATACATTAATTTTAGATGCTTTTGATAAAACTGTTCCACTTACTCACCACACTGTTAAATGTAATTCTGATCCACCCTGGGTTAATGGTATTATTAAGGGAGCCATTATTGAGCGTGATCTGGCTTTGCATAACTGGAAACGTAAACGAACTGTCGAATTACGTTTAATTTTTAAGAATATTCGAAATCTTACTACTAAATTAATTCGTCAAGCTAAATTGAAATAATATAATATGAAGTTAAATCCTAACATTAATAAAGGGGCGGGGTTCTGGAAAATCTGTAAAAATGTAGGAATTTGTGGCAGTAAAAATCAAACTGAAATCACACCTAATCCTAATGAGTTTAATGGTTTTATTTCAAATGCATGTTCGCAAACAAACATTTCATGTAATAATGAAAAATTGATCATTAACAATTTACCTAATGATGTGGGGTTTTCATTTTGTAATATTGACTTTTCTGAATTAGTAACAGCTATAAGGAAAATTAAGTCGAATTCCATTGGTCTTGATGGCATTAACCTTCGGTTTATGAAATTAATTCTTCCTTTAATATTTCCCTATTTAGTTGAACTTTTTAATGCTATTCTGACTACATCTGTGTTTCCGGATATTCTTGGAAAATTTCCAAGGTTTTGCCGGTGACAAAGGTTCATTCCCCTAAAGGTATTGATGACTTTAGACCTATAAGTATTTCCTCATGTTTGGCCAAATGTTTTGAGCATGTTCTGAAAGATCAACTTATGAAGTATCTTGTTGCAGGGTCTTTTATTTGTGAATTTCAATCCGGTTTTAAACCTTTTCATAGTACTACTACTGCTCTAACACACATCTGCAATGAAATTCGAATGAATTGTGATTCTAAGAATATGACAGTTTTAGTTCTCTTAGATTTTAGTAAAGCATTTGACAGAATTAACCATGACTTATTAATTGGAAAGTTGTTTAATGAATTCAAATTATCCCGAAGTGCTATTAAACTGATTAATTCATACTTAAGGGGCCGTACACAAACAGTATATGTCAATGGAGTGTTTTCTAATTATTCTGATCTAAAATGTGGTGTTCCCCAAGGCTCAGTTCTTGGACCGCTTCTGTTTTCTTTATATATTAATAGTTTACCACGAGTACTTAGTACATGGTCATATCATTTGTTTGCTGATGATTTACAAATATATTGTGGTGGTTCCATCCATCACAAGAATGAAATTATAAATAAATTAAATAGTGATCTTTCAGCTATATCAGATTGGTCCAAGGAGAACTGTCTTGCACTCAATGGGTCTAAATCGCAAGCTATTGTTATCTATAAGTACGCAATTCCGACTGAGATCTTCTCCAATTTATATTTGAACGGTAACATTATACCATTTTCTAAAACAATAAAAAATTTGGGTTTAATTATGAATCAAAATCTTACGTGGGATGATCAAGTTGCTCGAATAAGTGGAAATATTTATGGTATTTTGCGTAAACTTTGGAGATTTTCTGCGTTTACTAATATACAATTTAGAAAAACAATGTTCTTTGCATTTTTACTGCCACATTTTTTGTATGCTGCTGAAGCTCAATATAAATACTCCCAGGCTTGTAGGTATTTGATTCAGCTGTTGTATAATTCTTGTATTCGATATGTATTTAAACTGAAAAAATTTGATCATGTTTCTGTTTATCATAACAAGCTTTTACCTTTTAACATTAATGAATATTTAAATTTTAGACTTTGTGTTTTTATTTTCCGTATTTTATTTAGAAAATCATCGAATTACTTATTTAACAAAATACACTATTCTTGCTCAATTGATAGGTTTAAGAGATTGCTCATCGAAAATAGCTATCTGGAAATAGTTAAATACATTATGTATATTTTATTATTATTTTTTTTTTGGTATTTGCACAACAACAACAACATTTATAAACAAAACATTATATTTATAAAATTAATTTCTAATTTATTATATTTTTTAATTTTTTATCCTTTTTTCTTAATTATATATTTTAATTTTGTAGTTTTACACAATTTTTTTTAATGTTTAAGCTTCTATTTTATTGTTTATGGTACATACAATTAATTAAATGAGATTTCATCTCAAATTGTATTTTGTTGATTTTTTGAATAAATAAAATAAAATAAAATAAATAAATGATATTTGAACTCTTCTAGAATAAGAATCCATAATTATTTAAGTACAAAAGTTACAACATTTTTTACAATAAATTGGTATCTGAGCGAAAACGCTAGGAAAACGTGTCTTGGCCTAAATTTCAACAATTAAAAAATGCGCCATAGTAAAAAACAAATGACCATGGATTCTCATAATGTTCATGAAAAAGCAAGGTTTGACCGTTTCTGCCGAAAAAATTATATTTATTTGACCACTTAAATATGCATAATTTCAACGAGAGGGAAATCGGGGATTTCCTCGATTGAAATCATTTTCACTTCAAAAATTTTATTACGAAAAATATAAAACATGTTTTTGACATTTTGTATACAAATTAGAACAAATAATAGAGACTGAAAATGCTCACATATCAATCGGCGTTAGTATAGTGTGTACGATATACACATTGAGTGCTACGAGTGACAAACGACTAACTTAAAATTATTAAAGGTTGATATTATATATCCATCTGCATATAATGTCACCTACTGCCCCTTTTCTGTTTTTCGGGAATTCCCAAGTGAAATTTCACTTGGGACGAAATCGTCCTAGTGCGACCGCGGAGGGTAAAAATTGTGTAAGTAGTAACTGTGATTTAGCATCGTTCATAAATATGAACATTAATTATAAAACGAAATAATTTTAAACGAAATAAAAAAACAAGTTTTTTGTAAAATTTTGATTTTTAATTTTTAATCAGAGATTATTTAATAAAAAGTCAATTCCGGAATTAGTTCCGAAATTCTAAAATCGAGAACATTCAAATTCGAAAATTCCGGAATTACTTTTTGGCCAAAAATTGGATGAACTAATCGGCATTCATTGTTGAGTAGCTCATGCTGTTGCTGAGTTTAGTTATACGGGGGTTGTAGAATACAAAACAATTAAAGTGATAAACAGATTCGAATGAAACATTATCTAATGATTCGCGTAAGGACCAAGCCACAGGGAGGTACTCATATCTAATGGAATCGATCTGTGCAATGAATAGTCTCCATTTATTTGGTATTGTATAAGGTGATCAATTATTTGCCAAACCAAATCAAAAACCTCCAGGTAAATTCTTTAATTTTACTAAGTGCAAAATTTATCATGAAGTGCTGAAATTAACTACGAATTTTCATATTAAATTGCCGAACGTATACAAGTAATTGAGTGGCATCGCCACCATTTGCAATTTAACAATATTTGTTACATAAACAAAAACAATACGTGTAGAAATTAGTGCTCTTAATTGCCAACGTTATTTAGACGATATAATCTTCATTCGTGTCTGTAGTGAATTTGTACTATCTGTAGTGAACTGTAACTATTACCGTTCAGTGCAAAGTGCCGTAATAATAAACCGTGGCAACTTGTCGTCAAATAATTTCACATCAGGAATATGATGGAAGCTAAATGTGTGATCAAATTATTCGTCTTCAGACATTTGTCGATGAAAATGGCAACAAGTCAAATAGTCAGCAACTAGAGTTACGACTTAGATTCCTCGATAAGTATTTCGAAAATTTTTGTGACCTCCAAGACCATTTTGAATCACTAGTTCCTGAAGAAGTACAGTCTACTAGTCGTGCAGACATGGAAACAATTTACTTTGACCTCAAGCCACAAATTTCGGTACTTATTCAAGGTCTTCGGCCATCATCGTTGGACAGTTCAACAGTCAATGTGGAACAATCTACAAAACTTTCTTCATCGCTGAAGTTACGGAAAATTGAAATCCCAATTTTCAATGGTGATTATGCAAAATGGATGGAGTTTCATGAATCATTTATGAGCTTGGTACATAATCAAGAAAATGTGGATAACATCACTAAATTTCAGTACATACTTACGTTCCTCACTGGGCAAGATTCCGTATCGCACGATTGAATCATTGGAATTAACAGCTGCTAATTATGCCATCGCTTTTAAGCTTCTGTCAGATAGATATGAGAATAAAAATATCATTTGTCAGGACCATATTCGATCATTTTTCTATCTTAAGGCGATTGATAAAGGGCCCGCGGAAAGAATAAGAGAAATAATCGACCACTTCAATTCTCATTTACGCGCATTGGAAAGTCTCCAGCGCCCAGTAAAACAATGGGATGATTTAATTGTGACAATGATATATAACAAACTAGATAATGAGACACGAGTGAAATGGGACGATGAATCACCTCCGGATCGAATGGCAACCTTGGAAGAATTTATGTCATTCCTAAATAAGCGATGCCACCCCAAGTGAAACAATCTTCCTATATTTCTACAAGACCACAATATAAATGCGTTTTCTGCTCAATTATGGGACACTCGATATTCAGATGTACTAAATTCCTGTCACTGTTACCTGTTGTTCGTTGTCAAGAAGCCATGAAGCGCAAAATTTACATAAATTGTCTAAAAATTGATCATACTACAGCGGAATGTAACTCCAATGATTTATGCAAACACTGCAACTTCAAGCATCATACACTGCTCCACCAAGGAGCAATTTCTGCATATAAAGGTGCACCATCAACTTCAGCTATAGCCTCTTTGAACATAAGGGTTTAACCCGAACCACTTCAACCAACCAATTCAACGTTCCAACCTAACCATGCAACTGCAATACTACAGTCTAATACGGACAATCAATCATCAAGTCTCGTATCTTCAACGTATTCCGCATCCTATATTTTTTTAGCTACAGCAGTTGTTAAGGTCTTGGACAAATCTAACGTATGGGTATCCTGCCGAGCACTCCTTGATTCGGCTTCACAACTTAACTTTATTACCGACTCATTTGCTTCACGGTTGGGTTTTCAAATATTCGTACTCCAATAACAGGAATAGGAGACTCTACCGTCTTCAGTGCCTGGAACACAAACGTGATACTACAGTCGTGTCATTCTTCATATACCACGACGATGGACGCTCATGTTCTAACAAGTATTACGGGTGTGCAACCCGTGACCAGAATGAAAATAGATGATTGGCCAATACCTGCTAATATTCCCCTAGCGGATCGACATTTCAATATATCGCAAAAAATCGGTATGCTCATAGGAGCCGAACTATATTTAGAATTACTGTCAGTTGGCCAGATCAAGGTTGCTGATCATCTACCATACCTCCAGAATGCAGTGCTTGGGTGGATAGTATCCGGCAAATTTACTGCAAATTTAACCTCCAAACTTTATTGTAACATGGCTGCAACAGTTGAAATTGATTTGAATTCACAGCTCGATCAATTTTTTAAGTAAGAGGTTAGCGAATACCAAGATCAACTAAGATGCACGCCCGAAGAAGAAGACTGTGAAGCACATTATCGTACCACATTTCAACGCACCACAACTGGAAGATTTCGCGTGAGGCTACCATTCTCTTCACCAGTCAATTCTTTAGACGAATCAAAATTAATGGCTCAGCGCCGATTCTTGAGTCTAGAAAAAACTCTTGATCGAAATTCAAGTTTAAAATTACCGTACCTACGTTGAATTTATGAACGATTATAAATCACGCGAGCACATGAAACTTGTTGCTGAAAATGACATCAAATCGCCAAATTATTTCATGCCGCACCACTGCGTTTTAAAACCGGATAGCTCTTCAACACGTTTGCGTGTAGTCTTCGATGCTTCGGCGTCTACGACATCTGGCATGTCCTTAAATAACATATTTATGGTTGGGCCTGTTATCCAAAACGATCTTTTCAGCATACTCATCAGATTTCGATACCCAAGATATGTTTTCAGTACCGATATATCCAAGATGTATCGCCAAAATGAAGTTGATGACAACGATACCCAGTTCCAGTACATTTTTTGGCGGAATACTTATTGCAACACGCTGCTTAAAAGAACAGTTATCATTAATAATTCTATTTACGTCGATGATTGCCTAGTTGGTTTCGACGATCTAAATACAATTCTTCAAGCAAAATCGCAATTAATAAAAATGCTAGATACAGCTGGAATGAGACTTCACAAATGGTGTGCAATTGACTCCTCAATATTGCACGAGATACCCGACGCCGATCGTGAAAAAACACTCATACTCGATGAGTACGAGCCCTCGGCGATGAATTTTGGTTCCATGTCAACCTTACACAAATCAAAAGAATAACAAAACGTTCAGACGTTGCGCGGATTTTCCGTCCACTTGGCCTTATTGCACCAGTAATTCTGACTGGGAAAATATTTCTTCAACAACTATGGCAACTACGAATCGGCTGGGATGAATCACTTTCTCAGCATCTACATACACAATGGCTTCACTACAGACAAGATTTTATCCAACTAAATAAACTGAAGATGCCAGCAAGAAGGTGTACGGCGCTTCCATATACACCGGATCTACAGATGCAAAGGGAAACACTATTGTCACGTTACTATGCGCCAAATCTAGAGTTGCCCCACTGCACAAAACCACGATACCTCGATTGGAACTTTGCGCTGTCGTACTATTGGTTAGACTAGTTCAGAGAATACTGCCAATTCTACCACTTCAGCCGTCTCAAATCATTTATTGGACAGATTCAACGATTGTGATTCATTGGTTAAATGGGCATTCTGCAAAATGGAAAACCTATGTTGCCAACCGTGTGGCGGAGATCCAACAATCAAGTTTGAGTTCAAAAATAACGCTTCAGATGTATTATCTAGAGGAATAACACCTACCAATTTCGTGTCACAATCAATACACTGGTTCACTGGGCCATCATTTATAAACAAACATGAGAAATTTTGCCCGAATGCTGATATACCATAACAACGTGCAATTCCAACACGGTGTTGATAGCCAGTCAGCCTACGCCATCAAAACCATCGCTATTTGGTTTCTTCCTAAATATAAAGTACCACAATAATTATAATTCGCTTCTTAATGTAGTGGCATATATGCATCGATTCATCAATAATTGTCGACTTAGTGGTTGGTGTGAAGAACTCAGACAATATGGCCAGCTAACACAAGATGTACTTCAAACTGCGTTAAACTCCATTACAAAAGCAGTCCAAGCAGATTGCTTTACCGAAGATGTAAAAATGCTGCAAACAAAGAACCAGACCACCTTTAAAAGTAAAATCCGTTCCCTTAATCCATTTATGGATAACGCACTAGTTCTCCGTGTCGGTGGTCGACTCCAAGGTTTACAACTTCCTTTCACTTCAAAACATCTAATTACCTTTCCAAAAAATCATTCTTTCACTTTAACTATGTTCCGATTTTTTCATTACAGAAATTGTCACACTGGCCCCCAAGGACTACTTGCATCAGTCCTACAGGAATCTTGGCCATTAAACGGACGAGCCGAAGCACGGAAAATTTGTAAGGAGTGCTACCGTTGCTTCAAGATGCGGCCAGTGAGCATCTCTCAACTTATGGGCAATCTTCCTGCGACTCGAGTGCAGTGTGCACCACCGTTTTGCAATGTTGGAGTGGACTTCTGTGGACCATTCTACACGCACTACAAAATTTGTGGAAAAACGCCAATAAAATCATATTTGGCAACTTTCGTTTGCTTTGCAGTGAAGGCAGTTCATACCGAGCTTGTTACGGAACTAACAATGGCAGCCTTTATGGCAGCGCTGAAACGATTCGTCTCAACCCGTGGCATGTGCAGTAATATATACTCCGACAACGCAACCAATTTTATCGGAGCGGGGAATGAGCTTCGCGAATTATATCTTTTGTTTAACTCGCAGCAACATAAACATTCACTTCAAGCGTATTGCCAACAAGCCCGGTTCGCCTCACTTTGGGGGCTCTACGAAGCAGCGGTAAAATCCGCAAAATACCACATTAAGCGGATTATGGCCAATGATTCTCTCACTGCCGAGGAACTAGCTACAATAAGCAAGCAGGTGGAAGCGATTTCCAGGCCTATTACACCCATTTCTTCTGATCCGACTGATTTTCTTCCACTCACTCCAGGCCACTTTTTAATTGGGCGTCCCCTAAATGCTATATCAGAATATGACGCCAGGAACGATAAGATTCCAGCATTAAAACGGTGGCAGCTCACTCAACAACTTCATCAGCATTTCTGGGACAGATGGCATAAGGAATATTTGTCCGAGCTACAAAAACGACAAAAATGGACCAAAACATCGAAAAATGATAACATGGCAGCGAACGTTGTAAATGATTACAACAGCTGTTATTCAAATGTTTCTTCAATTTCCTTTATTTTTATATTTGTATGTGTACGCGCACTGTTATATTGTTCAAAAATAATTCTGCCGTATTAATTTCATTTTTCCTGTAATAATTTTGTAACTTGAGTCAAAATATTCAATTGTCATCTGAGCGTACTCGTAATAAATTGAGTAAAATAAATAAAATAATATTAATAAATTTATCTACAACTGACTGTTAATTTTTTTACTGTGCCTTCAACCAAGTGGTTACTTCAATTCTACAACTAAGTGTTCATCTTCAAAAATAAAAATAAATTTCTACAAGCCACGCGCTTATCTACCGCCCAAAAACGCTTGGGACGCATCACTAGTTATAAGTTATAATTTATAATAAATTATTTATGTTGGGCCGGACACCACTATACAGAAACATGATGAACAAAAATGTTTAAACCAAAACATCACCAATTGCGTAGTTTTTATTCAAATTCAAATGTTTTGTCTAATAAATTGAACTGAATTTGATTAACTTCGTTAATAAATTCTCAATTACTCTAAATTCTTGGTAATTGATACTATTCCACCATGAGTTGAAAAATTGATAAATATTTGACATTTTTATCGAAACAATTACCGAACATGTTTGTACTTTAATGAAATTGAAATTTTTTCCAAATTTTAATTTAAAGTGAATTCCCCAGTCGGTTAGTAAATGGCAAAAATCTAACATCAACGTCTTCAAAAATTTTGAAGTTTTTCATTTACATAAATGGAAGAATCTTGTCGACAATATTTATATAGTATTAAAACATATTTTTAAATTGGTCATCACAATACATAAATTAAACATTCATGTTGGTGTTTTTTTTGTTGGTAATATTTTATCTGAAAATTCCCCAGCGATTGAAAATAACTTCAAACGACAACTAAAGATTTTTAAAAGAATGGGAATAGCTGATAATGATATGGCGTTTAAAACACCCCTATTACTCAACTAACTATTGAATTAATAAAAACTTACGAAAACGTAATCACTGGTGTTAAAATTGATCGGTTCACAAATTTGGATTTTTAATATTAATTTGACCTTCGAAAAATAGACGCTTGAAACCTTCCACCGATTGAAATCAACTAGTACCTTCAATTGGATATTTTATCGAAATGTATATAAACAAAGGCTTTTCGAAGACTTATCGGATACAAGTTTCAAACCATGTCATTCATATCAAATGAAACGTAATTCCAAACCAAATATTACCATAAGTCCTGATTCAAACAGAGAAAATACTAAATTTCATTTATTTGTAATAATTTGGTCGATTTTACTTATCACTCACAACACAATTTTGACACGGTCAGAAAATATTTGGCCTAACTCACCTCAAATATTTTAAACGTTAAAAATATGATTTAATAATTAACATAATAATAAGATATTTGGCTTCCAACCAGCTAATAAGTTTCGATAAATGTTTAATATAATAACCAGATCAATATTATTGTAACAGGTTGGCACAAAATACATTTTTTATTGATGAACAGTGAGTTCTAAAGTTGTTCAAAATATATTTTATATTCTTAAAAAATTTATATTTTTGTGTGTTGTTATTGTAGGGTAACAGATGGTGAAAATTACAATACAAAAAATAAATAAATTGTGAAATTTGTGTTAAAAGTTTGAAGGGGGTAGGCAGTCCAATTCAATTAACATAATGATTTTTTTTTTTTTGTATTCTACATATGTCTCGTCCTCCTCTATCTAATAATTTCGTATTATATCTAAAAATGCCAACGATATAAAATAAACATCACGAATTAAATCAACATTATCCTTTTTTCGATATGTCTGCATCATTTTCAATTTCCATGTTTAAACAGTGACCGAAAAAAATAATTTAAACCGGTTTTGGTACATCATTGTAATATTAAACATCCTTTATTTGGATCGGTATAAAAAATGAAATCACAAATTTTTATTACCTCATTTATTTGCTTAAAAATTCCATGTGAAAATCCTCTGTAATTTGCAAATTTTCAAAATACTTTGTATTAAACACAAACTTCCTTCTAAGACTACATACAACTTTCACACAAACTTTTTTCTTTTATTTTCTAAAACTCTTAAATTATTCACAAAATCACTACACAAAATAAACAAAACCTTTTTATTTTATTGATTTCACCAAAATTGAACACTAAACAAAATTTTTATTTTTATTTTATTTTACGATCACTTGACTAACATGAATATTTAATTTCGAAGCTTTTACAAAGTTTCACGACGAAAGCACAATTCTCACTGATTCAAAAATGAAATATTAATTTCAATATTGTGAGGAAGCTAAAAAAAAAGTCGAATGTATGTGTTTCTCTTTTGCTCAGTTTACCGTTTTCGTCCCTTTCTCGTTGTCTCTCAATTCAATTTCCCCTAATCATCACATTTTAACATTCAACACAGATAAGTATGTACGTCTGTTAGGCAATCACAGCAACAGATTGATTGTGCACAATACTACTGTGAGTATTATAAAAATTTACACTTTGTGGTTAAAATTCATGTTGACTATTTTATCATGATGGTTTTCCGAGAATTGTTAATTAACAATATTTTGATATAACCAATTAAATTAACAAAAAATGTTTGTTTAAAAAATCTCCAGTAGATGTTTAATTAAATTTGTTAAGGAAGTTGATTATTATGCTGCCTTGAATGCGAAATATTTTAACTTTCTGACTTTTTTTTAACTGTAAGATAACTTTTGACCTATCGGATAAAAAAGAAAACAGCGAAAATTGATTTTCTAAGTTTTCAATTAACTGAATCCAACATAAGTAAATCAAAATCAATCAACAGCGCCTCATACAGGTATTGTTTTCACAGTATCAATTATTTATTTGTTTTGATTCTGTAGGATTTCATTAGCAAGCAACACATTTTTGCTTTATAAAATACTTAGAAGGTTTGATATGAGATTTATAATACAGCTTAAGGCCATACTATAGTTTATGCAGTCTCTAAACTTTATGTAGAAAGTTTTGGATTTATGAGGGAATAATTATTTATAATTAGGCTTCTATGATTGTGGCAGACATTACAATTAGAAAATATTTACAGGCGTGTGTTAGAAATTTTTTTCTAACGGTGTAGTTTTTAAGAGATAAACTTTGTAGAAAGCTTAATGGGCCATTAAGTAGCAAACATTGTTTAGGAAGTTTCAATGTTGATTTTGGTTAAAGTTTAATGAATTATTTATGGCAGGATATCGCAAAATGTTTTGGCTTTGGACTATTCGTGTGCATTTTGAACTTTGTAAATTCAACAAAAAGTACCGGGTGACCTTTCATGTTAACAAATTAGAGATCTCAGCCGATCAGCACGTATGAAATGTCGTAATGTGAAAACAAGGTGCTTTGAACTTTTTAAAATGCGTCGAAATTCAATTGCGTTTAGCGAATGCAAAAGTGGGACTACCAACATGGGAGAAAATAGCATCTGAACACATTTCAAAGCGGCGCACAACCACTCTATGGGGGACAAGATAAGGCAAAGTAATAATATCGAGAATTTGTATATGTTTCAGTTAAAGATGTCTAGACAATTTTTTATAAATATGTTCTTATTACATATTTGTGCAATTTTCATTGATAATTTTGAAGCTAAAATAGGGTGACCATGTACATACTACATTGTAATGTTTTGAAAGACCGTATACCTGATAAGAATAGGCAAGTCAATACACATAGATGGCAGTGGGCAGTAAACATTTTGAAAAATCGTACCAAAAATTGCCACCTGGGAAAATTTGAGTTCAAAAATTGTAGGAAAAGCAAAACAAATTCTCAAAATATTAAGAACGTATCATAATTGTGTGATTAAATAGTTTTTTTTCGGATTTTTCTGCCAACAATTATAGACATCTAACGTACACTAGTAAAACTAAAGATAAATTTAGCAAGTATTATTTTAATTCGTCAGAGCCAACTTTGATATATTTCTCCAAATGAAAGTTCGAAAAAATAAATTTTAGAAATAATTTAATTTTAATATTTCTGCAATTAATATTTACTTAATACCAATATACCCTTCTTGTATATTGCTGCTAAAGATATGTAGAACACTTCTGTATAAACATTTTGTAACATTTTCGCTTTTTTCATTGTAAAACTTAAAGCTAAAAAACACCATTTTTACTATGGATTCCTATGGAAATCAGTGAAAATGTATACCACTAAAAAAATTCTAAAAAAAACGTCATAATGATTATGGCTCTATACTCTAGAAGGCTCTGCTACAACTAGATTGACGGTATGTGAAAAGCTTTTGCTAAGTCAATTGAAAAGCTTAAGATTTGATTTCCGGGCGCCATTCGTTGCCAAGGGCATCAGTTGAGCGATTGGTCAAAAACACGGAAAGACTAGATGGAGTTTCATCCATGAAAAAGTTAGAATAAAATTTATATTCCTCATTAGATATCTTGATTTTGGGAATCAGAACTTGAATGGTATCGAGCCACTCAGTTGGAGACACATTTTTTGCTCAACCATTTGGATAACTTTGTGGAGGGCTTCAATAATGTTGTCGGTTGCATGCTTCAATGGTTCAATGGGAATTCCATCTGGTCTCTCCCTTGGTTGGTTGTCTCGAATAAGCGTAAGGCAGACGATTCTTGGTGGTTTGTAGGCCCTGGAGCACCCGCTTCATGGGAGTAGGCATTTTTTTAATATTGGGATTTTTAAATAGGGCTAATGCACTCTTACGTTTGGAGGTTAGTGGATTGTTGGTGGTCAGTACCTGTTGTGATGTAGTTTTAGTGCAGTCAGTTATTCGTATTTGAAAAGGTATGCTCTTAGGTGTTTGAGAAAATGGTTTGATATAGACTGTTTATTTTTGCATCTTGCATAAGCAATAGATTTAAAGGCTTGTAGGTGTAGGCTAGAGGTTAAATGGTCGCCTTGAGCGGTGATCGCTGGCTAAAATTGGGCGCCGTTAACAGACTTTACATAAAAAAACCAGTTGTGTTTGTGAAGTTAGGATAAATTCCAATTGGGAGTGGCTCGACCATCTGTCCGGTGTATAAGGTTTTGCCATGGCCCATGTAGTATGTAGCTAAGTAGCTGGATTGATCGTGTAACTCGTAAGATAATATCGCACGATTGGAGACAACCATCAATTATCGATAGCAACGTCAAAAATTTCTTTGAGATGATATGGAAAATGTTTCCATGTTTCAGTTTTGCCATACAGCGTAATGATGGCTCTAAAATATATCTGATTCGCTTAGTCTGAACGATGGTATGTCTCCTTATTATAATCCCGAAATTACACCGTATTGTTTTGGCCTTGTTTGTATGGTACTGCATATAGTCCCTCGAAGAACAGGTTCCGGTGCTCATATTTGCTCTCTGGACACTAAGCATACAGAAATTATTTTCGAACAAAATTGAGTCGATGGTGTCGCGTTTCTCAACTATCAGAAGGCTTCGAACGTTTCATTTACCCAGGCAGAAGGAGCTGATAGGAAAGTTCAGGGGAAACGACTTAAATAAAGATGGCTCCTCAATTAGTGTGTAAGGGTTGTCAGTGGCGATAATTTTTCAATTGACATTTTCTGTCATATTATGCAAAACGAAACTTTGAGCAGTCGAAACGATCAAGGGAATAAGGCCATGGTAGCATTTCTATTTTAATGCGACCCGGTGCACAACAAATTAATTTCGGTGTTATAATTTCCAGCGGTAGGTGTAAAAATTACTTTGCTTAATGTTAGCCCGTTATTAAAGGGATTAATATAATTTAGATAAATTAGTTAGGTTACCACAGTTAAGATTATTCTTATTACTTCCGTTATTAATCAAATAAAGAATAGTATTCATGAAAATTGTCGACCTTGAGATTTTTGGAAATTTATCATTTTTGAGGTCCTCTGAGTCGGAAAATGGCTTTCGAAGTAGTTTCTGCCTGTGCTCTCTCTACTTACCATTCGAACTGAAACTTGATATTTAGGTTTTTTTTCGTAAATTGGGAGGTCCCAGCGAACTTTAGTTAAATTCGGCCAACCGGAAGTGGCAACTTCTGTGGGTCAGAAAATTGATTTTGCAAATATCTCAAAAATATAAAATTTACAGAAAAAATTAAAAACTTAAAACAAACAAGTTTGTAAGAAATTTGCATAATAACTTTCTCAAAATTCCTTATTCATAAAAGAAAGTCATGTGTTAGCCACACCTCAATTGTTTTACTTATCTTTGAGTTTAAATAATCCTGATCCTTAATCGTCATTAAGCGGTTTTATAATGTTGTATGGGTAGTATAAAAGCAAATTGTATAGTTTCCATTAGGTTTCTTGGTTTCATCTCTAGTTGTCTTGGCGTAAGAAAAAATGGATGATAAACTTACGTTAATAAGCCGACTGGACCGGTTGAATTTTATCGTGATGAAGATTATCCGTGATGAGTGTGTTGCTTGTAATGCTTATTATCTGAATGTATTCTTGAAGTAATTCGAAACATTTCATGATTATTTCATGGTCATGTTTAATACAATGATTGAGGTTGATCGAGTGTTGTTAATTTGATTCGCTACGTGTAATAGCTTCATCATAGTACTCGGTTTCTCTTTGAGTTAGCACCTCCGAACAGCACCGAGAACGAAGCCTACTGTATGGCCAACTGCCCTTTTAAAACAATATAATTCCTGGTTGAAGTTTTGAATTAGTCGTTCAATTGTCTATTAAGTTGTGGTGCACTTCGCATATTTTTGGTCCGTCTGTTACTTCGGCAAGTTGCATTGAACTGCTTAGGTTGTAATTTAATCTAATTGTCCAACTTGATGAAATTGTTTTTTTTGCCTCTGAACTTAAGGTTCTAATCACGTTAATAACCTTATAACTTGGATTGTTATTGTTGCCGGCCTTACCTTTGATCTCGTCATACCCTTGTAGCTACTTTGTTTTGGCTTATGTCTTCACTTGGCTCGCACGTGATAGGTAGGCGGCATATTTTTATAATGTTGCGTTTTAGAGTATTGTTTTTCTGCTTTAGAATTACACACTTACTACCCCTCTAAACCAATGAGAAATTGTATTTCTCTTACAAGAGGCCATTTTATTGTTACTTAGTTTTAATAGTTACTCGGAGTACCATTGCTTCCAAAATTGTTGGAGTAGTAGTTCAGCTCTAATTACTGCTGGGGCTCTAATTATCGGGTCCAGATAACACTTCAAATCCTGTTCTTAAAGTGGCAATTAGACAGCATTTACAGACATTTGTGCAATTCTACAACAAATGTCTGATGGAAGGAATTTTTCCAGAACAGTGGATCGCGGGGAAAATACTAGAGCGGATAATATGTAATGGGCTGGAACTAGAAATAAGTGCTGCAAGGTGAACTCTCCCCACATGAATATGGGTTAAGGAAAGCGCGCTCGATGACTGACGCCATCCGAGTGGTGAAAGAAGTAGCTCAGGATGCCATTGAGGGAAAACGCTAGAAAGATGGGGCAAAGAAGTATTGTTTGATTTTTGCATTAGACATCAAGAATGCCTTTAACTCAGCAAACTTTAGCAAAATACTTGGAGGCCTAAGAGATTTTGAAGTACAACTGTACCTCATAGAAATGATTACTTATTACTTCAGTGATAGAATCATGCAATATGAAACCGATGGGAGTACTAAGCATTACAAGGTGACAGGTGGGGTTCCGTAGGGGTCAGTGCTTGGCCCAAAACTCTGGAACATCATGTATGATGGCATTCTTTGATTGCGCTTTCCAGAAGAAGTGAAAATAGTGGAGTTTGCAGATGACATTGCCGTCCATATTGTAGCTAAACAGCCTGATGAAGTAGTAGAGAACACTAAAAGGGATATCGAAGCCATCCAAAGATGGCTAACGTTAGTTGGCCTAAGCGTAGCCCACCAAAATACAGAGGCAGTGCTAATAAGTAGTAGGAAACAAATCGAAGTGGTGACCCTAAGGCCCGATTGTATGAACAACTCTAGATAAAATAAAATCTGAAGGTAAAGATAAATCCTCATCTAAGATTTTGATTTTTTTGCTGATTGTATGAACAATTTTACAAAATAATTTATCCACTGTTTTCTTGCAGTTTATAGCAGTTTCTTGTAGGTCTGGCAACACCATTTTTTGACATTTATTTTTTCTTTATACGAGTGTATACTTCATATTGTTATCAAATTAAATTTGTTAATCAAAATAATAAAATAATATAAAATAGTTCTTATATATAGAACTATATTAAACAAAAGTATAATTTTATTAAAGGTGAAAAGGTACATAAAGCTGGTTTGTTTTGCATTGTTTTGTTATGTTGGAAGTTGTTTTCAAAAAAAAAATTGTGTTGCTCATTTTAGATGGATTCTTCATCAGACTCCGATTCCGATGTCATTTTTGAAACGAGGGATTTGGGTTTTTTATTAGGCATTCGTCGCCCAAAAATATATAAAAAATATAATAGCCCTCTTGAATTTTATTCAAACGACGAATTTAGACGTAGATACAGGTTTCTCAAACCAACATTTTTTTATATCGTAAGTTTAGTGAAGAATGATTTGCGACATACGGATATGAGAGGGCTTCCTCTTTGTGTTGAAGACGTAATGTTAATTGCACTAAGATATTACGCAACAAATAGCTTCCAGAGCGTATTGGGCGATTTATCTGGAGTTGATACACCCACCGTATGTCGTATCATAAAAAAAATTAATAACGTTTTAGCAACAAAATTCCATCAATTTGTCAAAATGCCAACAGGAGAAGAACTAAAAAATAATTCCAGAAAAGTTTATATGATGAATGGCATGCCAAGAATTATAGGCTTAATCGATGGAACGCACATTCCGATAGTGTCACCAGGTGGACCTAATGCAGAATTGTTTCGAAATCGTAAGGGGTGGTTTTCGATCAATTGTCAGCTAGTGTGTGACGCTGATTATAAAATTATAGATTTGGTAGCACGGTAATTAAAAGTTATCTCTTCAGATGGCATGGGTCCGCGCATGACCAGACTATTTTTAATTTTTCATTACTTAAAATTATGTTTGAGCGGAACGATTTTGGTAACTACCTTTTATTAGGGGACAGCGGATACGCAAATAAAACCTATCTGCTTACTCCGTTGCGAAACCCTAATACACAAAATAAAATTAATTACAACTTTAAACACAAAAGCACCAGAAATCTAGTTGAACGGTGCATAGGAATTTGGAAAGGACGTTTTCCATCAATCGCAACCAAAAGTAGGTTACATATTAATAATACGCTTAAAATGATTGTAAGTACTGCTGTACTACATAATATTGCGATATCGAGATCTGAGCCTGATCCCACCGAGCCAGAAATAGAAGTGCCAAACATCTACAATCAACCTGTTCCCAGCGCCCGTAATCCTATGGAAAGTTTTGCAGATGACACGACCAGAAGAATCATTATCCAAACTTTATAATGAGTTATTAATTGATAATTTTTTTTCCATTTTTTTTTTAATTCAATATAAAATTCGTAACTTTATTCATTGTTCTTAAATAATATAATAATATAAAACTTAATTATTTGTATTTTTATTTTCAATCTGGGATATTTTTTCTCGCAGTAATTCCTGCTTTAACTTTTCTGTTTTAATTATTTCCTCCATCATCTGATTTTTAAGCTCTTCTGATCGTGTAATTCTGGCGGTCCGCGATTTATACACTTTGGTTCTTGGTTGTGTAGTTCTTGTTGCTATACTTGAATTCGATGCATTCGCATTGTGATTATTTCCATTCTCAATGGAAGTTGTTTGCAAATCGTTACTTTCATCTACGTTTGTAATTTCTATTGTATTTGACTGTGTATTATTTATTTGTTCAATATTAACTGAATGAGTATTATATCTATCGTGATCAGATTGTGAATCTTCTTCGGAAAATGCTTGATTCATTTCATTATCCTAAAAAATTTGCAAAACATTAAAACATATTATTAATTAATTTATATTTGCGAGTATGTACTTCAAATAAAGCGTCTATAATAACTTTGACTTTTATTCTACACCATAAATAATAAATTTGAACACACGAATTAATTTAATATAATTTATAATTTATATTTTATTTATTTAATTAAAATGATTTATGTACATTGATTATTTTATTTAATCACCACCAAATATCATTGTGATGTAAAAAAATGTGTTAAGCGGCCAACACAAAAAGCGATGTGTTGTCGCAGTAGAGATTGAGAGCAGACTGAATTTATTAATTCGATTTGATTTTTAAATTTATTTTGTTTTTTTGTTTCGTCGTCACGTCGTGTCTCGTGTATTTTGGTTTCTCGTGTGGAGTGCGTTCAGCGATAAACGACGCGAGACACCCAATGCGTAATCATGTTGGAATGTGCGACGCTATCAAACATATTGTGTTTGAAATGTGTAGCGGGAATTGGGTGAACCGCTACACGTCCAAAGAATCTATATTTTTAAGAGGGGCAACGGAAGCTTCCACAAAAGAGTATAATGGATTTGTATCGCTAGTTCTAGGCTTATATGGGCCTCCACCGGTTCCGAAGCGTTCGGCATTTTCTTCAGAAATTGTTTTTCTAAGATCCCCCAATTTGTTCTTGAATACATTTCTTAACTGAGTTTTGGGTTTCCTTTTAGTGCTAATCGAATTATAATCTGTTGTAATATTTTGCCAAGCTTCGTTTTTCTTGGTATTTGTAACACACTCTGTTTTTTGCAAATAACTAGTAATTGGTTTATATTTACTGATTATAGAAAATAGACGATTTAATTCTTCCACACTCAATTTTACACCTTTTTTATTTTTTCCATTTAATTTATTATTTAAAAATAATATTTATTGTTTAAATTTCCTAATAAAATTTATAAATATTATTCGTAATAAAGTTGCTGCACGAATATAACGACGAAACTAAACTACACGTCAATTGTCAAATAATTTTTTTATCGTTTGTTTTAGACACCAAAAAGAGAAGATAAATGTGAAAGTAAAAAAAAATCTACCGATTTTTTTGTCTTTTTATCTTCATTCATACAATTCGATCGACGATTAATCCGAAAGTAAAAAATATATCTTCGTTCATACAATCGGCCCTAAATGTTGGCGGGTATACGATAGAATACAAACCATCGATAAAATACCTAGGAGTCTTAAAATGCGAGGCTAACGTTTAAGGAACATCTTTGGGAGTGACAAGGCTGCAAAATCACCCATCACTCTTACTAGGATAATGCTACATGTAGAAGGTCCGAGACAAAGACGTAGGAAGTTACCAGCAGGTGCTGTAAAACCCTTTTATTATATGGAGCATCTATATGGGCTGACGCAATGCGAGTTAGAGGGTTAGAGTACACAGCCGTGGCATAGAATCAGTGTATCGCCTTTCAGCAATAACAGTATGCGGCGCTTTTAGAACAGTGTCAGGGAATGCAGCTTTGGTGATTGCAGGGATGGTTCCGACCGGTCTACTGGCAATATGATGACAATAAGACTTACTATTTTCCCCGATTTTCAACGAAAAAAGGACGATTTCTGAACTTATTTTTAGAAGTCCATCATTTTGTTATTTATTAATTAAATTGTTTAAATCTGCCATAATCAAGTACGCCACCGACCTATCTCCTTTTGAAGGTGTTTATTTTGTCTTAAAAAAAATAATAAAACATTGTCAAATTTTGTAAAAAAAAAAAAAATTTCTATTGCTTACGATGCCAATAATCACATGTAAAAAATTGAAATGATTTTATTTTATTTTGTTATGAAAAAAAAATCTGAAATAAGCTTCAGAAACAGGCGTGAACACCAGACTACATCCTTAAGTGGATGCTTTAACTTAACGTTGGAGTCGATACACGTACATTATAAAAATTAAAAATTATAAATTTCATCTTTTTAGAATTCACAAATCACAACCAAATTATGCTCACAAATATCTTCTGCCTATACTTATGTTCTGTTGATATAACCTGCGGGTCACAAGGATCACTTTCCTTGAATGTCATGCACGCTGGGTAACCATTAATTTCACGTTTTTTTTTTTTTAATCTCTAAAAATGTTTTGGATCCCTTCTTATGTTTTCTTAATGACAATATAGCTCTTTTGATTTATCTCAAAGAAGGTTTCGAAGTGAATTTATTATTTGCTTTACTTGGAACAGAATTCCAGATTTTGTTCTTTCTTACTCTTTAGATTGATAATTTTATCATCGTACCATGTGAGATATTTGTTTAGAAGTAAATCTATTCTATTCTCTCTCTTTATTCTTTTACGTATTGCTTTAATCAAATGAAAAAGAAAAAACAAAACTCAATACAGAGTCGTGTCGATTGTCGATCGACTCCACAAACATAATAGGGTCATTGTTTGAGAAAATTGTGTTGATAAAATATTTGCAATTTTTATTGGCCTGTCCCGAAGTGTTAGTGGTAGTTTCAGTTGCATAATTGCAGTTTAATTCTTGTTTTGAATTCCTACAATATGTTGCTAGTTGACCCCTAAATATGTACGGTTTCCTTATTCTCTTGTTTTAGCTTATATGTGTATTGAGTATTGACTGATATAATTTAACTGACATCAACCAATATTCCACTTTTCAAAGCTCCATTAATTTTGCCAAACGGAATATTAATTCAAACATTTGACCTTTAGATGAAGGCAAACATAAATAACATAAAATTATACGGAATTTCCTTTAATCTCGGCTTAATATCAACCGGATGTTCTATACCCAACTATTTTTATTTTTTTTTTAAGGTTTGCCTTTAAAAATTTGTTAGACATCGTTTCAGAACATGGTAGAGATTTAATAAGATTAAATCGTATTATTTTCGGAAAATCAATTTTGTTTGCCGAGATAAAATAAAGATTTCACATATATACGAGTACACATTATTATGTATGCAAGATACAAAGAACCGTTCATCCAAAACTCCGTCGGATATATTTAGGTCTTTACCTACTACTTATACATAGTATGAAGAGTATTGTACTTGTACATAAGTAATACAAAAACTTTACTATTTGTCCTACATTTCTTTTCATTTCTACATAAGGACGTGTATATTCAAATTTAGTACTTAAGTTATTTCTGATACACGTATAGAACACCAATATATAAAACAATAATGTTCGTGACAAAATATGTAGGTCGATTAATGTTTTATTAACATTTTTCTTTACATGCTATATTTCTGCTCTGCAGGGGTGTAGAACGAACATTTAGGGGTGTGAATATTATGAATCATGTTTGGATTTTCTGTTTTTTTGGCTATCATTAAATTTTGTGTCTTTGGTGGGTATGTACGTATTCGTAATATAAATTACGATTGATATTTTGTCTGGCAAAAAAGCTAAGGGAAGAAAATGCTCCTTCAACTATTGAATATTGATACACGTTTTTTGATAATTTTGGAGAAATACACAGATCCATATATGTATGTCGACTTTTACCCGAAACTTTAATTTATCATGCGATTATATAGCAAAACAGTTTTAGTATGATTGAATAGATAAAACCTTTTAGTTTGATTCATGTTCTTAACATATACCTATGTATAAACGAATTTATATGTTTTTATAATTGAGACATAATGGCAACTTACATAAGTACTCGAATATGTTTACAAATGTGACAAAAAACTGGTTTAGCTTTAATTTGTACAAAAACACGAGTGGAGATATAAATGTGTAGAATTTGAAGGACCCTAAATTAACCTGTTGCGAACACGACAACGAAGCGAGACTATTAGTTGAGGGAAACGGAATTACTTACATTAGGTTTGCAGCTAAGAAAATTAAACTCCGATAAGAATATTAAACACGAACGTGCAAACTGCAGATGGAACCGCCAATACTGTCACTGGATATGTTAAACCACGGTAACTTATATGGGTAAAACGGAAACTATAAAATTTTGCATTGTGCTCTCTATAGAGACATAGAAGTGGATTTCTGGAAAATCTTTAATGTTGCTCCGGATATCATAAGCAAAGTCAAAATTCTTACCGAGAGCACTGGGAACTGTACTAATAACCATAACTTAAGCCTCGAAAACGATAAGAAATTTCAAGAAATTATAAGGAGTTTCCCCTCTTTCGGAGAGCGAGGGCTTGGAAGTATCCATCTTGTGATACACCATATAGACGTGGGAACAGCTGACCATATCAAGCAAAGGCACTATCCAGTATCCCGCGGGAAACAGGATTTGATTTATCAAGAGATCGACCGATGTGATGAAAGCAAAATCTCATGAAGTTTCCTTGTGGTTTTGGTATCGAAGGCAAATGGGAAATCAAGATTATGTTTGGACTCCAGAAAAAGCAACGCGGTAACAAAAAAAGATGCCTATCCGCTCCCATTAATAGATGGATTGCTAGGGAGATTACAAGAAACACAATATATCAGCAGTATCAACCTTAAGGACGCGTTCTGGAAGGTACTTCTCTTCGAGAGCGCGAAAAAGATTACGGCCTTTACGGTTCCAGGTCGTCCTCTCCATCAGTTCTGCGTCATGCCGTTTGGGTTGTGTATTGCACCTCAAACACGGAAAAAAATAAACTGGTCCTCAGCTAAGAAAACGGACTTTCAATTCAAGAAAATCTACTTTTTCTTGATTTAAAAGCTAATTTTCTTATTTCTATCAAGTTTCTCTTCATGTAAGAATTGTGTTTCTTGAAATGAAGAAAAACTCGAAAGAAATAAGAAAATTAGCTTTTAAATCAAGAAAAAGTAGATTTTCTTGAATTGAAAGTCCGTTTTCTTAGCTGAGGACCAGTTTATTTTTTTCTGTGAACCATGTGCAGACTGAAGGATCGAATGATACCACACGACCTTCGAGATAGGGAATTCGGCTATTTGGACGACCTCTTGATTATATCAGCGGTATCGACGAGCACGTTTATTGTCCAATGCGCAGAGACGACGTACATATATGGGTTTCCTCGTTGGTGAACGTGGACTAAGGGCAGATCCACCTAAGATTGATGCCATTACCAACTTTCCATTTTCAAAATCTTTCATACAAACGGGACGACTGTTATGGGAATGGCCGAATGGTACAGACGATTTATATGTAATTATGCGGAAATTATGGCCCCGATTACCAATCTACTCAAGAAAGTTTCTTCACGAACATTTTTTTTATCATATGTGACGCTAGCACACAAGGCATCGGAAAAGTTTTTTTAGAAAGATAGCGAGGACAATGAAAAACCAATAGCGTTTAGGTCGCAAAAATTAAATTCTGCTCAGCGCAACTATACAGTAACGGAATTGGAATGCCTGGCAGCCATAGGGAGCGTAAAAAAATTACGACCATATGCAAGCTTGAAATGGCTTATGCGCCCAAAAGGAATTATGTGGTCGTTTAACAAGATGGAGTTTGAAATTGCAGGGTTTCGACTTCATCATCGTACATCAGAAAAGGCGGGAGAATATCGTTCCAGATGTGTTGTCCCGAATATATATTACGATTCAGTGTTAGAGATTACGCAGGATTTAAAAATACATGACGAAAATGAGTGATAATTGGAAAAAGCAAGACACATCTTTTATTAATCTATTTTCAGAGTTGCAACATAATCCCCAAGCCTATCCAAATCTTCGGATAATGTAGAGTCGAATTTTTATTCGAATTGAGCCAAAATCGAACGTTCAATTGACAGATGTGCCGTGCTAGAAATTGTGGGTTCCAAGTGAATTTCGAGAGAAATTAATAGCAACGAATACAATGTACCAAATGGAGCACATGGAGGAGCTAGCAAAACAGTGGATCGGGTGAGACGATTATATTATTGGCCCAAAATGGTCATAGAGGTGTACCAATATATAACAAATTTTGAAGTTTGTAAACAAACCAAAGCCACCAACCAATGCTTATGTCCACCCCTAGAAAAACAGATTTCATAGATTTATTGGGACCTTACCCTAGAACTGCAACTGGTAAAACTACAAAATGAATCGTCATGGACCAACTAACAAAATTAGTTTTTCTAAAATCTCTAGCAAAGGCTACTGTGACTAAAATTGTAGAGTTTCTGCGGTATGAGTTGGTTCCGTTGTTTAGTGTACCTGAGACAATCCATCGCGATAATGGCGCACAGTTCATCGGGAAAGAATTCGCTGTATTACTGAACAAGTTTGGAATTGATCACATAACAACTGCCTATACTATTCACCACAGAGCAACCCCTCCGAAAGGGTTAACCGGTCCATCGTTGCCCCCCTAAAAATCATTCAACCTGGGACAAATTTGTACCAGAGATTGGAAGCGCATTGAGAAATGCGATACATCAATCAACTAACTATTCACCACATTTTCTAGTATATTTACTAGGGTATTACAAAATTCTACAAGCTCCTTCGCGGTAATATTGTCAATTCCTGACAGGCTAGTAATGGTGCAAGGTGATGTCAAAGATAACCTTATCAAAGCATATAATAAATATTCTAAACAGGAAGCTATAATCTGTAACAAGATGCAAGTGAAGCTTCAATCAATTCCCTGTCGCATTTTATTTGTTTAAATGACTGGAGGAAAGAAATCGTATTACAAGGGAGTAAATGGGAGTATAAATTCTACAAAATCAGATCTACGGGTATAAAATTATTTCTTCCTAATGCTGTGGCCAAACAAAACAAATATCTCCCGTATAGTACGATGATAAAATTATCAACCTAAAGAGCAAGAAAGAACAAAATATGAAATTCTGTTCAAATTCAATTCAAAATATGAAAGATGTACAGTTTTCACCAATAAAATGGCCTCGTGTAAGAGAAATACAGTTTCACATTGGTTTAGAGGGGTAGTAAGTGTAGTAATTGAATAAAAAAAATAATAAGTGGTACAAATTTCAGTTGACCTAATGAATGGCCAGAATAAATACTCCCTACAAGCAATAGCTAACAATTCTGTATAACCTGAGCCGGGTTCAAGTTCCGCAATTAAATTACATTTAATAATAAATTGTTATTTAATTTGTACATTAGTTCAATCTGATTAATTGCAGATAAATATTACCGTAAAGCAACATTAATATTATTAGCTTATTCAACCAAATGTTCAGCTTAGTCTAAAATTCTATGCATGGCTATGGTAAACAATAAAAGCTAGGGGAAACCAATTATTGCAAAAAGGCTTAACAGAATTGTTGCGATGGGGCATTATTATAATAAATATTTTTTATATTTCGATACACCTCAACGCTCAAATATGTCTATACCGCTGCCGCGGCAAATTCTATACTGCATTGTACTTAACTTAGCTTTTTGTATATGTATGTAATTTAGGATGATTTATTGTAATTGAATTGATTTTGAAAACCACGAAAATCTCGACCGACAATAAATTTGCAATAAGCCTTCCTTTTAAGATTCAACTAGAACAGTTTGGATTAATCTACAATAATTTTTTTTTTTAATTTTTTTTCAAAATTAACGTAAAGTTTATATACAGAAAAATATTACATTTATAATTTACTAATTGTAGAGACTCTAATTGCAGTTTCTAATATTTAAGGTTATTTAAATTTTACGTTAAATAATGAACCGAGATTTAATATTTTGTCTAATATTCTAACGGTGTGGCGTGGGGTTTTCCATACATAATCTCATTCTTGAATAACCGCATAATTTAATAAGAAAAACTGAAAAAGACAAAATTAACACTATCTTTGCTACGTCCTCAACAGCTAAGAAAATAATAAACCAGGTGTGTTCGTTGGTAACGACACCTTAAACTACAGGCGATCCCCGCTATGTCTGCCAAAAGGGCCCCCTTATTATCGGCCAGCCTACCAGAAATGCCCATATGGGCGCGACTGTCACCGATGCCATGTTATAAGGAAGGACGCCCTCCTGACAAACCCAGCGACGACCCCCCCCCCCCCCCTCTAGTATGGTATTTTTATTTTAAATCCTCAAAAAAAATATAAACAATTTTGCTTTTTCTTACCGTGGTGCAGAGACTGCTGTCACACAACGACAAACAATTATGTCGTGCCGCCCCATGACAGCCTGTCTTGGGGGAATGAATGGCACGATCGGAAGGAAATGGAGAAGCCGACCCTCAACAAAGCCTACCCACAATCATTCCATCAAGCTTGATTACTTACTCACACATGGGCGGCATAACAAACGTGGGGAAGACCAACACTCGAGATAAGGTCTCATAGCCAGGCATATGATAAATTCAAAACAAAAAAAATTATAAATTAAAACCGAATATCTTTAGTATGGTAAGTTCCCAAAGATTTCCCATTCAAATTCCTAACATTAATATATACGTTACATTACCCACTTTGTCAACGATTAAAGCGGGAATAAATTTCGCAGCTAATTTAGCTGAAAATTTATCAGGAGCACGGCTTTGGACAAAGGATCTAACAAATACCAGTTGATCAGGCGGAAAAGCTCGATTTTTACTTCGAAGATTATAACGATAGGACGCTTTTTCTTGTGCCACTTTAAGGTAATGAATAATCTTATCACGAACCAAGTTTAAGCGACTGGCTTTACACAACACATGAATTTCATTATCATCCTGAGGTGATAGCAATTTGCGTAAAGCATAATCAGATTTGCCTAATGACATATGTTGCTCAAAAACCAGGTAATGCGACAAATGTGTAACATCATGTTTAACATTTCGAAGTTCTGCAACGATTTCTGACAAATGACAATCCCAATCAGTACGGTTAAGATCATCCAAAAAAATTAAAAAAGAAAAAAACATTTTTATGAAATTCTTTATGTGTGCGGGGGTAGCTCCCCTCGAAATACAATCAAATTTTATCATGGTATCTGATAAATATGTTAAAATTGACAAAACGATGATTTAACCGATGCGTGGGTGGAAAATAAGAGGTGGTGGGAGGGTGGATTCCCTTAGGGAACACCACCAACTTGTATTGTCACCGAAGTTACACATGCGTGCCAATTTTCATCAAGATTGATAAAATCTAAGCATTAAAATTTTTCAATGCAAGATTTGATCACATTCGTGTAAATTAAATAAAAGAATTTAATAAGAACGAATGCCAGACAGTAACGACCGATTGACTGGCTCTGAGGCGTTGCTCTGAGGAAAATAAATAGAAGTACGAACGTGACAAATAGTATACTATTTTTTAAGAGATCCTGGAATAAATGGGATATGAACTGTTTGCTATTATCAGAGGTGATCACCGCAGGCACTGACAAAAGTAGAAATACTTCATTCTCTAAGAATGTACACAAAGAGGATGCGGACGGTTCACGCAAAGGCTTTACTAGGAAAAATTTGGAATAATGATCCAACTAACAGATCGAACAGTTTTTCGAATGGCTAATACTGGACAAATTTACAAGATTGGAATAAGAATCCTGTAAATGGATTGGAATAAGAATCCAAAGTTTGAGATGAATCATTAAACGGAGTAGGTTTAATAACTGGGTCATATTGGTCCCATGTCACCAGTGGACTCACTGTAAAAATCTCTAGATAATGCATCTGGATCAACATTCACCGATGGTGACGATAACCGATATCAAACTTATACGCTTGTAGTTCTAAACTCCAGCGAGCGAGCCTACCAGTTAAATCTTTTTGGGACATCAACCAGCAAAGACTAGCGTTAACGGGCATCCCTCAATATAGAGCCGAAATTTTTGTACACTAAGTGCTGCGGCGTAACACTCAAACGCTGTCACAGAATAATTTCGCTGTGTGGCATTTAATTTGTGCGAGATAAATTCAATGGGATGTTCAGCGCCATCCGAATCTAGCTGAAAAAGTACACTACCCACGTCAACGGCACTTGCGTCACATTGAATAAAAAACGGGCACCCATAATCAGGATTGGCCAAAACAGGAGCAGAACATAAGGCCAATTTGAGAGTTTGAAAAGATTCCTCAGCTCAGCGTGAAGATTCCATTTAGATTTAGATTTTTTCCCCGTTAGAAGCTACGTATTTGTTTTGTTGTTTTTGATCTTGGAAATTCCATAAGAGCCCCACATTTTTCTGGGTTGGTGCGAAAGCAACCACCCACCAAATAACCCAAATATTTAACCTCTTTTGACACAAATTGCCTTTCATCCACGTTTATAATCAAACCAGAAATACGAAGTAAACGAGCAACCTCCACCAAAAGTTTAAAATGTGCATCGAAAGTAGCTGACCAACAGGTCATCTAAATAAACAAAAACTTTGTCATGTAGTTGGATAAGGAATCACCCGATGCATCAGGCGGTATAGTGTTTGGGGTGCATTGCACAACCCAAACTGAATTGATACAAGGGACGACCAGGGACGGTAAAAGCTATCTAATCTCGGAACTGTGGGTCAAGTGGGATCTGTCAAAAGGCATTTTTGAGATCAATTGTGGAGATACAGCTAGTTTGATTCAATCGACCCAACAATCCGTCAATAAGAGGAAGCGATACGCATCACTTCCCGTGCATCCAAACATAAGCGCACTTGAACATTAGCCTGTTGCACCATCGTGATAGGAGAATACCAAGAACTAAGGCTCTCTTCAATGACTCCAGAGACAATATACGATCTAGCTCATCGTACATCAATTTTTGTTTAGCAGAAGAAACAGAATAAAACCGTTGCTTAACAGGCTTGGTTCATCAACCCATGTGATAATATTGTGGTTCTTCCAAGATCTAATTTAGCACTTGACCGAAATTTATTAGAGAGTTTACTGTCATTTTCTGGAAATCGGAGGAGTCAGTTAAATTACTCAACTCAGATAACTGCGGTGTAATACCAAATTGATTCCAAAAATCAATACCCAATTAAAAAGATTGTTCTAAAGATGGCACTAAATAAATACGCATATTATGAGATTGAGTTGAATTGAACCCATTAAGGTAGCCAAAAACACGCTGTGATTGACCACTGGCAGTCTGAATATGAGAAAGAAAATTGTGTACTTGCAAATTTTGATCATTCAACAACAATACACTAGCTCCGCTGTCTAAAAGACCTCGGTAAGGAACATCATTAACAAGGATATTGACATAAGGCCGTTTATCACCCGTTTCAGAGCCGAGTTCAGAAGAGAGATTTAACTTGATTTAAAAGATTTGAACTATTGTGAAGATGAGAAGGTGATGGAATGGAGTCCCCCAATTTTGAGGTTGAAATTGCTGGACATTCAGGAGTCAATGAGGACGGAGAAGATTCAGAAAACATTAGGTTGGCACCAGACGAACCAGATACAGATAATGATTCGGAATCAAAAGACTCAACGAAAGCTTTCACTGATTCATCTGATTCTTCCCACCTGGTGCCGATCTCTGCCGCAGCTCTGGATCGGTATTGATGCCTGTTTAAATATCTTTAAAAGCTTCGCAGCAGCAGCAATACGTGTATATGATTAAAACAACGATGTGTATGCGATGGAAAAACATAAGAGAATAATCCTAGCTTTTATTTCCATAATATAACCGGGCTGCTAAGGCCATTTTACAATTCCAACACTCCGCCTCAATTCCTATCGATAGTAATACAAGTTCGATCGGCAATTGCAAATATAAAGTTTACATAAATCAAGAATACAAAAATCAAACAGATCAATACAAAGAAAATAATTATACCATCCGAATTAAGTTTAGTTGATTTCGCAAATTTTCAAATGTCGCCTTTGGTAGTCCTTTAGTCATGATGTCAGCTAGTTGTTCATTCGTTGAAATATATCTTACTTCGATGATACCTTTGGCTATTAAATCACGTACAAAGTTGAACTTAACATCAATGTGCTTCGTACGCTGCATTTCTTTTTCCTGAGATGAGATCACAATCGCACCTTGATTGTCTTCGTGCAATATTATTGGTTCTTCGGGAGGTTCTCCAATTTCCACCAATAAACCACGCAGCCACATAATTTCACATGTGGCCAAGCACAGTGAGACATATTCAGCTTCGGTGGACGACAAAGAAACACAAGTCTGCTTACGTGTCATCCAAGTCACAGTTGCGCCAAACACTTTCATCACATTGCCAGAAACCGATTTTCTATCATTGATATCACCGGCCCAATCAGCGTCCGCATATCCAGTCAACACGACCGAATTCTCATCGTTCCGATATTCCAGCTTCAGGTCAATTGCTCCTCTGATGTATCGTAGTATTCTTTTCGCTGCCTTCCAATGCTCTTCAGTTGGACATGATTGAAATTGACTGAAGTAATTCACTGCCGCTGATAAGTCTGGACGAGTCGTACAAGCCGCGTACATCAAGCATCCGATTAATTCGCGGTACGGTTTTGTCGTCAGCTCAGCTTCAGCCTTCCTTTCTAATTTCAGTTGGCATTCCATTGGAGTCGAACTCGGTTTACAATCGGCCATTCCAAAACGTTGCAATACGTCCTTTAGATAGCCGCGTTGGTTAATTCTCAAAATTCCACGGCTCCGGTCACGTTCAATGTTGATTCCGAGAAAACTCTTCGTTTCGCCCATGTCACGCATTTCGAATTCCTTTGATACTAGCTGTTTGATCTTGATGATTTCCTCGATGTTTTCGCTCAATATAATCAAATCGTCTACGTATAACAACAAGTATACCTTTTCGTCTCCATCGTCACGAGAATATAAACAATGATCATATTCTGAGCGAACAAAACCGTTTTCGAGCATGAAACTATGGAATCGTTCATTCCATACACGTGACGCTTGCTTTAATCCGTAGAGTGACTTATTCAGTTTACAAACAAAATCACCTTGCACGAATCCATCCGGCTGTTCCATATAAATGTCCTCTTCAAGTGTTCCGTTGAGGAAAGCCGTCTTTACATCCATTTGATGTATTTCCATGTTACGCTTGACAGAAAGAGCCAGCATAACTCTTATTGTAATAATCCTTGCCACCGGAGAGTAGGTTTCATGAAAATCAAGTCCCTCACGCTGGGTAAATCCACGGGCTACCAGTCGCGCCTTGTACGATGCCAACCTACCCACATCATTTCGTTTTCGGGAAAACACCCACTTGCAGGTAACAACTGATCGATTCGGCGGACGTTCGACTAAAGTCCAAGTTTTATTTCGCTTGAGTGAATCCATTTCACAATGAACTGCTTCCATCCATTGAGCTCCATCATCTCGTTTTGCTATTTCACCAAATGATTGAGGAACATTGTCAACGTACGCCACGGCACCAAGTGCAAAGTCCCATGTGCTAGCATTCAATGCAAACGCCGAAAAGTACTCCTTCCCGTTGTCCTCATGCAATTTGAGCTTTGTCGGATCGATAATACCGCTATCATACCGCTTCGGTTGTTGACGCTTTCGCTGCGGTCGCGATGCCACGTTGAATGGTTGATCGTTGATTGCATCTGCATCAGTAGATCGAGCGTCATCTTGTTCGACATTCGTCGCATCGCTGTCCGCTGAACTCTCCGCCTCGTCAACACCGTCCGTGAATGACTCTGTTTCAAAGAAAACTGAAGAAGAATTCGGTTGCGATTCATTAAACACAACATCTCGTCGTGTAACAATCCCGTTCTTCGATGGGTCCCACAGGCGGTAACCATTCACAGCATAGCCCACCATTACCATTTTCGATGATTTCATATCAAATTTATTGCGTAATTGGTCTGGTACATGCGCATACGCAGGCGACCCAAAAACACGAAGCCTTGACAGATTGGGTTTCTTGCCTGTCCAAAGCTCAACTGGTGTCGCATCCAAAGCAATCGCACGTGACGGACTGCGATTCGATATATATGCCGCACAATACACTGCCTCACCCCAAAAATCCTTGCTCATTTTTGAATCAGCGATCATAGAGCGTGCCTTCTCAAGCAATGTCCTGTTCATTCGCTCGGCTACGCCATTATGTTGAGGTGTGTACGGTTCGCTGTATTGGATCTGAATCCCGGCTTCATCACAAATGGCCCTGAATTTATTTGAAGTATATTCGCCACCATTGTCGCATCGGATTCTTGAAATTTTCTTTCCAGTGTGCGTCTCCGCCATCGATTTGTACCTCTGAAACATATCAAGAACGTTAGATTTGTTCTTTATCAGATATACAACCGTGAAATGCGTGTAATCATCGATGAATGTCACCAAGAAACGCTGATCATCCCACGTGACTGGCGTAACAGGCCCACACACATCACTGTGCACAAGCTCCAATAAACGACTCGATCGTGCTCCGCCTGAACCGTTGAATGGTTTTCGAGATTGCTTTCCGAAAACACACGGCTCGCAAACATCTTCAGCATCGTTGTTCATGGCACTCATTCCATCGACAAAAGTCGACAAACGCTTAATGTCAGTGTAGTTCAAATGTGCCAACCGACGATGCCACAGACGAATGCTTTGTTTTGACTTCACTTGCGTACATTCCATTCCATTCGACGCTTTCGCAGCAATGCCTGCGTTTGATGATGTTGTAGTATTCGCTGTTTCATGTCGCATACGCTTCAACTCAAACACATACAGCTTTCCATTACGCCTGCCAACGGCCATATCCAAATTTTTCTTTGTAATACGGACCAAACCATCGTCGAAAATTACTTGGCATCCAGTGCTCTCCAAACGACTCACAGATAGCAAATTGTATTTTAAATTTTCGATAAACAAAACATTCGTGAGCGTGCACTGACGCTCTGTGCCATTGACGATGATAGTTCCCAGAATTGTACCACATTTGGTTGCTGTGATCGACGCACCATTCTTCGCAATACCAATGACGACCGGCTCGGTTAAATTCCTTATCTCACTAAACATTGACTCATCATTCGCCATGTGCTCTGAAGCACCCGAGTCAACTATGAAACGTATTATCGTCTGCATTCCACACTGTAGTGCAAAATCACTCGCATTAGCCACAAATACTACTCCATTCGCATCTGTATTCGACGCGCAATTCGCATTTGGCTTTTGATAACGCTGCTGGTTGGGTTTCCCATTAGAATTGCTGTTCGATGATCCACTATTAGAGTTCCGTTGATTCAATTTCGGACATGCGTCCCTTCGATGACCAGGCTTTTTGCAGAAATAGCACTTAAGTTGCTTCCAAGCACCACTGCCATACATGGCGACGTTGTCTGAATCACCATTCGGACGACCACTCGAAGTTTTACTTTCCTCGTCCAACAGGCGTGAACGCACCAATTCCATCGTCAATTTAGATGGTTCGATCGTCTCCAATGCTGTCACGATCATGTCATATCGCTTTGGTAATGTAATCATGAGCGACACAACTATCATTCGATCATTTGTCTCAGCGCCACACACCTTTAACTCCCGTATCAGCTTGTCGAATGCAAGAAAATGTGAGGCCAGGCTGTCAGAGTCTGAGCATCGCATCGTCAATATACGCTTTCTGACACCAATTTCGGTCGCCACACTTGCACGTTCAAAAATTGCTTTTAATGAATTTATCATCGCAAACGCTGTCGGCCGGTCCTTCAGATATTCCAAATGTGAATCCGCAACACGTCGAGTTATATGCACCTTGCAAATACGATCCTCCTTGTTGATTTTCTCGACGTCGGCACCGACTACAATTTTCGCTGCGGCGGCATCTTCTTCCAGCCATTTTTCGACACCCTTTTCATCCAAAGCAATTTTCAGGCGGAAAAACCAGTTGTCGAACTCACGTCCTTGAAATTGTTTGCACACAAATTTTTCTTCATCAGCCATCTTGTCTTGATATACACAAAAAAAAAAATTCCAATCAAAATTGCTCAAATTGGCCCAACTAAACCTTTGTTTCGCACCAATTTACAATGCTGGGCCCATAACCTGTTTAAATATCTTTAAAAGCTTCGCAGCAGCAGCAATACGTGTATATGATTAAAACAACGATGTGTATGCGATGGAAAAACATAAGAGAATAATCCTAGCTTTTATTTCCATAATATAACCGGGCTGCTAAGGCCATTTTACAATTCCAACAATGCCCGCATCTGCTTTGTTGATATTCGGGGTTGAAATGCTCGGTTACCCATGGATCCCCGATCTCCATGAGCCACTGGTATGCTTTCCCGTACAGCGATTACATTTAGAGGAGATGGTATTTTTCAACCCACAAGGGTAGAAAAAATAGCCAATTGGCGGAATGGGACAATCTTTAAAAACGTGACCTATATCAGAACAATTATAACAAACTGGGTAGATACCCACACCAGCTGCACGGTAAGAATTGGATTGATTACTGTCAGATATCCGTTTAACAGGTTTTAAAAAAGGAACAGAAAATTCAATTGGAGCACGAAAGGCTACTACCGACGTACCTTTAGACAAGTCAGCAAGAGATAAATCGATTAGGGAAACCGATGATTTATTATTCTCCGGCCAATATGTGGAAAGCAGAATAATTAGGAGGAGCTCGAAGGCGCTTTAAGGCCTCTTCCCAAGTAGTACAACTTTTATTTAATTCATTAATATGCGTAAAATGCCGATCCGTGAGATGACGTTGCAACACAGGTTTCATGTTATTAATAAGCAATTGAATATCGGTGATCGCCGATCCTTGAAACGTTCTTGGAAATCTTTTCGGAAATCATTCCATGACACAAGTGGATTGTGACTACGATTCATCCAATACCACTGCAGTGCAACATCCTTCAGAACAAGATGCAAATTCAGTAATATAGTTTCAGGGGATACATTATTACTTAGATGCTAAAACGGAATCTAACTGGAACAGAAACATCTTCACAGTTATTGCCTGCCGGAGAACCATTATATGAAATTTCACACCGTGACAAATCACGTCGATTAAATTCGGGATTAACAGGTGTAAATATAGGTGTAAATGTTAAATATAATTTTGAACCGGAGCCCTATTTAATGTACTATTATGTGAACCACCTGCAACAGGGTGACAACCGAAGATTCCCAAGTTGAGTAGCCCGCTCCAGAGATGAGCGCTCCTTAGAGACAGGCTCTGCTTGAGGAGAAACTACACCAAGCAAATCATTCATCTGTGTGATCGCTGACTCAGAGGTGGATTGATTTCGAAAGTGAACTTGAGGAATTTGGGAGCATCAGTATGCCTCGTCGAACCTCCCAAAACCAAGGAACAAAATGCACTAGTAGTTACATTATTAACTAAAACCTTTTTTCTTGGGCACCTGGAGGAATCTCAATAGCTGATTGCGGCGGCATTACCTTCATTTGATTAGTTAACAACTGGACTTGAGACAGTAAGGTTTCGAGTAGTTTCAACAGTATCAACCGAAGAATACGACGAAATAAATGTCGATCCCTTACGGTCTCTGGTTCAATTAATTTTGAACCTGAAGGTTCATCAACATGAAAATTCAAAAATTCAGTATTTTATCCTCCCCAACCTCTTTGACCAATTCCACAGACTTATTCAGGAGAGATGGATCAGACAAGTATTGATCTAGTGACGTAGATAATTTAATAAACGCATCCAAAGCTTCTTAAAATGCCATTATGGTCGCGACTGTCACCGATACCATGTGTTAAGGAAAGACGCCCTTCTGACAAACCCAGCGACGACCCCCCAGTATGGCATTTTTATTTTAAATCCTCAACAAAAATATAAACACTTCTGCTTGGTTCCTTACCGTGGTGCATTAAGTGGTACTTTACGGTATCGCAACTAATACACTAGTACAACTACTTACGAAGTATTTTCTTGGTACTTGTAATACGAACCAAAAACATCGAATAAACAACAAAGTGAATTATTTTCCAGCGGTGATTTCTATTCATTTTAATTTGATTTCGCTCTCTGGAACAGATCACGTACATGCACAATTACAAAAATATGCAATTTAATTAACAACTACAATTTGAAAAATGTTAAATGGAGCACCAAATAATTGTTTCCCCTTTTCGGCTACATAGCTGTTGTTTAATTAAAGGCGAAATCATTACCAATTTTGGAATTTTTAATAATAATAAAAAAATTTAGAAAATGTGTGTATTAAGTGTATTTCGCCAAGTGCCCACGGCAGATAGTGTAAAAAGTATGAAATTTTTAATGTTAGCCTTTTACTAGGGGATCATTTTAGAAAATAATCTGGAACAAATAATTGTGACTATTTTATTTCAATATTTAGATTTAAACTTAAAAATCCAATTCAAGCCAATTGCAAAAATATATTTAATAGATAATACGTATCGATTCCTTAAATCCAACAAGTTTTATGTACGTCCATTTTTTAAATGACCACCAATATCCTTGAAAATAATGTTTAAAAGATTAAAGTTCCAGTTTACAGAACCATAAATGATAAAGGGCACCTTTCAGAAAGCTAATTTTGTATTTACCACAAATTGTATGGACTTAGAACTTGTATGCTTAAGATATCGATATGTAACTCAACCATGAAACCGCATTAAATTAATAACGAGGCATCCTACATCCATGCAACTTGTTTGAGCGTATAAATACTTACTTAATAATCTGAGGTTACAAACCATGAAAAACCATTTGCCTTGATTGTTACCAATGCACTACGTCAATATAATTTCAGCATAATATTTATTTACATACATAAATGCATTTGAAATCCAGCAAAACAATAAAGTTTAACGTTTGTACCGACATTTCTTTAATAAAATCAATAAAACAACAGCAGAGGGTTTCGTTTGAAATTTATCGAAAAAAAAACATAAGCTTTGTACGTTGTACAATATACATCTATGTACATATGTATTGATAGTGTATACATTTCGAGATTATGCAAATTTTTTATTTTACATTTTGTCAATGTACATAAACCCAAATATTGGAAATTTGAAATGTTATATATTTTGTATTTATTTACTATCCTTAAATCAGGATCATAAATTGTTGGTACGAAATTGTTTAAAATTTACAGATATATGTACATCGTACAGAGCAGCATCTTCAAAACTATCTATTATGATTCATTATAGTATCAAAACTTTTAAAATATTAATAATTCTGGCTTATTTATAAACCATTACCTATTTGTTTATAATATTGTGTACCCCTCGCATATTTTCACTTTGGGTTATCATTAAATAAATAGAAACACACTTGCCAACAGTGCAACAAGTTAAAAAAAATATAGAAAATAAGTGCTGGTTTCAAATGGGTATTGAATTGGTGAATAGGTTTAGTTTCATCTCATATCACATTCACTTAAAATGTAAAAAACAAATTTATTTTGGTAAATATTCAAAATGTTTCCCCATTTGCAGTTAAACAATGGTACAATGTATAATCTTATTTCAAACCCATTTCTAAGTTATTGTAAAGATTATTTTATGCAGCATGCCTTGACAAGATTCGATATGCAACTATATGTTCAAATTACTTGACATGCCAAAACATTAGGATAGAATATGGAAGAAAATTTTTATCATTTATAGGGTCATTCAAATTCTGACGGTCGTTGCGATAAGAATCACGAGTTAAAGTGGCAATTTTATAAATTGCATAAAGCAGTTTGCGAAAATCTCGAATACGTGCTGCCGAAAAAAACACTGGTACCAGAATTAGAGGCGTCCAATGCTACGGCACGTGTGGAAAATATTTTCGTCTGAAATGTATTACAATTTCAGGAAATATTACAAATTTGCTGGTAAATTGGTTAATTTATTTGGACGTGCCAAAATTGCGGTACTTATAATGAAACTGCGATAGACGTCGCAAATGGCAACTCAACCAAACTATCAAATACTCCTGATTATAAGACAACTTGTCTAGATCGGTGGTCTAGAAAATTCCCAACAATTTATGTTAGATTCAATGGAAAAGCTGCGGAATGATCTTAAAAACGCTTTAGAAGTTAATCTACATACACTCATCCAAAAAACTAAAGGAACACAATTTTTTTGCTGTTGTATATCTTTGTAAAATACGGTCGTACAGAGATGAAAAGAAAAGCGTTTTAAAGTTTCAAATCTTTAGTGTTGAGATTTTTGAGCGGACAATTTTTGTAAGAAACCGTTATCAAGCAATCATAAGAAAGAGCGCGAAAAAAAAATTTGGGGTTTTTTTATGTAAAGATCCTGAATGCATAGGTCGGTTAGCCTGTTAATTAGGCGTAAATTTAATTTCTTTCTGGTCTCTCTATGTCAACTTTTTTCTGAGATATCTGATTTTGAATCAAAAAAGATCCTATAATTGCACAGTAAATTTTAGAGCAGCCTTAAAAACTTGAGTAAATTTCCTACAAGACCCTTTAATGATTAGTGGAGAACAATTTTTTTTTTCACCCTCAATACTGATTTGAAAAAAGTACAAAAAAACGACTTTTTAGGTTGTCTTAATAAATCTACCGTTACTTTACCGTTATTGATGAAAAGACTAATGTTGTCAGGTCATTTTACAGTTTAATGTACCCCTAATAACTATTTGCTATTTAAAATTTATTATTAAAACTGATATAAGCCGTGGACATAAAGCATCATCTTAATGCATAATTTTTAATTAAAGGTGTTGTTGGTGCCAATTCAGAAAACGGGGCTTGTATAAAATGCACTGTAGAAGGTATTTGGGATATAGGTGGCCATCACATGAGTTATCCTATTTTTAATTGTAAACATAGAACTAATGAGAGCTTTCGAAATGGAATTGATGAAGATCACCATAAGGAAGTTACACCGTTAATAAAATTGCCAATGGAGGTGGATCTAGTAAAATGTTTTGTTGTTTCCGACTCTTTACATTTATTAGATTTGGGTATGTACTAAAAAATATATTTCATAAAAAAACTATGTTAATTTTTGGATTATTTAATATTTCAAGGAATCATGAGAAAATGCTTGTTTGGTTGGTGGGCACCGAGTGTAAAAATCACGTTATCGTTGATTTTAGAAAAATGCAATAAGACGAAACCGATAGAAATTAATCGCGCTGTAAGAGGTCTAAAATGTTTAAAATATTGGAAAGGTTCAGAGTATCGAACTATGCTGCTTTATCTAGGACCTGTAGTTTTAAAAGATGTTCTGTCCAAGGAACATTATATTAATTTTTTGGCGTTGTTATGCGCTGTAACAATTCTATCAAGCCAAGAATATTTACAATATATTGAACTAGCTGAGAAACTACTCAATGATTATTTAGAAGGGTTTATTAAGCTCTATGGAATTGATTCAGTTAGCAGCAACATTCATAACTTACGGCATGTAATCGATGACGGGAAGAAGCTTGGCCCACTACCTGAAATCAGCTCGTACCCATTTGAAAATTTTCTTGGTCAGCTCATATCTTTAGTACGTGGTGGTAATAAACCATTACAGCAGGTAGCAATGCGAATCATAGAATTATCTAAAGTAAATAATGATAAGCTATCGAGTGAACTGCCAGCAGTTTATTGTAGAGATGCAGTTGACGAAGTTCATGAAGATCATAATTGTGAAAACGTGTATAAGAAAATATGTATTGGAGAATATTACATGCTGACTGATAACGCAAAAGACAAATGGTTCCTAACAAAACTGCGAAATATAGTTTCTATGAAAACTGCTACTTATTTTAACAATAAGTTATACATTTATGGGTCTGCCCAGAAAAATAAGTCTAACTTTTTTACAGAACCATTTAATTCATCGAACTTGAATATAATCTCATGCAAAGAAATTAATGGCAATTTAAAGTTATACAATATCAAGGAAATTAAATGTAAATTATTTTGTTTGAAGTATCGAAGTGAACTAATTTTCTTTCCTTCGATTCATACCTACTTTAGATGTGAAAATGAAATCCTAAATAAAACTAAATGAAAAAAAAAAACAAAGTTTTTTATTAAGTACTCCTTTTCAGATTTTATAAAAAAACGTATGAAATAAAAATCACAAAAATATGGTATATGACCACATTTCAATAAAATTAAATTATCTCGTTTTGAAGGTCTTCGTCAGCCTCGTATCCTTGATTACTTTTCTTATTGCCTTATTCTTGATTACTTGCTTTAGAGGTTTTTTTCAAATTCACTTTCCTGTATTTTCTTCGCTCGACCTTTAAAATCATTTTTTTTTTCAATTCAGCTGCACTTCTTTTATTAGAGTGTTTTAGTATTTTATCACGAAATAACTTTTCAGTAGCTATTTTAGACCAGTGATCATCTGCTTTCACAAGAACAGTATTTATTAAATTCAAAATATTTTCGAAACTTCGAAATGCAACCTTTTGCTCGCAGTTTGCGGAACGAAAAATTCCTATCCATGACATCAGCGTAAGTAGCTGTTTCTTGAAAATAATATCGGAAACTAATTTAACACCGATTTTATCTCCTCTTTGGATTCCATCCACTCCACAAATTCCTGATAAATATGTTATCAAGTAAGTTCTGTATTTCGGGTTACTTTCTAACTCCTTATTTAAACTTTTTATATCGGTAATATTGTTTAATGGAAATTTAAATTTATCACTTAACATTTCCTCTTCAGTCGTCTCTGGTGCATCTTGACTTCTGATTTCGCCATTTTTCATCAAACAATTTTCTATTCTTTCTAATATGATACGCTGTGAAATCATTTGATTGTGTAGCCTGTCGAATTTTTTTTTAATGCATCATATCGTTTATTGCAGCCTTTAAAAAATAACCATTTATTTAGATTTTAGACATTGTATCAACTAAAATAATAAATACAAAACAGTTACTTTCTAAACAGCCAGGGTTAGATATGAAACAGTTATCCCCAATGACTACCACCTGTCCGGTTTCTTCTGAAATACAGTCGTTGGCCAAAAAACTTGCGGACCTATTGAAACCACATAAATATTTGTTTTAAAAGTCGATTACACTGTTTAAAATTAAAAAAAATATGTGCAGTTTTCTGGCTAGAGTAGTATAAGATTGTTGCCCAATGCCCAGTTTCAATGAGAGCGGTTGCGGCAGATTTTACTTTGTCGCTGATTTCCTTTCCACTCATTTTTTCAAAAACATAGAATTTGGTAATGTTATACACAATTTCAATTTGACACCAATGTACGTAAGATAAAAATTTTAAACTTACCTCAAAATATTGCAAATTATCACGTAAACAAAACACAAAAAAAACGAATTCTTTTATATAAACAAATTTTTAATGGTTCACATTTACTCTCTACACTTTTAAATAACAACGAGTCATACCCCGATCTCTGTAAAAAAAATCACGTGTAGACACGCTCAAGCGATCGGGCATTTAACACACGTATAAACAAGAGCACGAAGATAGCATAAAGAAAAGTTGAAGCAAACTTAAAGAAGAAGGAAAAATAAAATGTAATTTTATTTAAAAACGTTGAAATGATGGAGTCGCGCAAAATTTTTGGCTCACGATTGTAAGTTTGGGGTCAACAATAAAAATTCGTTTTCTTTATGTTTTGTTTGACGTGATTTCGTCATATTTTTTTTTTTTTTTTTGTTTCTCAATTTGTTGCGGTCAAGCGTTTCCGCTAATATGACCCATGAGTTCTTGACCTTCGCCTAGTGCTTACAGTGGCTTTTCACGGAAAGAACTGCAGCAGCGAAGAATTTTTGTTGTTCTTTATACTTCTAACTGGTCTCTTGTTACTAAGAGAAGTTGAGTATAGTTTTTGTATGTAAATTATTGTTTAATAAATTAGTTTGAACCCAGAATAAAAATATTATGAAATTTTTTTTTTTTTAACTATTACTTTAACGATAGTTACTTTAGTTAAATGACAGATGATTTTAATAGAGAGAAACATTGTTTTTTTTTTTTCATGAATAATTCACTTAAAGACCATGTGATGTTATATAATTCAATGACTTAATGTAAGTGTTAGTAGGGGTGTTAGTGTGTCAGTTGTTAGTAGTGTTAGTTGTTAGTATTGTTAGTGTTGTTATTGTGTTAGTAACATATTTAATAACCCTCAATTGTGTAATTCAGTGATTATGAGGTCAGAAATTCAATAAAAATAAAAATTTGTATTAGCGAGTCAATTGTGGGTTATTGTTTTTGCAATCATGTGCGGGTTCTAAATTCTGCGTCTTAAGGTATTTAATATGGGTAGACTGTAAGTCTTACTCCATATCAGAGCCAACGCAAGTTTCTAGAGCACGCACCGACTAGACCTGTTTAATTATTATTTTAGGCTAGTATGAAAATTGCAGGATTCTAATTGTGTCTTCATGTAGCTTGGCTGAAATGTATTAAATTGTATTAATAAAAAACCATTTGTGATTGTGAATGAAACTAGAAAACTCGAAAGCAAAAAGCAACAAATTGCAAAAAAATAAAAAATAAAAAAAGAAGAAAAATATGTGAGTCCTAATTTTAAGTGGTCATAGGGTACATTCGATTTCTCCCAAGAAATTCAGTAGCTGTTTATATTCATTGAAATTTTGTCTGGCTAACATTTCCTTTAGTTTGAATTGAAAGAGAAATGGGTATTTATTTCTGGTGGAGGTATATTTACTACATACGTCAATTATATGGTCATTGTCTCCGGTTGTGTTGCGAATTGAGCAATTGGGTGAATCTTCAAAACCATAAAGGTATTTATATTTGTTGTTGAAAGCATGGCCTGATCTCAGTCTGTTTAAGATTCTTATGTCTTTGTTTTTGAAATTAGTGAACGAGAACCAAAGATCTGTTGGTAATATTGGAAAGATGTTTTTGTGGTAACGTCCCACCTCCATGGACATTGATTCGAATTGGTCAGACCATTCTTCTAGGATTTTAACCTTAATTATTTTTAATGTATCACTAATAATTGGTTCGTTGTCTAGTGTGTGAGAAGGCCTTGTGTGTGCGAGTTTTGCTAAATGGTCTGCTATAGTATTACCTTGAATCCCAATGTGACCTGGTATCCACTGTATTTTGATGTGTTTGTTGGGGTTATTACCCGCCAAGTCAATGATTTGGTTTTCAAAGTGTTTTTCAGCCTTCCTTTTCAATGCTGAGATTATTGATGTGCAAGCACTCTGTGAGTCGGTGAGAATCAATATACTGTTTTTCCTGCTTAGTTGACCTATCGTTACTGCTATTTTTATTGCGATGGTTTCTATGGTTTTGATATTTGTAGTGTTTTTGAGTTTTATAGCTAGGTTAAGATTCCGGTTTTTATAAAAAATTCCCACTCCTGCATTGTTACCCTTGAGTGAACCATCTGTAAATATTATATCCGAGTCGCAATGTTTTTCCATTAAATTCATTGATGCTTTCCTAAGTTCGATTATATTATTTTGTGACTTTCCAATGATACCTTTTATGTATGGGGAAATTGTGATGTTCGATGGGCTAGATGTCCTTTGTTGAGTTGCTTTAATGTTTCCCAGGAAGTTGTAATCCGTGAAGAATCTGTTCAGTTTTGCCAGTGAGCTTTGATTTTTAATGTCTATACCGATTTTTGAATTTCTATGTAGTTGTTTGGTGATGTATTTTAGAGTTTTAATTTTATTATCAAATTTAGTTGTCATCTCTATGGATTCAGCAAGTATTGTCGGTAATGGCGTAGATCTCATAAAACCCATGCAATATCTTAAACATGTATTTTTTATGGTTTGACAGGTTTTGTGCGCCGCTTTGTTACCTTCATCTGTGAAAATGTAAGCAAGATCTAATTTGGGTTTTATTAAAGATTTGTATATCATTAATTGAGTTTCCGGACGGGCCCCGCCCTTTGGATTTGATAGAGATTTTAGTAAATTAATGGTTTTGTACATATCTGTTTTTAAATTTTTGTAATGTTTCGAAAGGTTCAAGTTTTTGTTAAATGTAATTCCCAGTATTTTTGTGACTTGCTGCTCGATAATTGTATGGTTATTTATGACTAGATTAATGGAATTAGTGTTGTTTGTGTTTGTGAAGTCTTAAAAAATGCGTTTTTTCTGGGTTAATTGATAAATTTATTGATTCTAGCTGTTGTGTAAGAAGTAATAAAGCACTGTTTGCATTTCTGGATAATTCCTCATTATTGTTTCCACTTATTATCAGGCAAATGTCATCCACAAACTGGAATATCTTTGTAAATGTATTGCTGAGCTCATGTATATGGTTTGTATATATATTAAATAATGTTGGGCTCAAGCAGCTTCCTTGTGGAATTCCTTTGTTTGAGTGATGTATGCTTGATGTGTTTAAATTTTTAATCTTTTTTGTTCTGTTGGTTAAAAATTGGTGTATCCAGTTCGATATTGCATTAGTGAATTTGTATTTCTTCATTTTGTCAATCAGTATATTCTTGTTGACATTATCAAACGCTTTGGTAATGTCTGTGTTAATGAGAATGATTTTCTTTTTCTTTTCTTTTAATGTGTTTATATGTCTTAATAACTCCACCATATAATCTGTGATGCTTTTGTTTTTTCTGAAACCGAATGAATTATTATTAAGGATTTTATATGTATCTAAATGTTCATGTATTCTTTTAAGAACTAGTCTATCGAATATTTTAGAGAAAATTGGCAGTAAACATATAGGTCTGTAATTTGAAATTTCTCTATCGTGTTTCCCTTTTTTATTGATAGCTATTATACTTGCCATTTTCCACTTTTCGGGGTAAAGTTGATTCGACCAGATTTTTTTAAATAGTTTTAGAATTGCTTCCAGTACAGCTGGGTTGCATTTGATTAGTGATTTGATAAATTTATAGCTTATTTTATCATTCCCTGAGGCTGCGTTTTTTGTTTTGTTGATGATGTCCAAAATTTCTATGTTGTTTCCTATCTCTATTGGCGATTTTCATCAAATGTAGTTAGCGTTGGTTTCTATGTAAGTAAAGGGGACGAGTATTGTCAAATTCAACTGTTTGACAGTTCTGATCACCCTTGTTCTATGGTTAAATTTTGTTCATATTGTTTTCACCAGATGTCAGCTACTTTGTTGAAAATCGCGAATTGGTTCAATTGTGCTGTATGATAATTTTGGATTAGCTTCCACTGAATATGGGAAATTGGTGTTAAGAAAGTTTGTAGCCTGGATATTGTCGTCTAAAATTTTATAGTGTGATTGTTTTTTGTTTTTTAGTTTGTTAATATGTATTATTCCATATGTCTGTGTTATTTTTTTTGTGGTCAATATTATTTAAAAAATTTAGCCAACTAATCTTTTTCTCCCTTCTGATTTTTATTTTAAGAATTTGGTTTGCTTTCTTTAGTTCCAGCGCTGTGTACAGTGTTTTGTTTGAGTTGTAAATCCTTTGTTTGTTGAATTTAATTGTCCACAACCTCTGAAGTTCTTCATTCCACCAGGCTTTGAGTTTATGATTTACTTCGACTTTAATATTGCTTGTGTTTTCCTTGATAATTTTCTCCAAATAGTTTTCAATGTCTATTGGATAGTTAATGTCCCAGTTCTCTTAGAATTCTGAACTGATTTTTCCCCAGTTTGTGATCTGTTTTTCCTCTCTTATTGATAATTTGTGATTTATCAGGATAGCAAAATGGTCGCTCCCCAGATTTTCAATGGTGGCCCTCCATGAAAGCATGTTTGTCAGATTCTGTGTGCAAAGTGTGATGTCTAAAGCTGAATTATTGTGTCTGAACATATCCATTCTAGTTGGAGAACCATCATTCAGTATAAAAAGGTTGTTGTCCACTATCACTTCTGCAACTGCATTACCTAAGTAGTCGTTATTATTTCCGTTGTCCCATAGGCCGCTTCTCGCATTGATGTCACCAGCAACTATTGAATTACCCATACTATTTTCTCTTATCAACATCTCAAGTTCTTTTGTTATCTCATCTTTGCCTTGTCTTGAAGGATTGTAGAAGGAGGTAATATTTAGGTCAATGTGTTTGTATTTGATGTTTATTTTTAATGTCTCCAATTTGTTGTAATTATTATTTAGATTTACTGTTCTCCATGAAATGTTTTTTCTAATTAGGAACCCCACTCCGCCGTATCCATCTGATCTATTTTTAGTAATTAAATTAAAATTATTGAATGTTATTATTTCTGAATCTTTGGTCCAGGTTTCTGAAAGAATTACAATTTGTATGTTATTATCTGCTATGAATTTCTCTAAAAGATCTTTATTACTTTTTAAACTTCTTATGTTTATCTGAAGAAGTTTAAAACCACTCATCATCTATTTAACAACTTTTGACAGACAGCTTCCGATCTTCATCCTTAGGATATCAATGTCTGCTACGTTCTCTGCTTTTAGTGTTGCGTTACTCAGTTTTGTATCTAAGTCCTTGAGTATCTCATCTCTGTGATTAATTTGATTTTTTAGTTCGTTGATTAATTTGAACATCATCTCTATGCGTTTATTTTGTTGCCTTATAGCTTCATCATTTCTTCTGTCACTGTCCTTTTGGTTGACATCTAGGTGTGGAAAGTCTCTCATGTTGGGCGTCTCTTATCTCAATCCGAATAGCTTTTGTTTGGATTCTCTATGCGAAGTCTTGTTGATCACCATATAATGTGAGATTTTCTTCTGCCTTGCTCTTTCTTGGCATCTGATGTGATTGGTTTTGTGACCCTCTCCGCAAAACTTACACCTTGGCTTATCTTTGTCACACACATGGTCATTTGATTTTGGATTTGCACAGAAATTACACTTCTCTGTTTCACTCGATTTGCATCTATTTGATGTATGTCCATAGTTCAAACACTTGTAGCATAGCATTGGGTTTGGTATATAGTAATCTACCTTCATTAAAACGTTATCGTACATAATTATTTTATTTGGTATTGAACTGGCGTTGAAGGTAATTTTTATCATTTCCGTCTCGCTTGCAGTCTGCAATTCTGGATTCCACTTAGTCATCCTTTCGACTTTATCAAACGGTATGGAGGAAATAATATTAGCCTTCAGTTCATCGTTACTAATTCCCAATGGAATGTTTCTGACTAAACCAATCGTGTGATTGAAATTGAATGGGACATACATCTCATAGCCATCAAATTTGTTTAGCACTTCAGACTCGATACATGAATTGGCGTCACTATAATCTTTAAGTGTGATTCTGGCTAAGTTTTTACTTATTTGTTCGATTTCTTTTATATTGTTAATTCTAACATTTTTTAAACTTCTAGCTAAGAATATTATATTTATGTTTTCCTTATAAGCCATAACCTTAAAAGGTCCTAAATCAGTTTTTATATATTTTGTTTTTACCCTGTTTACTGGAATATTCTTATTCTCAGAAATGTCTTTGGAAGACGAAGGTGTGGTTTCATTAACCATGTTTGTAATTGGGTTTTGTACCGTATTGAGGAGATCTACTTTTTTGCAAGTATTTGTATCTAAACATGTGCTTTTGACCGTTATGTTTTTTGACACTTTTCTTTTTGTTTAGTCAAACCGCATGGAATTTTTAACAAAAGAACTCTCTTCAATACTTGATAGTTTGATAATTTTCGCACTATTGTTACTATTATCATCACTTGTATCAGAATCTGTATCTGGAATGATTACATCATCATCAACATCGATATTGATGGGGATATGGGTTGCCCCATTTCCCCCTTCGGGACTTGTAACACTAATCCCTATTAACAAAATATCCCCCTTGACCACTTAAAACTAGGACTCACCTGTGAGGTACCAAAGTACCAAAAAGTTGAATTGAATACCCGCAAATATAAGTAAAATATTTTCGCGCACTTTAAGCTAATAAACTAAATCACTAAGAATTTATTTTCACCAAACTGAACTTATCCTTTCGGATGACACAATGAGAATCAAATAAATTTCGTCATATTTTGAGGTCAATTTAAAATTATTATCTTACGTACAGTGGTGTTAAAGTGAAATTTTGTATAACATTACCAAATTCTATGTTTTTGAAAAATTGGGGGGAAAGGACATCAGTGACAAAGTAAAATCTGCCGCAACCGCTCTCATTGAAACTGGGCAACAATCTTATACTACTCTGGCCAGAAAACTGCACATATTTTTTTTAATTTTAAACAGTGTAATCGACTTTTAAAACAAATATTTATGTGGTTTCAATAGGTGCGCAAGTTTTTTGGCCAACGACTGTATGTGACGGCTCGGTTGGTTTCGCGAGCTACTCTGCTCGAATTGCTGTTCTACTGCTTTTTGCACCGACTGTATAATACTGGTAACCAAAATGAAATACAGTTTACTTTTCATTTTATTGTATCAAACAAAATATTAATTTACTTATTTTGGTTCGTCCTCGGTATTTACTTCACTGTATTGTTCTTCGTACAGCAATCCCTCCGCAAACGAGGTTATATTTGCTGTTTGATTACACAGCGACATTTATCCCACTCTTCAATGATCGGTTCACTATTGGGGTCATTTTTTAGAGCGTGTAGGTCTCTATTTGGCCAAAACAAGAAACCGTTTTGAACCCATTTGTGTGGTACTACACTGTACTCCTTAATAATAATTGTACCTCTCTTGTTTAAAGTTTCCAGTAAAACAAAAATTAGTACTTGGGACAGCTTCTCTTTCCATGCTGAATACAAAAATATAAACAAATAAAGGCTGTTTTACATTCAATCTTTTAGTTCTCTTCCAAAATAATAGAAACACGAAGAAAAGTGCAAATAGATTTTACTCATATATAAAAATGGGACGGGAATGCTCAAAATTTTATTTTTGCCTTTCAAAATGTTACTTTGATTTTCTAAATTTTGAGGAACTTTTACGAAAAAGATAAACCAGTTCATCTTTTTCAGATTTGTCCGTTCTTTTTCGCCAAAAAAAGTTGATTGTTGCAGTAAATAGTATTGAGTAATACTTTTTGAGGATTCCTTCTGATTTTAATAGAAGAAAATCATACCAAAACGCATTTTTATCGTACATCTTTCATCTTTTGGAAAAAAATGAATGTAAATCAGCTATAACGGAAACCGAACTCAACTATACAAAATTAACACGACTCAATAATTTAGGTAAATTTTTCGACTTATTTAGTAAATTTTCACGTAAATAGGTATAAAATGGAATTTGACAACGTAATTTACAATAGAGCTAAACGAATAAATTCATTATCACCACTGTGAGATTTTCAAAAAATCGATTTTTTTCTTGCCTTTAAAAAATCCTTTAGACCCTCAAAAATATGATACAAATTCGTTTATAGCTAAAAAAAAATTTTTTTAGAAGGTTTTCAAGCATTTTCCTGAGAGCTCTTATTGAGAAGTTATTGATACCAAAAACTTTAAACGCGTTTTTCTCGAAACCGTGTTTTGGAAATATGCACGCAGCAGAACTCAATCAATTTTTGTTCAATCGACTTGAAATTTTAACTTTAGCTTCTTAAATAGATTTAAAATCGAAGTACCTGAGATTTTTTTGATTCATTTAAAATTAAAAAAGATATACAACTTCTTATACGAAAATGATAGTCGAAAAATGAAACTTTTTAAGGTACTTCGATGCTAAAACTAATATATTTCATGAAAATATTTTATTTTTTGTTCCAGGAACAAATTTAAGACACTTCTACTGCGTGCAGTGGAGCGACTCGAGTCAAAATCACTTCTACCAAAGAGCCCTCTTGCGCCGCCATTTTGTTTTACATACAAATTTTTTTTTGTTTACTTAAATATATGCCAAATGTAGCCTAAAAGTTTTTTTTGCTCTAAACCCAACCCATTCCTCAAAAAAAAAATACCAAACTAAGCACTTGAAAATGGTAGGTCACAGTGATGTTCTCCCTTAAATAAGAAATTTCGGCTTAAAATAGGTAGTTTTGGTTAGAGGTGAGGGACAATTCGTTTTAAAAGTCGAACAATTTAGTAATTATGGAGAATGAAGGCGATTTTCAAAAATCCACTTGTTTTGCACAAAGTGCAAAGTGCATTGTGCATAAACAAGGAGAGAAATTTCATAAAAAATGATTCTGAATTTTAAAAGCTTCAGCATTTTGTTATATTTTTACGAGTTGTTATTATTTTATATTTTTATATAGTTGCTTACTGAATTCTGAAAATAGATGTGTGATAAATAAAACTAAACAACCTAAAAAAACTAGTTTCAATGCGACCGCGTTCCAGTATTAATGCTGTGTGACTTATATCGATTTTTTTCGACTAAATCGAATACTAAACTAAATTTTTTATTAGCTCAAATGTGCATTCATAGATGATGCTAGTGTCAACAAAACCAACTGTGCCTGGTTATTCATGATTCTAAATTGTTGACTAGCGTAACTATTGTTGACTAGTCTTATTTTTAGTCAAAAAAATCGACGTGAGGCACACAGCATTACTATTAAAAAAGTACGATATATGACGCGACTTAGTTTCAATTCAACCCATTACGCTAGGCTGCTCAGAGGAAACATATTTGAATTTTTTATAGTTTATTAATGATCCTGTTAAGCTTGTTATCGTAGTTTATCCTGAAAATAATTTTTTTGATGGCCGGAAAAAATTCACAACTACTTAAATGAGTTAAAAAAAAATCAATTCCGGAATTGATTCTGGAATTCCGGAATCGAGAGCATTCCAATTCGAAAATTCCGGAATCACTATTCGAAATTATTAAAGAATGTTTGCGTTTTACATATGGCGTTGATTAGCCCGTATAGGATTTTCTTTGGTTTATATATTTATGGATAATTTGATATTTGAGAACTTTCAAGACTATTCAAGATATTTTGTACTTTGAAAATTCAACATTTTTGAGATTATTTCGAAATTCTGGGCATTTTTCAAATTATATTCGAAATTTGTATTTTTACGAAATCAGATACTTTTAAATAATACAAGGCTCGACAATAGAAAGAAATAAGTTGTTATCTAAAAGTTTGTTCACACAAAAAGTATTTTTAGGGGCCCAAGAAAAATTTTGCGGAAGGCCCGAAGTTTGTAGTTACGCCACTGGCTATCAACCAATCCATTATACATATTATACCTGTTTTTTTTTAGATATTATGAACAAACTTTTATTAAATTGTTAAATCGAGAAAAAACACTTGATCGAATGATCTGTCAGAAATACCAGAATGACATTTATCATTTGTTGGTGTTAGTAGTTGGTGGTAAACTGGAGGTAAATGTATAAAAAAAATCTCAATATCAGAAAATCGATGGATGTCACACTACCATAAAAAACAAAATTATCCAGTTTTCATCAGGGCATGCGGCAAGTCATTCACCTCTAGGGGGCGAGTAGGAGCGTCAGCAGAGACGCAACAACTTCAACAACAACGTCAAGCAACACGTACTACAGTTAGTACAAATTTGGGTGACCGCATGGGAACATGGATGATGGAACGAAATCTCGCATCCCCTCACAAGCGCCGATGGAAAAAATAGTGGTAATAGTAATTCCTTACAGCTTTTCAGAAAAAACCTGCGGCACTAATGGGGAATGCTGAATAAGAAGATTGTGTTGTCTTGTGACTAACTTGTCAACAAAAAAAAATTACTAACACAATTTCCTAACTACCGACTGCATAGGTGGCTGAAACCGGGTTGAGTTTATAATGCGAACATTCTTTTCTCATCTCCTTCGGTCTTGTTATAGGTAAAGGGTGTACGGTGGAACCGGCGTATCCGGGAATCTCTTGCTGTGGGCATGGGAAGTCATTCACCACATCAAAAGCAAAAAAATATGTGAATTTTGCTAAAATGCATAAGCCAACTAAAAATTGGCCAATATACACAAAATTATTGTTCAGTTATTGTCATTCAGTTGGAAATTATTTGGGGATTGAATTGAGATAATTTCATTTAGATGTAAGGTTGAGTTGGTCCGAGTTGAATTCAATATGCATGTAGTTTTTCGGGCCAAGTTGATTTGGACGTTGAGTATGGGGTTCAGTTGAAGATTGATTTGAAGTTGAGTAAGGGGTTGGGTTGAGTAGAGGTTGGTTCAATTGGTAATTGAGTTGATGTTTGGGTTGGGGTTTGATCTGGTAATTAGCTAGGGGTTGCCTTCCTCATTGAGTTGGAGATTAAGTTATACGTTTAGTTGAAGATTGAGTTGGAGTTGAGTATGTTATTAAGAGGTTTAGTGATTTGAAAATTGAGTTCACGTATGCACGTAATTTTCCAGGCTGGAGTTTTGCTCACCTCGCCTGGTTTCAGCCTTTTATATTTTAGGCGCTACATTGTATAGAGATGTACACCTCCTGTTTTTGGCTACAATAGGACAAGGGAATGCATGAAAAAATCTGAAAACGTAGCCATTTTACTAGCACAGGTAACAAATTTTCTTTTAGTAAAATCTGGATGCGATCGGGTCGCAGAGTATTCAAAATCTTCAACCGGGGAGAGAGAGACAAAACCCCGAGTATCAAATCCCCAGGATACAAAATCCCGAGGATACAAAATCCGTACGGTACAAAATTCCGAAAGCTTATGAAAATTCCAAAATCTAGTTGTTGCACAACTCGTGGAGTTTTCCCTAGATTTAAAGATGTACACACGAAAAATAGAACATCGAAAACAATGATGGTTATAACGAGATACCATCATATTCCTAAAAACGAAAAAATCCCGAAAAATACAAAGTAAACTGCCTCATTGAAAAAGGAGACCCCATTATGTTTTTGTTAACTACAATAAGAAAACAAAAGGAAGCTACATAATTTCATGTCATCCTTGCACGGAAAGGAGCAATGCTATGCGGCTTTGGGGAGTTTTTTATTTTAGTATGTAAATAATTATTAAAAAACATAAACTTTTCAAAAATGATCCAATCTCTATGAATGTTAAAATTTCCAAAAAATAGTCCAAGCGGGGGTTGTGGGGCGGTAGCCCCAAATTTCAGTTTTCAGAAAGTCCCGGTTTTGATTTTTATTTTACTTTAAATTAAAATTCTCCTTCACCAGAAGGGGCGGCCCGAATTAAAAAAAAATATATCTTTCAAAATCAAGATTTTGAAAACCGGTATTTTTGATCCCGGGATTTTAATTCCGGAATTTTGAAAGCGGGATTTTGAAAAGCAGCTAAACTTACCCTCCCCGGCTACAACATATCACTCTTCGGGGTTTCCTCGGGGTTACGGGATTTCGTACCCTCAGGATTTTGTCCCCTCAGGATTTTGTCCCCTCGGGATTTTGCACCCTCGGGACTATGAATCCTCGGGATTTTGTACCCTCGGCATTTTGTACCTTCGGGGTTTTGTCCTTCGGGAATACGTTACCAACCCCTCCAACCGACTAAGAAACCTTAAAATGTTTATACATTCTTAGTTTTGGTGACAACGCAGTTGTGAGCAAGCTTTTGTAAAAGAAAGTTATTATTGACAACCGTACCAAATTTGGCTCACCTATTAGAGGTCGCTACACTATTCATTCTGGATAGTAGCAAAGGTACTTCCTGTCATATTATCATAGAGTAACAAAAAGCTATACATATAGTCAAAAGCTTTGTAATAATAAATTCCCGTCTGTTGTAGTAAAAATAAATAACCATACGTTATACGAGGTATTGCTGCTTAAAAAATGTATGAATATAAATCAAAATACACAATTGATTTGCATAACTATGCAAATATATCAACTCTCTCGACTTGATGTCATATACATATATAATATTATGCTTTGTTGAGTTTTTGTCTATCCGATATAAAATATAAAAACTATTTCAAATAAAAAATAAAATTGGAATAATACCAAACCAATTTTATTCAACTGATATTCTCTTATATAGTACATATGTACATAATTTTAAAAACAACAAAAGTTAAATCGTAAATTTGCACAATGATTTTATTTTTGCATCTGTTGCGCTTTTCTATAGTATATCAATAATAAACTGATATTTATTATTAGTTTGAAACTTTAATATCGTTTCATGCATCCTTGAAAAATGATTTTTACGTTTCCATCATTTGCTTTTATTGAATACTTAATTGAGGTGTATTCGCTATAAAACTTTCTTATGCGAATGGGATAGAAACTTACAGTATACAATTTACTTTATTACTACAATACGTAGAAATATTTAATGGGTGTAAAACATGTGCAACTTTTTTTTAATTTGTAGCCAAACAGAAATTATTAATTAAATTAGCCTAAATGCAGTAAAGGACTTAAAATCAATCCAAATTTCAATTCCACATTGGAGGAACCGCGATTATGGAAGTGGTACGATTACTCAAAATGTATAATCACGATTTGTCGCAATTTCGAAAAGAAATTCTCGAAACTCATGTAATGTTTACATAATCGACACTAGGCTTCTCGATTTTCAGGATTTGTGTGGTTTTACGCTCTCTTTTAATAAAGTTAAATTTTACACAACAGAATTATTTTAATTGAGATTATTTGAGTTTCTCGAACTTTGACTTTTTGTTGCGTCATATTACTAGCAGGTAGGTATAGGGTTTTTCAAGGTTTTGTGTGTCATTTTTTATTGTTCAGGGTTTTTTAGTTTACTCGAGGTTTATTTATTCGGCCATTATTCGAGATGTTATATAGATTTTTCGATATTATCCAAGATTTTGATTTTATTCATGTTAATTTGGATTGAATATAAGCATTACCATTGAGTTAGGGGAGATTTGCTGAAATTCGAGATTATTCGAGGTTTTTTCGAGAAAGATGTTTTTTGCTTTAAATTGTTAACATTCAGCTTTTCAAAAGCCTAATCTAGAAATCTAAGTTACTTCGTTCTAAACAAACCAAAGTATTGAAGTCCTATCAAATACACACATTTTTAAAAATTTTTTTTTAAAAACACTTGTTAAATATTTCGCAAAATTGCAAAAGGTTTAAAAAGTCACTCGATCGATTTCGGCTTGTTAGGCCATCATCAGGGGTATCTACTAACTAGATCTTAGTAGATACTCCTGATGATGGCCTAACATTAGCCGAAATCGATCGAGTGATTTTTAAACCTTTTGTAATTTTGTGAAATATTTAACAAGTGTTTTTAAACAAAATTTTAAAAATGTGTGTATTAAGTGTGTTTCGCCAAGTGCCTACGGCAGAAAGTGTAAAAAGAATCCTATCAAAAATGACGAAAAATTTTGTTGGTCCAAAACCACTTTTCTCGACGTTTTGGAAGTCCCTGAGTCTGAAAAAGCAAAAAAAATGTCCGTCTGAATATCTGGATGTCTGTACCCATGGTATCTAGAGAACGGCTTGTCCGATTCGAAATTTTTTTCACCAATCTGTTTCTATGGTCAAGGCGGAGATTGATGAAATTTGACATGTGCGGTGGAAATGGGTTTCTAAAATGATTTTTGGATATAGTTCTGGAGTATGGCCAAGTAAAACGCAACTTGGCTATTTCTTAACCAATTAAGGAAATTTGTTATGTGCGTTGAAAATGGGATTCTAAAATGATTTTTAGATAAAGTTCTGGAATATGGCCAAGTAGGATGGAACTTGGATATTCCTTAACCGATTTTAATGAAATTTGATATGTGTTGAGGTTTGGGTTGGGATCCTTTTGCCGGTTGAATAAGGTTTGACTTGGTGTGTATGTAAAGATGTGTGAAGATGGATGCTTTTAGTCTCGTATGATGAGCAATGCCGTCGATCTTTTAATTTTATATTTATAACTTGATATCTCGGTAGTAATTGTATGCCACTTGTCGTATCTCACACCAATTCCAAAAATAAAAGTTTCTATTTGTTTAATAATTTATACAAAAATGAATTTTATTGGGTTTATAATTTTCCGACTAATTTTGTTGTTTTGATGTGTCTTGTCCAATCGCCAAAATAAGAATTTAGCTTTTTGCAAACTAAGCTAGTTTTAAATTTTGCTAAATTTGGTAAAGGAAATTTGTATGGCAACATTCAAATTTTGCGCAATTATGGTATTGATACTAAATTTGCATCGATCACACTCTTCTTACTACCAACTGATTACAATTAAAAAATTGCGATTGACATTTTTTTTTGTTTTGTTTTGGTTTTGAGTTTATAGAAATAATATTGTTTACGCAATTTGGAGTACAGAATGTACAGTAATTTACAAAGTTAAGTATTTAATTAAATAATTTTAAAATACTAAACAAAATACATATTAATATAATTCTAATTTTCAGGATAAATTAGCTCAAATTTACTAATGGAATTAATTCACAGCTTTTGTAAGTATGAATAATTTGATAATCACAAATAGGTATTGTTTATTTGTTAGTTGTGTGGCTCTACATCCAGTGATGGGAATAGCAGCAAATAAGTGTAAATAAAAAAAAAGTGATGAGTTTTATTTGCCATTGCCAAACATGGGGTTGGATTAGGGGTTAGTGAGCACTTGAGCAATCTTTATATAGGAAAACCTCACTACAATGGAAATCGACAGGACCAAAAAAGTTGTCCGCTATAGTAAGTTGTCGGTTAGCTGAGGATTTCTGATTATTTTTATAAACATTTTATTGGGATTTTATATCTTATCCGATTTTGATGAAATACATCATTTCCAATGGAAATGGGATTCTCAAATGATTTTTATACTAGAATCTAGTTCTGGAATATGGCCAGGTGAGATGGAACTTGGCTATTCCTGCCTATAGACATGAGATATTAAAACGATTTTTGGATAAAGTTCTTGGGCCTGCCTATTAATTTATTCCATTGGAGTAGAAGGAAGTTTTTGGGCTTGGTTGAAGAAGTATTTAGTCATCTAACGGAATTCGAGTTGAAATATCCAACAAAGGGTGTTAACAGTACCTAAAGTTACCAGACTAATTTTTTCCCTTGGATAGAAGTTAGGTTTGGAGCTCGATGGAAGGAGGAGTAGGTTAGCTTATCGGAAACTGAATTCAAATCTCTGGCATTCTAGAATAATTTATTCCTCTGGATGGAACCTAGGTTTGCTGTTCGATGGATGCAGAAGTAGGCCAGCTGCTAAGTGTACTATCGGAAACTGAATCTCTTGCCCAGGGAAATAAAATAGTCTTGGAACTTTAGGTACTAATTGAGATTTTGACTGAAACTGATAAATGGACCCTAGCACCCCTTGCCAAAGATTTGAATTCAGTTTCGAATAGTACACAAAGTAGCTGACCTACTTCTCCGTCCATCGAGTTCAAAACTACCTCCTATCCAGGGAAATAAATTATTTTGGGAACTTTAGGTACCAAACTGAGATTTTGACTGAAACTGATAAATGGGCATTACCACTTCTTGCCAGAGATTTGAATTTAATTTTCGATAGTACACATAATATATGACCTACTTCTCGTTCATTGGCCCCAAAAACTACCTCCAATCCAGGGGAATCAATTATTCTAGGAGCTTTAGGTACCAATTGAGGTTTTGACTGAATCTGATAAATTGGCCTTAGCGCCCTCCTAGTACACAAAGTAGCTGATCTACTTCTCCGTCCATCGAGCTCAAAAAATAGCCCCTATATAGGGGGATAAGTTATTCTGGGAACTTTAAGTAACAATTGAGATTTTGACTGAAACTAATAAATGAACCTCAGCACTCCTTGCCAAAGATTTGAACTTAGGTGCCGACAGTACACATAAGTATGTAGTAAAAAGAACATTACCGAGCGTGCCTTAACAGTATCCCCTATCCAGAGGAATAAATTAGTCTGGAAACGTTATGTACCAAACCGAGATTTCGACTGCAAATGTTACAATGGCCATTATCACCTTCTGGTAGATAATTGAACTCAGGTTCCGGTAATGCATGGAGTAGCTGCTTAAAATTAAACACAGGAATAACTTAAACTCGAAATTTTTTCTGGCGATTTTGACAGAACATTGTTTCCATTCCAATTGCGTATACAAGGGCACACCCAAATTAATTACTGTTTCACTGAAAGGCTTATTGCTATTACCACCTCTAACACTTGTTAAGGTCACGTCATAAATAAAAGGATTACGCTTCTGAGAAAACATAATAACCTGAGACTTGTTCGAATTTAATAACATATGATTGTCCGCCGGCCACGCAACAATATTTTTAATATCCCTGTTCATATTTGCAATTACATCATTTATGGCTAACATTCTATCACATTTATCAATTTCAATTTCACAAAAATTTGGAGGTCATCCGCAAACAAATGATAGTGAGAATGTTGAATAGAGCCCCACTATCATTTACATATATCACAAATATTAAGGGCCCCATTATAAATCCTTGAGGGACCCTCGTAGGCAAAGGCAAGTAACTAGATTTAACTGCATTAACTTCAACAAATTGAAAGCGATCAGTTAAATAAGACAACATTAATTCAGATGCATTACATGAAAAATTAAACGTATTCTCAAATTATTAAAAAATTTAACGAATGATATACAGTTAAAAGCTTTACTGAAATCAAGTAAGCATAGCAAACCATAATTGCCCTTATCCTAGCAGTTTCTAACAAATTCCGTCAAAGCGACTAACACCGTTGCAGTACTGAAGTTAATAAATTACTTGTATTAAGGAATTGTTTAATCTGATCAGAAATATTTCTTTCAAACACTTTTGAATGGACTGAGATTTGAGCAATAGGTCTTACATCAGACGCTGATAGAGGCTCCTTAACTTTAGGTAGCCCATTACCTTTACTAACTTTCCAAACTTTAGGATAATATTTTTGCTCCACGATACGATTTTAAACAAATACGTTAAATGAGGTACAATCACAGGAGCTTTGATTTTTAAAAATTTTAGTGGTAAATTAATTGTCCGCACCCATATTGCATTAGACGTTAGAGAGCCTATAGCCTTAAGAACATTATCATCAGACATAATAGTAAAATTAAAACAATTAGAATCATTAAAAGAGGTTCCAGTTTCAGTATGCTGCACCAAATTAATTATTGGTACTTTAACAAACTGCTCTGGTACTGAAACAATCTGCAGCTGAATCATTAGTTTTAAAACCGTAAGTATTTCTCCAAATTCCGCCATAATATTTTAGTGCCAAGTTTCGGATCCAATTTATTACGCAAAAAATTCCTCTTAGCCTATCTCACAATCTTTTCCTCATCACAACGAGGTCTTTTCCACACATTTTTAGCGATATCAACAAGTTGTTTTTTTTTATTTTCAATTGCATAAGTAAACCATGGGATTCGCTTGAATTTTTGCTTAATGAATTAAGTATACCACAATGAAGGCTGGAAATATCCACTTTATCATAGTTGCGCACAAATCTAATTTCATCATTGATTTGAACAGGTATATTAAAGTCAATTGATATAAGGTCATGGTCAGTGAAGGATGACTGACAAAAAATTAGATGTTTCCAATGGGGTATTAGAAACAATATAGTGACACAAAGATGTTTTTTAAATCACGGCTTTCAACCATTTCTAAAAAATCAATATTAAGGTCGCCCACCAAAATAACCATATCATAATCCACTCATTCAATTCAATAAGAGGAAGGTTTCGAACATGCATATAAGCAACACAAACGACTATTTTTAAAGAATTTATAATAAATTCTTTAGTAAGATGCTCTAAGATGTCAGAGGAGCCCTTAGGAAGTATCTTCACATGATATTATTTAGAAAAGTCACTAAGTACAATACATAAAACGCAACTCCACCACCTCTTGTTCCAACTCTATTCCTTAGCAACTTTAATCTTCTATTTCCACACTTTTAAAAGTATGAGATTACTTAAGATTCAACTCGGACACTCCGATAATATGATGGGAGATATCCTTAAATTCCATTCTCAATTTATCAATATTAGCCGAAACACTGCGCGCAATAATATGACATATTTTCAAGCGATTTATTATAACTGGGAAAATGCTAGGAAAACTATACTGTCAGAGCTCACAATCACAACAAAAATGATAAACCAGGATTCCCTGTATGAAATAAAACAAAAAGCGGAATAATATAAAACATAAAATATAAAATCTGAAGTCTGTAAAACTACTAACTACAAAAATTAAGATTAACTTAATAACTAAATTTAAATGTTTAAAATATATATTTACTAACTAATACTGAATAAGGCTAAAGACAAGATATAAGCTGAGCAAAATATATAAGCTGATCATGCACTAAGGCCTGATTGTATGAACGAGGATAGAAAAAATAAAATCCGAGAGTACAGATATATCTTTATCCGAGAATTTTATTTTTTTCATAATGTTTAAATGCCAAATATTTCTTTAACCGCCGACAATGCAATCTTCACACAAAAAAATTAACATTTCACATTATGTACATGGATTATCAATAGATGTCAGTGTAACAAATACAGACGTTTTCCTAAAAACGAATTTTCCATTTAGAATAAATTTTGGGATATTTTTGATTTAAATTAATATAAAATAATTTATTAATTAAAGTAATAAAATTGGCCACAAAAAGACCACCATATACATTTTTTATATATCCGTCCCTCTCCAACTGGCTTCACACAAATTGTTTCCATTCTATATTCAATTTCTTTGGACTGTCACAAATTTTAAAAACAAAAACATTTTTGTGCATGTTGTCAACAAGACCTTTTATTTATGATCATTTATATTTATATAAATTGTTATTAGTAATTGAATAAATTAAAATATTTGTGTTGTTTAAATAAATAAATTAAAATTGTGTTAATTGGTCACAAACACGTCTACACACCTATTTGATTTTCAATTTAGAACCCTGTTGCCATCTGTTAAAAAAATGACCTACTGTTCTACAAATAGTGCCAAGAAGTGACATCTCTTGGCAAACATATAATACTAAAATTCTTCTTTTGGTGCTGCATCTTTCGGAAAACATGATCTATTCAATCAACGATTAGAAATAATAGATGACATTTAGGCGATTTTTACTATAAGTTAGGCCAATTTAAAAATAAAAATTTGTTGAAAAATTAAAAACGATATCGGTATCGCCATTTCACACTTCACCGGTGAAGCTACGGTGTTAGTACTATAAGTCTTTATATATACTATGCATGATGGTAGTACTATATAGCTCATTTACTGTAAGAGTAACATAACTCAAAATTCAAACTTTTGGGTTGTGCTTGGGTTATGACCCCTCACATGCGTTATTAGAGGTACTATAACGCTGTGTTTCTAACAATATATTCCCTATTACATCTCTAAATTATACTGTTAAGTCATTTTAAAATTACTGTCGAAAAGTATTATAATTCAACAGTTTTAATAGTGTTTCTTCAACAAGAGTAATTTTTGTGTTGCAGCAAATGAGACCGGTGTGAAGTATTTCACACAAAGTGTAGCTACACAAATTAACGAAAAGTGCAAGTGTATGGAAAAAGTGTAAGCCTACATAAAAAAGTTTAAATAACCAGTGTACCAACGTATGGAGCAATTTTTTCATAGAGAAGGCAAGTCAAGCTATCCGAAACAATTTTTGTTATTAAGATAAAAAGGGTCGGGCCTGCCCGACAATATTTTGAAAATAAGTAAAAACGTTCAAACTTGATGCTCCACTTTGGCCATTTATTAAAATCTCAGAGATGCTACCAGGTGTGGGCTTATATTTCCATAAAGTGGACAGGTCAAGCTATCCGAACAATTTTTGTTATTAAGATAAAAAGAGTTGGGCCCGTGCGACGCAATTTTGAAAATTGTGAAAATCATTTTGAAAATCACTTAAAATGTTCAAACCTAGTGCTACACTACACAAAATAGCGTCGCACAGGCCCAACCCTTTTTATCTTAATAACAAAACTAGTTTCGGATAGCTTAACCTGTCCACTTTATGGAAATATAAGCCCACACCTGGTAACATCTCTGAGATTTTACAAAACGGCTATAGTGTAGCATCAGGTTTGAACATTTTAACTTAAGTATTTTCAAAGTGATTTTTACAATTTTCAAAATAGCGTCGCACAGGCCCAATTATGTTTATCTTAATAATAAAAATTGTTTCGGATAGCTTGACCTGCTTTTTCTATGAAAAAATTGCTCCATATGTTGGTACACTGGTTATTTAAACTTTTTTATGTACACTTACACTTTTCGTTAATTTGTGTAGCTACACTTTGTGTGAAATACTTCACACCGGTGCAAATGAGCGATATGTGTTTATACTACATATGTACATACAAATGTTCTGCACTCTAACAAATTCCTCATTTCATTCTACACATTTATCAGCAGGCAAAATCATTGATTTTTTTTTTTTTTGAATGTTAGAAGTTTTACTTGGTCTCCCTCCCGGCTATGGCTATTTAGATAATTTTATATCTTGACTGGGGTATCAAACGAGTACGAGAATATTTGTATTTTATAAAAATGGGCAATTTGCCAAAAATGATTGTAACGCAAGTCGAGTAGAGATAACAGCTAACTTTTGTTTTATCATAAATGTGACACCCTGTTCATATGCAAAAGTATTATTTATCGGTTGTTCGAAATAGATATTCAAACAGATTATAGATAATGAAGGTAATTTCTAAAACAGGTTAACGCAATGCGTCATCAACAATTTCACACCAAATTAAATCCATACGGGAAATTACTTTAATAAGTTTAATAATTTTCAACATTTATACGGGCGCTAATCAAAGTTTTTAATCTACAATAAAAATTTAATCTAAATAATTTGAAATGGGGTAAAAAATTTTATTAAGGGAAATTGAAAAACGCAGCTCAGTTCTTGCTTAACCGTCATGTGGAAAATTACAATAACAACGTTAATACTAGTGGTGATTTTTCAAATCACATCCAGTGAAATAATCGAACCGGTTACCTCAGAATTAATCAGTTTATTAAATAATAAACATAATGGTGACGATTTTGATATAACAATCATCCGAACGAATCAAACTACACATTCAAACGATATAACAAATCTTCTAACAAACATAAATAAAATAAAAAAATCGGGGTAGGCTGTGTCTTCTACACGGCCGTAGGTGTTTTCCGAGATAACGTTTATAAGAGGTGCGAGAAATGGCACGATGTATGGGTTTGTTAAAATAAATTTCTTTATTATTACCATCATGCAATGAGAGTACAGTGATTGTTTGCAACCGATTTAAGTACTGGGCGATGGTATGAGAAGTGCGATATGAAGCGCAGGGTCTCAGCGGAGATGTGCCTGATGAATGTGAGTACCGCAGACTAGTACCTCCCAAAGTCGCCGAGGCTTGTGTGATGAATATGCAGCCTAGGTCAAATATATTTTATATCAGAGTCCACACTGACATTTGACCTATCAGATCATGCATTCCCCCTTTATAGTGCTCTCTAGCATGGTAAATCGCCACTTTGTAAATCTAAATTTTAATTAAAATTTATGTGAAAATTAATTATTTTAATTTACAATAAATTATCTGCCACAGTTTCTTTACGCACAAATTAGCACTAGAATTGCTCCGATCAGATGAGGCATGAGGGGTTGTCCCGCTACAGTGATCTCAAGCATTGTAAATCGCTATTTTATAGTTTGTAATTTTAATTAAAATTAATGTGGAGATTAATTATTTTAATTTAAAATAAATTATCTGCCACAGTATTATTAAGCACAAATTAATAACCGAATTGCTCCGATCTGATGAGGCATTTTCTTGCTATAGTGCCCTCAATCTCTATAAATCCCTATTTTGTAGTTTGAATTTTTAATTAAAATTTATGTGGAGATTAATTAATTTAATTTAAAATTAATTAGCTACCACTGGTTTTTTACGCAAAAATTGACACCATCGTATCTCCGACCTGATGAGCCGTTCTCTCGCTACACTGGTTGAAGCATTTAAATCGGCCGAAATCAGAGGTTCGCGGCGCGGGTTCCTGTGCCGCCCGATGACGTTATTGCGATAATATTATGCGTGACACATAAAGCCGAAGGACCAATCTAAGCAACCATATCTTTAAATTAAAGGTAATGCTTATAGTTGATGAGTAATTGCCCCCGACCAAGAGCTAAATTTCGAGTTAGTTTTCTGAACATGCGGTGTAAGACGTTATCACGTCAAAACATCATTATTACAGTAATCGATGAGAATGAAATGGACAAGTATTACCGTAGTTCGATCAAAAAGTCGATTTACTATACATAACGTTTTTGTCGAATTTCACCGATATAGAAGTATACCATAAAATTGCCCGAAATTACATCGATAATGTGAATTACATATTTGCAATTCATAATGAATTTACGACCGAGTTTAAACCATACATATCATACCTGTGCAAAATACTTCATTTCCACAATTTTCATTCGTTCGGCATAATATATCGTCTGGTTAACAGCAACTATAATAAGGTTGAAAAACTTGTAATTAATTTTTTCAAAAATCAGTATTCCATAAGATTTGCGATAAACAAGAATCAAATTCTGAATGTATCGGCGAGCACCAGTATGTGGGATATTTTCAAACGGGTGTATACAAATTTTGAAAAAAATCGTATTCAGGTTATGTATATTACAGAAGGAATACGTATGTTTAGAAATTCGAAACGTATAATGCAGGGTAGGAACAGTTGGTTTTTTAAAATTTTAGTAAAATGGTTGAATTTTACTATCAATACGAAAAGTTATAAATTTAATTTCAAGCACAAACCCATATTTCAAGCTGTCACGATGATAAAATTACAAATCGGAGATATTGCATTGAAAATATACGCCAAAGTTGGTTGCATTATTTACCAAATGAGACTTTTAAATTGACTTACCCACTGATGATGGAGACGTAATACACCAATACCTCACTTTGCAACGGTAATTCGTTCCATAAAAACGCGTCTTGTAAATAAAATTGCAACATAACTAAATAACCTTGACGTATTTTCAGAAAAAAAAAAATGGAGGTGTGGCCAACACACGACTTTCTTTTACGAACAGCGAATTTTGAGAAACTTTTATAATTCAAATTTACCGCAAACTTAATTAAGATTGTTTTTATTATTTTATGTTTTCTGTAAATTGTATATTTTTGAAATATTTGCAAAATAAATTTTCTGTTTTACGGAATCTGGGAGCTGGGAGCTGGGACCCCAAAATTTATGTAAAAAGTTTAAACATGAAGTTGCAGTTTGATTGCTTAAACCATTTGGACTACAAATTGACAGACATATATATACCAACAAACACCACTTCAAAACTCAATTTTTTGAACTCATTAGTACACACGTAAAAGAAATAAAAGGTGATATTTATGAACTTAAATTTTTTCTTTTAATTTTTTGGAATTTGTATTAGTGATTTTTTGTAAATCTTATACTTTTTAAAATATGTGCAAAACACATTTTCGGGCCCAAGAGAGTGGCCACTTCCGGTTGACCGATTTGGCAATTTAACATACATGTAGGCTAAATATTTTAATAACATACAGTACGTCATTGAAGTGTGCAAATTAATTATAATTAGCATAATTTAATACACACAATAATTAAAATGACAAATGCAAGAACTGCTGTAACTCCCTGTAAAAAAGTGTAGGGAGGAGGGGGGGGGGGCAGGAGTTGCGAAATATTTTTGCAATTATAAAACGATATATATACTTAAGTATTACAAACCCTAATAAGTCGTTAAAAAAGTTAAGAAACATGAAAAAATGATCCACATTCAATTATGTAATATTTGCATTAAAAACCGGAAGTATGTCACTGTAGTGTGCAAATTAATTATAATTAGCATAATTAGGCTATATATACACATATATTTATGTGTTGGCAAAACAATATTTAATTTTTTTTTTATAAAATTTTTAAATTTTTTTAAAATTTTTTTTTTAATTTTTAATTTTAATTTTTTTTAATTTTTAATTTGTTTATTTTTATTTTTTTTTTGATTTTTGGAAACATTTTGTATTAGTAATTTTTTGGAAACCTTATACTTTTTAAGATATTTGCAAAACAAATTTTCTGGCCCAAGGGAGTGGCCACTTCCGGTGGACCGATTTGAAGTAAAATTCACTGGGACCTCCCAATTTATCCAAAAAGCTTAAATCTGAAGTTTCAGTTCGATTGGTTAAGCCATCTGGGCTGTAGAGAGGACACAGACTGACAGACGGACAGACAGACAGACAGACGGACAGACAGACTGACAGACAGACATCATTTCGAAACCCACTTTTTCGGACTCAGGGGACCTCAAAACAGATAAATCTTCAATAATCTCAAGGTCGAAAATTTTCATGATTACTATACTTTATTTTACTTACGTAAAAGAAAGTAAAACATTTAAGTTACGATGCAACAAATAATTTAAGCGACGCAAAACTGAAATTTGGTAGCAACAAATGTACCATCGCAATTCGAAACGTCGCAACTCGAAACGTCGCAATTCGAGGTATTGGTGTATTAGTTAAACGAATTTTAAAACCGGATGGTTTTATCGCATGATTCGATTCGTTCGATATAACCTCAATACTGGGCTTTCTGTTAGGTAATCTCATTCTAGCAGGAATATGGTATGGTGTCAAAATAAAATTGAATTTAGCCGCATCTATCAACGACATGTCTTTTAACATGTTCAAATCCATGATTATATGATTGAAGTAACTGAGCGGCTATATTAATATTTGTTTTAAATTTTATTTATATCAAACATTTATGATCTCAGATTCGATATCGATAAATTACCAAAGAGATATTAATAACCTCGAGGAATTGATTCGATCGAATTTAACCATTTACGATGACAGTCCTGGTATATTTAGCGATCAGGGACTTTGGTTTCCAGAATTGAACGCACCAATGAACTTCTTATATCGAATTGGACTCATAATTTTGCTCTAATAATTTCAAATGTGGAAGCGACGAAATTTTTAAATTCAGCGGCGAATCGGAACGGACGAGCAATGCGATTTTATAGAGTGAGGGATATAAAAACACCAAGCTATTTAACGTATGTTAAAGCATTCGCGTCCACTATACGATGAGATGAACAATTTACTTCTTCGCTGTTTTGAGGCTGGCCTCGAAAAGTATTGGATGTTGCGAGCGGATTTTCAAATGTTTCAGGTAAACATGAAGCAGAAGCCGTATGTAGGCGTTTTAAAGGAAGAGGATGTTATGGATTTTGAAGATTTCTATAAAACAGCTGTAGTGATTTTGATTTATGGATGGGCTAGTTCTTTGGTAAATTACGATGATTGAAAACCGTCAGAGAGTGTTAATCACTCAGCGTTTTATGTATTGTAAATAAATAATTAAAATGTTGGTTGTATTTCCTTTAAAAAGATCTTGTTTTAATAATCCGGTGTTTTCTAGTTGCTAAAATTGCAGAGCAAATATACAGCACTAAAAATGTGCAGAGACAGGACCATTCATGAGTTTTTTGGTTGGATCATCCCGATGAATAACTCCCATAGTATTACTAGACTCTAGTGAATTTCATTACGTTATTCTTGGGTCTTATAATTGAATTGTGTAGGCAGTACAGATTAATTATTATTTAAAGTACAATCTGTTGATACTTCAAGCAAAAAATATTACACACTGCATAATATGTATAAACACATTATAATACTACCATCATGCGAAAAAAATGTTTCATCGATGAAGTTCCAGATGTCGTGTCGATCGCTAGTAAACACTTAGGATAAAATGATAGTAGTCGCCTAAATATAAGTAAGCGAGATCAACAAATAGATCATGTGTAAATGTCAAATTTTCTACAACCGCAAGAGCTGTCATCTTTCGGAAAACTCAGAAAACACAAGCAACTTTCACATAATGCAACTAGGTGTCACTAAATATTTGCTGTCAAAAATTGTATGACATTTTTATGTACGTGATAATTAAACTGATTTTGGATGTCCCATTTTGAAAAACGTCCGTAATATTGTTTGATTGTGTAGTGGACATCTAGTGGCAAATGCTCTGTAGTTTTTCTTTGATCGTGCTGCCTCTGTTAAAGTGCGCTGTTAAAGTTTTGCATATACTCACCTCATCAGCAATAGTTGACAAAATGAATGATCATAAATGTTGACCGTATCCGGAATACCGTACAGCATCAATACCGTTTGAACAATCCTTTCCACTAATTGCGACATTTCAGATATCATATCCGCTTTCACTTCAGCTACGGCATTGTCACAATAACTGATAATTTTCGCCCACATCGCATTGAGTTGTTTCGACACCCAATCCTCAATATTATCACCAACTGTTTGTATCTTTTTACAGAATTAGCTATTTATCGAGAATTGTATTTTTAAGATTTCCAATATTTGCCTATCGCATTGAGTTACATAAGGATAAAGTTAAGATAAGTTTAGTACGATGTTAAGTTACACAAACAACATTTTTCTAGGATATTTACGGTTTGAAATAATTTTGAATTAATCCCTATTGCAAATTTGAACGAGATTTGGCTGCTTAGTTTCAGATGTGATGTAACAGATTATTCAAAATTGTTGAATACAAATTTGAAAGATTTTTCAATAATACTGAAAGTTATTCGATTGGTGATTGTTTTAGAACGTGAAACGTAAAGAAAGAGATGAGAATAAGGGTATGGAAGAATAACACAACTTGACAATTTTACGCATGCAAATGCTTACGTTACATTCAAAGACCAGCCGCCTCTATGATTACATTGCATCAACTAAATCTGTTATTTTTATACTATGGATCGCAACCCAAAATTAGATCGTCGGATTTCTTTTTTGAGTCACGAAATTACGAGGTAAATTGTAAGCAGAAGAACAAACTTAATTCCAATTTCTATAATTCTACGGAAATACATCATACGTGTAAGTTTTTATTGAAAAAGTCTCAACGCTAAATTTACTGCAAATATTTTATACTTAACAATTTTACTCATAAAATTTGTACGGTCAGAAATACATATAGGTAAGTATATTGTATACCAACCGGCGTGACCGACAGAGAGACAGACCATGTCTAAAAGTATAGAGTTCGATATTTCATGATTAATGTACTTTATTTTACTACAAAATTAGTTGTGTTTCTAAATCTTAAATTTTCTTTCGCATTTCACATTGTATTAGATAGACAAATAAAACAAAATTGTTAGTCAACGTGCAAAAGGAACTTATACTACACTGCGCAGGTACGTCTATGAAATACTGGTGCTAACCATCTAATGGAATAAAATATTTTTGGAAAGTCTAAATGTATTTCCCCTCATGAGTATAATCAGATGAGTTGAATCGATTTTCTATTTTCAATCAAATCGTTTTGATTTTATGGGTATGTGGCAAATCAAAGCGGCAATTTAAAACTTGGATTCACGTGCCACATTCATTTTATTATAACCTAGTATCCAAAGTTGAAACACATTAAAAGTTATATTTATAAACTAAATTAGGATTGTTTTTAAAATTGATACGGTTTTTTAATAAAATGTCTCGCAACATTGATTTGTTCAAATCATTGAGAAGGATTTTACAACAAAAACTTTTTGATTTACTGTTTTGTGTCTAACTCCATTTTATTTTTGTTTCACAGATCTCTAGACAATCTATCGTAAAATAAAGGTGTAAACACTTTTGCTTTAATAGTGACATGTTTGTTTAGTGTATAAACACAAAGCACTTAAGCAAATAAATCAAATATAAACAGTTAAATGTAAATAAGCTACTTATACGTGTATTTTTATTTCATATCAATAAACCACATCAAGATTTTATTTCATCTGTACATACTAAGCAACAAGAGGTTTTATTTACATATACGAAAAGCTTAATTTTCATAAAACATTTTCATTCCACGAAAAAGTAAATTTGATCTGAAGTAAAAATGAAAATGTTCACCTCAATTAACAAAAAAAAATTGTGGTAGCGTAATAAACAAAAGTTTTCTCACGGAGCGAGAACTCACTTTAAATCTAATAAAAAATCCGGTAATACATTGAAAGATTATTACGAATAAAGATAATTGGCATGGAGATAAGATGACCAGATCTCATATTTTTTAGGGCAGTATTCTTTAGTTATTAGGTCTGACTCACAGTGTTATACACATTTAAAATAGAAGTATCTCTCGTTCAAGATTAATGGGCATAAGTCGACTTATATTTGCACTTAATGTGACTTTGTGTAATTGTGTTAATATTGTGAAAAAAATTCGTGTCAGATTTGCAACATTATTTTCCAAAATTTTGAAATGGAGGATTATTAAATTTGCGGATTTGGTTTCTAAGAAATAAGCATTGAAGAAATTCTTCATATCTCACATCTGATTCTAGAGTGATTCAACTACCACAACTCAAGTAGGCACAATATGGCTGGGCAAATTTCGACTGGGATAATTCCACTTGGTATAATTTGACAAGGAAACAATTTGGACAATTTAACTTGCCCAATTTATCTTGGCTCAGTAAAACTTTTTATGGTCAAATGCACATTTAGAGTGGTATCAAATCAACGCATATACGCCGTCAAATACTTCAGAGCAGCAAAATGCCGATGAGGGGAATAGTCGGGTCGAATGTCTCTAAACGTTAAATCTACAGATTTTAAAAGTGTAGGTTTCACCAAAATTTCTGAAAAAGTTCGGCTTTCCCGAAGCATACGACAATTTTCACTTGAACAACTTTCAGACAGATTATTCACAATCAAAATTGTCGAAAGAAGAGTTAGCTCTTTATTTATAGCCGATAAGAATTTGTTCCACAGACCTCAGCTATTATCATTCCAAAAACCTTCCAAAAAACTGTACTTTCGCTTCAATAGATACAAATATTTCCGCTCTCACATGCTTCGGCGGCACGAACAGGTGATTTCCACCTTTTCCACGTATACCTGGGTTTAGCATTCTCATTTCACATGGTAAGAGATGTATATGTGAAACGAAATGCAAATACTGTTAGAAGGAATATGTTTAGCACTTATGCTCAGTACTTATCCGCCTTTGATTCTTTGAAACAGTCTTCGCTGTTAAAAAATAATTTTCCTTGGATGGTCCAGGAAGAAGTAGTAAGACTTTATAATTTGAAATTTGTGTTTATCTTTATTGTCAAATTCGTTCAGCTGATCCTTTTGTTCCAAGCACTGCATTCAAAGCCATTAAATGATTGCTTCAAAAATTCTTGTAGAATAGCAAACTGATGGTAGATTTCTATTATTCGGTGGTGCCATAAACGTTGACAGGTTTCCTAAAGATACGTAAATTCCAGATGATCTGATGTGCATTGACGACAAAGCAACAGAACAAAAATTAAATATTTGGTTGCAAAAATGTTGCCCAATTCTATAAATTGTTTCAATTTTCTATTTTGAGATGTTGACCGTATTGGACGGCTATAGTGTTGAATACACGGATTTTAGTATTCAATTGATAAATCAAGAGGTGAGAAAAGCTAGTAGTACCATTTCGACTGGAACGAATATCATTGAAAATTGGTGTCGTTATTATTTTAATTCGTACCATAAACTATTATTATAAAAAATCTTTTGTACTTGGACCTTGCTTAATTGTCCATATAGTCAATATTCAGGCTCTTAATGAACCTGATAAAACTGCCGGCCGGTATACGCGATACATACTATCTGGGATCATTGCTCTCCCTCCTACCTCCTAGATGTTTACTATAGCATTTACTTTTTCTTGCTTTCTTTAGACGGTAGCATTGAGATCAATAGGCTTCGAGAGGGCAGTCCTACTCCCGTATATTCCTACCCCTGTCCCGTCTACCGTTTTGATTTTATTCTTACGAATTGCTGGGAGTGAAAAGTCGCCCGTAGGTCACCCAGCTTTACTACAGGAAGGCTAAATAAAAGTGGAAGGTGCCTGGTGTCCAGAGTCCGCATACTTTGGACTGATTAACCTATGAAGCATTCATCCATCAGCATATGCTGTTCCACCTTAGATTAGGGTTTTTGTCAAGGATTTCTCCTTTAGCGCCGTATTTTAGCCTGTGCCAAATGGCCACAATGTGCCAAATTGCCTCAGTTACCAGTGGTTGCTACAAGGAGGTAGCACGTACACTTGCGAATTGTGACCAGGTTACCCCTTACACAATTGTACCTATCACGCAGCTGCCTAATACATGACCAGAACAGCTCACGTGATGCGCACCCTATTGGAAGATTACGGAGCTGGTAGATTAATCTACTCAACTTTGGTCTCCTCCAATAGACACCAAACCACCTAACTTAAACTAAAATCTGATGAATGTGCATAGGAAGACTGAGTTCTTCCAACCAGTGTATATTCAATAAATTACACTACCAACAATTAATCTAATCAATCTATTTGACGGAAATGAGGACTTCTCGTACGGTTTAAATTGGATACCCACATCCAAAAAAAAACAAGCTCTGTATTGGTAAATAACAATCTATAAACGCTTACCCTGTAATTTCACAGTTCCAACATAAAGGATCACTTGTAAATCTGTGCTGTCCTAATTGGTAGCGGATGAGTCTGTACCAAATTATTGAAGGTAATTCTGTATGGACGAAATAGTCGGGTTCGGAAATTTGTTATTCGAACATTCGTGCGTACTGACTCGCGTTTATATTCCGATATTGTATACCTATTGACTGACCACTTTTTAAAGTGTCGAAAAATTTCGTGGATCCTTCAATTCTTTCATTACTATACTCTAGTCTTGTTAGTAGGGCTTCTCAAAACGGGATCACGAGATCCCCTTATTGTCTCAAAAGCGCGACTGGGAAATTCCGGAATTTCCCGGTTGATTTTTTTTTCTCATGTACTATTTTAACTCTATAACGGCAAAGGAATAATATATTACAGTAAAACCTTATTTTACGGGGCTAATTGGGGATTGAAGTGTCTCTTATTTCATATTATTTCATGATTGTCATTAGATCCGAATGTAGAAAATTTGAATATCTCTTATAGTATAGTGTATCCATCAATCAGTTTTAGATGAAGTTCTGAAATATGGCGAGTTTAGAAGGAACTTGACCGTTTCTTAACCGATTAAGGCTAAATTCAGCAAGCACGACGGAAATAGGATTCTATAACGATTTTTGAATAAACTTATGGAATTTGGTCAACTAGGATGGAACATGGCTATTCCTTAACCGAGTGTGATGCTATTCGGCATGTGCGTTGGAAATGGGATTCTAAGATGATTTTTAAATGAAGTTCTGAAATATTGCCAAGTAGCATGGAACGTGATAATTCCTTATCTGATTTTAGTGAAATTTGACATGTTCCTTGGAAATGGATCTATTAGGATTTAACTTATCTATCTCACCCACTTTTTCTTATTTGCTTTTAATTGTGATTAAATTTACCAGCAGATGTATAATAAACAGGCCAATATGAGACACCTCAACCAGATTCTGCTGCCAGATTCACAAAAACATCAACAGGCAATATATTCAAGGCTATTGTCTGTTAAAATTTTTGTAAACCAGGCAGTTGTTGAGGCTTATCTGTTGTGAGGCAGATCGAAAATCGGTTAAGAAATATCCAATTTTCATCTAAATTGGCCGTATTCCAAAAACTTTATCTAAAAACTATTTTGGAATCATATTTCCAACGCACATGTCGAATTTCCTCATAAACAGTTAATCAATGGTCCAGGTCAAGTCACATCCTACTTGGCCATATTCCAGAACTTTATCCAAAAATCATTTTAGAATCCCATTTCGATCGCGCGTGCCAAATTTCACTAAAATCGGTTAGGGAATAGCCAAGTTCCATCATAATTGGCCTTATTCCAAAAATTCACCCAAAAATCATTTCAGGATCCTTTTCCAAGATGCATGTCAAATTGCATGTCCGTTTTGCTCGAATACCGATTAATCATCGATGCCCTACTTCACAAGTCCCCATATTGGGATGTTTCTTTTTCTATATGGCATAAGTGGTACGTCCCAATAGCGGAGACTTTCAACTGTTAAGGGTTGACCCATTATGGTGAAATTTGGCATGTACGACAGAAGTGGGATTCTTAGTTTTGGAATAAAGCCAATTAGGGAGCAACTCGGGTATTTCTTTGGCGATTTCATGTCGTATTTATCGAATTTCACCACAATCGGTTTTTAAGAACCGAGTTTCTTCCTAACTGACCTTATTACAGAAATTTTTCTAAATTTTTTCCATCGTACAAACTGGGATCAACCATAACCGCATAACAAACAGCCAAGTTCATTCCTCACTGACCATAGCTTCTTTGAAGTTCAAAATGAATCTTACATAATCGTTCATGAAACAGCTGCATTCCTTCCTAATTGGCCCTATTCCAGAACTTAATTTAAAGTCATTTTAGAATTACATTTCCATCATGAGAAATAGCAAATTTCCTTCCTAATTAGTCTGAATTTGATTTTAAAATGCTACATATGGATAAATTTCTGAACGAGATATTCAAATTTTCCACTTTCGGATCAAAGGGACAGACGGAAATAAGAGAGAGGCCAATCCACAATTAGTCTCTTAAACCGAGGTTTTTCTGTAATATACCGCTATTGAGTTACACGGTATAAAATAAATTTCAACTCGGCCTTGCAATCACGTGACGAATATTGTGCTAGAGGGCATTGTGTAACGTATTGCTTAAAGATAACAGTGTGTCAATTAATAAAGTGGCTTTCAGTGGTTAAAATTGCTGGAATCAACGGGAATATAAGGATTATTTGCGACAGTGAAATTGCAAGCGCCGCAAATATCGAGGAAGCCGCTATCATACAATATTGTATTGATGGAATACGGGATTATGAGCCGAACAAATCCGTTTTATATGGCTGTTCCACGATGCATGAATTTAAGGCGAAATTTCAAATATATGAGGCGATTAAAAATAAAACGACTACCAACAAAACCCATGGCAGCAATAGTAATAATGATAACACATCTTCTAAAAATAACAGTAGTGCCAGTGATAATAAAACAAAGCCGTCTAGTTCGCGAAGAAATCGTCGATTACAATGTTTTAATTGTTTAGAGATTGGCCATATATCCGACCGTTGTCCTGATAAATCAAAAGGCGAAAAGTGCTACATTTGTAAGAGTTTTGGGCATAATTCTAAGACATGTAAGAAAGTTGGTATGAACAAGTCGAATGTATGCGTAACCTGCACAGGAAAGAATACCATATTGGAAAAAAATGTGAAACAAATGGAAAGATTGAAAGAGGTGCTTAAAACTGCTGAGAAAAACACCCTGCAAATAAAGCGGTCCAAGTGCCAGTTTTTGAGCAAATCAATTGATTACCTTGGCTATGAAATTGAAAATGGAATAATTACGCCATCAGGACGTAAAAACGTAGCTATCTCAAAATTTCCTGAACCACGCAATACAAAACAGATTCAACGATTCCTGGGATTGACCGGCTATTTCCGAAGATTTGTTAAAGATTATGCACTGCTTGCTAAACCTTTATCGCATCTTTTACGGAATAATAATGTTTTTAAAATGGATATTGACCAAAAAGAAGCGTTTGAGGTGCAAAAGAAAAATTGATCAGCAAGCCAGTCTTAAAAATCTATTCTATGTGTGCATAGACGGAGCTACACACTGACGTGTGTAAGATTGGATTTGGAGCTGTTTTCTTTCAAAAAGATGAAGAGGATCAGTGTTTTCACCCCGTGTTTTTCTACAGCCGAAAAACAATCCCGTGCGAGGAACGTTATAGTAGCTATGAGTTGGAGATACTCGCGCGATTGTTTGTGCTTTAAAAAAGTTTCGCGTCTACTTACTTGGACTAAACTTTCGAATAGTAACCGACTGTGCGGCATTTAAGGGAACGATTTAGCGAAAGGAGCTGACTTCCAGAATAACAGGGTGGGCGCTAAAACTAAATGATGATTACAAATTAGAACGTCGCCCTGGTAGTCGTATGAAGCATATGGACGCTTTAAACTGAGGTCCAGTTATGATAGCAATTGAAGATGACGTCATTAATTGAGTTAAAGCGGCACAAAACAGCGATGAGGAATTAATTCTGATTCAAAAGCTTCTTGAAACAGGTTCATATAAAAATTATATCATGTCTAATGGACTTCTTCTTACAAATGTTGAAGGTTCAATGAAGCTGGTTGCCCCAAGAAAGATGCAAAACGAAGTAATCAAACATTACCACGAACAAGGCCATTTTGCTGTCAGAAAAATTGCAACAAAAGATTCAGGCGCGTTTAAAAAATTACATTCCTTGCATTCTGGCCGAACGCAAAATGGACAAACAAGACGGTCTGTTAAATACCAAAAAGGGATTGCCTCCTTTGTACATATCACGTAGACCATTTGGGTAATTTAGTGTCGACACCGAAAAGCTACAAGTATGTTTTCTGTGTTGTTGATGGATTTTCGAAAGTTCGTTTGGATATATCCATGCAAAACCCTAACGAGTAGGGAAGTTATTCAAAAATTAAACTTGCAAAAATCAATTTTTGGTAATCCGAAATACATCATATCGGATAAGGGTACCGCGTTTACATCGACCGAATTCCAAGAGTATTGCCATATTGAAGGCATTGAACATCTCTCAACGACAACTGGCGTTCCGACGGGAAATGGACAAGTTGATCGCATCAATCGGATAATAATATCAGCTTTGGCTAAATTATCGCTTGAAAAGCCTGAACTGTGGTACAAACATACCGATAAACTTCAGCGATTTTTAAATAATACCTACCAGAGGAGCATTAGCACGACACCGTTCGAGATACTTTTTGGCACGAAAATGAGATGTCGGGAAGCAGCTAATTTATTTGATGAAAATCGACGACAAATACGAGAAACACGTGACCAGATTCTCAAAGTGCAGGATGAGAATCGTTAAAATTGCAATCGGAGGAGACGACCAGCATCCGTGTATAATATTAGAGATTGGGTTGTGATTCGACGAACCGAATTTGGTGGCGGACTTAAACTACATCCAAAGTTTTTGGGTCCGTATAAGGTGACGAAAGTGATTAAGCATGATCGATATGAGGTATATGAGAAATTTTTTTTTTTTTTATTAATCTTTTCATTACCCCTCAATGCTAATGTTCTCGTGAAATGAAGAAATGCATGTCGCTGAACATTTTGGTTCAGTTTGTATTTTTAATTATTTCAATGCATCTTAATTTTAAATTGGTTGTTGGAGTGATTACGGGGCACTTGGTTTCTTCTCACATGACTACTGTCGTAGTTGCGAGAACGAAGAGGAGCAAGAGACAGTACTTCATCTTCTTTGCACCTGTCCTCGTCTGGCACGAAACAGACTGAATTTTCTAGGGGCACTCCTTTTCAACGACCTGACGGAGCTCAGCGGGAGGGACGTCAGGAGTATCCAGTGCTTCATAGCAAGCTCAAAGTGGTTTCAATGAGTTAGAGGAAATTTTTTAAATTGTGGTATATCTATGGAGTTTTTTGTGTCTATGCCTGGTCCTGGTGGGCCGCCACCCAAACCTAACCTTATTTTAAATTTTATAATTTCTATTAGTTTTTGCATTTGATTTGTGTATGTTATATTTATTTTGTACATAGAAATAAGCACTTGTAAATTAACACTTAATGATTGAAATAAATAAAATTTCTCAAGTAAGTGTAACGCTTTCTTTTCGACACTAGTTTTTATGAGCAATCTCTAAGCGAGAATATTCAGCAAACTATGCAACGTTGATCCTTACTCGAAATTTCTAAAAATACTTGAAATTCTCAAAATCGAAACCAACGAATTTTTGATTAGTAATTTGATATTTTAATTTTAATTGAATGTTAACCAATTAGATCTCTTTAACATTTCTGGAAACCTATGTAGATGTTTTTCGTTGTATTTAACAGAGTTAAGTTGAGTTTTTATTTAATGATAAAAGTTATTTGCATTTTGTTTGAATCTATTTCCAAATTGAGCTATTTCAGAAGCTTTGGCTAGAGTAATAAATTGCTTATTATTACTAAAGTTGTGATAAATGCGTAATCTAGACCTAAAATAAATCCAAAACATATTTTATTTGTTTCCAGATATAAAAAATTTAATTTAAAAAATTAAAACTTTGGTATCGTAAGCAAAATTATTTGCATCCAAGCTAAAACCAATTAAATTTTTCAATGGTGACAACAATAATATAACAGGCAATTTTACGTTTGACTGCTCGCAAACAAAACCTTAATTTTTTACCACATTTCCTTTTAATAATATTGATTGTAAATAATTTAACACTACAATAAGCATAAAGATTTTTTGTTTTCTCAAATAATTGTACAAAAGCATAAAAATATAGAAATACTAGTAAATAAAAGTACAACCCTAAAAGAAAAAAAACATCTTGGTATTTTATTGTGCACATATTTGCAGGGGGAGAACTTTCACTTGAGAAAAACCATCTCTAAAGCACAAACAATTTTCTAACTTTGGTTACTTTACGTTTTCTATTGTAAAGATTTATTAAATAATTTTTCGTTTGTTGTTGTTCCATTTTAATTTCTATAATGGTATTTTATATTAAAAAACAGAGTAAGGAAGTTATGTATGTAGTATAAAATGTCTTCTGGTTGTCTAGGTTGTGCAGATAATGAAGCAAAATTTATATTGTACCGCATTAAAAAGTTTTCTTTTGATTTCTTTCTGAATCTGTGTGTTTAAATTTGTAAAATAAATTAAGGGAACATAAACAAGTTAAAAGTTTGTTTCAAAAAAAGGTACCCAAACTTAACAAAGTTTTAGATGTGAACAAGTTTTTTTTTAGATATCATGTAGCTTTACTTATAAATTTCATGTTTTGATTTCATGATTTAATTTGTTCACTTTTTCCCATATAATTTTCTCTGCATACTTGTAGCTATGTACGTTGGAAAATATTCGCATTATATTGATTCTGCTTTATGATTATGGGTAGGGTAATTAATCAAACAATAAACGGAAAAGTTCTACCTATATACCTATGATTTGTATCTGTTTTAGCTACTATTTACAATGTTTTTATTGTTGCTCAATAGGCGGAAATTTAAATGATTTTATGCTATTGAAGTAAATAGTATGTTTAGTAATAGTAGTTGAAGTAAATTTTGTATATAAAAATAGGTTAGGTTACACGTGTGATACCAATGGCTCTTATTGCGCCCTTCACCCTTATTGGAACCATTCCCAACTACTTATGTAGCATAAAATATCCTGTACTTTACTCTTTCTGAAGTTCAAAAGGCTGTCCACTGAGTATCACAACGACCATTCTTAACTCACGTCTACCTAGAGAGATTAATGTATTTTCATCTGCTAAGGCTACCGAATCTTTCGTCAGCGCTAGTTTAAACTCATTGATATAGGCCTCCCCACACTAAAATTATATACTTCTTTATTCGAGCAGACTGTACTCATTTTTTATAGATTGGGATATATGTATTTCTAATTGATAGTGACACCCAAGAAGCAGAAAATATATGGGTGAATATTAACCTTTACGACGATAGTTATTAGTTATCCTTTCGTTGACGAATCTCATTTGAATATTATAATCTCCCACACCTATTGAATGAATCATCTCTCGGCTATTCCTTTTAATAGTTACTTAGTTTGGTGGTATTGTACATTAATTAACTGATTATCGTGCCTTTTCGATTGGTACCCTAAAATAAGCTTTACCATATAGTGAAGACGTCCAGATTTGTTCACCACCGTACCTGGATGCCATTTTCATGACCTTTATAGTTAATGTTTATTATAGTTAATATTTGACTTAATTTCCGCTTGACTTTTATGTTTTCATTGGTCTTTCTTGATCGAATATTCTGATGGAATTTTATCGGAACTGAAGCCGCTACCGCTTTCATCTTCCATTGCTTTTAATTTATTATTGTACGTTTGAACGTAACATAAATTTCTCAATTAAAAAAAAAATCATAATGATGCATTTAACTAGATAAATTAAAAAAATTAATTTTCACAAACTTTTTTTTTATTTCATATTGGAGTTTTGTAAATTTTTAGTTATTTAGTCGCAAAAAATTACAGTAATAATTACTAATAATAACGGTTGGTTGAAAATTTTTGAAAGCGACACCTATTATCCAGTAGAGGAATCAAAATTTATACGCTATTTGAATATTTCATCTTTCATTTGAACACATGAAAATCTTTATTTCGATCTGGCAATTCATGCTTTGTTTACACAATGGAAAAAACCGAATATCGTGCAGTGATAAAATTCTTTGTTTTGGAAGGTTTATCAGCAACGGAAATTCATATAAAAATGGAAAAAGTGTTTAAGGAATCTGCTCCTTCATTTCCAACTGTGTATCGATGGGTTTTTGAGTTTAAATCACTTAGGTATAGTGGACGTCCAAAAAGTGCAACAAACCAGAAATCATTGAGCAAGTGTATAATATTGTTTATGAAAATCCAAGTTTGACTAAGCGTGAAATTGCTGATACCATAGGCATCTCGGACGAACGAGTACTCCATATTTTACATGAAGAATTACGTATAAAAAAGCTGCTTGGCAAACTGATGCCGCATTCATTAACAATTCAACAAAAACTGAATCGAAAACAAATTTATCAGCGTAATTTGAAGCGTTTTAAGCAGAATAAAACCGATTTTGTGCGTAGATTTATAACTATGGATGATCCTAAACTGCAACAAGAATGTTTACAGTAGACTTAAGCTGGTTGTTCAGCTCCAAAACTGGTGAAGTCAGAAAGATCGGCAAAAAATGGTCATGGCATCAGTTTTTTGGGATGCAAAAGGGATTTTGTTGAATGATTATCTTAAAAAAGGTAAAACAGTTAATTCTGAATATTATTGCAACCTTTTGGACCAGTTGGATAAAAAAAATCGTGAAAAAAGAACCGCTTTACAGAAGAAAAAAATAATTTTTCAACAAGACAATGCACGTTTTCACACGAGTCTTTTGACGATGGCTAAATTGAACGAATTAAAGTACGAATTGCTTGAACACCCATCGTATTCACTAGATTTGCCTCCCAGCCACAATTTGCCCTCAAAATGACCTTTAAGATGAAGGTCAAGGTCACAACCAAGCTGACCATTAAGTTCCTTGTTGAAAATTACCTAAGACTTAACCTTGCTCATTTTTTTTTTACATACTCCGCAAGATTTATAGGGGTTTCCATACTTGGTAAATATAATGTAAATTCTGTCAGATAATCTTGGGAGGTCATGAAAAATACATACTCGGACGTAAAATTGATCGCTCTTTTCGATTCTGTCATCAAAAATAGAGGTTCTAATTTAAAAAAATTACCTTGACCTCCAAATGACCTTGAGAACGATGGTCAAGGTCACAACCAAGCTCACCATTAAATTCCTTGTTGAAAATTATCCATTTTTGCCTAATTGCTCCCAATTGCTCCCAATTGCCCAAATTTTTAGGGGTTCCCATACTTTTCCTCACCCTGTATGTACAACCAAATTGTACAATCGATCGAGATTCATGCATTTTGTGATGCCTCAGAGAAAGCTTACGGTGCGGTTTTATACCTACTTACGTGCCGTTGGAATTGATGGCAAAATAAGCACTCAAATTATTTGTTCAAAAAGTAAAGTTGAGCCCATTAAACAAATTTGTCTCCCACGACTAGAGTTATGCGGTGCTTATATTCTAACCAAACTAGTAAATCTTATTAAAACAGTTTTATTTCATGAAGTGCCAGTCGAGGTGTTCGCGTGGTGCGATTCATTAATTGTTTTAATTGCGAATCGCACTTCATTTATTTTAGACATCATTCCATCGCAACAATGGCGGTACGTACCTACCAAGCAGAACCCAGCGGATCTGATAACAAGAGGTGTGCATCCTGAACGACTGCAACAAGCAAAATTATGATGGAAGGGCCCCACGAGGCTCGAACAATCCAGTTCTAACTGGCCATGCTATCCACTTCAATTGAAGTCATTAAATCCGGCAATATTAGAATCAAAGACTAATGCGCTACATTATTCCAGTTCGCCGTCACAACTATCTGTCATCGATAAATTAATCACATCCTGTTCGTCGTATCTGAAGGTCAAATGTGCATTGGTGTACGTATTACGATTTGGGCGAAGGTCAACTGGAAGCAAGACAATACTACGAGGGGCAATACAATTTAGCGAAATAATGTATGCTGAAAAAATAATGTTTCGTGCTATTCAATCCAAAGAATTCAGTAGTGAGATAGACCGTCTTCGTAAGAATCTAGAAATCGGATCGAAATCAAGATTGAAAACATTAAATATTTTCTTGGATGAAGATAATGTTCTCAGGGTAGGTGGAAGATTAAAAAATTCAAACTTGAAATATGCTTCTCAACATCCAGTTATCTTGCCACGTGAACATCCCGTGAATTACTTGATCATTAAGGAAATACATCATTCGCTATTACATGGTGGATTATCAATCGTTTTAAACACGATTCGTTTAAAATATTGGATGATTATCCAATTAAAAAATTTTAGTCTGGAGACTCCACTTTTCTGTAAATTCATTGTATTTGAAGCAAAAATGTCCACTACACCATATGGCTACGATAAATTTCGAGCCTGCATAATTTCATTTGAAGATTTTTTTTTATATAGAGTGAGTTTTTTAAAATGCCAAGCTTTTATCACGAGAACGGTGCTGGATAGGAGAAAATTACTTTTAATGAAATTTGTTTAGGATCGAGGGGACATCAGATGGTGACCTTTAATTCGACCTTGACTACGACCTTCAAGGTCATTTTATGGTCAAATTGATTGTTTTAAATGAAAAGCCCTATTTTTGGACCTCTGATTCGGAAAGGGCACAAAATTTTACGTTCAGATAGGAAGTTTATTCTCTTCTTTTGAATGACTTTCAGCTGTTAGTTCAAGGACAAACTACTAAATAATATGAAATAATCAGCAAATAATGAATTTTAATGGGGAATGACTTAATTTAAATTTGTTGGCACCATGACCAAAGGTACCACGTTAATAATGTGTTAGTATATTCCCCATTTCATTATTTGCAGATCATTTCTAATTATTTAGTAATTCGTCCTTGAACTAACACTTGAAAGTCATCCAAAGGAAGAACCTAAACTGCCTTTCTGAACGTAAAATTTTGCGTTTTTTATGAATATGGGGTCAAAAATAGGGATTTATATTTAACAAATTCAATTTAACCTTCAAATAACCTTGAAGGTCGTAGTCAAGGTTGAATTGAAGGTCGCCATCCGATGTCTCCCTCGACCCTTAACAAATTTCATTATAAGTAATTTTCTTCTATCTAGCACCGTACGCCTGGCATTTTTTAAAAACTCACTCTATATAGGTATAAAGAAAAATCTTCAAATGAAATTATGCAGGCTCGAAATTCATCGCAGCCGTATCGTGTTATGGACTTTTTAGCTTAAATCTAAATGAATTTTCAGAAAAATGGAGTCTCCAGACCACTTAAAAATTTAATCCGCGTTAGTACATATACTCTAACATAATTTTTTCTTATCTACTTAGGCTGCGTACCAATAGTCGAGTATTTTGCTCTTTTACCCACTTTTTCAGATCAGAACGAGATACCACCTTATTCCCGAACGGAAAAATCCCCAAAAAAAATACCAAAAAATACAAAGTAAACTGCCCCAGCGAAAGGGAAGACCCCAATAAATTTTTGATAACTAAAATATGAAAACAAAATGAATCTACATAATTTCATGTCATCCTTGCGCGGAAACGACCAATGGCTTAATCGGCTTTGAGTAGTTTTTTTTAGTATGTGAAATACAAACATAAATATTTTTACAAATGTTAATATTTTTGAAATTTTTCTGACGTTTTCCTGTCATCCTTACGCAAAGAGTCCAATGCTAAGCGGCTTTGGGGAGTTCTTTATTTTAGTATGTGAATTATTATTAAAAAATACAAATTTTTCAAAAATGGTTCAATCACTATGAATATTACAATTTTAAAAAAATTGTCAGGGCGGGAGTTTGGGGGCGGCAGCCCCCATCCTCCAAGGTATAAAACGAATTAAAATAATATTTCAAAAATTTGTTATTTTTAAAAAACTTGGTTTTTTGAGATTTTTGTTTTTTTGGGGATTTTTTTATATTTTGGATAACGATACCAACCCGAAAAATGCCCTTACTCAAGCAATATCATTTAATAAATATAAAGACAAATTTTACACAATTCGTCATCATACATATGTATTCCAATAAGTGTGATGCGAAAATACCTGTCTAACGGTGCTTGAGGGTACCGTTTAATTTTTTTTGATGACGTTTTCCTTGTTCAAAATTAATTCACCTTAAAACTATGTGTTTATTGCACTACACTTTATATTTATATACATATGAAAAAACACTTCTGCACTACATAACAGAACACAACACATCACATTAAAATTATTATTACACTAAACTATTACACTACGTAACGACACAACACATCGTAACACTAATTTAATTATCTAATTTATATAATCCATTTCAAACAAGAAATAAAACTTTAAATGTAAAATAAACAAAAAAAAATTCACTTACGGAGAAGGCTAAAACACGCCCATCGCCAATCTTCAAAACGTCGAGAAAAGTGGTTTTGGACCAACTAAATTTTTCATCATTTTTGACAGAATTTCAATAGGTACTTCAAATTACCGAGCCGTTTACGAGTCAGAACACAAAATAATCTATCTTCTCAAAGTCAACTCTTCAATACCTAATTTAGATCAAATAATCCAGAAAATGATCATAATATTCTGTTCCAAAAGAAACAACCAAATTTGTTGATTTTTGTGACTTTTATTAAATTCTTAACTTTACTTTATGAATAAAGCATGTACATTTCACTCGGAGATGTTACCAATATCCATCGAATCATTAATCTCCATCGATTCATCAATTATTTCTGGTGTAATGTTTTCCGTATCACTCGCAGAGTCTTCGTGATATGTTTCTTGAGTATTTGGAACAAAAATGTCTCCGAGAGCGTCCATCGACCCTTGTGTCCCTGGAACTATAATGTCGAGAGTTGGGCACGCTGCTACAGCATTGAATGATTGTTGCGTATTACTTGGCGAACGTACTGCTTGCGAAATAAATTCCGGTGGACAATTCTGAATCGCAATTGATGCTGAACAATCATAAATTTTGTATATGCCAACCAGAACATCGCAAAGCTCAAACATATTAGCGCGTAACGAAATAATAATAAATTGAGCATTTTTGGCACGTTGCTTTATATAATTCGCAATAATTGAAACATTTTTAAAGTCAAGCGCAGCATCAATTTCATCCATAATATATAGCGGTGATGGTTTGTAGTAATGTAACGCAAATACTAGCGACAGTGATGTTAAAGTTTTTTCACCACCGGACAAATTGCTAATCTGTTTCCACGATTTTTTTGGCGGGCGAACACTAAATATTATACCTTCTGTAAACGGATCCATCGAATCGGCCAATTCTAATTCAGCGTCACCTCCAATTGTAATGGCCTGATACATTTCTTTGACTTTTTTTGAAATAATATAAAATCCTTGCATAAATTCGTTGAATCGCTTTTTGCGAACATCTTCGTACAGTGTACGCATTTCATTCCGTTTCACTGTGATGTCCTCAAGATGGGCAACCCGCTCCAAATAAATTTTCCGTTTATTTTCGTACTCCTCTATGATCGAGATATTTGGTTTGCGTGACGTGATTTCAGTTTCAAGGACAGAGCTTTGGTACTGCAAATCGTGAATTTTATATTTCTCCAGCTCTTCTTCGGTGTAGGTTTTTAATGGCTCCTCTGGCTCACCTCGCAATATTTCGTTTAATTTTAAAGGTTTTATCTGTTTTTGCCAATTAGGCATTTGGCCCTTAAGGTCAGCTATGTTTTTATCAATTGCCTTAAGCTTCTCCTCAAATTCTAGTTTTTTGAGTCTTGCCTCATTCTCCTCTTTTTGAATGACGTCGATTTCTTTCTTAGTCGATGATGATTCTTTTTGGACCGCCTCAATTTCACCTTTTAGTTGGTCAACTTTCACTAGCAACTCTTTGGCCGCCAAATCAGTCGCATCTCGTAATTTACTATCGGTTTTAATCGATTCCTCGAGACTATGGCATTCTTCTTTCATCTGTTCGATTTTTGCTTCTGTCTGTTTATAAGTTCGTTCGGATGTTTTGATTTCAAGGATTAGTTTTGAGATGTGTGAATTCAAACCCTGGATATCCTTATCAAGCTTTTTAATAGCGTTTTGAACTGTTTTAATTTTTTTGTCAGTGATGTCAGTTACTTGTTTCGTGATTTTATCAACTTCGGACGATATTTTCTCGGCATTCTTTTCCGATTCATCGTAAAGCTTTTGTTCCACTTTGATTTTCTTTTGAAGATCATCGACGCGTGCCTGGTCAATTTTCACGTTTTCAACCACTTTTATCTGGTTCGCGTATTGTTCCTGGAGGCGAGGCAGCTGCTTGATGGCACTGTCGTGTTCAAGTTTTAACTTTTTGATGAAATTTGCACATTTTCTCAGCTCATTTGTCATTGGTTGAATGTCCTTTTCTAAAGCAGATTGCTGTTCCTGATTGTAGGAAATTTGTTCGCGCAGCTGTTGCAACTCAGATTGGAGCTGGTGAAGGGGCACAGTCGATTGATTTTTATTCACAACAGTTTTAGTTTGTACTTTCTGCCCCATACGGCCGCGCATTGGTTGACCACCGCCTGACATGGTGCCGTGCACTTCTATAACAGCACCCTGGAGTGTAACAACTCGATGTCTTGTTCGACCGTAGGCGATACGGCTACCTTGGTCCAAATTTTCGGCAACCAAAGTATCGTGTAATGCATAGTAGAATGCGGGTCGAACACGATCGTCTTCGATTTTTATCAGATCAAATAAGCGTGGTACATTTTCAGGTGTTTGAATTTGGTTCCGACATTTTGCCACTAAATGAGAAATCTTATCCAAAGCGATAAAAGATGCACGTCCCAAATTGTATCGTTTCAAGTGATCGATACAAGCTTCACCGGCTTCAATGCTTTCTACTACGATGCTATCTAATTGGCCACAGCATGTTGATATAGCAACATCGTATTTAGCATCTATACCGCCTAAATCACCCAGACGTCCCAAAATACCGCGAATCTTTCCCTGCTGTTTCTGTTCCATAAGTGATTGGACAATTTTGTTTCGACTATTCGATTGCTGCATGGTATCGCAAGCTTGGATTTCGGCATTTTTGGCGTTCAGTTTTTGTGTTAATATTGTTTCCTCCTCAAGCAGCTGATTCATAAGAACCCGTTTTTGCTCATAAAGCAATTCTAAATCTTTATGTTCCTTCAATTTCTGGGCCAATTCCCGATCATGGTCTGTTTTTGTAGCTTCACAATTTTTCAAAAATTCCTCCAACTTACTTAATCGATTGGTTTCAGTTGTCTGCTGATACTGATACATCTCTAGCTCAGATTTGGCAACGGTGAATTTTGATTTTGCCGCATCTACCACTTTCTTCAAACCAACCAGCTCCATTTGCAAAACTTCCTTCTTCTCAACCAAATCCTTAGTTTCGTCTTTTAAATTGGATAAATTTCGCGCTAAAATTTCTTCCTGCTCCGTCTTCTTCGCCAGATGCTTATTGAGATGCGTTTGAGCCTCATCAATATCTTTTTTATTTTTTTCCGGAATTTTCTTAATTTGTTCCAGCTTCTCCTCATCTTTGATGATATTTGTTTTCGTTTGCTTTCGGCGTGTATTCTGTGAGCTTAGATTAGCCTGCAGCTCAGCGGCTTTATTAACTGAGCTTATATGCTGCGCCTCGTAGTCTTCCTTCGCTTTTACCAAACCATCAAATTTCTTCATTTCTTCTTTGATCGCTGCTTCCTTTTCGGTTCGTCGATTTTTAATTTCTTTATATTTATTACCCTGCTCCTCGAAATTCGCCGCAACTGCTACCCGCTCCTCCTCCACCGTTGCAACCGATTTTCGAAGCTCGCTTAAATATTTCTGGAATTGTAAATTTTTAGCACGAGTAATTTGATTCTCAAGTTTGAGATATTCAATCGCCTCATCGAATGGCTTCTTAAGATCTTTCATTTCCCTTTCGGATAATTTACATCGATTATGTTTCTCCGATCTCTGTTCGTTCAGATACTCAACGCGTTCATCAATCTTTTGTAGCGGTTGTATGTAACGGGACGTGCCTATTATATCCTCGAGATACTCTAAAAATCCGCATTCATTTGGTGTTGCAGCTTTTGGCTTCATCATAGCGATCGATTCAACTTCGCCTTGTAAAATTAGAAAACGATTGTGATCCAAATCAACTCCGTGTTGTTTCAACAATTTAGCGACTTCTTTGAAATGTTTACGAGTTTCATTTACGCAATAGTATGATGAGTTATTTGCATGAGCAGTACGTGAGATCATAAATTCTGTGTTTGGGACCGGTTTGCATACACCGTCAGCTAGATCTTCGATTTCTTGGAAATACACGTACACTGAACAGTAATCCATTTCATGAGCTCTGGCCGACTTGTGAATGAGTGCGGATAATTTCTTTAATCGCAACTTTTGTGCCCGATAACCAAACACAAACAACATAGCATCGATTACGTTACTTTTACCGCTACCATTCGGTCCAATGATTGCGGAAGTGCACTGTAAAAATTTCGAATGCTTTAATATTTCGGGGATGACCACCAAATGGTTCAATACTTACATGATTAAAAGGTCCTAATTCCACTTTCCCGGCATAACTTTTAAAATTCTCGATAATAATATTCGTGATAATTAATCGCGTACCTTTGCTTTCTGTAGAACAATAAGGTGCGATCGGCGGAGGAATGTAAATATCACCAACTCTAGTTCCACCTTCTTCATCATCAGAAACGCGTAACTCATCTTCGTGCATCGATGAATCCACTATTTGTTCTTGTGATGTATTCATTATATTTATTTTAATTTGTTAATGTAATTAAAACTCAATTTTACTGAACTACACGAATGGCTGCACTTTTATAATGTTGTTTACTGTTTATTGAATGGCGGTTGAAAAAAATTAATTCATTTTGACAGATGGATATTTGCTATAAAAAAAAAAAAAAAATGGTGGCGCGACAAAACATAGAAACACCCGCTAAACAAAAAATGCGAATCGTAAAAAACGATACGTTATAGATACGTAAACGATACTATAATATACGCAAAATCACGTACGTCACAATTCAAGCCATTTAAGTTCTAACACAAAAGCGGATGGACATACATATTTGTGTTAAAAGAAAATTAAAGTTATTCAAATGTATTTTGTGTTGTGAGGTTCGCAAAGTAAGTACATACACCTATATAATTATATTATTAAACCATTTAAGTTTATTATTTTGATACATATATATTTTAGGTGCTGTGAGCAGAAAAAAATAAACATGCAAATTTATAAATTTGTATTGTAATTATTCATATATTTTAAATAAATAAATAAAAAATAATCATATTATAAAAGATACAAAACACGCTTTTTATATTTGCTAATAATCATCGCAATTAACTCGAAAAATAAGATTTGTAAATTGATCGCAAAATTAGGTCTGTTTCCGATACGAAAAATAAGTATCGCAAACGTAACGCAAAAATCGATATATTCCGATTCGTAAAAAATTCTAATTATCATGGGACGTTGGATTCGTAAACGTATCGATTTCGAATCGTAAAAACGATTCGTAAACGATATTTTATATGAACATCAAACATCGTTTTCGTATCGTAAACGAATCGCTTTGTTTGGCGGGCAATCACGTTTTTTATACCATTACGTATTAGTGGAGATACACACCGTTTATGATTTCAATCTTCAAAATAAATAGTTGCTAATCTTTTATACGGGGTGTCACTAGCATCGATAAAGAGAAACTTGTATCTTTTAAAATTAGTACACATTCAGGATTCACAGTATTTGCCAATCAACATCAAGGGGTATCAAACATAGGGTGGGCCATAATTAATTAAAAGAACGATCTACTATTTTGTTAAATAACTCGGAAAATGAGCACCTGTTCATAACATGGTGCAAAGAATGTTTGTTTTCGGATCGGAAAGAATAATTGATGTACGCCTTACTTTTTTGTTAGCCTCACAAATGAGTCTGGGCATATGATATCGCCGAATGTGATTATGTCACGCTCACGAAACATTTGACGCAAAATGATTATTGTTTGTAAGATTGTTTCACATGTGACACAATCCTGCTGGAAGAAAAGCTCTTCCATACCAAGTTTGTTCACGTCTTGTCCCAAAAGGTCGTTCACCATAGCTATGTAGCGATCACCATTGATAGCAACAGCCCTGTCGTCGTTGCCTTCAAAAAATTACGGTCATATGATTTGTTCCGAGCAAACTCCACATCAGACAGTCAGTTTTTTGTCGAATTTAACTTTCTCGTGATTAATTGGCCGGTTTTCGGTTATCCAGTATATAACGACTGTTTTACTTATTGACACTGCCGTTGAGACAAATGGTCACTTTATCACTGATAATGATTTTTTGCCAAAAGTTTGTTCCGATTTGGACGTCGTTTGCAACGATAAGGGCGTAATTTAAACGTAATTGAGTATCCAATGGCATCAATTTGGTTAAAGGATAAATGATAAGACTACATCCCACTTGCTACGCTCGCTTTCTTGTTCTCACGTTTTCACTAACATCTCTGTAATATTAGTAATTCTTATATTCTTTATATATTAAACTTGAATTATTAAATAATAAACTCTTGTGATATTTTACATTAAGCTTTGTTTTATTCAATATTATTTTACATTACTTTCCGTGATGACGGCTCTCTTGCTCTGACTCCATTTTCTTATTTTTGTACATGTATGTCTTTTCTGTTACATCCATGACATCTTTAGTTATATCCTATTACTACATCTTTCTCCTTAAGCATATTTTACATATCAATAACCTTAAAATCTACATTGTACATATGAATACATTAAGAACTTAACAATTAACCTTATTCATAATCATTTAAATAAGAAGGCTTTTTAATTTGTCTTCCCCAGCTGGATGTTACTGGTGTGGCAATGGGCGGTATACTAGAAAAACTATGATTATTAATATTATTATCTGCTTCATTAATTTCCACATTCTCACTATCATTTTTACAAGAATTTTCACTAGAGCTTTCTCTGTTGAAATCATTATTATCATTTAATATATTAAAATAATTAAACCTATCATAATCAAAATTATTAACATTGAATTTTTCATTTGTTTTTATCAAATCTCTTCTATTCCTTTCAATAATATTGCCATTCTCATTTAATATTTTATACGATCTAGGTCTATCAGCTTCATCAATTATAATTCCTTTTTTCCTATGTTTATATTTATTATTTACGTACACACTATCATTAATTTTAAGAGGTGGTAATTTGCATGATTTACGATCATAATAGTATTTTTGATTTTCTTGCTTATCTACAAATCTATTTCTGATTTTTTCCACATCATTTTTCTTTATATTAAAATTTGGAAGCAAACCTGAAATTTTTCTGTTAAACAAGAGCTCCGCTGGAGATGGAATTGTTTCATCAAGTGGGGTATTTCTTAACTCAAGCAGAGCCAAGTAAACATCACGACCAGAATCCCTGACTTTGCACAACATTTTTTTTACAGTTTGAATATGTCTCTCCACCATTCCATTTGACTGAGGATAAAATGGACTGGACGTTTTATGTGTGAATGCCCACTTTTGAACAAAATCGTTAAACATATGTGACATAAATTGAGGTCCTCCATCCGTATATAGTATTTTTGGAATCCCATGACGTGCAAAAATTGATTTTAAAACATTCACAACTTCCGATGATTCTAATGAATTTAACATATGTATCTCTGGATATTTACTAAAATAATCCACTGCAATCAAATAATGTACTCTATCAATTTCATAAATATCAGAACCGACGGTTTCCCAAGGACCTTCTGGAACCTCTCTATTTATTAATGGTTGTGGCTTGTTTGAATTCTGATACTTAGAGCATAATCCACAGTTAGATATGAAGTTTGTTAATTCATTATTCATACACGGCCAGAATACCGATTCTCTCGCTCTAAGTTTACATTTATTTATGCCTAAATGATTAAAATGTATCCTATCCAATACTTCTTTTCTCATAGAGATGGGAACCACCAAACAATTATTTTTAAAAATCAGTCCATTCTTTTCAAACAACTCCTCCTTAAAAGTGAAATAAACTTTCGCAATATCTGGGACCTGTGATTTATCATCAGGCCATCCATTTTTAATTAGATCTAATACCAGCATTAGTTCCACATCTTTTTTGGTTTCTTCCCTAAATTTATTTAATCGATCATTAGTAGTTGGCAAATTTTCAATTACCATGCTAACATGAGCCTCAATATCCATATCCAATACCGTTTCATCCTGCGTAGACGTTCTAGACAACGCATCCGACAAGTACATTTTTTTTCCAGGAACATACTTTATAACTAACTCAAACTGTTGAAGTCTAAGCCTCATTCTTTGTAAACGTAGTGGAATTGCATTCAAAGGTTTTTTAAAAATTGTTTCTAATGGCTTGTGATCACTCTCTACCGTAACCCTTTTGCCATAAATATATTGAAAAAATTTCTCGCAACCAAACACAATGGCAAGCATTTCCTTTTCAATTTGAGCATATGCTTGTTGGGTCGAATTAAGAGTTTTAGAAGCATATGCTACTGGCAAATTCTCTTGTAACAGAACGGCACCCAATCCGTCTCTTGAGGCATCCACTGATAATAGTACTGGTTTACTAATATCATAATATTGAAGTACAGGTTCACAAGTCAGACTAGCTTTTAAATCATTAAAAGCTTTACCTTGTTCTTGTTGCCAATCAAACAAAACGTTCTTCTTTATTAATTGTCTTAACGGACTAGCTAGTGTTGCAATATTTGGAATAAATTTGCTGACATAAGTGATCATTCCCAAAAATCGTTCCAGCTCTTGCTTATTTTTTGGTGTTTCCATATCCTTAATTATTTTAACTTTTTCATCATCAACTTTTAGACCATCTTTAGTTAATTTATGTCCCAAATATTTTATCTCTTGCACACCAATTACACTTTTAGCTTTATTAAACCTTATATTACATTTCCTTGCAATTTCAAACACTTTATTAAGTTTACGTTTGTGCTCTTCTAAATTGGAACTCCAAATGATAATATCATCAATGTAAATTTCAACTCCCTCTACTCCTTCAAATATTTTTCTCATTACTTTTTGAAACACCTCCGGTGCAGAACACAATCCATATGGAAGTCTATTAAAACAAAATCTTCCAAAGGGTGTGTTGAAAGTTGTGTATTTTTTAGATTTCTCAGACAATCTCACTTGCCAAAAAGCTCTATTTGCATCCAACACCGAAAAATATTTTGCCTTACCCATCTTTGCCGCAATTTCCTGAAATGTCGGAAGCTGAAAATGCTCTCTCATAATACTCTCATTCAAGTGTTGTGGATCAAGACAAATTCTCAAACTTCTATCTTTTTTCTTTACAATAACCAACGAACTAACAAACTCCGTCGGCTCATCCACCCTCTCTATTATACCCTCATTAACCATCTTATTCAATTCCATCTCCAGAGGCTCCAATAATTGTATTGCTACTTTCCTACAAGGTTGGATTACTCCAACACAATTTTTTTTTAATCTTATGTGATACTCATAATCTTTAATTAAGCCCATGCCACTAAACATATCCGAAAAATTATCCAAAATTTCTAAAAATTCATTTTCAATATTATCTATTTTGTAAATTAAATTTAATTCATTAATTGATCTTAATCCTAAAATAGGAGGTGAATTGCAGTTCACAACCTGAAATTTGAGCAAATAAATTCTATTTTTAAACAAACATTCTAAAACACACTGTCCCGTTATCTCAATCCTAGAGCCACTATAATTTGTCAATATAGCTCTTGAGTCCTGAATTAAATTTTCATTAAGTCCAAGATTTCTATATGTATAGATTGAAATAACGTTACATTGTGCACCTGTATCAATTTTTAATTTTAAGATTTTTTCAAATTTATTTCCAATTTTAACATTCTCATACCAGTTATTTGGTTCCGCAGCATTAATATTCTCTAAAGAATATTGTTCCGGGTTTTCCGCACCCTCAACCGCACTAACTTTACGAACATTATTATTTTTTGTATAGTTTGTGTTTTTACAGACATTCGAAAAATGGTTTCTTCCGTAACACTTGTTACATGATCTTCCATATGCTGGACATTTTCCTTTCGCGTGTATTTTCCCGCAATATCCACAAACTCTTTCCTGATACTCTGATTTAATCTCACTTCTCTTTCTCTGTGAAATCACACCGACATTCTCAACATTTGCATTTATTAATTTTAACTGTACCGAAGCTAATTCCGCAGTTTTACATAACGAAATCGTTTTTGTTAAATTTAAATCATCCTGTTTAAGTAGAAATTCCATCAACTTTTTGTCCTGCAATCCACTAATAATTCTACTATGAATTAAACTATCTTTTAGATTTCCAAAATTACAGTTTGCTGCCAGCTTCTTCAGCTCAGTAACAAAATCACAAAATTTCTCACTATCCATTTGTTTCCGTTCAAAAAACAAATGTCGGTCAATAATCTCACTACTCTTTGGAATACAATATTTATCAAATGCCTCAATAATTTTATCCGGGTTTTTTTTATCATCTGCAGACACTTCCAATGTATCAAAAATTTCCAGCGCTTTCTCGCCTAATGAATGTAATAATACAGCAACTTGAATTTCCTTTGTTTTCTGATCACATCCCGAGGCAATTACGTACAGGGTCCAATTTCTTTTCCATTTACTCCAATTAACCTGTACATTCCCTTCGAATGACAAGGCACGTGGTGTTACAATATTTTCCATTATTTATTATCTATTTAATATTTATTACTTAAATAAATAATCGGCTGCGCCATGTAATATTAGTAATTCTTATATTCTTTATATATTAAACTTGAATTATTAAATAATAAACTCTTGTGATATTTTACATTAAGCTTTGTTTTATTCAATATTATTTTACATTACTTTCCGTGATGACGGCTCTCTTGCTCTGACTCCATTTTCTTATTTTTGTACATGTATGTCTTTTCTGTTACATCCATGACATCTTTAGTTATATCCTATTACTACAATCTCCACATTTCACTCGAACGGCCCACGTGAATGAGAGTGGTAGAGTAATTTCAGTGAGTATATCCTGTTGTGTTACCCTACTTCGAATTTTCATGCTTTGGTAAATGTGTACGAGATCATGAATATCCTGGAATGGTGATGAGGCTGGCACGAGCTGACGAATCAATGACAACTGCTCTTCCAACTGATTTGGTAGAAGTATTGAGGAGTGTAATATGAATATCCCATGATGCGCATCGTAAGCCCTTTTGTGTATCCTTTCGGTTATCTAATACTAGGGTTAATTCGAGGAATCCGAATAACAACGAACCAACCCTATCCTCATATGTTTGATATTCCTGGAGCTGGGTCATTTCTTATCGTAGTTGATTTTGACTCTTTATTAAGTTGTTTATTGATGTTGTCAAGAATCCGTCCCAATTCCCAACGTGATGCCGGTAGTTGGTCATCCTTTAATAATACCAGGCCATTTACCGCTAAATTTGGTTGTATGGTTCTCCATTTGGTCCGTTGCTGAAGTTGGTGAAGACATTCTGCCGACCAGCGTTTTCAGAAATCTTGAGCCATCTTTTCGACCATATTCCATCTTGTTTTCGATCCCATGTTGCTGGTAGTCGTCTCTGGCATCGCCTTGAGGGAATCGTCAATCAGAAAGAGTGCTGGTGTCAGCGCTATTGAATCCGAAGCGTCGTTGGTCAGTGGAATTAGTAGCCGAGAATTGAGAACTGCTTCGATTTGAGGCGTGAGAGTATATAACTCTTCGATTGTAAGAGTAGATTCTCCTATACTCGCTTAAGGTGGAATTTTACGGGCTTTATTCCTGTTTCCCATATTCCACCAAAGTGTGGAGTGTGAAGAGGTATACAGTGTCAGTTTGTTCCATCAGTGGGCAGCATAGTTGCTATGGCATCGGGTAATGTTGTCAAGGCTACACGGTACGTCCTTTTCATTACGGTATTTGCTCCAACAAAATAGGTTCCATTGTCAGAGAATACATCCGTGCACAGTCTTCCCCTGGAGATGAATCTTTTGTAGGCCGTTATGAATGTTTCTGTTGTTAGGCTGCGGCGCTCAGTATCTCTTGTAGGATTTTTTGCCTCGGTCGTTGGTAGTTCTTAGTTGGATGGGCCCTGCATAGTCGATTCCCGTTTTAGCGAACGGTCTACCCGGCCTCACTCTTGATGATGGTAAACTGCCCATTAGTTGTTCCATGTTCTTCTGTTTGTGACGAAAGAATGTTATGCATCTTTGTATCACTTGTCGTGCAGCTCGCCTGCCATCAATAATCCAATATTTTTGTCTCAGGATTGCCAGTGTCAGTTGTGTGCCACCATAGTGTATTTTTATGGGTGTCCTCGATTATCCGTTGCGTAATTACTTTGGGTTTGCTTAGGATTATAGGTTTTTTGCTGGCGGTTGCCAGATTTGGGTCCTGAAGACGTCCCATTACACGTAGCAGTCCTTGGTCATCATGGAATGGGTTTAGTGCAGCTAGCCCTGCTATGCATACGATTTCCCTTCCGAAGTCCTGCTCTTGGGTTAATTTTATGATTGGGTTTTCTGCAACCTGAAGTTCATTCCCGGTTAGCCAGCCCTTGCTAGCACTTTTTTGCCTGCTATTGGTGGTAAATCGTAGACATTATGCGACTGTGCGCTTAATTCTATTGTATGCAGATATCTTGTGGAATAGCTCTCAGAATATATGCGCTCCCGTTATCACCGTCATCAGCACTACCTTTTCTTCTAGTTCTGCTTGTAAGTTTAATGGTAAAACTGGAGTAACTTCCTCAGTATTCTATTGGGATGGCATAGTTCTCAGAAAAGATGGTCCATACCACCATAAGTTGTTGTAGATGAGTTCACTGCCACCTTGTTATTGATAAGAATTTCTTGATTGTCGAAATTCTATTTGCCACAAATGTTTTGAAGCGGCTAGGGTCACGTTTGATCCAATATAGTGTTATGGTGGAGTCTGACCAAGAGTACGTATTAATATCTCCTAGTTTCATAGTATCCCGTATGTGCTTCATTAATTTGGCCAATAATAAAGCTGCATTTAATTCGAGGCGAGGAATGGATATCCTTACTTTTACTGATGCCACTCGTGTTTTGGACATTAGTAGCTGGGTTGTAATTTCACCAGTATCATCCACTGATACGCATACTCTAATGCATCAGCGAACTCATGCAGTTCCATTTTGCATCTTGATGGCATGTTAACCCATCTCGGAATTGTTATATTTGATATTTCATTTAGCTCATCTTTGTATTGGTGATAACCATCCTATGGGGTCAAAGAGTTTTGATGGCTCAGATAGGAGCGAGCGTTTGGTGGACTGGTTGTTCGTTAGGTGTAGTCCGGTTATGTCGAATTCAAACAAATCTTCTGTCGGTTTGTATAGTATTCCCAATGTTTTTATGCATGGATTTAGCTTTATTTGAATGTAGCCGTTAGCTTGTTGTTTGCCAGAAATATTTTGGGAGTGTTGGATGCCCATTTTCTTAGATGAAATGAAATCCATCCTGTGCTGTGCGCTCTTATAGTTCTTGTATAGCACCAGTAGAGCCTCCTCAGTATTGTCCGCGCCAGTGAGTAGGTCATCTACATAGAATATAACAATATTAAATAATTGCTTATATGACGTGTCTTTTGTAAATATTTTCTCGATTTGCAGAAGCTTGGCTGAGGCTTTTCTCCGGGATTCTCCAAGTTTGATGTGATTGTCCTTAAATAAATTTTTTACTGTATATCGTCCATCAGCATGCCGTTTCAATGTTTCAACCTGATTTTCTTCTTCCATGCGGCTTCTTTCCTCAGGAATGTTGTCAATCTCCACAAATAACTTCAGTTGGTCCTCGATTGATTTGGTTGTCACCATTGTTGTTATTGCTTGGTTGTTCATCTTACTCAGGCTGCCGATTATGATCCATCCGAACTCTGTGTTTTGTGTCATTGATTCTCGATGGCTACCCTTGATAATACTATTAGCTATTATCAATAGATAGTAATCTGTTCCAAGTATGAGATCAATCGGTTGAGATTGATTGTATAGTATGGATCCGCTAATTTTATGTTGTTAAGATGGGTCCATACTCTAGTTTCGGTTAGTTGTTGAGTTAGCCTGTTGGATATTAAAGCTTTGATGTCTAAGCTAAAGTCTTCATCGAATCTTGATGTTAATCTCGAATCTTGATGTTATATTTGGGCAGCTTTCGAGGATATTAGTGTTGGCTGTGACCCTGAAGCAATTAATGCCCTCATTGTGATGAGTTGCCCAGTGTCTGTAGCCACTCTGACTACTGCTGTTGGTAGTAGCACTGGATCTTGTTGGTTAACTATGAAAGTTTGTGTTGTCTCTTTGTTGGTTGAAGCCATGTTGTTACTATGCAGAAGAATGTGGTGGTGACCTTGACATGCAATACATCGTATCGTGGACGAGCATAAGTTGATTTGTGATGTACTGTCCTTTGGATGTTGTGATGAACAACGTACACAAGAAGTTGTTACGCTAATTAGTTTGTTTCTGTCTAATGTTGACATAAGTTTTAATTGATTGCAGTCTTACAATTTGTTGTGTATGAGCACAGCTGCAAGAACTTACATAAACGAGCTCCACTCAATAATATATAAATACAAGTGTTGATCTAGTTAACGCAGCTCGTTATATGGAATAGAAAAGTAATCTGAATAAAGCATTGTAGATTCGGAATTTGTTTTGATTAAATACAATATTTGGCGACGAGAGAAAAAAAAATAATAAAACATAAAGATAAAGCAGAAGCAACTATAATGGAGGATATTAAAGAGGTCATGAGGCAAATGATGCAAAATCAGCAGATTTTTTTGCAAACGGTTATGGAGCAAATGAAGCAACGGCCAGCTGAACAAATACAGTGCGTACCATCGTTTCATACTTTTGATAGAACGAGGGAAGCATTTGAAGAGTATGTTGCGCAGATGGAGCAACATGTCATCGCAAATGAGGTGAAAGATGACGGTAAGCGGAAATCGTGTTTTTTATCATGGATAGGGTCCGAGACTTACCACGTATTGATGAAACTGTACGGGGAAACGAAACTGAATAATGAAAATCTCAACAATATTATTGCAAAATTAACTGAGTTCTACAGTAGTACAGTACATGTATTAGCTGGTCGTTTCAAATTCATGAACATGAAAATGCAGCCAATTGACACATGCTACATGGGTTGCGGATTTGAGAGAAGCGGCCAAATCATGCGCGTTCAAGTGCGCGAATTGCAGTGGTTCGTACACCGACTATGCAATACGGGATATGATTATCCTACACACGAAACATGAGCCGGTCCGGACAGCTGGTCTGCAGAAAGGAAACCCTACGCTAGACGAGGTTTTGTTGTTGGCGAACGCATACGAGCAGACGCAAGCGGCAGTAAACATATTGAAGCGGGACAATGAGTCGAGTCCAGGAATAAATGCGTTTAATTCTCAAACGAAGAACAAATCACGGAGCCAGTCGAAATCCGAATCGAATCGGTCGTATAGTCGAGATCGTTCATGTCCGGGATGTGGAGTCAACCATCAGCGAAACGAGTGTAGATTTTTGAAGGTGGAATGTCGAAAATGCCATAAATACGGTCACATAGCATCCGTATGTATGACAGGGCGAGGACGAGGCAGTTCCGGAGAAAGAAGTAGAGCGCGAGGGAGACAATCAAATGAAGATATTTATACGTTAGATGCCGAGGAGGGTAATGTGAGTGCATCATCGTTGGAGTTTGTTTCAATTCAGTCGAGTGATAATGCAGGGTTTACTAACGGTTCAATTGACTCTTTGGATGGTTTTCGAGAACAGATGTCTTGTTTGGAACAAGAGGCAGTGCTCGAACTTCAGCAAATCGGGAAGAAAATGTTTATTCCAATCGAAATAAATGGAATAGTTTTACAATTTTTAGTGGATACGGGTGCATCAGTGTCCATGATTGGAAAGGACGGTTATAACCAGCTACATAAACCAGAGCTTACACCAGTCAATACAGTCGTGAAAGCGTACGGAAATGTTGACATTCCAGTTTGTGGTATTTTAGACGTCGTGGCAAAATACCAAAATCTTAGGTTAAATTTTAAAATATTGGTTACCGATGCAAATGGAGCGAACATTTTCGGAATGGATTGGTTCAACCGGTTCGGATTCAAAATTTCCAAAGAAACTTGGCAGTTTGAAGAGGGTTTTGTTGGTGCGGTTGAGCAGAAAGACAAACTAGATTCCCTATGCCACAAATTTGGGAAAGTTTTCGAGCCAACCTTGGGTCGTTGTTCGGTTTTCAAAGACCACTTGATCATGAAACCCAACTCGGTGCCTAAGTTTTTCAAGTCGCGACCGATTCCACTCGAGGAGATGGCAGTGGTAAAGAAAGAGATAGAAAGATTGGAGGCTTTGGAGGTTTTCAGGCCTGTTAAATTCAGTCAATGGGCTGCTCCCAATGTTGTAATAAAAAAGGCCAACAATCATGTTCGCATATGTGGAGATTTCAAGGTTACAGTAAACCCACAATTATTTATCGAACAGTACCCGATACCCCGGGTGGAAGAATTGTTTCACCGTCTTCAAGGAGGGAAACAGTTTTCCAAAATAGATTTAAGCGATGCTTACCTGCAAATTGAGTTAGATGACGAGTCCAAACAGCTGATGGTTATTACGACACCTTTTGGTCTATATCAGTATCAACGGTTGCCATTCGGAGTTGCCAGTGCACCAGCCATTTTCCAAAAATTCATCGAGCAACTTACATGCGGTATGTCACATGTAGCTAGCTATTTAGATGATATATTAATTACGGGGGCAACAGAAGACGAGCACATACAGAACTTAGAGGAAATTCTTCGACGAATGCGGGAGGCAAATTTGAGGGTCAATCGGGAAAAATGTAAATTTTTTCAGACCGAGGTTGAATATGTGGGTCATATAATAGATGCTGCGGGAATTCGGCCTACCACGAAAGGCCTTCAGGCAATCGAGCAGATGCCTTTCCCAAAGGATTTAAAGGAACTGCAAGCATTCATTGGTAAAGTAAATTATTATAATAGATTTATTCCGAATTTTTCGCAGTTGGCAGCACCTTTAAATGCCCTCCGAAAAAAGGACGTTCCATACCGATGGTTGAAAGAACAAGAGGATTCGTTTCAACAAATTAAGCAACACATCGTCGAGGCAACCAAGTTAGTGCATTATCGCAGAGAATACCCTCTGGTATTGGCGACGGACGCGTCACAGTACGGTATTGGGGCCGTGCTATCACATGTGTACCCCGATGGTTCCGAGCACCCCATAGCTTTCGCGTCTAAAACCCTGGATAAACACCAGATGCGTTATAGTCAGGTAGAGAAGGAGGCATTATCAGTAATATTTGGATGCCGGAAATTTCATCAGTACCTGTATGGACGCCAGTTTGAATTAGTGACCGATAATACCGGATTAATGTCAATTTTCCGTCCAAATAATCAATTACCATCAATGACAGCAAATCGATTGCAACGATGGGCCCTTTTTCTAAGGGGTTATACATACACAATGCGTTTCCGTCCGGCGGCTAAGCACGCAAATGCTGACGCATGTTCCAGATTACCCATGGGTCCGGATAATCAATTCGACAGAGACGAAGATATGCTCGAGATTAATCAAATATATACCGAAGAGCTTGATCAGTTCCCGATCGATTCTGAGAGAGTAGCAACATGTACGGCTCGAGACCCAGTATTGTCGAAGATTAGAACTTTCGTAAAAGAAGGTTGGCCGGATACCATCAAAGACGAGCAGCTGCGGGCATATGGTGTAAGACAAAAGTCTATTTCTAATTTTAATAATATTTTACTATTGCAGACGGACTACACCCGAGTAAATTGTACCAGCCAGTTTACGAAAGTCTGTGCTGAAAATGTTACATGAAGGGCATTGGGGTATGGTGCGAACGAAGCAGATGGCTCGCCGTTACTGTTGGTGGCCACAGATAGATCAAGATATCGAAGCGATGATCAAATGTTGCTCCAGTTGTCAAGAAATGTCGTCAGCGGCACCTAGAGAATTCGAAAGTTGGCCAGAAGCAGTGAAACCGTGGGAAAGAATACATTTAGATTTTGCGGGGCCGTTTCTGGGCAGCATGTGGATGCTGTGTGCCATGCCTTCTCTCGATATCCATATGTTATAAAGATGCAGGACATTACTGCCCAATCGACCGTCCGGGCTCTGCAAGCGATTTTTGCAATTGAGGGTTTGCCGAACACGGTCGTAAGTGATAACGGTACGGCGTTTACTTCGGATACGTTCTTTGAATTTTGCCATCAGAACGGAATCAAACATCTGACAACAGCGCCATTTCATCCAGCATCAAACGGAGAAGCGGAGAGGTTCGTGCGAACTTTTAAAAGCGCGATGACAAAGAAGATATACGAAGGTGGTTCAACCGACCACGCATTGCTGACATTTCTCAGCACCTATCGGTTTTCGCCTGATCCTTCCTGTGGTAAATCGCCAGCTGAGAAAATTCACGAGCGTGAAATCAACGGCTAAGTCAGAGGACGTGCCGAAATTCCAAGTAAATCAGGCGGTATTCGCGAGAGGTTTTTCAGTACGAGGGCCAAAGTGGTTCAGAGGAACTAGTAAGTCGCAAATTAGGAACTAAGATGTACATTGTGTCAACGGATAAAGGCGATATGAGGCGACATCAAAATCAAATACGTCCCCGTATCGAAGAAAATGAGGATACCTATTCATTCGCACAGCGATTACTTGATAGAATGAACACCGCAGATAAACCAGATAATTATCGTTCTACGGTTGCTCGTTCAACAAATAAACAACCAAGTTTGAGCCAATCTATGCCAGAGGAAGATCAAACATTGCCAAGACGATCTAATCGAACTCGCATACCAGTAGTTCGATTTACACCAGGGACATAAGGTCAACAATAAGCCGGGGAGAGTGTTGTGTATGAGCACAGCTGCAAGAACTTACATAAACGAGCTCCACTCAATAATATATAAATACAAGTGTTGATCTAGTTAACTCAGCTCGTTATATGGAATAGAAAAGTAATCTGAATAAAGCATTGTAGATTCGGAATTTGTTTTGATTAAATACAATACAATTGATGCCTTATTCCTTGACATCCTTTTACTAGACACTGGCTGTTTACCGTTGTGGCATGTATCGTTTTTAATGGTTTCATTTGTTGTGGTATAGTGTATTTGACACTTTGGTGATACCCATGACCTCTAGTGATTGTAGTCTCCTCTCTAAAAAGTAAAAATTCCTTCATTTGCGGAATTTCGCTTGGTTTTCCTAACATTGTTTCGTATAGCCTAGTGGATTCAGCGTCTAGTTGTTTGCCTAGAATAAACATTACTAGTGCTTCAAAAGGAGAGTTCGTCTCTAGTTTGTTAATGTTGTGTACCATTTCGGTTGCAGTATCATGCAAGGATCGAATTGCTCCCGCTGATGCTGTATGTATTGTTGATATCGACAACAATGAGTTGAAGTACTTATTTGCCAGTAACCTAGCGTTGTTGTACCTTGCTTGCAGTATTTCCCAGGCTCTCTTATAATTGTTACCAGTTGTTGAGAGATGACTGATTAATTGGGTTGCTCCTTTTTGTAAACTTGACTTCAACTCCACTGCTAATAATCACCATTAAACGTTAGTATTTGTATTTTGGGTAGGTTTACTCTGACTTCTCCAGAAGGTTTCGTTGTCACTTCTTTCTGAAGGTTATTTTGGAAGGAGGGAGCTGTTTGCTCTTCTTTTTCTATTTCTACTAGGATCTCTATGTGTAATGTGTCAATTACCCCTATTTGTTGTGATAATTGTTTCATTTCTAGCTTGATATAGTCCATTGGACTGTTGTTGTTGCCCAATACTTCTTCAATGGAATTGATTTGTCTGTACATTCTCCTCATCAGGACATTTTGTTTCCTGAGCAGCTTCTGGTTGGTGTGTGACAGCCCTTTGTTGAGATTGTTTAGCTGCTGCCGGTTGTCCCTACTTGATCATTGTGTCGGTGTTGTTATTAGCCCATTGTTCGACGGCTCTTTAATGGGAGAGTCGACGTGCTCCAGTGCAAGGATTTTGTTCAAAAAATGAGACTTGAGAGTTGCAATTTTTAGCGGCTTACTAGATGTACGATAATATTAAAACTAATATAGCATAACATATCTAGTACGTACTTGAAAATCGCAACTCTCAAGTCTCATTTTTTGAACAAAATCCTTGCACTGGTTGTCCATTCTGGCCAATGGTGTTGTTGTTGGCGGTGGCCCATTTTCTAAGTGATGACGCATATCGGCAAGTAGTTTGCTGGTTGTTTCGGCAACTGTTTTTCTTGCTGCTCTATATGGATGATCCTCTTCTTTTGGAGGGATCATCGCTATTATTTTGTCATCCCCAGCAAGATAGTCGAAGTATAGCTTTTTAAGCGCTGCTATTCTTCTTTCCAGATAGGGTTTTGTCTTTCGGCTTTCTCCGCCTTTGTTGTAATTTCTCGCTTATACATATCATTATCTTCTCGCCTATCTCCTCTTGTTCTTGCAGCATCTTGTCCATTTTGATGATCTGATGAGTTATATGGGTCTCAAAATCTTCTCCTTTTATTTTTGTATTTCTTGCTAGCTCGAAGGACCATATAGGTATATATTTCCAACCACAGATTGGAAATACTAAATTTTAAAAAGTACTTGAAGGAGATTACAAGATTACCGATAGCCAAATGTTTGCCTGGACCGATTCCAAGAACGTAGTGGATTGAATTTATCATGTACCAAAAAGATGGAAAGTACGTATGTACACAACCGAACCAGTGAAATAAGGAAAGAGTCTACCAAGAAAATATTGACATTATGTAAATAGTGCTCAAAACCCAGCCGATTGCGCTACGGAAGGTATGATACCTTCACAGCTGAGGGATCATTCATTGTGATGGAATGGTCTGGAATTTATTCTACAGGAGAAGTCATAATGGGAAAAGTCAACCCAACAAATCAGTTAGAGAGATGCGCACAAACTAACTAATATGAATGTAAAGACAATTTAGGTGCACTTAATCATCTACGAGACATTCTACATATATCGTTGGTACTATAATCAAAAGGTGGAAAGTCCAATTAAGCAAATCGGTTTTCTTAAACTAGAAGAAATCCGTGTCACCAGTGTACCGAGAAATACAAAATCAACACTTGGCTGATGAAATCCGTTGCTTAAAAAGGAACGAGTAAATACACGTTAAAAGTAAGTTGAAGGCGTTAGATTCAATTTTAGACAGTAATAACATTGTTCGAGTGGGCGGCCGTTTTGAAAAAGTACCCCTACCATTTCAACAAAAACCTGGAGATTACTAAATAGTTAAGGGAATGTTGGTATACTACCACCTAAAATATTTAAACTGTGGGCCATCTTATTGATTGGTTTTGGAGTTTTGGATAATCGAGGCCAGATTTTTGAGCCAAAAGATGGGAATGCTGCCTAAAAAACGGGCCGAATTAGTCAAACCAATTATGAATGATGGAATTGATTTCGCAGGACCAATCAAAATCGTGAAAAAATCAAAACCCTGTGTATCAGAATATGAGGCGCATGAGGAGGAATTCGGATAAACTGTTGGCTTACATTGAGTCTGCATACGTTAAGCCGTTATTGATTGGTTTGTCTAAAACTTAGATTTTTAATGATGAAATTGAGAACTTCGGACTGCATGATTATAAACTGTTTGCTAAATGTAATGAGGCCGCTAGTAAAATGTTGAACTGCTGTACCTTGACTTTAGGTCTTTTTTGGTGTTGGTATAACTTTTCCGTGGCATTCGAAAATGTTATGTGCTGTTTGTATTTACAGGCTGCATGAAGCTGATATTCCAGAGTTAATTGAATATTCCACTAGGCTTCTGTAAAACTAACCTTATCCCAACCTTTTAATTATGGGGGATTTTAATATGAGTTTCGTTCGGAAAACTACTCATGTGGATAATCTCTTAGTTATTTGGCCTTGAGACATTAGTAGATGAACCTACCAGGATTTTTAAAACCTTGGCTATCTGTATGGATAATACCTTTTTTAGATTCTTTTTCCGCTGGCGCTAAATACCATAGAGGGATTTGGCCTCATTATAATCATTTTTTTTTTTTTAGCAGATAATGAGTGATTAAATCATTGATGGCACATTAACCAGCCGTGATATATTCAGCACCCATCGGGAATCAAACCCGGGACCACCGGAGCTTAAATCGAGCATGCTTACAGCTGTGCCACCGGGGCGTCACAGGTTAGGTTTGACCACAGATATTTTCAAATTATTTCATACAAGGCGCATAATTTGGGTATCTCAGACCACTGTCTAAATGATGATAAATTCATCGGACCTACTGTTCAGAGCTCGAATAAAGGACATATTAAGACAAATGAGAGGCAGATATCTTGAATAAGTTATGATTGTTTAAAAGAATTGCTTATAGTTATAAATAAAGAATGAATCAATGTTTATAATGAGTCTAATGCGTCATTAGCTTATGATAATTTCATAAATAGTTTTAGAGCTCATCTTGCTTACTGTACTAGATTAGTCTCAGTCAAAAAAAACGTAACGCTTAAGCCATGGATGTCTAATATTTATTAAGAGGCATAGGTAAAAGGAATATAATATGCCACCTAGCGAAAAAGTTTCCCAACAATGGTAATATGGTAAATCTTAAATTAGAGCAGACTAAAAACAACTCTTTCCACATAAAACACTTTGAAAAAAATGGCAATGATGCTCGCAAAAACTGGCAAACTATGAATAATATTATTGGTAAGCATCCTGGTATTCCTGAAATCAGAAAAATTTATGGTCATAATGATGTTACTATTTCGGTTCCTGTGGGCTATTGCTAATGAATTTAATGATTTCTTCAAATTTTCTTCAAACTTTATCGTTGCGTTTCGTGGAATGATACACAAGTGGCTTTCACAGTGTTTGTCGAAGTGAGTATATTAGGGTTGGAGTTCCTCAAGGTTCGGTGTTGAGGCCGTTGCTCTTTCTGGTTTACAAAAATTGGCTCTTCAACCAGCATTTTTGTGCGAAACTCACTGCGTTTGCGGATGAACTTTCATTTGTTAACGCTGGCATCAGTAATCATGCGAACCTTAATGATATTGACCATGACTTAGTTGTGTTAGCGATTTGGTTGGAATCCCATAATGTGATTTTGAGTGAAAATACTAAAGTTATGCAATTCAGGGATAGCCAGAGATCTAAAATACCGATTACCTATCATGGATTTGGCTTTAATAAGGGTCCAATTAACCTCGAATGGTTGCTTCGCAATAAGTTTGATTAATCAAATTAGATATTTGCTAGTTACGATCGATGATAACCTTAACTGGAAAGCGCACATTGAAGGCCTTAAGTCAAGAATTCTATTGGTTTCCAGGAAAATGTACGTTTTTCGATTATACTGTCCGTTATATCTTCTGAAATTGGTTTACTTTATTCTACACTACATAGTTAATTCTATCCTCCTGTATGGTTTAGCATATTGGGGCGGTGCTTTTAAAACTCTCTTACATCCTCTGTACGAAAGAAGCATGTTTTGCGACTAATGACTAATCATTGCAAACACCATCATGGCTTATATTTCAGGAGCTGGATATATGTAATGGCTTTACAATACATGCATGTTATTCAGATCTTAATGCTTTATCATCAGCGGGAACAACTTTGTCAATTATTTTGTTTATAATCTTCGATTAAATTAAATTATTAAATTTTAAATTTATAAGGTATGTCCCCAATGTTAATTTAGAGTTTTGTAAATGTTTTTTCAGTGTGGCTTCACCTATTAATTACTTTTAACAACTTACCATTTGAAATAGGAATGTGCAGCAGCTTCCCGCTTTCACAAAGTTCTCAAAATATGATTGAAACTAAACAAAGCAATTGAGCATCTATTTTTTTGTACTATAGCTTAAATTATATTGAGTTAACTTTGACTTTTAGATCTTAAATTATTTTAATCTTATTAGAGAGAACCATTGTACCTGACACATGTTTCTTTGAAACTAAAGGTGCAATTATCTTACCAATAACCAGTTTAGCAGTTTGTACAATTTTTTGATTATGTTTTTAATAAAATTGGTAATGATTCTACAAAAAAAAAAAAAAAGTTGGGGTTGAGTTGGGAGTTGGTTTGGGATTGAGTTGAGGTTTAGTGAGGGGTTCAGTTGCGGATTTATATAGAGAGAGTTGTGGGTTCAGTTGGAAGTTAGCATGAGTTGAGTTCATGTACATATGCGCTTGTATTTGTTCAGCCCATGTTGATTCGGGGTTTGAATAGTGTGTTGAATGTGGGGTTGAGTTGGGGCCGAATTTTTGATCGAGTAGGTTGATTAGGCTTGGTTAATGCAGCCGTTCAGCTGGAGGATTATTGGGGGGGGGGGGGGAGGTTGAATTTAGATTTGAGTTGGAAGTTACCTTGACTTGTTCTAAGTTGAGTTCTTGGAAGCATGTTGTTTTTCGGGCCGTGATTATGATACTTACTAAATGTGGCATTCTAAATTGATTTTTAGATGATGTTCTAGAATATGGCCAAAAAGGATTGAACTTGGTCATTTCTTAACCGATTAAGATAAAATTCAACAAGTTCGATGGAAATGTGAGTCTAAATTGATTCTAGGTGAAGTTCTGGAATATAACCAAGTAGGATGGAACTTGGTTATTTCGTAACTGATTTTGGTGAAATTCGAGATAAGCGGTAAAAATGATTTTTAGAATAAATTCTGAAATATGGCCAAGTATAGGATGGAACTTGTCTATATATTTAGAAGAGGATCTGGAATGTAGCCTATTAGGGAGGATCTAGGTTATTTCTCAACCGATTTTGGTGAAATTCGACATATACGATGGAAATGGAATTCTAAAATGATTGTTAGATGAAATTTGAGGCCAAATAGGAAGAAACTCAGGTATTTCTTAATTGATTATGAATATTATGAAACTCGACATGTACAATGAAAATGGGATAATGATATTTAAATGAAGTTCTGAAATATGGCCAAGTAGGATGGAACTTAGCTTTTTCTTAAAGGATTTTGATGAAATTTGACATGTGCGATATAATTGTCATCCTAAAATGATTGTTAGATGAAGTTTTAGAATATGGCGAATTAAGATGGAACGCTTAATCCTTTGCTTTAATCTTTGGGCTCTGTTTTTCGAGTATGATTGCTGTTAGAGCGGCAAGATCGACTCGTGTTTAAGCTTTATCGGGCTGGGTAGGTACTTTATACCTTTTCTGTTTTAAAATTGGGACAACTGTGTTTCTATAAAAGCATAATGATCGATTCTCGTCACATCACTACAATTTTGGAGTACATAGATTATTATAGCTTGATTTAAAGAAAACAAGTTTTCCTTATAAAAATGGTACAATTGTACATAGTAGTACTTCATAAAATTATTGTATATAAGATAAAACAATTGTTTTAGAATCCCATTTCCATCGCACATGTCGAATTTCACCATAACCAGTTGAAAAGTAACCGAGTTTCTTTCTAATATGCCTTATTACAGAACTTCTTCTAAATATGATTGCAGAATCCCATTTTTTTCGCATGTGTCGAATTTAATCAAAGTCGGTTAAAAAATAGGCAAGTTCCATCCTATTTAGCCATATAACAGAACTTAATCTAAAAATCATTTGAGGATCCCATTTCCATCGTACATGCCGAATTTCATCATAAACGGACAAGAAATAACCGAACTCCTTCCTAATTGGCCATATTCCTGAACTTCATATAACGATCATTATGGAATCCAATTTCCATCGCACATGTCGAATTTCACCAGAATCTATTAAGAAATAACCAAGTACCATCCTACGTGGCCAAATTCCAATATCTCATCTAAAAATCAGTTTAGAATCCCACGTTTAGTCACACTGACAAAATACACAACAATCCATTCAAATGCATCCATTCAGAATTCAGTATACATTCAAATCTATATTCCTGGCTTTCCACAATAAACAACCCATAATTCAATGAAAACCCATTGTTAGTTTCATAAATTCGGTTTATTTTCATATAGAAAATCCAGTCCAATTGTACCTATATATTACCTTTATTCACCGGTCATGATTCAATAAAACCAGGTTAGCTTTTAATATGTAAACAAATAACCAAGTTTTTTTTTGTGACGACACACAATTCTAGTAACGTATAAATTACAACAAGAACAACAAGTAAAAAAATGAAAAATAAAAAAAATAACTTATAAACTCTTTACTTATAAAGACGCAGTGGAATTGTATGACGTCACGAACATGTGACGCAAACAGATCGAACTAACCTTTTTGAATCATACTCATCGGTGTTCCAGCGCAGCGCAGCGCATACTAACTATCATACTTTAACACACGAACATTTTTCTGAATAAATATTTTTTATTTAAATGCCTGCTCAAGACAAACTCGCATCAGTTGGAGAGTAAATTTACTCAAAGAGAGAATTATATTTTTTGTGATTGTATATTGCGTAGGGGCTCACGGTATTGTTCAACATTTATTTTCTACACCAAAATAGATATTTTTAACACCCAACTAATTTGAGTTTTTGTGTGTTCGACATGATACGTCTCCAGACGTCTTCTCTTCTTATGAATTAGTAATTAAAAGGATTATTTATACCGAGAATTCGAATATTACTACTCTACATTAGAGTAATCCAAAAATACATGGGATTGGCACAATTCGTTTTTTTGTGTGTGCGACTTTTCTGGAAGATTCAGGTCTAAAACTAATAAATCTGCAAAAAAAATTAAAAAAAGGTATTTCCTGGGCAGCCCATTGCGCTTAAAGAGAACACTAGAGAGTGTATTGAAATTTAGGACATTTTACCTACAAAATGGCGTGTGGCGTTGAGCGTTATAATTAGAAAAATACATATATTTTAATGCGGATCTTTTCTGAATGTCTTACAAATTCCACTAAAAACAAAACAAAAAAAAACTTCAGATGTTAGGTTTCATTTTGAAGCCATTGAAACATCAAATTTCGTTAATGCAAAGTTTTCTCAGAGAACTTCGAAAAAAATTACCCTACAGGCCGAGTAATTATATTTTTATAATTACCTGTGAAATGTTACCTTTATAAAAATATATAATTATTTTATTTTGTATGTACCGTTATTTTGTTAATTTAATTAGAATAAAATTACTTGAAATTGAAAAAAATGTTTTTGTGCTTTTCGGTGATTTTCACTTATCCTATTTATTAAACTTTGTTATATATTATGTGTAATTTTTTTGCGATGATCGGCTACAACTTGCAATAACTATTGCTTCTGCTTTCATCACACGTGTTGATGTATTAAATTCGTCTATAAGAGCGACGCTTCTTTCTGCTACATCATTCGTCACTCTTAAATTTTCTACAAGGGAGCGACAATTTTGATAATGAATGTTGTCATTCCAATTTGCTACATCTTCATCAAGAAAATCTGTTTCTATCTCTAGCTTAGAAATAAAATTTTCAATGTTTGAATCCGTAATGGAGAAATTTTGAGAGCTTTTTCGATGTTTCCTTTCCTTCTGCTGGTATTTTTTAATGCATTTACCATATTTTTTAACGTGTCTGAAAGAAAGCAAGCTCAACTAACTCTTCACTAAGATACCAAAACTGATTGTGTAGCTTTTTTAATGCAATATCATTATCGATATGTTTATAGCTGAAAATTGTGTAATTAAAAATTTTGCAATGTTGATCCTAATGCTTGCTACCTTTCAAGGACTTTAAGCAGCATAAGGTCGTTATTGGATGCTGATGTAGGTAAAATTGTCGAAAACCAAAACTTAATATAAACTAGAACCACAAATAAGCAAACATCTCTTACCATTGCCAATTCATTGTTCGCCATAGAGAATTGGTCTTTAAACATCCATATTTTGAAACAATAAATTTCCTTACTCATCCACCTAGCGCTATGCATGGCACCTGTATGCTTAAATTGGAACTGGTGTTCTTAGTCACCACCAGCAAATTTAATGGTAAGTTTTAAGAGCTTCTTGTAATTGTGTCGAGGGTGTGCTATCTTAAAAATTATAAATGAGGTATAATAAAGGGTATCGCGAATTAATTTAAAATGCTAATTGCTATACCGAAAGTTGATTTTTTGCAAATCTTAGTGTATCGTATTGATGTCCTTACTATAAATACAGCTGCCAGCTATTCCAATTTCGAACTGATTTTTATTAATAGCAGGCCAAGCATTTTGAAATTTTTTAAAAACTAAAATTTCAGAACCGCTGGTTGATCCTTCGGCATGCTGACATACAGCTGACAAAATTATTTCTAAAATGTAGTGCCTGCACGAGAAATATAATAATTTTTTCTGCATTTTTTTTTTCAAGCAAAGCACATGTTCCCTTGAATTTTCCTGACGAAGGTGAATTGTGATAATTATTTTGTTCAAATTACTATTGACTTTTATTTTTTAGAAATGACAAAGCAATACTGTGTACTAACCGGTATTTGATGCGGTTGTGTCAAAGCACAAGGAACTTAGTTTGTTTAGAGATTCCATTCTACTATGAGTTGGTGAATAGCTGCGGCTTGCTGTGCCCAATTTTAATGCTGGAACTAATAGCAGTTAAATATTATCATTTCCTGTCACAATAACCGGTAACCGAAATCCCTTCTAATTGCCGATCTGCTGACTATAACTTCATTATGCTGGAGAACCATTTCTGTGGCAACAGTTCCCAAAACAAATGTGGCTTTTCTGTTGGATATGTCAGCTCGGTCCAAAGCAGTTGAAATTACCGGTGTGACAATATTTTTTTTATTGGGTGTTTGAAAATTCTTGTAAAATTTCATATCAATATCACTTATTTTTACACTATCACTTACTAAACCAATATCCGACTCGGATATTTCACATCATAATCATAAGTTTCAGCAGTAATTCCATTGTTATAACGATATTTTGCTTCTGAAGCGGATTTTGAAGTTCTTTTTTATTTTTTGTAGCCGAAATATCGAAAGTTTCATCAACACTTTTAAGAAATTAATTCTCTGCAATTTTACAACAGAATCTTTCCTGGGCCCATTTCATTTAGTTTTTTCTTAATTAATTCGCATTATTTTATTGCCTCCATTAAACATATTTGCGATTTAATTTTTTTTTAGGTGCAAATATAAATAATGTGACAAGATAATACGCTTAGTTGGTAAAAAATCACAATTCAAGGTTTGAATATCCTCGATTGAAATTTTGTTCAATTTCAAGTAATTTTATTCTAACTAAATTAACAAAATAACGGTAAATACAAAATCAACTTATTATTATATTTTTATAAAGGTAACATTTCACAGATAATATAAAAATATAATTACTCGGGGTCTAGAGTATTTTTTTTTGAAAGGCTGAGTAAACTTTCCATTGACGATATTTGACTCATTAAATTTGATGTTTCAATGACATGTCCAGAAAAGATCCGCATTCAAATATTTATTTTCCAATCATAGCGTTCAAAATTACACGCCATTTTGTAGCTATAAAATGTCTCAAATTATAATAAACTCTCTAGTACTCTTTTCAAGTTCACTGGGCTGGTCCAGGAAACAACTTTTTTCAAATTTTTTTGCAGATTTATTAGTTTGAGATGTGAATCTTTTAGAAAAATCGCCCGCACCACAAAAAAAGATTCTGGGAAATTGGACCACTCTACTCTACATATTGCTCACTATTATATTGCATTTCAAATTCCCTGATTTGCGCTCTATAATTTGTTAGTATATTTTACCTTCTACTAATTTTATTGTTTCATTCGGCATTAATTTTTGTAAATTATCGGAAACCAAATAGTGGTTCTGTTTCTTAACCGTAATATGTAAAGTTTTTATATTTCCAAAACGAAGTTTTTGTTAAAACGTGTTTATCAATGTAATGTGCTTTTGGTATGTCTACGATCGCATTTATTTACTAAAGTTGTACCTAATACATATAAATATAATTGCACAGACAATAAATGAGACACTTTGTAATAAAGAAGTACTTATGTTTTCTTATGTTCATGTTTCCCACAAAATCCCCATTTTATTTATAATATTCTACTTCATTTTTCGTTAGCAAGTCGCAGCAAAAAATGAACGAAAACATTCCATGCCAAACGCTATTTTTCATCGTTATAATGTGTGTGTGTAAGGAATGGCGTACTCACACACATAATATTGCAAATATAACAAACCATATGATATTTTTATCACGTTTTTGAAATTTTTCATTTAAAATAATTCTGTTTTCGACTTCATTACATATTGTTATTATTGTCATTAATATTATTACTGTTATTTTTAGTTTAATTTTTCCTGTTAAAAAATCTTGCAAACGGGCAGCCACGAAAAATTATTATTAATAACAATTTATCTATCTATTGACCCCTTTTTAGTTAGTAGTTGTCTCCTAAAAACAATCCAATTTTATTCCAACTATTCTAAACCCAAACTGAAATTTGAAATTATTGCTGATATTTTTTGTAATGAAAAGGGATGAGAACTTTACTGTGTAATTAATTTTTAAATTCTTAAATTGGGATGAATCAGCAGCGTTCAATATACATCACGGAACTTTTATTAAAAATTCAGGTTTACCCTTTTTGCAGATTATGCGGAACAAATCCAAAAAAAAAACAGAATATAATTATAAGGATTTCCAAAATACAACAAAATCAATGTTTATGTTGAAATTGAGAAAATAGGAAAAAGGTTTCTTTAACCTTTTGAAGTATCGGTTGCATAACGTCACATAATTTGAACTTTTTGCTATCATACATTTCCATCCTTTCATATTTGATTTCAAACGTATTAGCAATAATTTCTAGCAAAGTTTACGCAGCAGGCGTTAATACAGAGGTGGGGAGGTTGTTCACTTCACGTGTGAACAGGGCTTATTTGTTAAGTCATGATTTTAATTTTAAGTAATAAATAAATAATTTGTTTCTATCCAAAACGCACAGAAGTTGTAGAAGGTGAAATATTAATAAAGGAAGTATGCATGTATTTGTCAACTATGCAAAATGTTTTAGTGTGTAAAAGCATGTAAACAACATTATAAAAACTTAATTGAAACTAATTGATTCCATGAGCTATAAATAACAACAAAAAGTAATGGAGGCTCCAAATTTATCAATTTATCCAACAAGACGGATAGCAGAAAAAATATTCCAGCTACACCCGAACTACAAGAAAGATGGAGATTCACGGAAAACAACAAAACGTCTCGAATCCAAGATAGCAGCATCAAAAGCATTGTACAATGAATACACAACCAATGACAAAAAATTCGGAACGTTACATCAGCCTTAGAGACGACCCTCCAATACTTCCAAGATAGGCAGAAACTAGTGGACACATACAATAACTTCATAGATGCAATGCACTGAAGTCTCAAAGCGGCCCTCCGTTCACACCAATTTTAACAGATGATAATAACAAACCAGGGACATCCTTCTCGTTCACAACACAATCTTCCGAGAAGCAGAATACGTTTAGCTGAATACTTAAACAACAAGACATCAAAATGAGGAGCTCATACAAAGAAATAGCTCCATAAACAATTAATTGCAACATGGAAAGGCTGAAGCATCATTAAATTTCTCATTAACTCACTCATGGAGATTCCTGAATCAGCAGACCTTCACGATACTATATGACTGGAGGCGACAGAAGATGAAGAAACAAAACCAAATTCTGGAAATTCGTTGATTCTAAAAGAAAAATAAGTGGATATCCGTCTACTATGTTTTTGGATGTTCGTGTGGGTCATAATTTGAATGAGAATTGTAACTTGTTCGTCGAATTTTTTGAGAGTGTTTATGTAAAGAAACCGGTAACGATAGATTCGATATCGAGCTATTGTCCTATGGCTGGAAATATATTTTCCTGGCAATTAGATGTTGATACTGTCTTGAATGAACTACTATCGCTCGATACTAATCAAAGTGCAGGTTTCGATTCCATTCCTCCCTTGGTTCTTAGGATGACAACCCATGATGTCGCCTTTCCCATCACCGTCCTATTTAACAAAAGACTTCAGCAAGGATACTTTCCGAACCTCTGGAAAGCTGGTTAATTAAACCAGTATTTAAGTCGGGTTCCAGAAGTGATATTAAAAATTACCGAGCCATTAGTATTTTATCCGTTTTACCGAAACTTTTTGAAAAATTAGTCAAAGATTTTATTTTTTCTATACTCGTAGGTTTATTTCATCTAAGCAACATGGATTCCTTCCTGGCAGATCAACTGTTACTAATTTGTTTTTACTGTCCAATTTTATTTCAACTGCTTTCGAATTGGGGAAGGATGTACAGGTTGATTATTCAGATTTTTGCAAGGCCTTTGATAAACTTGATCACAAATAACTGTTGGATAAATTAGAGTCTTTGGATTGTAATAGTCTACCTATTAGTTGGATTAAGTCGTACTTAGATTGTAGAACTCAAATCGTTAAGATATGGAATTACACGTCTAGATTGATTCATGTAACGTCAGGGGTTCCCCAGGGAAGCCATTTTGGTCCCCTTTGATTCATTTTATTTATTAATGACGTGATTGACTGTATTAAGTATTCTGAAATTCTCATATATGCTGACGATATTAAAATTTTTAAAACTATTTCGAATATTCAGGATGCAGTGGATTTACAATACAATCTGATTTAACGGATTTTATAAATTGGTGTACTTATGATAATTTATTATTGAATACTAAGAAGTGTAAAACAATGCGATTTTCCCGTAGAAGGAATGATTTGAACTTTAACTACGGATTGCTTCTTAATGACCATAGAATTGAGAAAGTGGACACTTTCAAGGATTTGAGTATCACTTTTCTCTAAAGACGATTCTCTAAAGACTTCTGGGATCCTTATGCGACTAGAACCCTGTATATTTAGTGCGTTCGCAATTGGAGTATGGTGTAGTTATTTGGGACCCATTTTATCAAGAATCTTCGGATCTTATTGAAAGGGTTCAAAAACAGTTTTTAAAATATGCCTTGCTTATATTACCAGGGACAATAATCTTTCCAATTATATTCTTCCTCCTTATAGGGGAAGATGTAAACTTTTAAGATTGGAACCTCTCTCTATTCGTAGAATTGCGACGTGTGCCACTTTTGTTCGTGATCTCCTCGTTTGTAGGATTGATTGTAGTGCGATTCTAGATTTGTTTTCTATTTACATTCCAACACGTATGTTACGATCGAGCGGGGATTTTGTTCTTAAATTGCTAATACGGAAGAGTAATTTATCTAGGAATGAACCTGTTTATATTGTCTCGGTAATTAAGTAATATTTCAAATTGTAACCAGTTTTTATTAAAGTTGGTAAATAAAAAAATAAATACTTTATAGATGAATACTACGACGAAATACGAAAAGCGTATGACGAGGTCATCACGAAGAACAAACAATACAAAGTCGGCAACAATCGACCAGCAGAAATTAAGCGAAATACAAATATCCCACTTTAATGGAGAACACATGAAATGGATGGCATTTCATGATGTCCTTGAACAATTAGTGCACAACAACCAAGCACTTAACAACACACACAAGATCAATTGCCTGACGACATACGTTGCAGGTCAAGCAGCCAGAATAAATGACCTGCAATCGTGGAAGAAAACTCGCAGGGTGAACCTAAACAAATACTTTCACACCTTGATGTCATAATCAACTATAAACACTGAATCCGCATCAGCCATAATAGCGTTATACGATACCACCAGAGAATGTTTACATCTAGAAATCAACACTGATTCTTGGGATCAAATTATTACATAAATATATATAATTACTAATTAGTTATATACGTATTGACTAAAATACTGGATTACGACTCCCAGAGAGCATACGAGATGTCATTAGAGTATCCTAGAAAAATTTAAACCTTTGAAAATTTCATGAAGTTCCTTGAACCGCGTTTTACGACATTAGAAGTAGTTTTTCGTGAAACATCTTCGAACTTTTGAAAACCAGCAATTACTACAAACACATCTCCATTGGCAACGAATCCAAGCTAAACCTATATTGTCTGCAACCAAAACTATCACTTTGCAGATTACTTCAAATTTAAAGCAATGAATATTCTTGATAAAAATTAGCTGGTATCATTATTGCAGCTTTGTTGAAAGTGTTCTTAAAGCGACCACGCATTAGCAGACTGTAAAACTAATACATCATATCAACAATGCCAACGATGGCATCACCAGCTGCTACACAATAATCAGATTGAGAAAATAACACAATAACAGCCAAACCCGGATCAGAAAATAGAAATCCTACATTACACAATATAACAAATGATACGTACATTCACATTAGTAAAGGCAACAACTAAGACTGTTCAAGATTGTTATCTATGTGCCATTATAGATCCTTGCTCACAAGCCACGTTCATCACTTCAAGCTCAGTAAGTATACTACAAATAAAAACGTGTAGCGCAGAAGTGTACGTTGCTGCCATTTGCGCAAACAACAAAGAAATAATCATAAAAGCTACTAAACTATTAATTATGCCTCGAAGTATAACCTAGCGATATAAGCTTACGTAGTGAATAAAATTACAGACAACCAACCACGGAAAACAATAACAACCCAGAGTTGGAATAATCTAGCTCAGTTGGCCGATCCTTACTTCCATCTGTCAGCACAGATAGACTTACTTCTTGGTGCAGATTAATAAGCCGATATAGAATAAACATAAACAATCAACAATCAATTGCTTAAAACCAAAACCATCGCAATCACAACAAAGGCAAATGCAACAGAAGAAATTGAGAAAACTCTTAAGAAATTTTGGGAAATAGAGGAACTACATCCACCGAGAAAATATACTACTGATGAAGAAGAATGTTAACAACATTTTCGAAATACCCACAAAAGCGAATCAGACGATAGATACCTACATGCGTAAAATAACGTTCCAATAACAGGCAAACCTTTGAGATTCCAAAAAGATGGGTACATCAAGATTTCTCCCTCCACCTAGAAAAGTATATCAACGACGAATTAGCTACACAATATAAAGAATTCATGCGAGAGTATGAATATCTCGGACATATGGCATATCGTAATGAGATGGTGAAAGCACAAGTAAATCTTCACAGCAAGCATAGAGAAAATATTTCGGTAGATTTGGTTAAACAAGGAAAATAGCAACGCATTTTGTGGCGAAACTCGTCTTCGGAAAAGATTAAAGAGTACCAACTTAACACAGTAACAAACGGAATAGCAGGTGCCACTTATCTAGGAGCCCATTATGTTTCTCATGAGTCTCAATTGGGATGAACCGGTTCCTGAAGCCTTAGGTCAACAATGGTCAAATTTTAAAGATAAATTAGAACTTCTCAACGACATAAAAATTCCAAGATGGATAAATTAAACACCTGAATCACAGATTGAGGTTCGCGGCTTCAGCGATGCTTCAGAAAAAGCCTATGCCGCCTGCGTCTATCTAAAAGTAACCAATAAAGAAAGTGAAGTGAACATCAGCCTTATAGCAACCAAAACAAGGGTCGCGCCAACGAAATCAAAAGTAACATTACCATGGCTGGAACTAAATGGCTGAATTACTAAATATATTGGCTAAATTACTTAAAGATGTAAAACAAGCATTGGAGATATAGCAAGCACCAACTATCAACATGAACCGATTCAACCATAGTGCTGTCATGGATACAAGGAGATATTCAGAAATATAAAGCTTATGTTGCCAACAGAGTATCATTAGGTAGTATCAATCTTAACGAACCATATAACGCCTCATCAAAACAGGAGACAATCCAGCTGACTGCGCTAGCCACGGAATAACGGTTGATGAACTGACAAATCATTAAAATTGATCATACTCATCATAAGATGTCCCCACAGGAAAAAGTTTAGATAAATTAAATCCAGAGGTCTTTGAACACCTTGACCAAAGAAACAACCCGTACTAATGAATTTTATTGTTAGATTGTACGTGATTAGTGGAGGCTCACCATATGAGGGGTATATCCTTTTTGAACGGCCGAATCTCCTGCACCAAAATAACTTCCGCGAAAATATTTTTACATAAACTTACAGTTTGTATAAATCCTTTGGTATCATTTGTGCGTAAAATGTATCACTATACCGTGACAAATCGAAAATAAAACAATAATGATCCGCCATATCATTTTTATCTTTGCACCAAATGCCTTAACTTTTTTATTTATTTATTTAAAGTTCATTGATGTGACATGAATTTTTCGATGATAATGTAAATGACATGGAATATTTTACGGCTGATTTGTCGCGTCTATTTCATGAATTGAAAATGGATAGCGGCAGATGATGTTTAAAATTCTTCTTCCAAATATTAAAAAAAAAACAAAAACAACCCATCCCTGAATTTCCTCGTATATACTTGTGTATTATCTTGCCAATGAAATAAATTATCACAATTTTTTTGTACATTGTACTACACAGAGCTTCTAAAGTGTTTCTTTTTTTGAAATATTATGCTGTTTAGATGAGGGAACTACATGGAAAAATTATTTTAGTTAGAAAATATCTAAAAAGTTTAAAATAAACTATTTTTGATGGTATTTTCATTTGTCTAAAATTGAGATAATTTGGGTTTTCCAATTTTCGGTTTAGATTTATCTTTCATAAAAATTTTTAAAATACCGAAGAATTTACTTCAAAAATATCATAAAAATATTCCAATTTTATTTATTCAAAGACTATAAGAACCTTTAACAAATGGAATTAAATGCACCAACATAATGAACATGCTACAGTTTACATATGATTATTTTATCTCGAGCAGGTAATCCTTATATGATTTAAATCTGACTATCAACCTTTAGATAATATCTTAATCTTTAGTTCCCGAACGTATTTAGGTTATTGCTTTGCTATGTATGCAATTTTAGTCTTTGTCTACTTTATTTCGGTACTACCCAAAAATCGATACGTTTTAGAAGAAAGAGAAATATTTTTAGATCTATACAGATTTAAATTTATTGTTTGGAATCGTTCCAAAATATTTTTTCTGCTGAAACGTATGCATTTCATCTGTTGCACGTTTAATTATGAAACATTTAATTAAATTTTGTATATTTTGCTAATTAAGAATTATGGTAAATAAACTATATGTACTTTGGTAAATAGTTGTTTGGCAGCAATTATCAATCGAACAACAAACATTGAATAATTGCCTACAATATGAGGATCCAATGAGTTATTGAGAAGCTCAACTTTGTTTGTCCCATAATTAGTTTGAAGGCATCATTTGAGAATTTGATTTTTACCCGCCATTGGCACCAACGGCAACAAAGTGCCTTGTGCTATACATACATATCAAATGTCATAATAATAGTTTTGAATTGCATGTGCCTTAAATTTTAACTTTATACTGCGACCAGCGCAAAACAATTCTAATACCTCAAACATAAGCAGAAACGGCGTCAAACTATGTTTTTTGTTGGCCATGAATTACATTTCGCTTTGTTGTTGCTGTTTTTATAGCAAATAGTAGGAAACTCGTAAGTAGTAATTTTAGCTAAAATTTACATCCAACTGAGAATACGAGAACGAATATTGTAAAACGAAAATCTTAATTTGAACTTAAATTTGATCGTTTATTTTTATTTTATTTCGTTTGCTAAGGTCAGAATTCATTAATCCACATAACTTATCGGTATTATAATGAGTAAATGTACATTCAAGTTTTTGTAAAGTAGATGTCAAAATTATTTTGTAATAATTGACTAAATTGTGTTCAAATTATAACCACGAGATTTCAGCTATAAATTTAGTAGGCAAAAGACGAATATGAAAAATAAAATGCATATTATACACATTTATTAGGTTTTCTTTCTTTTACCTACTATGTGTTTAGAACAATAGTATCGAATGCTTAGCCTCAGGAAATACATTTACAGGCGATCTTTGACTTACGTCGTAGATGCGTTCCTGAAAAAATGCGACGTAAGTTAAAACGACGTAAGTCGGAAAAATGACACAAATATGTATGTTCCCTCTAAACAAGGTGAAACAAATTTGACTCTAAAAAGAAGTATCTAATATATGGCGAGTTCAAATTTGAATCAAGCTTGTGTGTAAGTTTTTTATCGTTTTAGAGACAACTGGTGTGAGAATATTAGAAAAATTTCCGAAGCAAAATGTTGTTTCCATTTTACTTCGCAAGAAAGAAATAGTTTTGACACACAATTGTAATTCTAATTTGATACTTATTTTTAGCTCATTTTAAATTCTAAAAGGTGAATTAATTTTGAGACCCAGTTGTGATATTATAGCGAGGCGGACGGGAATACTATACATATAAAAATTAATTCATTATAGAGTCAAAATAAAAAAAAACTTTTTTTAGGAAAATTTATTTTTATTACAATATGGACATCGCAAGTGCACATATTTTATAGTACAGGAACATTAAACAAGAACATTTTAAAATTGTTAACTGGCGCTGACATAGCTTTTAATGAGCTGCTCCTGTTCTTCAAACTCGTCCGCTGTAGTAAATTAAATGATTTAGAAAGACTGGACGTGCTGTCACAGAATAAATAAACAATGAAAAGAAATGAAAAACAAGTCACATCTTGAATTTCCAGGAAAATATATTATGTGTATGAAAATATTGTGTTTTCATTTAAAAATTATGGTGTCAGTTTTGATCCAATTTGCGTTCACAAAATTGACTCGGAATCGTGCATAGAGGGTTCCCTCTAAACAAAGCGACTCGTTTACGATACGAAAATGATGTTCGTTATTCATACAAAACATCGTTTACGAAACGTTTTTGCGATTCAAAATCTATACGCTTACGAATCCAACGTTCCATGATAATTAGAATTTTTTACGTATCGTAAATAGAACGAATTCGCGTTACATTTCCGATGCGTATTTTTCGTGTGGGTTACGATATACAAATATTTATTATGAATTAGCAAAACTAAAAACGTTTTTTATATTTTTTAACAATGATTAAATTTTATTAATTTTTTAAAAGTATGAAATTAAAATTATAAATATTGTACAATTTGCTCGTTTACATTTGTTCTGCTTCCCGTTTAAAAAGCTGGTCGGCTGCTGGATCAATCACTTTTATTGACATCGTTTTAATTTTAATGGACTTCATATTCATCTGCTCCTTCCATTTCATCAGTAAATTGCTGGCCAGTAATCTTTAAAAGTATAATTTATAAGTATTAAATTAATAATCAAATTGGAAAAGAAATATGTAAATACCTACTTATTGTTAGTCTGTGATACATTTTTCCCTACACAATTATTGCCGTCCGCCTTTATTTCAGGTTAAACTTGAAAATAAATGACGAGACAGAGAATTCACTTACTGTACAAACACCATTTTTATTTTAGTTGTTTCTGCGCGGAGTGAAATAAAAAATCTGTATCGTTTACGTATCGAACCTACATCGTTTGTCACGAAACGCTTTTTTTGTTTAGAGGGTTGATTCTGTACAAAGTACAATTTATTTGAGGTCAAAATAAAGGTAAAAATAAATTAAAATTGAATATAATTCAATAACAATTCATGAATAAATTGGTACATTAAAAATCACACGAATGTATACATTATGTTTATAGATCACATTTGGTTATAATCTAATATCCCTGCGAATTCATCAGATGAGATAGTTTCACCGGATGATGACTTAGATTATTGAGGCGATGTTGCTGTGACCGGTTGGAAATACTTTTTTAAGGGTAGGTTATGACTTAAACCAGCCTTCTTAATTTCCATGTAGAAGTTCTAATAGCTTATAACCTTCTTAGTTATTGCTTTTTTTGTGAGATATCGTCTTTCCGAGTCTTGATCATTCTCTTCTAGGCAATTTTATAATTCATCAGTAGAGCTTATAATCGTTGCCAATTGTTTTACAGAAAGTATTGGTTGTGGATTATCCTTGTCCTCTCTTTGAGCTTCACAAATTCGATTAATTTATGGTCTGGTAGTGGACCAGCCTGCTCCGTTAATAAATTTTCTACGTCAGACAAGTCTACCTCTGTGAAAACAATTACTTTGGCCATACTGAGAATTTCAGTTTGTACTTTAGCCACAGAAAAGAATGAACAGATATGGAAGTTCCATGTCAAGTATTTACATAGAAATATTCAATCAAAAAAATATATTCCTGCTCTAATCTAACCAGTTAAGACAGAGACAATATAATTCAATATTATATATTTCGCTTCTCTTCTTTGTATAAAAAACAAAAAAGAAGAGAAGCGAAACATATTATTGTATTATATTTTCCCTGTCTTAACTGGCTAGATTAGAGCAGGAATACATTTTTTAGATTGAATATTTCTATGTAAATACTTGACATGGAACTTCCATATCTGTTCATTCTTTTCTGTGCTTTAGCTGCATCTTCACTAGAACTGGTAGAATGATTTTCTGACCAAAGATTATCCACGATCCAGACATAGTGGTACTGCTAACTTCGTCCCAAGATTTGCCAGTATTTAAAACTGTCGGTCTTATCGTAAAGTTTTACCAGTAATATTTCACAGTGGCCTGGTTTTTTCGGATCTTCGGTCAATTTCATCAATCATTTCTTGAAGTGCACGTCTTAAATAATATGCCTTGAACGTCGCAATATTACCTTGGCTCATCGGTTGCAAAATCGACGTAATATTCTGTGAAAGAAAAATAACTTTTATGTTTTCGTCCAATTCATACAAACTAACGGGATGGCCAGACTCGCGGTAACTCGAGCCTTTCTGTAACTTCTCCAAACATCCGGTAAACTTTTTTTGGTGATACCCTTTAAAGCTCTCGGGTTCTTTGAGTGGTAAATCAGCAAAGGTTTCAACTTGAAGTCGCCGTACTGGCGGCATTGCCGCCAAGAAGAAGTGTCAAACGGTATTTTAGTCCTTGCCGATGGATGTTTTTATGCTGTAGCCAAATATGTATATTTGCGAGGGCTTTTTTCCAGTACAAAGCCATTTCGTCGATGTTAAATATTTGCCAGCTAGAATATTCTCCATCATCTCCAATGATGTTCTTAATTGTTTGCAGAAAGGTGCTGCAGCGAATTAGCAGCAGTAGCTGACTCACCCGAAAGCTTAATATTTAGGAATTCGTTCTGATTTTTATAATCTTCGAACCAAGTCCTAGACCCCCTCTAGCCTGGGAAGTATTTGTTTCCTCCTTGCTTAATTCGGCAAGAGTTCCGAAAATACTCTTCGCTTTGGGATGATCGATGTTCTAGGTGGAATATTTTTTTTTATTTGCATCTTTAATCCAATCTATTACCAATGTTTCCATTTTCCCCATTGTTAGATTTCTAAATTTAACAAAAATTTTCGCGCTTTTTGAAATACCCGCTTTAGCGTGATTACGAATACTTTTTTTCTTGTTTAAATATTGTTTTCACAGTTGTTGGTGGGAAATTTAAATGTCTGAAAATGTCGATGGCTTTCTCACCAGCGACAAATCTGTCTAAAATATTTAATTTGAAGTCCAACGTAATTGTTTTTCTCTTTTTAATTAGGCCAGGTGATACATTTTTTGTTCATTTTCTACCACTAAAAATAAATAAATAAATAAATTTATTTTCAATTTAAATATGAAAAAATAAAAATTAGGAGCGTTAAAGGACGAAGGAGAAACACTCAAGTTGCTTGCTTATACACAAATCCTTACCTTAATAAATCGTTTTTATCGATTGTTTAAAAGAGCTACACTGACAATCAAACGGGAATAAACCGAAACAAAATTCTGCTTTATACTAAATTTAATATAGAATGAAGCAGAATTTAATTAGGGGAAACACAAATTTGTTTTCTGTTTTCCAATTCTCTCTTATGTTGCAGTTTTTTTTATGACGTAACTCAAAGCGATCGACGACGTACTTTAAATAAAGGGCGTAGATCGTGTAAAAGACGTAAGTTGAAAAAAACGTAATTCAAAACAAGTCAAGGATCGCTGTAAATAAAATTTGTGCTACATAATAGTTGCTCAAATTCCAATTATGTAAAACATTTCCCTTATAACTAATAAAATCGATCACCGACTATGTTAAATTGCAATCTCGGTGGGAATGCTGCTAATTTCCAGTGCTATAAAATTGGATTAATCGTAAAACTCGCTATTTTCAATTTAAAAACCCCCCTAACACCCAAACTAAAACAGTTACTACTATCGTGTTTCCACTAAACGTACACTTTAGCTTAACCAAAACTATTAGCACAGATGGGCCAAATTTACATTAGAAATTTCAATACAATAATTCCAATCCAATCCTTTTAGAGCAGGACGTACATTTCTGTCTCTTTTTATCTTTTTTTACGTATGGCTATTTTGATTATATCAAAGCAAACATAAACCAACTTCAAACAAAATTGTATTTTACAATATATACGTCCTGCTCTAAAAGGATTAGATTAGAATTTGGTACTGAAATTTCTAATGTAAATTTGGCCCATACAAGATGTACATCTGTCTATTCTTATCTGTGCTATTAGGCTAAACAAAATTTAGCTCTATTATTTACATTGTCCGTTGTAACTTTTTTGCAATTTACAAGAAACTAATCTATAATCTATGTTCTTGTGTTTTATGCATTTCTCGATTATGTGTTCGTTGTCTTCAACTGTGTTGCGTATGTTACATAAGTTGTTGAACACACATTTTTTAAATTTTTTTATTTTTTTTAAAAACACTCGCAAAATTTGTGAAATATTTAACAAGTGTGTTTTAAAAATTTTTAAAAATGTGTGTATTTTAGTGTGTTTCGCCAAGTGCCCACGGCCGATAGTGTAAAAAGTATAAGTTGTTGAATTCCAGTCCCATGTTGAATTTGAATTTGTTGTTTTTGCCGTGGCCTGATTTTAATCTATTGATTTGTTTAATGTTGTATGGGGTTAGTTGTATATTATGGTACCGTGTTTTCCTAGGAGGCATGGTATTTATTTGTTTGTTGTATTTCCCCACCGTTGTTGCCCAAGTGTTGTATTTCGAAATTCATTCTTCCCTTATTGTTTCCTCAATTGTTTGGTGTGTGTCCTCTATTATTATTGGGTTGTCTATTATTGCGTCTGGCTCTTCTATTGTTTCTCTGGCTAATTCGTCGGCTTTCTCGTTACCCAGTATACCTGCATGTCCGGAGATCCACCCTATTTTGATTGTTATGTTCTTATCTCTAACTATTATTTCCTTCTCATGATATTTGAATTTATTTATTTATTTATATATTTATATATAATAAGTGTCTAAAATATAATCCAATGCCTCCTTGGTTTCTGTTTAGTGATCCATCTGTATATATTTCGTGGTAATCTTTGTATTCGTTGAGTAATTCTTTATAATTAGACATAAATTCAATGTGATTTCATGTATTTTCCATGTGGCTGTTGATTGCTTCCTGTATTTTTATATTTGGTACCATCTTTATTATTTTATTATTGGGTTGTACCGTGTTGGAAAGGAATCTATATTTTCCCGGTTATATCGTTATTTTTTAATCTGCTGTTTTTGTTAATGTGGTTGGCTATGAGTTTTTGTGAGGTTATTTTGTTGTCCAGTTCCGCTGGCAGCTTGGCGGATTCTGCAAGAAGTATTGGGATAGGTGTAGTTTTCAGCATTCCGGTACAAATTCTCAGATTGTGGTTTATGATTATTTGTTTTATCCTTGATGTGCTCTTGATGTTTATCGGCGTGATGATGTCTGTATATTTTGTCCTTTCCTGTATGACAAGGATGTTCAATATGTCATGTAGGTATGGTTCTCCATTTTTGTGGGTGATCATTTTTAGGAAATTTTTAGCTGCGACTATTTCTTTATCTAATTTTTTGTAGTGCAGCAGGAGTGATAATTTGTTGTTAAATGTGATTCCCAGCAGCTTTATTACTTTTTCTTCTTTTATTCTGATGTTGTCTATTTTCAGCTCGAAATCCGAGGACTTATTTTTAAAAGGTCTCATGTAGTTACATTTATTGTTGTAACATTTTTATCTGTTAGTTTTGACATTCCGCAGCCTCTGGAGTTTTTTATTCCACATTGGTTTCGGTATATTTTTCTTGTTTATGTTATGTTTTTTTAATTTGCTGCTATTATTTCCTCTATTTTGGGTTCGATGTTCTCGGCATTGCAGTCTTTGTCCTTTATGTTGGCTATTCCCTGGGTTTCTTTTTTCCAAATAAGATTTCTTTGAGGGTGTATATGTTTATGTTCATTTTTATTAATATAGGAAGATGATCTGATCCGATGTTTTCTGCCAGGCAGTCCAATGTTGGCCTGGGCGCTATGTCATGAGTGCGTAAGGTGATATCTATTACTGACGTCGTGTGGTTGCTTATATTTTGTCTTGTTGGTTTTTTGTTATTTAAGATTTGGATGTTGCAGTTGATGATTATTTCACCGATTGTTTTCTCCCATTCTGTCTTCCTTGCTATTCTGCTCCCATAGACTGCTGTGTACGTTGATATCACCTGCTACTATTGTCCTGTGATTGTTTTCAGCGATTTCGACTAGTTTACGGAGTTCTTCCGCTTTCTCTATTATATTTCCATTAGACGGGTTGTTGAACACTATTATAAATAGGTGTTCGGTTCCATATTTGATTTATACTTGTAGAGTTTCGATGTAAGTTAAATTGGTGTTCAAACCTATCGCTTTAACGCCTATATTATTTTTGATTAGAATTTCAACTCCTCCGTATCCATCGTTTCGATTTTTTTGTGATTAGTTTGTAGTTTTTTTTGGTTGGTTTATTTTCTTGGTGAGTCCATGTTTCATTAAGAATTGCAATATCTATTTCTTGAGCTTTTAGGTAAGTTTGTATTAGGTCTATGTTACTTATCAGGCTTCTGATGATAGATTGTAGTATTTTTAACTGGCTGGTCATATTATTTTAGTTTTTTTTTTTTTTTACTAACTCCTTGGGGATCTATGGTTAGTAAATATGAATCTCATGTTTTATATGCTTTGTTATACTTATTTGAACAAATTTGTTGAGTGATGTTTTCAAAAATTCTATCTTTTCTAGCTCTTTTACTATTTGTTCCTGTCTATTTGCTCGTGCTATCCAGGCATTTGGAGTACTATCTTCTACATTTTGATTAATTGGCTTGGCGGGGAATTTTGTGGTTCGGGTTGTTTCAAACTATTTTGTCTTGGGTAGAGTGTAGATATTGTATCCTTATACGTCGTTTTATTTTTGATCATAGATTTTGATTTTCTTCTATGTGTCTGGTCCGTTTTTATTCGCTTTGCAAATTTTTTGATTTTGGAGCGGACATTTTTTTCTAATGTAGACATAGCTGAGGTATGTAGGATAGAATTTTAATTTAGGAATATATATCGGTGCTTACCTCTATGCCGTATAATAATACATATTTGGATAAGGCGCTCGCTCTAAATTCCATTTTTAGGATATTTGTATCTTTGAGTTCTCTGTTTGCTCTGTCCCATGACTTTAATGTTTCTATATGGGTGATTGGTTGCTCTTGCTCGCACGTCATATTTTCTTTGATTTTGTACTTGTCAAACTCCCCTAATACTCCTCGCACTATGCCTTCTACATGGACATAGGCTTTTGGGTTGTATAGGATCTATAACCTTTATCTGAGAATTTTGTGTAAAGGGTCGTCTTTCCGGATACATTTATTGGCATTATCGAATGATTCAAATTCTATTCTGCATATCGATTTTTTTTGCTAACTTCAATTTTTATTGAAGGGGGTTTTAGGGCTGTTAGTCTGTGTATGTATAGTTGTTTCTGAAATTGTTGTTATTGTTGTTGCATCCATTTTTTTTTCAGCTTGATTTTCCAAGTTTTTGGTATTGACTGAATTATATTGTTACTTTTAACTTCTAATTCACTGTCACTGTTATCGTTGTTTAATTTTCTTTTGTATTTTATTTCATTGTCATCATATCCCCTGAAATCTGGGTCCGATGTTATTTTTCCTTTGTTTAAAATACTTGGTCGGCCTGGGCTCTTTTATTTTGGTTTCAATTTTTGGCATGACTATTAAGTGGCAAAATTTATATTTCTGTTGCCTCGTTATCTCCGAAAGAAAACGTATTCAATTCTTGAAAACAAACATAATGCCTGCTTCATAAAAAATACTCTTCCCAATAATTTTTAATATTTTTATAGATTCTACTTGTGCGGTAAATTTTTATAGACGCTACCTGAACAGAAATATGTATATACATATAAACTTTGAATAATGAAACAATGCTTGAAGTTTCAATTTATTTTGATTCATGTCTCCCCACAACACAAAAGATAAAACAGCAAACTTATCTGGTGAAGTCACGTTAAAATATTAAAGTAAAATAAATTTAATTTATTATACTAAAGTAGCAAGGTGGAAAGATTTTTTAATGAAACACCATTATCATATATTAAATCAGTCATAAGAAGGGCAAACAAATATGAATGGCGTTGAGTTATCAACAAATCCATAAAAACCTAAAAGTTATAACATTTCCCTTTTCCAGGATTGCCTTTCTTTTAAACATAGAATTTTTGGGTTTCAACTTCCTTTGTTAAATTTTTTAAATACCTAATGCATATAGTACACATTTTTTTAAAGCTCTCTGTTATTACAAAAACAAACAAAAAAACTCACAAAAAATTTATTTTGTTTGGTACTTTATACTCGTAAATACCAGGTAAAAAATATTTTCTTTTTTGCATTTCATGGTATGGTAATTCGAGAAGGAATCCACATATTTTATCAACCTCCATAACTAAACAATTACGGTACAAAAGATAAAAATGTCCCATTATATTCTAAATAGACATCACCAGAAACCTGTTCACGCTGTACTTATATACATATTTGGCCTTTTTTCTTTAGAACAAGGGACTCAATTCTAATTGTTAAATTTTTAATTAAATTAGTTTTATTAATTTTCGTTTAGCTTTTGGACATAAAAACGTTCCATAAAATAGAAAATTTCAATTATTAAAACCAATCTAATGCCTCGCCAATCGATTGCACAGAACAATAGTGCTATTTTCATATACAGAATATTATTTATGTATAAACAAACGAGTTATTAATAATAATTGTTTACACATAGAAGGGGTTTTCCAAAAATAGGGCGAAAATCAATTCTACAAATTTTTGTGTTGGCTTTTGTTTTGGACTGTGTAATCCTTTAACAAAGCACGAGGAAATTCAATTGAATTAATAATGGCAGGTTAACAAAAATTGTTTTCTAATAATTGGCTTTTAGTAAGACAATGGAAAAATGGGAACAATTAAATGTTGTGATGGTGAAAAATAATAAAAAAGAAAATGGGAAAAGCGATTACGGGTTGTAATCACATTACCGGCAGCTCAACAATGTCCTGTTATAGATATACGCAATTAGGGATTATAGGTACATATATAATAGGTCCGATTTAATGTAAACCTTCTATTTTTCTTTTCTCCTAGTCTGCTGATTTTCTAAATTATCACATAGGTTTCTAAATTATTTGATAATCCCGATCAAGGAAATAATACCAGAATAGAAGAAAATTAAATTAGAAGATTTAGATTAAATCGAGCAAAATAAAATGTAGAATGAAAAATACTTCACATTATGAGACTGTTCACACCAAAAGCGAATCGCGAGTTGATCGATTGATTGGAGTGTTTGACCAAGCCTAAACCTATCTCTCGGATGACGCCGGTCTCACCTTATACCCATTACATATAACACAAAAGGAAGGATAGGAAAGGTATGTTAGTATGGATAGAGTTGACAAATTTTCTTGAAAAAAATTACATATCATCATTTGGTCCCACTAGCTAGGACAGCTTAGGAACAAATCGACAATGCATCCTCGATAATTATATAAACCTTGATAAACCTTGTCCATAGTGTACACACTTTTGATGAACTTGCGGATTGTCGCATTCTCCAGTGAGGTGTTGTCCGGCACATTTAACACACCTTGGCAGTTTGCCACAATATTTTTGTGTGTGTCCACATGCTTGACATCTTTTGCATTGCTGAAATAGTTGAAACTTCCTAACTGGTGATCTTATAAATTTTAGATATATTTTCGTCACAGATAAATGTTACAAACAGGTCTAGCTCCTTTTTATTTCTCCAGCTAATTTTGTTCATTAAGCTGATTATTTTAAATTGCTTTTTAAATTAAAATCGGCCGTCGATTTCTCCCTAAGCTGTCCTAACTATTTCTAAAAGCATTAATAAGCATTGCCAATGGTGCCTTGCAATGAGGTGGGACCAAACGTTGATAAGTAACTTTTTTCAAGAAAATTTCTTGAGGCTAACAGGGTGTTCCATGATGACATTTAGTTTAAAAAATTAAAATCGGCCGTCGATTTGTCCCTAAGCTGTCCTTACTATTTCTAAAAGTATTAATAAGTATTGCCAATGGTACCTTGCAATGAAGTGGGATCAAACGATGATACGTAATTTTTTTCAAGAAAATCTCTTGAGGCTAACAGGGTGTTTGTAACGACCACTAGTTTTCGACGGTCCAGGTGCTTTTATGCGCGGATAGTACTCGCCTGATAGGGGTTCATTTGTCGAAAGCTTTTGTCGTCAGGATCGATACAGTTATATTGAACCTGGACCAATCTCCACATTAACCACATGCCACCCCATCACTAACCTCTAAATTATTTTTTCTAGGCAGACATTAATTATGGAATAAATACGCAATCAGATTTAAACATACCTAAATATAAAAAGGTTTTACACTTGCGATACAAAAAATGATTACCAAAATTTAGGAAAATATCGAATGCGAAATGTAATACAAACAATCAATAAATATAATTAACAACAAAAAAAATACTTAACCATATGACCCTCTATCGTCAATACTTGGTTGAATCCGTTACAGCTCGCTGAATTATCCTCAATTTGCACCGTTATTTATCACCAAAATAGTCCGGAGTAAACCACGCTGTAGCGGCCGTTGTAGTTCAAGAAATAGCAATAACGTTGATACAGTCGTATTAGCAAATCAAAACAATGAGGCGGCCCCGTTGACAAACAGCCGATACACAACCAGCCGATATGAAAAACAGCCGATATAGTAGCAAGTTTTCTTTTGCCTTGGTTATACTTGGTAACCAGCTCTTCAATGCACCACCCAGAAACCGGGATTTAATAAAAACTGATAACACTTTCGTTTAATTTTTATAATTTTATTATACAATATCAAGAGATTGATTTTTTATTGAAAACTTTATTTATGGTACAGTTCATACACGTGGCATTTCGTAAATTTTGAAAATTTTTTACACAAAAAATCAGATTTATTACCACTATATGACAACAATCAATCAGATATAATTTTCTTCGTAATTTTTTTTTTGTTTCCAATAGTTCAACATAAACTAATTACGCTAATTTTATCATATTTATTGTTTATTATTAATTATTTACACATTCGTAATCACATAAAGTTTGGGTTAACAGAACACTATTACTTTATAACCTTTTCATAGTTAACTACTTGAACATTCCCGATAGTTACTTTTGATCAAAAAGGATTTTCGTACTGCCACAACACAATTCATTCTCCGCGAAAAATATCCACCAGAATTTTTCTGGTTTACTTTCAGCGATACAAAAAAAAACAAATATAAATTTAAAATACACTTAAACAAGTGTTTTGCACGGTAACTCACAATCGAATGACTTTTTATCTCCAGAAAAAACCAAAAATAAAAAGTATTCCCGTTTTAAAATATCCGCAAATTCTATACCAATATTGCTATTTTTATTTTATTTTTTTGTTTAACTTGGTGAGGAGAAAGTAGCCGATTCATAATAAAAAAAAATTTACGTTATTTAAATCATTCATTGATCATTTATTTTACAGACTGCATCGCACGATCGTTACATGTTCCATGATGACATTTAGTTTAAAAAATTAAAATCGGCCGTCGATTTGTCCCTAAGCTGTCCTAACTATTTCTAAAAGTATTAATAAGTATTGCCAATGGTGCCTTGCAATGATGTGGGATCAAACGATGGTACGTAATTTTTTTTCAAGAAAATCTCTTGAGGTTAACAGGGTGTTCCATGATGACATTTAGTTTAAAAAATTAAAATCGGCCGTCGATTTGTCCCTAAGCTGTCCTAACTAATTCTAAAAGTATTAATAAGCGTTTCCAATGGTGCCTTGCAATAAAGTGGGACCAAATGATGATACGTAATTTTTTTCAAGAAAATCTCTTGATGCTAACAAGGTGTTCTATAATGACATTTAGTTTAAAAAATTAAAATCGGCCGTCGATTTGTTCCTAAGCTATCCTAACTATTTCTAAAAGCTTTAATAAGCATTGCCAATAGTGCCTTGCAATGAAGTGGGACCAAATGATGATATATAATTTTTTTCAAGAAAATCTCTTGAGACTAACAGGGTGTTCTATGATGACATTTAGTTTAAAAAATTAAAATCGGCCGTCGATTCATCCCTAAGCTGTCCTAACTATTTCTAAAAGCATTAGAAGCATTGCCAGTTGTGCCTTGCAATGCATTGGGACCAAATGATGATATATAATTTTTTTCAAGAAAATCTCTTGAGGCTAACAGGGTGTTCTATGATGACATTTAGTTTAAAAAATTAAAATCGGCCGTTGATTTGTTCATAAGCTGTCCTAACTATTTCTAAAAGCTTTAATAAGCATTGCCAATGGTGCCTTGCAATGAAGTGGGACCACATGATGCTAAATAATTTTTTTCAAGAAAATCTCTTGATGCTAACAGGGTGTTCTATGATGACATTTAGTTTAAAAAATTAAAATCGGCCGTCGATTTGTTCCTAAGCTGTCCTAACTATTTCTAAATGCATTAATAAGCGTTTCCAATGATGCCTTGCAATGTAGTGGGACCAAATGATGCTATATAATTTTTTTCAAGAAAATCTCATAAGGCTAACAGGGTGTTCTATGATGACATTTAGTTTAAAAAATTTAAATCGGCCGTTGATTTGTTCTTAAGGTGTCCTAACTATTTCTAAAAGCTTTAATAAGTATTGCCAATGGTGCCTTGCAATGAAGTGGGACCAAATGATGCTATATAATTTTTTTCAAGAAAATCTCTTGATGCTAACAGGGTGTTCTATGATGACATTTAGTTTAAAAAATTAAAATCGGCCGTCGATTTGTCCCTAAGCTGCCCTAACTATTTTTAAAAGTATTAATAAGCGTTTCCAATGGTGCCTTGCAATGATGTGGGATCAAACGAAGATACGTAATTTTTTCAAGAAAATCTCTCGAGACTAACAGGGTGTTCTATAATGACATTTAGTTTAAAAAATTAAAATCGGCCGTCGATTCATCCCTAAGCTGTCCTAACAGCTAGACTAACAGGGTGTTCTATGATGACATTTAGTTTTATAAATTAAAATCGACCGTCGATTTGTTCTTAAGCTGTTCTAACTATTTCTAAAATCATTAATAAGCAGAAACAATAAGCATAAGTGAATACATAATTTCATGTGAAGCAAGGGCGTCCCAATTTCTTTTGGCCTGCGGACTACCTTAATGCGGTGCTTGCTTATGGATGTGCTCCATATGGGGATATATGTGTCCTCAATATTTGATTCTTTGAATCTTAATCCGTTTGGTTATTGTTCTTCCTTTTAATAATTCTGTGAGTTTTTGTGAATTTGCCTTATTGGTACTGAAGTTTGCGAAAGTGAGAGATGCAGTTTTTAATTCATAAGTTATCATAGGGACTGTTGTTGTGTTGTACATAGTGAGAGTAGTTTGGAATGGTACTTTGTTTTTACGGATGAAGGACTGCATCTGCTTGACAAGACCAAGTGCTTGATAGCTCGTTACCTAGATATTGCATTGTGTTGACGTGGCGGAGAATGATCCCTGCTAGAGCTGACCTGGCGGTGGGGTCGGATGCGCAATGTATTTCTCTGATGAGTACTGTACATTTTTGTTAATTGATTTCTAATCCGGCAATTTTCAGGTTCTCAATTAATCCTTTGAGAATGGGTTCGTGAAAATTGATATTACGTGATATGAGGGCGATGTCATCAGTATACGCGAGAATTAGTGGTAATTGTAGGTTCTCACGCTGTTCCAATTTTAATTTTGGAAATTAATCAGAAAAGTTATCAGTCATTAATACTTCATTGAGTATGAAATTGAATAACCGTGGAGAGATTGGACAACCTTGCTTCACTCCTTTATTTGTATTTATTGTGGATGTGGTCTCGTTGAACCACTTAATTGAAATGCGCTCCCAAAAACATATTTTAATTATACGGTTTATTAAGTAATGAGGTGCATATTGTTGCAGACATTCAGCGATCACAATAAGGTCTGCGGTACCGAATGCTTCTGCTAGATCGAGGGAGAGGGCATACACTCGATGGCTACGTATGGTAAACTTGTGGTCTTCTGTGGATCGATTAGCCAGAAAAGCAGCTTGATATGAGGGTGATAATTTCAAGAGTTCGTCTAGGTTATGTCTTAATATTTTCGAATACAATTTGTACCCGCCATTGCAAAGTGTGGTCCTTCAGTAATCGGCAACATTTCTGGGATTTTTATTTTGGCATCCACCCTGGAGGAGGAGGCTTATTTCTTATCCAGGCTTTTTCAGTTATTTTGTGTATTGCTTGAATCACTGTATCTGGCGCGGTCCCTGACCGAATTGGTTTAATGGGGAACTTGATGTCGCCAGTGGTGGGTGGAGGCCCCAGTGGGAAGTAATTGTTTTCTTGGATTATATGTGGCTTAGCCAGGCGGAAGCTGGAATGCCTATTCGATGTGCTGTTTCCTCTCTTGAATTGTTTAAAAAATGAGTACGTTTTGCGCAATCGATCAGATGGGTTGTATCGTGAGAGGTTCTGGAAGAAGCTCTGGCATTTTTGAGCATTGTGGCTTCAAACAGCATTATTAAAGTTGAGTCGGTTGTTTTTCATGTTCGTTTGAGCGATCAAATATAAGGGATGGACTTTTTTATAATGTATAGCAATTTTTCACTGTGCCAATGCTCGCCGAACCTTGATGTTAGGGAGAGGGCTGCAAATTTAATGATTTCAACAATCAGCTGCCACTGGTTAGTGGTTTTGTCTTCGGCGAGAGCTTCCTCATAGGTGTTCGTTAACAATGGTTTATACTCATTCCGAATTTCTTCACCTTTAAGTAGGGACAAATTTAAGGAACTGAAGTTATAGGTTGCTGGCGATAATTTTGGTTTGGATTATGGTGTGGTTTGCTGAGGCGAATTTTTCCTTTACGTTTAATGCAGTCAGTCCATAATAAACGGTGATCCCTTATTTCTTGTTGGAACAAGTCACCTTTGGTGGATTTGACACAAATTTGCTGGTTGTGGATCCGGGTAAGGATGTGGTCCACTTGGGAGTAGGATCGACCATTTGTCCTGTTATTCGCCGACCGCTGGTGGAACGAATATCTAACTGTGCCAATTGGGTTAGCAGCTCTAAGGTGATTCCATTCTCGTTGGAAGTGTCATGGATCAAATTGGAGCCAATGTGTTTCCCTGCCAAGTGACTTTGGATCCCATATGGGTATTGAAATCCCCGAGCAGAACTAGATCGCGCGATTTAAGAATGCGGTTAATTATGGAGTACAATGTTGAAAATATTTTCGCAGCTAGCCGACGATTATACTTAGTTGTTTGTGAAGGTATATACACTGAGATGAAGTGGATCTCTCCAAGGGTTGAAATTTCTCCAGTGAGAGTAATGATAGTTCCAAAGTAATTATTGATTTTTGTGACTTGTAAAGGTGTACTTTTGCTAATTAATATAGCCACCCCCCTCTTTATAGCGTGCGATTCATTGGCGTGGTACCAGGTGTAATTGCCGGTTGAACAAGAAGGAAGAGAAAATCTTGGGAGGTATAGGTTGAGCCGGTAGTGTTTCCTACATGAGGATAAATGGATTGCTAGTGGGTGTAATGTTGCGATGAAAATTGTCGGTGATGCCCGTTGGATAGGGATTACGGGCAACGCTTCTCTATATGGCATAAGGCTGTTACAGTGCAGCCGGGTGTAAAATTAATTAATCTGCTGGAGGAAATTTTCATTGTTCGAAGAGAAACTAGTACTATTCTGAGTGCCTTCGAAATGTCCAGTTATTTTGATGTTTCTCAAATTGGCTGCTGCGGATAAACATTCTGCGCCTCCCCAGAACCCGTTCATTTGTAAGTCGGATTCGGATGGGCATCTTCGTGTTAATTGTCCTTTAGTTAGTTTTGATGTTATCTCTGAACTATATACACTTGGTAACACGAACCAATGATTGTCGCAATAAAATTTTCTAAGGTACAGAGATTTTATATAAATTCGACTGTCTCCAACCGTAATTGTCCAATTGAGCATGATTGTTGTGGATCCTTGAGATATAGTTGATGTAAAATGGCACTGAACAAACATTTACCATCGCCTGAGATTGTATACACTTCCATTGAAACTGTAATATGAATATTCAAATCGAGTCTTGTTTATGGATACATTTAGATATCATAATAATAATCGCTTTTTCATCTACTCGTATCGCATATCTACTCGTAACTTCTCTTACTATTTAGTGAGCTGTTAGAATGGGTGATGCACAGTGCTACGCTAGGTGGCTAAGTGTAGAACCATTCAATTTTTATGGTATACCATCTGTGCGCCTAAACTGTATCGGTAAATTTTTTGTTCTAGGTTAGTACAACCTTCTTTGACATTCGTGTGACGTTTGAGCAGAATACGTCCATTAGTGTGAGTTTGGCAGCCATTTGTTTACGACACAAAAAGTTTGTCTGGCGATTTTTTCTATGAAAAAAAAAATTGAACAACATTCAGTAAGGATCGTGAGGTCGTAGAAAACCTGCCGCATGCGAGTCGTCCATCGACTCAATACATTTTGGTTGATGTTTTAGGTATGAAACGCGTTGCCGCTCGACTAGTGCTGAAATACCTGATTTTTTTGCAAAAAGAACATCGAGTAGAGGTCGCAAAAGAGATGCTTGCCAACGTAGCTGATGACCCTATATTCATCAAACGAATTATTACTGATGACGAGACGTGGGTTTATGAATATGACGTCGAAACTGCCCAACAATTTAGCAAATGGCGCGACATAAATGAGCCAAAACCAAAAGAAACACATCAAAGTCGGTCAAAAATCAACGTAATGCTCATTATTTTCTTCGATTACCGTGGTGTGGTTCAACATGAATTCATTCCAGCGGCACTATTCTGGTTTTCCCGGGGAATTGTGAATTGGGAATTGATTTATTGTCAGTTTTTAATGTATTTTGGTTTTCTTTATTCCAAAGCATACTAAATTTTTGGGAAAAATAGTCCCATTTCATAGCAATTTTGTTGTGTATTTTTCCCTAAAAATTTGGCTGAGAATTATTTTTTCCCAAAACATGAATAAAATACCAATCGCTCAGTATGCTTTGAAAAAAAGAAAACCAAAATACATTAAAAACTAACAATAAATCAATTCCCAATTCGCAATTCCCCGGGAAAACCGGAATAGTGCCACTGAGGGTTAAACGGTCAATAAAGCATGTACTATTTGGCCGTTTTGAGGCGTATACGTGAAGCAATTGGTAGTAAGCGGCCGGATTTGTGGGCAAATAATTCATGAGTTTTTCACCACGACAATCCGCCGTCACATTCCAGCCTGATTGTGACTGAATTTTTGGGCAAACACGAAACAAAAATCATCGCTCAGCCACCATACTCAGCCAGATTCGGCTCCCTGAAACTTTTTCCTGTTCCCGAAACTCAAATATCAGCTCCGGGGAACGCGCCTTGAGTCGATTGAAGCCATAAAAAAAAATTCGCTAAAAGAACTGAAGGCTATCCCAGTCGAGGCCTATAAGATGTGTATGGAAAAATGGATTAACCGTTGGCATGCTTGTATTCGCTCAAAAGGAACCTATTTTGAAGGCAATAATAAAGATTTATATTAAAATACAAAATAATGTTGTTCTTTTTACCAGTCCGGGTCAAATTTGATCAGATGGTATGTCAAAATCAATATTATACGTATGATCAAACATTTGCATTAATCTTGTAATTTTATCAGAAACTTCAAATTCTGTTTTTTTATATTATTCATGTGACGAATAGTATAAATTGATGAAGTATGACACGACACGTTTAGGATCTGAAAGGAACGGATAACATAAATCAACCTTAATGAGATATTCTTTGTGCATGTGTACTTAAAAAAATTTACTGTAACAGTAGCTTATTTTAGCTTTATGGTAAAACGCTTGAGTATTATACACGCACCGGCAGAGAAAAGGGGAAACCGCGCTAGCTGGAAACTTCAAACAAAAACCAAACTCAATACTTTGTCTAAATTTGTGGCTGAGTTCTTTTACTCATCCCACAATATGGCTTATAATTTTTTTCAAATGTAAATACTACTTCTCGAACCGCACTACTTAGGAATATAAGACTACTGGGGATACCTCTTTAAGAAAACGCATCACTTTCTAGTTTATGAAACAGAAAAGTATAACGAATCTAGTACGTATAATATAAAAGATGAACTCTAAAGAAAAATGTATTGAGCAAACTAAATATTCGGAAAGGGCGAAAAAACTGTAAAAATGCGCCAGGGGCCAATGAACTCGCGGACTGTCCCTGGGTCAACTTTTGTACATTAATTTCAAATTTTGATTGCGATGACATCTTGATCAATTAATTTATTCGTGAAGTAATTTTAAGAAATCGTCAAAGTAAAGGGTTGCAACGAATCCCAGTAAATATCTCCTAAAATAATATCAGATCTGGGCTTCATTCAATATGTACGATATTTTTCTTACATTCTCTACATTGTTTAAGCAGAGCCTACTGTATAAATAAGAGCCCCCAGTATCGACTGTATTTATTACTAAGCTTAAAATAAGGTACAAACAATTTTTTCTTTACTATGAAACTATATGGGAAAACGATTATTTTCATTTACAGATTTAGTTTATTAGAAATGTGAGCTTTTGTTTTGTTTTTATAAGAAAATGTTTCATGAAACATGAATATTATTTGATTCAAAAATCAAGTCTTGAAAATGTTTATTTCTTGAAAATCGCCATGAAAAATAAGGTACTTTTGAAATTTTAAATATTGTTGTTTTTGTAATACACGTCATCAACATAACTCGAAATTTATAAACAAAACAATACTCATCTCTTTCATTGCCTCCATTCAAATTTGAATTCGAATATATTTCTATAGTTATTTTGAATTTGCAAAGCATGCTAGATTATTTTGATTTTTTGTTTTCTTCGCACTCATTGTATTGATATATTTTTTTCTGTTTGCTCTTTCTGATTTATTTTATTTTAATTGTTGAGAGGAGACGTGTTGTCTATTTTCTTACCATTGGTTTTAGATGTGGACATATGATGACGTTATTAAACAGAATTGTCTCTTTTTAATACACATTGTTGTTGTTGTAGAATGTTTTTAATTTAATTTCATTTATTTTCTTTTGATTATTGCTGGAAAATAGGGAAATTTGAGAATCTGTATTTCAAATGAGTAAGACATTGAGTTGTTTGTTAGCGATTTCATAAAAAATATTTAACTGGGTTTAACTTTTAGTTCATGTTTTATCTTCAATCGGAATCGCGTTTTTTCATACCAACACTATGAAAATAAATGAATTTTTAGTGTTTTTATATCCCTTATTTTAAGTTCATTTTTCACATGCCGGCTCTATTCACATCAAGATGGTTCTGGTATAAGTCAGTTTCTACGGGTTTCATTAGTAAACAGTAAATACTAATGCTCTAATCCTGTAGGTACGAATCTAAAAAAAATTAAAAATAAATAAATGTGTATGTAAAACAAATAGCTCGATGTAATCTGTTTTATATAACCAAGCTTCAACATTTATTTAAAAATAAATTGAGCATGTGAAGCAAATAGATGTTGTGTTTGTGTACAATATGTATATTATGAAGAGATGTTCTCAAATTCAGTATAGGATATATAAATATTTGTTCTAGAAATGCTTTTATAATCATATTTCTAAATTTACTTGTGGTTCTACACAATATTATTATTCTGTATAACTTTTATCGAAAGTTTATTTTTGGAGAAATGTAATTTGGTTTATGTTCCATTTAAATATTGTTTTTAGATCGATGAATTGGAAAATTCGCTTTTATATGTTTGGATGATTGAATATTTCAAAAAATATAATCTGATATTTTAAGCTCGAAAAGAACTCGATATGCCGTATGAGCTATCATCATCTTATTTTAAACTGAACATCTCAAGCATTACTCATCTATATTGAGTCGTCTAAAAACAAGGCTTATTTTGTTTTAGATCCAATTATAGGATTGGAATTATTCATATTGTTTATTAATCGAAATAAATACAAAAAGGCGTCGCAATAAATTATAAAGTAGTTTTAACGGTACATAACGGAAGATGAATGATTTACTAGAGCATTGTTATGATATGTGCTGCACCCTGTACCATCCATATTATTTCAACGAACCTCAGCATTGTTTGTAAAAAATATCCTATTTGAGCAGACTTTTAGAGAAGTAAATCATATCGATTGGTATCGATTTTTCATCATTCCTAATTCTTGCTCTGTAATCCCCAAAAATATTGTCCTTTATTTAAAGATCGTTGGCTTTACTGTTGCAGTGCGTAACGTATTATTCGGTTCTTTTAGGTTTATGGTATAGTGAGATTAGGTAGAGCATTCTCGATAAACGCAGACCAATTGGTTTTTCTTACATATTTAAAATAAACCCTTTAATTCACAGAGACATTTAGGACTAATAATTGCCTGGGAAATTTTATTTCCATAAAAGGATTTGATCTAAAAAAGAACCTTTATTGGGTATTATTCTTAAATTTAAATAATTTAATACAATTTTAGTTAAATCTATAGCAAATAATATTGTTAAAAAATCTGAACAAAACAGGTAAAACGTAAACACCTATAGAACTAAGCAGTTAAGCACCGCGAAAAGTAATTTTCCTACCTAAATCACATCGCAGATCTACTTTATATTTATTATAATTTGGATTATAATTTATAAAGAAGAAAGATTATCTAAATCTAAAAATGGTTACAGACAGTGTTAAAAATCAAAGAATTTTCCACTCGAACAAGAAATAATAATAAATAAATAAAATCAATTCACAAAACAATTCGATTATTTGTATTCTCATAGCAACAATCGATTATTCTTCAAAAGTGTTATTATTTTTTTCGTAACATGGATGAATATTGTCTATGTTCGTGTTTTAAAATCTTTTATATAACTTAAGATTTTTACACTTTCCAGGAAAAAAAATCAAAATTCATCTTACCAATTAAATTGAATTTAATAAATTTTTTTTTGGCGTTTATTTTGTTCTATACTTACTCGTTTGATGGCTACGGACCTTTTTGTGTCTATGCCTGGTCCTGGTGGACCGCCATCCAAACCTAACCTACTCGTTTGTATAAATATAATGAAGCGAACAGACGTCCAAGCCAAAATTAATTTGGCTTGAACTCGTCTTTTTCAGATATTAACACTTTCGAGGACATGACGGCAAATGCCGTCAAAAAAAAAACTTTCGTTTAGGACATGATGAAATTCATACCGTCATCGAAAATAAGTTGCTTTGTGGCATGAACTTCTTTAGTAATTTTGTTTTGTTCAATATTTTTGTTGGTTTCGACGATCACAAAACGGCATGACGGTATATACCGTCATGTCCTAAACGAAAGTTTTTTTTGACAGTATTTGCCGTCATGTCCGCGAAAGTGTTATTAATTTACATCGTTAATTCACACCATAGAGAATACAAAGCAGCCCGTAAGATAGAATAAATATTTAGGGATCCATTCCAGAGTTATAAATTCGGTTCCCTGGATACATAAATAATTACCGTGTTGTCCAGTTGACTTTTTTTCACTTATGAAATAATATGTTTTTTTAAGTTGGTATGTAGGGGAAAATATTAACGAAAAGATGAGAAAATTGTATGTCCGTCAAGTTTTTCTGTTACGAAATTACCATAAAAGCTACTGCCGGTATTTTTCAAGTATGCTGCATTAAAACGAAAAAAAAAATATTTCAGCCAATAGTTATAAAATGTCGGTAATGCAGATAGTGCCTTTGCTATCACAGCCGATAGATATCAGCCGTCATATTTTAGCCAAAACGTGTTTCATATAAAATGAAAAATTGGCAAAACAACCTATACTGGAATTTCCATAATATAGTGGATTAATGGCTGAATACAGGCTCATTTGGTTCATTGGTTGTCACTGTTTGCGAAAAGTTAACTTAACAAATTAAGTTTCACGAATGGAGCATAATATAAAATTTAATAAAATTTGTATAAATTCCATGTGCTATGTCTGAAAAGTGTCTAGCCAAGAGTTATATCTAGAAAAAATATCAGGTCAAGTTTTATATTAAAATTGATAAAAATATTTTGGAAAAGGGGGAATTTACTTTACGGATACAGTTTGTTAGGCACACCATTTGAAATATTTTCCAGACATGACACTATAAAGGTTGAATTTATACAAATTTTTACATTTTATATGGGCCTGTCATTCAAACAAATTTTTCCGGGCTCCCCTCATGAAACTTGCCCCGATAATTTTTCTGGGCTGGGATAACTGTTGGCTATTTTTGCTCTTAAAAATAGCCCGCAAAGCAATATAATGTCCCGCAAGTCCTTCATTTTACATGTATGATGGAACTTGCCTATTTCTTTACCGGTTATGATGAAATTCGTCATGTGCGTTGAAAATGGGATTCTAAAATGTTCTTTTAATGACGTTCTGGAATATTGCCAAGTATGATAGAACTTGCCAATTTTTTAACAGATTATGATGAAATTCGATGTATGTCTAAAATGTTTTTTGGAAGAAGTTCTGAAATATAGTTAATAGAGGTGGAATTTGGCTACATCTTAACCGGTTTTAGTGAAATATAACATCCGCGATGAAAATGGGATTTGAACGAGCTAATTGAAGTGATACAAACATAGGAAACACTAAGAAAATTAATGTACTTGATCTTTATTTAGAATCAATGGCACTTGTTATATCCATTGTTTTTTTCACTTGATGATCAAAGGTGTGGAGTTGATTTGCTCTTTTTCAACCGAACCGTCAACACTATCAAATATAAGATAATTATGGTTATCGCCTATCTATTCGGCATGAACTTTATTCAGTGGAAAACTAACACAACAACATTTTGTTGATGCTTATATTGAAACAGAAGCAAATCGTTTTAATTTTGTTCGGCAAAATAAAAAAACTCGGTGCGGAAAAATACAGTGTTCTTATTTTGTTGGAAGGTCAGTCTGCGGAATTTCGTCCCGATTTAGTCGCAAGGGTTTTCAAATTAAAACTCCAAGAATTGCTCGATGACATCACAAAAAGCATGTTTTTAGAATTTCAATTGCGAAGGTGCATGTCATTGAGTTTCAAAATCGGGAACTACCACCTGCCCATATCCTGTTGATTGTTAGAAACGAAGATAAGACAAAAGATGCAGAAACCATCGATAAATTCATTTCTGCGGAAATTCCCGATATTGACGTTTATCCAAGGCTGCGTGCTGTCATTATAAAACACATGATATATGGTCCTTGTGGAGAACAGAACCCCAATTTACCTTGCATGATCAATGGAATATGCAACAAAGATTTCGCCAAAAGCTGTCAATACGAATCGATAGTTAACTGTAGCAATTATCCAAAATATAATCGAAGCGCTTGTAGGAGTGCAATAACAAATGGTAAGATTGTTTCATATAATCCATGCACAGTTTGTGAGTTTAATTTAAAAGATACGCAGGGTCCGTTACAAATAATGATTAAATGTGCCAATCGTAGAAACCTCAACATTCTCTATGCGAATGACATATCTATTGAGGCAGAATTAATTCCAAACAATAAATTAATTGTATATCACCTGGTGTTGCTACGAATGTTGTCGATAAGATTTGTAAAGAAATAATAAAGAACCAGCAACCTTTTGGCGGTGAAACGATGCTACTTGGTGGAGATTTTACCTGTTGTTGCACATGGTAGTCAGTCTGCAATTGTGGAAGCTGTAGCTTAAAATTACATGGCATGTGGGACAAGCTAAATGTTCTAAGGCTCCAGAATAACGTACGTTCAGTCGACCAACAGTACAGTAATTTGGTTACTTAAATTATGCGATGGAACTTTAACTAACAATCAACGTAATGGAAAACGTAATTGAAATTCCGAGTAATCATTATATATGGCAGTATTTCGAGTCCAAAAATCTTCGGTTGCAAAAATTAAAATTTTAGGTGGCTCCTATCAGGGAAACTTATTAGCGGGATCAAATGCAGTTTTTACCAAAAATTTCTTTATTTGAAAAAAAAAAAAAAAAGGCTTACGATAGGATTAAATCTGAAGCAATAGTAAAAAACGTCTTGGCTTACCTTACAAAAAGTAAAACATAATTTGGATGATGTCAATTTTATTTTTGTTTTTACTGATGCTTCGAACCACAAAGACCTTAAACTAAAACGCGAAAGAATTTCCCAGTTCTTATTCGATATTTTAATTTATGTATTTACGAACAACCATTTTTTCTAGAATCATAGGTAGTACATTCAAGAGTTTTCATTACATCTCGCAAAAATAAAAATTTAAACTTATTTCAGATAAATTGTAAAATGGTTGCGGGTCATGTTGTTAAACAATACTATAAAATTGGCTGCTGATTTTAAAGAGTTGTGTCATTGAAGCTGCACAGCTAAATAATCACATGGAATTTTGCGAAGTAGCAAATTTACAATATTGTCGTATACCATATCTTTGGATATTGCAGAACTCGCTGGCTAGCATTATTACCAGTAATAGAACGTATATTGCAAATGTTCGAACCTCGAAAATCGTATTTTTTGTCGCTCGATAGTTGTTCAAAATTTTAAGGACGTTTTTTAAATACGAACTATCTGAAATTTGGCTTATATTATAGTGCACAACCTATATGAAAGGTTAATCAGTACTACTTGTATGGTTGTAAGACCTGTAAATACTTGGATCATTACATCCCACATTTTATTAGTATAAATTGTCATTTGAATATGTTCAGTCATTTATATATTCCAATAAATTTCGAAAAACAATAATTAAAAATGGTAAGTTATTCGACGAAACGGTTTTATGTAAAAAGTACGTAACTCTTGAAAAAGTTGAAAATGGGAATGACAACGAAATTACCATTGATAAGCGATGGGTCGAAATGTTTCAACGTTTTAAAATTAAAAGTATTGTATTTTCCAATTTTAAAAAAAATATAGAATTTGGGTTGTATCTTCCAGGAACAAATTCCTCCACCGAACACACAATTTCATCAGTTAATAATTGATGGACAGCTGAAAAAACCCAAATGAAAATAGAAACCGTCAAAACCAAGTTTTTGCTTAAAAATTGAAAAATTTTGCGAAAACATTCTAGAAAATGCTATTTCAAATTGCTACTCAATTTAATTAAACTGAGTGAATTTTAATTTGTGTCTTAATTTACTATTTTTTCATTAAAAAAATGTGATTCTACACGGAAAAAAATAAACTGGTACTCAGCTAAGAAAACGGACTTTTAATTCAGGAAAATGTACTTTTTCTTGATTTAAGAACTAATTTTCTTATTTCTTTCGAATTTTTCTTCATGTAAGTATTATGTTTCTTGAAATGAAGAAAAACTCGAAAGAAATAAGAAAATTAGTTCTTAAATCAAGTACAAGTACTTTTTCTTGAATTAAAAGTTCGTTCTCTTAGCTGAGGACTAGTATGTTTTTTTCCGTGTATCTTTTTCAGTTGTCCTGTATTTGTCGTAAAAGAAACTGCTGGTCACCGTAATTTTAATTGTCAAAATATTGAACATAAAATGACAAGAAATTGAGCATAAAAAACTATTTATGCTCAATTGGCACAACGTCATGCTAAAAATATTGAATATTCAGATATTCTAATCTTTTCCTCCCATGACAAAATTTCAATGCGCATGCTCAAAATCATTTTTGTGTAAGTATTTTGCAAAATACTTATACTTACTAAAAATTGTCACGAGAAAAATAATGGACTAGATATTTTGTCAAGAGAAAAATACGTAAGTGGTGACCCAGCCATCATTTTGCACTTTAAAACGTAGAGGTTGGTTGCATTGAACATTTCAAAAAATTATCTTCAAAATGAGTCAAGTTTTAAACAGAACAGTCCTTCAGGATTATTAGTGTAAACATTAAGACCCCATGTTGTTGTTGTATGATGGTACTATGGTTTGATGGTAGGTATGATATTATGATGGTATGATGGAATAATGGTGTTATGACGGTATTTTTGTACGATGCTATATGATGACGTGATAGTAGGATGGTCTGAAGGTAGGATGCTGGAGTGATGGCACGACGATACGATGGTATGATGGTATAAGAATTTGATGGTATAATGGTTTGGTGGTATGATGGAATAATGTTATATTGGAATGATTGTATGGTGGGATGATGTTAGGATGGTGTGATGCCATGATAGTATGATACAGAGGCATATGGTCTTTGGAAGCAAGAGATGCATTGATTGCCATTAATTTTATATCACAATAGTAACATGCTTGGTTAATGTGATCTTTAAAAGTTTCATACTGTCCGTACAAAGAACAAAATCCTTTTCTAAAAAAATATATTTCCTGGCTCTAACTTTAAAAACTAAAAGTAAATACAAATACATAGTCCTAACGACCTAACGTGAATTAACGTATCTAACATTTTTTTTGAAATTCCTTTTTGACACCAAATCGTTTGACGTGAGCAACTCTGGACAAATTTTTGCACCTACGTTGGTTCACTTTAAAACGATGATGTCGTCCGCAGAGTCAATTAATGTGGGTGCGAAAATTCAGGTGCAGTTTCTTACGACAATCATTTTGGCATCAAAAATGAGTTTTCGAAAAAATGTCAGATACGTTAATTTACTGTTAAGACGACGATATTTTATTAATACAAAAACAATAAAAATAGCATATGCAATTTTTATTAGGAAATGTGTGGTTGCTAAAAAAATATTCTCAATTATATTATATGTATTCGGAATTGTTTATTAACTTTTATATTCAGGATACTAAGAACAAAGAATTTATTTTGATGCGGATTTAATTATTATTTTGTTACTGTATGTTTAGTTGACACAACCAAAATAAATTAAACGACGTATTAAATCAAATTAGTTTCCGATCACTTGGAAACTTTCAAGTCCCATAATTCGCAAACCTAAACATTTTTCGGCCTGATATTTGCGACTATACATTTTTCTAGGATTGCATAGGTTTTACAGCATGCAAATGTTTCAACTTTTTTATTTTTATTTTATAGCTTTAAATCTATATGGCGTGCGGCATGTTTGATCAAGTTCATCAGTATTTATTATTTAATTAAAATTGAAATTAAAATACATATTAATAATTTGCTGTTTTAATTTTTTTTCAATCCACATTTAATTAATTTTGTTTAGTTTTTAAAGCTTTTAAAACATTACCTACATTTAAATTTATCAAGAGACATTGCTTTGTAAATATGTATGTTAGTTCATTGTCGCGCGTCATTACATTGAAATTTGGGTTTCTCCCATGGTATAAATATACAGAAGTATGTTCCAACCAATGGACATATCGCCATTCTCCTTTTAGTGACGTCACTTTGAGTTATATATTTTGTAACGTTGATTCCGTTTGGCTGGGAATTTGGTATTTGTGTTTTTTCTATCGTATACAATCGTTGAAACTTATTTCTATTTCCAAAGCGTACATTTACTCGTACATATATTAACTTAGACGCTTTCAGTCATATCAGGTTGGGTTTAACACGTATCTTTAGTAATAGATAGAAAAGTAATTCAAGAGAAACGCATTTCAAGAAACCTCGTCTAAACGACGATTGTTCTCTGAAAGTAGAGAATCGTAAATAAAACACAGTGAACACAGTGAAACCGTGCTATCATATGCTAATGTGATCAAAAAGTAGTAAGACTTCTTCATTTAAATCACGCAGGCTTATCCAAATGAGTAATTTTTTCTTCTTTGGTTGGTAGCAAAATTATTTGGCTAAAAATTCCACCGATATCGTCTGACTTTTGGCTATTTCCAAAACTCAAAAAACTCCTCCGGCGACATCGTTTTGGCTCGACTGAAGAGCCGAATCAAAGAAGGTTTTGAAGTCCATTGTGGAAATCTACTTTAACAACTGTTTCGAAAACTGGAAAAAATATTGGCATAGTGTAATCTATCACAAGGGGAATACATACTTTGAAGGGTACGAAATAAATTTGAGATAATAAAAAGCTGTTTGTTTGTGTTTTATTTAAAAAGTGTTACTATTTTTTTACAAATAACTTCTCTAATTATACTCAACATTAACTAACTAGTAATACTGCTGTTTATTTGTAAAGAAATACTGAACGAGTATTCCAAAGGCGTTAAGCTTTCAGAGCAAATATTTTAAGGAAAAAGCTTCTTTTAAGAAGAAATTTATTAATGATCCCTTGATTTATGTTGCAGAGAAATACGTTTGCAGCTGGATGAGACTTCCACCAAATTTGTATTGTTTGTTAAATAAATGCAGAATAAGGCTATGCATAACATATGTACATACATTACACATAGATCAATATTTAATTAAAAATTATTTCAAATCAAATAATAAAAACGTAAAAATCAAAAATCATGTTTAATTAAATAATAAATGTTTGAATAATTTTATTTTATAATTGTTGAAATTTATTTAAAAATTGATTTATAATTTACTTTAGTTCATTTCATTATTCATTTCGATTTTATGTTCCCAACCTATCTACAAAAATCAATTTGACACCAAAATATTTTAATTACAGTTTTTTCGTACAAAATTTTATATAGAAATTGTTATTTTTGTAAATTTACATGAATAATGGTTTTAAATGAATAATTTATACAAAAAATAAAACAAACCTTAATTATAGGAGGTTATAAAGTAGGTTTTTTTTTCACATTATACGAATAATTTTAATCATAAAATTTGTAAAAGATCAAGATATGAATTTAATAGAAAAGAAAAAGTTTAAGTTTTAATCAGACCCTAATCGAAATAATTGTGTGTGTGTGTAAACAATTATGCCTAATGGTTGGTTTTGTGATAAAAAATTAACTGGTATGTAACACATTAACGACCTAATATTTTCTCTGGAGAAATTTTTATTTGAACTAGCTGAGTTTAAATAATATAATGCAAACTAGAGAACCACATTATTATAATTATCGTTAATAAATGACACAAGAATGCATAAGAAATAACGAAATAAGCATTACTTACAAGTGTGAAAACGACACAAATTGGAAAGTTATGTTGGTTTCGGCCAAGTCGGCCAAATTATACACAAATGTTGTACAGAAAAAAATTGTATTTATTACAAAATAAAAATTCTCATTGCACAAATTAAATAATAATTAATTTTTTATTATTATATACCGATGTACTTTATTGCTAAGTACATATTAACGTATAAAATATTTTTCGCAAATTTAAACACAATTTGTAAATTTTGCGTAACTATTTGTTTGCTGAAGAGAATTTTTTTTTTAAATCCACTGCCAATGGTTTTACATTTTTCATTTGTTAACATTAATTATAAATGAAATGGAACATATTTAAATTATAGCTAATACATAACGGACAACACATTTATACATATGTATATGTTTGCAGCTCATATTAAATATGTATACACAAGTAAATTATTTTTAAATTTTTGCATTTAACCTTTACAATAATAGTTAGTTTTCATGACATAAACTTATAGAAGAGTCTCTGAGACTAATTATAAAGAATTGTACTAGAATTGTTGTAAAATAAATAATTAAAAAATATTTTATATTTTTAAATTCCTAATTTATTAAAAATAAGGAAAAATTACTGATTTTTTTTTTTACTAGGACAGATGTAGTACCGTTTTTTTCGTTTTACTGCTGTTGAACTTGATGGCCTGTTGTTATTATGTAATTTAAAATAACTTCAGTTATTACAAGTAAGTGAGATACTGTAATGGGTTTCTTGCTGCGACAAATTATATGTAGCGTAACTAAATCTGTTGCAATTTCCCGAATAAATATTTTACGTTTAGTTCGTGGTTTGTTAGAATTCCACCGAGGATATAGATTTTTCCAAATAACCAGCGCAGCTATTCCACTGATATCAAAAATATTTTGGAAAAAAGTTATTGGCCAGCGATTAGTTTTGCGTCTTATTGTATATGTATGGCATAATTTGTCTGTTGTATCTACGCCACCCTTAGTGGCATTATAAAACAAATTTACTAGGACTTATTTTTGTTCTCAATGTTGTATGGTGTTTGGTCGATGAGAATAAAACACATCGATTTTTTTTGGCACATACGAGGTTAGCGATATTGTATTACGGAATTCAAACTTATTAGTTTCTATGTTTCTTGATGAATGTGCCAGGAAAGATTGTGGCATGTATTTTTATTCTTTCATAGTGTACCCTCACTAGTTAATCCTTGAGCTAATAAAGAAAGAGCCAGTTCATAGCTAGTGAAAAAATTATTAAAGGTAATATTTCGATTAGAATATTCTTAAATGGCCGACACAATTCTTCCATGACATTTTAAGCTTAGTTATTAGCCTTGCATTGTCTTCTTTGCTCAAATACGGAATTCCGTTCAATGGATAAGCAGTCTCATTCTCTACAATCTACCAAATTTTCATACCGTATGTCCGGTGTTAACGCCGGAATACATTTACCAGCGTTCCTAAACATAAAAAGGAAAATTAACTTAATCTACAATTCGTGTTCGAGATAGTTATCTCTAATTTCACGCGATGGCAAATTATGTCTACAAACCAAAGTCCAAAATGTATCTTAAAATCCATTTAAATTCTGCCAACATTAAGGGGCAAAATTGTAACCGATGAAGTTGGTAGCCGCTTTTGTTATTACAAATTACACGAGTATTGTATTCTGACAATGCTGTTGTATATTTTTAATTGACATTTCTTTATTTGTATAAATTGATGAGTTTTTAGTATTAAGGGGGTCATTCGTTGATAATGAAATGGAGCGACAGTTCCGTGTAACATATTACAATGTTTGAAAGTAAAATTAAAATAAAATTAAAGTTAAATAAAATTATATAAGTTCTTTTAATAAGTGAAATAAAATCATCGTGTACTCTTCGTTACATCGTAGTCTTGTCTTGTGTAATGACCATTTTTATTCTTTTTAATGTCGACATTTTGTGGTTATTCAAGACATTAAATCATATTGTGATTAAGTGAAACCTCGATTAAAAACATAAGCTGATTAAATGAAATTTCATTTACATTGTTCTTCGGCTTGTTTTTAAAAAATACAAAAATACAGTCCACAATCAAATTTACAAAATTATAAAATCTAAGTAGTGGCGAATTAAGATCCAGCGTCGCCATCCGGCTTACTCGGAATATATGGTATGAAAGGAACTCGCACACGAAATGGTACCAACTGCACATCTACAGTTACATTTTTGCAGGAATATAATATTTTAGCAGATTCTTATTTACGATGTCCTAAATATCTCTTATTGGTGCTAATTTATCTTTTGTCCTACGCAATGTTCGTGTGTTTTTGTCATGAAATCTTAAAATTTTTAAAAGTGACGTGAATCTGTTAATACTCGTAGTCGCGCGAAAAATGGAATTTCCAAAAAGTGGATGGCAAAACTCATTATAATTTACGTTCCCTTGTTTGTTAATACCAGCAGTCAGCATGAAACCATCTCTCATAATTTTTGTACAAAAAATATTATTAACGTATACATATTTACATGCATAATCACAATATGTACATATAAATATGATTTAATTTAAAAAATATGTGAACATTTATTTATTATAATATATACTTTTTAATATATCATGAAGAGTCTTTTAGACTCTTCTATACGTTTGTGTTTCTATTTATAAATTGTATCATTATTCCTTACTTCAGAAATAGTTAGAAACAATTAAAAAAGCCTTTTAAACTTATTATCTATAGCTTCACCGAATGTTAAAAAATCAAGTTCATAATTATATTTTTAGCAACTGAAATCATTATAAAATTAAAAAAATGAGTCTCAAAGACTCTTCTAGCAGGATGAAGTTTAAAATCGATAGTTTTCCACAATGTATTTAATTATTTCTATTTTGGCGTTCCACTTCAACCTTTTCATTTTTATTTACCCTATCATTCGTTCAATCATTCTCTACTGCTAATACAAAGTATCTCACATCATGTTAACCCTACCTAAATAAGTAGATGCGTTCAGAGAAAGATACCGGCAAAGTAGTCATTTCGCAAAGTGCAGCTCGTCAGTACGTTAAAAGAAGAGCCGTTCATATATGCTGACAATGCAATGGCTGTCCCTACATATCAATACCGTTTAATTCCGAGCTTCTATGCGCTACTGTTTAATCCGACATGAAACTATGTACATTAAAACACCGGTATCCCAAGTCACGCACAGCACAGAACTGTATTACTTCAATTGTAATTTAGGTAAGCTTATATTTATTTTAAATTACCCACATTAAACGTTCTTAGGGCCTTTTGCAATTTCAACCGCTCTAAGAAACATCATAATCAAATCATCGTTAGCTATACAGATTTGTGTTTGTTTGTTACATTTGTTTGATTTCGCTTGGTGTACATTGGGTGCGTCCGAAATGCGAATATAAATGAACGTTATCTAATTAAATTAAATTGGAATACTCCGAATTAGTAAATTGATAATTATGATTAACTAGTAATTGCCCGTCAAAACTGACGGAAGTTTTTGAAAACTCAATATAGCCTGAAAAATAAAATGTTTGCTTCTAGAAGAATACGGAATAAGACATTTTAATATTAATTAATTCTTTTATCACAACGAGGTCGGTCGTTGACGCTCGAAGAAGAAGGTCGTGTTTGGTCGTCTTCTTCGAGAATATAATTTTAATTTAATTTAATTAATTTTATTTATTTGTTTAATGTAGTGTAAAGTTATAATTTATTTTATTTTATTTTAAGTTAATTTAATTAAGTGAAAAATTGTGTGTAACAATAGTGAAATTTAAATATAAATTTGTATAAAATGCAATCCATCGGGATGCATTACCCAGGCAATGTTTTTAATTTGTAGCGAATTAAATCAAGCTTTTGTTCTTTTTCGCTTAATGATGCATGCCTCTTAAATTTGTGTAGTTAGTGTATAAAATTCAAATACATTATCTCATATTTAGATGTAATTAAAACGATCAAATAGATATACGCAGTTAATTTTCTGTTTCTGTACATGAAATTTCAAGTTTTTTGTTTCTCTCTTTACTCTTATGAGATTAATTGTATTTTTATTTTGTATAAATGACACAATTATATTATTCTTCATATTCTATGAATATATGTATTTCGTAGTATGCGATTGTTTTATTGTTTTTCTGAACTGTATTCGCGGCCGTGTGTATGTTCGTCGTCATTTTAGAAATATATTCATTCGTAATAATAGTGCTCAATTATTATCGATAATTTTTTACGAGTTAAAATCGCGCTGAAAATTCAACGAGTGCGCAGCACGAGAACGAACGACTTAATGTCGGTATAAGGTTCGTTCTCCAAATCCAAAATAGAATAACTTATTGACTTTTTAAAACAAAATTTTACCGTAATTTAAATGCTGGGCGAACAGCAGCCGTCTATCTGCATTTGTTTCTCAGGCCCATCGAAGAAACTTCAAATGACTCAATAGTTAAAGGTTTTCACATAATTTTTTTGCGAGTTGAGCGTGAACTCGCTCGTTTTTGTTTTATAGAATTATACTTACATATGTTCACGAGCTCCAACTACATGAATTAATATTATTTGATTTGAATTTTCAGATATATTGGTCTATGGTGGGAAATTTAATTGGTCACTTGTACATGGCAGGTTTAATAACTAAATAATGGGAGTTTAAGCCCTTATTTAATAATGTTAATTAAATTTTAAAAATGGTGTTTAGTGATAATTAACTGGCTTAGGGACAGGTAGTTTTAAAATTATGTTGTTTTGTTTTTTATCCTCCTAAATTACAGAACTTCAGTAATGTACAGGGATTCCGTGCAAATTTAGTATGAACAATTTATACTAAAAACTGTGCTTTTGAAAACCCTCTACATGCGAATTGATTAGTTTTATTTGAAAGTTTATAGAAATTATTTAAAATATTCGTTGTACGGATAAAACCACTGATAAAAACTCTACTTTAGCTCATTTGACTAAACTGCACGGAATTCCTTTACTGAACTCATACTTTAGTAACTAATTGGTTCTGGCTCGACGTGGTACAACGGACCACATTTCAAACAGCAAAAAGGATATTGAAATTCCTCTTGCGGTATGTAAACTGCTGCTTCAGGAGGAAGCCAGTAAGTTGACGAATGACAGATGGTCAAATAGTACCTCATGCGTAATAACTCGGCAGATCTGGCCAAAGTTGAACTTGGCGAGATCCAAACAGCTGATCTCACTTCAGCGGAGTCAGATCAGTGTGGTTGTTGGAGTGATTACGGGGCACTGTCTCATAGGCAGACATGCAAGTAGACTTGGTTTCTTCTCACATGACTACTGTCGTAGTTGCGAGGACGAAGAGGAGGAAGAGACAGTACTTCATCTTCTTTGCACCTGTCCTCGTCTGGCACGAAACAGACTGAATTTTCTAGGGGCACCCCTTTTCAACGACCTGGCGGAGCTCAGCGAGAAGGACGTCAGGAGTATCCAGTGCTTCATAGCAAGCTCAAAGTGGTTTCAATGAGTTGGAGGAAAAATTTTTAATTTGTGGTATGGCTACGGACCTTTTTGTGTTTATGCCTGGTCCTGGTGGACCGCCACCCAAACCTAACCTAACCTAACTAATTGGTTCTTTAAAACTTTAATTTTGGGTCTGAAGAGCCATCACAGATCAAACTTCTACACTTTAAATGGCAGGATCACGAAAATGCTTCATATAGTTTGGAGTTAAACTGTAGTTTTCGGATCGGATTGGAGACATTAGGATTCCATGATGAAGAAACCAGGAGTGGCACCCTATTTATTTTGTTCATCAGTTATTATTTATTAATATAAGTTTAATTATTAAAATTTGTAAGGGTGTCACCTAGAGGACTTTTTTAATTATTTATTGAATTATTTAGGTAGCTTAGGATTGAGGCGGATGTAATTTTAAGTATACACCAAAGCCTCGAGTTGCGTCATTAATGCGTTCTGGGAAAACGCGGCGCAACTCGAGATGCGTCATCTCGAAATGATATTTTTTTATTTCATTTTGCAAATATTGTATTATACAGTATACATTTATGTATATAATATATACATACATAACTGTTTCGCCTCAAAAAAAAAAAAAAAAAAAAAAAAAATCGATGCAACTCGAGACTTTGGTGTACTTAGATTAATAAGATCATAGAGAAGTGTTTATTTAAGTATACTGATAAATAAATTAATTTGTTTCAGAATCTAAGGTTGTTCCAGAATTAATCATTCTTAAAGGGATTAAATTTAATCCTAATTTTCAGTAACAAAGTTTTAGCCGGACTCAACGCTCCACGAACAATAAGCAGTTAACAATCATGTAGTTTAGAAATTGTGTTGTCTTGTGTTGTCTTATTTACTAACTATCAACCGCCATGGTGTCTGGAACCGGGTTGACTCTTCATTACTAACATACCTTTCCTTTCCCTCGATTTTGTTATTCGTAAAAGGGTGTACGGTGGACCCGGCGTATTCCGGAAAACTTGCCTTAGGCTTGGTCGTACACCCTAAATCAATCAATCAATCAATTCTTTTATCACAACGTTTCTTGTAAAAGTACGGGTAATATTGGGCCTTGGTATGAGGAATTGCTGATCAGCACTCTAAGGTTCTCATGATTTCGTACTCGCGTTAAAGCTATATAAAGCTGTCCATAAGCAAAAACAGATTCCGGTAAAAACAACCCAACATTATGAACGATTGTCCCTGAGCCTCGTTAATCATCATTGCAAAAGCTAAGATGATGGAAAATTTTCGCTGCTTCATTCGAAATCCTAAGCTACTCTCGCTTGGAGATATATTTTTCAATTCGCAATAAAATGACGTTATAAAATAAAAATAAAAAAATAAAAAATAATACAAAACGTCCTTGGTGAGGACCGAACCCGAAAGCTTATTGGAAAAATTGAATATCGAAATAGTTATTTACGTCATAAGGGCGGTAAATGAGTTGTTACAGTACGAGTTCGACGTTTAGTTTGAACGAGTCAACACCTATGTCACTCATGCCCGATTTCAGAACAAAACAGCAATTATTCAGTTAAATAATATTTCGTCTCTTTCTTCTTTTATGAAATTGCAATTTGTTTCAAAATTCAAAATCAATGCTACCTGATCATATTTCTTTATTACATGAGCATTTTAACGGGAGAATTAAATATTTGAATTTTCAATATCGCTCAATTAAATATTTAATTCTCCAGTTAAAATGCTCATGTAAAAAAGAAATATGATCAGGTAGCATTGATTTTGAATTTTGAAACAAATTGCAATTTCATAAAAGAAGAAAGAGACGAAATATTATTTAACTGAATAATTTCTGTTTTGTTCTGCAATCGGGCATCAGACTACTCAGTTATAAACTTCAAGTATCTAAATTGAAAATATAAGAAAATACATAGCGTTCCGCTGCACACTGTGAATTATATGTTAGTAGATTTCAATATAAATTGACATCAAACAACGTGTTAAAAATGCACATAAAAACTACATCGCATGTGGTTTTTTAAATGTGTCTTCGCTAAATGAGCATTTTAAGTGATTTTTCAAACGTTCGACGCAAATCTCTTTAACAGAAAATAGTCGCTAAGTTCTAAATCTGGAAGATACGGAAGATGGGGAAGCAGAAATCGAAGTATAATTGATACAATTTTGCCGACACTATTGTTGACTTGTGAACATGGTCTTGAAGAAAGACAATTTTTTCCTCGCCAAATGTGTTCGTTTTGCCTTGATTGCATCGTTCAATTTCTCCAATACCGCACTCTATAAAGGCTATTTCTATAAAATTACAAATCCGTTCGTTCGAATGTAGTATCACAAAATTAAAATCAAACATTTACTGGGACATAAAGATAAAGTTTGTATTGCAGTTCATTGGAAAATCATGTTCAAATTAACAAAAAATTGCCAAGTTCAATTAGGGCTATTACAGGATTGTCTTCCGAAATGTATTTACGAATTTGTAAAAAAAATGTGGACAGAAAAAAAGTATTTTTAATTTCTATTATATATCCGTTTCTTTGGATACAGGACACTAAAGAACTTAAAAGGAAAATTACGTAAATGGTATATAATTGTATCCTACTTGGAAGAATTTATAACACATATGTACATAGGACAATATAGGATTAAAATGCCCAAAAAACAACAAGGTTTTGTGGTGTATAGGGCGCAGAGAGATACGCATAATATTTTGATCAAAAATTCTTAGAGAGCATGGTCAAAAATCAAAAACACCAGGATAGGGATTTCGACTGCATTTTGGGTTAGTTTCTTAAGCATTATTTTTAGCCTTAAAGTAGGCAGAGAAACTATATATAAAATATTTTTAATTGGGTGCCTATCACTGAAAATGTAATAAAAAAATTCTCTTGTTATAATTTTAACAAATTATTTTATGACCGTTGTTTGAATATACATACATACATATGTTGAACGTGTCTTAATGAGGGACTTTCCCAAAATCGATTTTAGTTCATTTATCCCCACGCTTGGACAGCGCTGATTACACTTTTCTGTTTTACATGCAAAAATAAGTAAAATCATGTTTACAAATACAAGTTTCTTGTCTAAACTAGTGGATGTCCCCCTACTTTTTTTTTATGATTAATAAAACTCAGAATGTTGCGATTAATAATAAATATCAAATTTTAAAATTAATTTAGTCGAAATTAATAATTTAATGAAAAATCCAAGCACATGTTTGACCATATAAAACTCCATACGAAATATTTTAGCCGCCAGTCAGCAAGCGTTGAAATTCTATTTGGGAAAATCCCTAATTGAATTGATTTTTTTTTTTTGTAAATTTAAAAATAAAAATTAAGGAAATATTAATTTAATTAAATATGGCTAACATAATTGTTAAAATAATCCATTGAATCGTAGATGATGATAACCGAGATGATTTTTTGGCTGCTTACTTAGTTGTAATCGTAATAAATTGAAAGTAGCGTTATCACAGTTATTAATTTGTTGATTTCCATGTGGTCATAGTTGTATCTGCTTTCTAATGATGGCCTTGCGCCGGAATGAGAATGCCTACGAGATTTTTGTTTTTTTTATTTTTTTTATTTGTGGTTGCGGAGTTTTAATTTTGTTCTTTTTTTACGTCCATAAACTCATGAATGAATCATTTTGTACACATAGAACAATGAGTCGATTTGTGCTAGCAATTACGATTTCTCGACCATTCATTGTTAGAATTTTTTAATTTCATTAATGAATGATTTCAACGATTTATTAATATTTAGTACCGCACAAAATGAATTATTTGAATGCATACCTTTTTAAATATTCACTATACATATATTATTCTTTACATAACTTTTGTATCTATTTTTTTGTTTCTTGCCAATTTATGAGTCAATATCATATAAAAGAATTATATTTCGCAATCTAAAGAAAATTTTTGGATTTTAGAAATTGGTTAGTCTCTTCTTAAACTTAACCCGGGGCGTGCTGCAGCTATCGGGGGGGTCACAGGTGAACGACCTATCGATAGTGTAACAAGCTAAAGAATTTCTAACTTGTTGCAGACTTTCCGAAAGGTTGTTCCACGCAGCATTTCTCAGCCGGCTAGAATCAGTGGTGTTGAGGGGTGGTTCTTTGTGGACCTCAGGAAAGCTTGTTTTTGCTGCATTATATTTAATAAAATAAAAAGATGTCTGCAACCCAAATCACGTCACTAATCACCAGTAGAACCACGTATAACTTAAGTTAGGCAATCATCTTATACAGAAAAAAAATATTTATTAACACCGAGAGAAAATGTACAAAAAAAAAACACAAAAAAAACACTTGAATCCCAAAATATTTTACTATGTACAAAATGGTTTTATTAATTAATAAAAGAACTGCAACCCATCACCATTTAAATTTTAATTTTCCCCAACTTAAATTATAACTTAAAACTAAAAGAGCTCTTACGTTAATCCATTCGCCGCGTTGCAGATCTGATACCGATGAATGATTTATTTCCCGTCGTTGCGGATTCTTAAGAAATTCTTCAGAATGAATTAATTTAATTCCGTTTTAATTTGTTTATATTAGAAGATTTACTATTAGTTTTAACGTATTATTTATTGTTTTCTTGGAACTTATTTATTGGTTTATATTAGTTCGTTTTTATTTTAGTAGTTTTACATTTAGTTAATATAATTTGAGTTTAATTTTTATTTATTTTTTTTTTCTCACACCCCACTGTTTTTGTCATGTTCGACATTTTGTCTTTTTTTGTTCTCACTAAAATGTTTTTAGTTATTTTATTAAGCTAATTGGCACTTTATTTAACCTTTTTTTATTATTAATTACTATTATTATTATTATTATTATTCAATAGTTATTTGTTAATCCAAATTTATTTTATTTATTATAGTTATTTATTTAATTTTCAATTATTATTATTTTTCAGCTGTCTCGCTGATCCGCCTCGTCTCAATTTTCAAAGCGTAATCCCCTCTTTTTGTCCACTTCCGGCATTCCCAATCAATCTATATGTTCTATTACCTCTTTATTTACAAATTATAAGGTACAACTGGTCAAACAAATATAGTGTAAATATTTTGAAATTACGTATGACATAAGTAATGAAATAAAACCGTTCAATTACAATTTCTTCCTTACAATTAATTTACATAATTGGAACAACCGGAAAATTACCATTTATTTGTAACAAATCGTGGGGCAGACCCAGCACCCTTGAGATGTCTCAAGCCGGGCATTTTACACTAAGTATATGATATTTTATGGTTAATAGTAATCAACTAAAGTATTAATTAAGAAAACGAATCCGAATCTAAAAGTATGTATTGTTTTTTTTTTTCCCCCTGTTTATTTAAAAAAAAATAACCAACAAGTTGTAATTATCTATATTATTCATAAGTTACCAGTATGTAGTAAAGAAAGTAAAGAGTTGAGTAGTAAAAAAAACTCATCGTATATCTTTTGCATGAAATACACCAATCGACTGTCCTTTAGTGTCCGCAATTTCATAAGATACGCTACCTATTTTTCGAATTATTTGCCCTTTTACGAATTTAGGTGCAAGTTTGGCTGAAAAATTTGCAGCCGCGTTGCTTTGTACAAAGTTCCTAACAAAAACATTTTGCCCAGGCTCAAAATTTCTTCGCTTACTTCGCAGATTATACGTTGTGATATTCCTTTGGTAAGCGTTATACAGATGAGACAAAACTAGTTCTTGTGCAGCTGAAAGACGATTGGTAACATCCATGACCGAAGCTTGCTTGTCGCTTAACAGATTTAAATCCCTCATAAGTTTGTAGCAAGAACCATGATTTACCATGTGCTGTCCGAAAGTAAGAAAATAAGGGGAGAAATTTGTAGAACTGTGCACGGAGTTTCGTAATGCCGAACTGATTTCGTCTAAGTGAACGTCCCATTTCTTATGATCGTCCTTCACGTATGAACGAATGGCCGCGAGTATCGTTCGGTTAACCCTCTCAGACGCGTTCGATTGCGGTGAATAAATGGGAGTGAATTGGTGTTTAATCCCATAGTGATCCAATAAATCAGCGAGAAGGTTTGATCTAAATTGAGGTCCGTTATCTGTAGTGATGACTTCTGGAACACCAAAAACAGAAAATATACGCTTTTTCAAAAAGTTTACCACCTGGTTTGCGGTAGCTGATTTTAGTGGTTCTAAGAGGACAAATTTGGTATACTGATCGAGAATAATTAAAATAAATGTATTCCCAAGACGACTACGCGGATAAGGTCCTAAAAAGTCCATAAACAATTTTTGAAATGGTCGGTGCACCTCCACGAACTTCCCCATTTCAGGCTGAGTAATATAGTTTGTGGCTTTAACCTGTTTACAAGTTTCGCAAGTTTTTATGTAATTCCTTACATCGCGTGCCATAGTTGCCCAGTAAAATTGCCTTTGTAACAATTCAAGAGTCTTCGCCTGTCCCAAATGGGCTGCAGTGGGTGAGTTATGTGCTTGTAACAATAATGAAGGAACCAAGGAATCAGGTACCACAAGTTTCCAAGCCGAAATGTCATTCATGGAACTAATATCACCATTGGGACAAATGTATAATTTACCATCCACTTGTTTAAAATTAGTTTTAGCCGTAGGGTTATCCGCAAGAGCCTGAACCCTGCCAACGTAAGCAAGGTCGAGAAAGGCGTTTGAGTCCAGATCCACATGCAAAGGCGGTACACCCCCACCATCATCATCCCCATTCTGCTTAGTAATCTCTTCGATATCCATTCTGGATAACGCATCAGGAACAACGTTTTGTGAACCTTTTCGGTATTCAATACAAAAATCGAAACGTTGTAGTTGAAGGCTCCACCTCGCCAGTCTTCCAGATAAATCTCGCTGATCCATCAACCATTTCAAGCTAGAATGATCGGTGATGATGGTGAAAGTGTAACCCTCCACATACGGTCTAAATTTTTTTACGCTGAGTACCGCAGCTAGACATTCCAACTCGGTTACGCTATACTTACGTTGAGCAGGATTCAGCTTATGGCTGTAGTAGGCAATGGGATGTTCACTTCCGTCCTCTGATCTTTGGAACAATACGCTCCCGATTCCCCTTGAACTGGCATCACATTGTATGAAAAAGGGCAGTTGAAAATCTGCATTTTGTAATACGGGAGCAGAAGTTAACGCTGCTTTGAGTTTTATGAATGCCTCGTTCGCTGACTCATTCCACACCAATTTTTGGTTTTTCTTCAGCAAGTCCGTTAAAGGGGCTGTAATGGAAGCGTAACCAGATATAAACCGCTGATACCATCCCGCTAAACCCAAAAATGACCGTAATTGTTTGATTGTTTGAGGAGTTGGATAGTCTTCAACCGCCTGCACTTTGTCGGGGTCCATACGGATGATTCCGTTACCAATTACATGACCCAGGTACTTTGTCTCTGTTAAGACGAACTTGCTCTTTTCAACGTTAATTGTAAGGTTTGCTAGCTTTAATAACCTAGCAACCTCAGTTAAGAGAGAGAAATGTTCTTCTAGTTCTGCTGAAACGATGAGCAAGTCGTCTAAATAAACAAAGACCCGGTCATGCAAATGGTACGGAATCACTTTATGCATCAGTCTACACAATGACTGAGGGGCATTGCATAGACCGAACGGCATGACCGTGAAGTGATAGAGGGGGCGGCCCGGAACGGTGAACGCAGTTTTATCACGCGATGCCACATCAAGAGGGATTTGCCAAAAGGCATCTTTTAAGTCGATTGATGAAATGTATTTGGTCTGATCAAGCCGACTTAGTAATCCCTCAATCTGTGGCAGCGGATATGCGTCTTTAATGGTGACTTCGTTAACCTTCCGGGCATCGAGACATAGCCTCACCTTACCACTCCCCTTACGGACAACGGCGATCGGTGAGGACCATGAGCTCTGACTTTCCTCTATCACCCCCGACTGCAGCATTCTATCCAACTCCGCATAAATCTCTGCTTGGACAGCTGGGGAAACGGGATAGTATCGCTGTTTAACCGGTTTTGTACCACCAACATCGATTACGTGAGTAATTAAGCTCGTTTTACCTAACCCGTTCTTAATGGAGCACGGAAATGATTCAACTATCTGTTCTAACTGAGACTCGTGTTCATGAGATAGCTGGTGACGATTACCTGCTGCTAAAGTTGTTTTTTCTATATCCAAGGAACCTACGACTGCTGGAGCCAATCCAAACAAGTTCCAGAAATCAATCCCGAGATAAAGCGGTTGGATTAACCCTGGAGCGATATGAAAACGCAAGCGTTTAGTCTTACCTTGGTAAGATACTGGTAATATTGAATGCCCAATTACCCTTTGCTTCTCACCACTTGCGGTTTTCAAAATGGAGGGCAGATAGTGAATTTTGATACCCGACTGTTCCAAAAAAAATTCTGAACCGGCCCCAAGGACGCTAATATTCGCACCACTGTCTAATAAGCCTGTGTATGGTATTCCAGCAATCAATACTTTTGCATATGGTCGTTTATCATTATCCGTCATATTAACAACTGATTCGCATATCATTTTCTTTAAGGTATTCCGCAGCATCCAATATTTAACATTCCTATGTTGGGATTTTAATTGAGACATGTCAGAAACAGTTTGTGTTCGTTTAGACTGTAATGTTAGGGCATCACTACTTGAAATTTGTTTAGGACTAAATAATTTTTGATTCGAGCTAGATGATGAATTAGCTGTGACAGAATGAGCAAAGGGGTTTGTGGAATGATAGTTGGGTTTATAAATATTTGGTGTGGTAGAATTTTGTATGTCGGAGTAAGCAGGACTCGCTTCAACTGCAGAAAAAGTTAATGTCTGAAAAGTTCCGGGCATGTGTTCGAGGCGGCATCCTCGGTTTGTGTCCTGGTTGCTTCTAATATCGGAGGAGGCTGGACTCCAGGTGTGCTCATCCCCCGTCGATTGTTTCCCGAATATGAAGAATTGCAAAACTGACAATTCGGTTTGATAACGTTGGGTGCACCACAACCATAACAATGTCTTGCCATGTTAGGATTTCGCCAATTATTGGTATCTTGGGTGGATGTTGGTTGAAATCGATTCGAATAAGATGACTGATGATTAATAGCTTGATTCACTACACCTATGGCGCTTACTTCATTATAATAGTCGTTATTACTATTATCTCTAAAAGGATTCCCCGCGTTACCTGGACCATCTTGTGCAGTGGTATATCTGGCTTCCTCAATCGGTGCATAACCAGATGGCCTAAAATAATCCCCCCAGGATTTTGCTAATTTAGCCCCCCCAGGATTTTGCTTTTGAACATTATTATCACTATAATGAGGATTGTCGTGGATTACTTCATGAACTTGACGAAAAGCTACATGTCTCTCCTGTTTTTCACTACCCAACCTCTTCCATGTGTCCTCTATATCAACACATTGGTGAACCAACTCTGATACAGAGACTATCTGTCGTCCAGCAATCTTATACTGAAGGGCACTGTTCATGTTCCGTCGTAATATAAAATAAAGGTCGGCATCAGGGAGCGGCGTACTGAGGGGTAGAGTCGAGTCTATTACCCTTGTATAAAAATCCATAAAACTTTCATTATACTTCTGTCTTATGGAATTAATAAGTTGCCTGATTTCGGCATCCGTTCTACGATCTTTAAATCTTCCTAATAGGTCTTGCTTTAACTCTACCCAGCTGACATTACCTCGGCGCTCTAGAAAGGACCAATACCACTCCAGTGCACTTTTCCTTAACAATAAGTATAAATCATTAACGAGTCTTTCTGCCGAGATTTTGTTAGCGATGGCCAAACGTTCAACTCGGTACAAAAACCGCTCAACAGCTGGTCCACTTGGTGACCCATCGAACGTAATATTCCACTTGTGAATACCTAGTATTGAGCCATCGACTTTACCACCATTGGTTGGATTGAAGTTTAAACCCAAATCAGGAACGGGCGCGAGCTGGGCAACTCCTTGCCTATTTGAGTTAATGGCCCGGGGTGGAACATGTTTCAATGTAGTGTGGTTTTGAGGAGTGCTCATACTTGTGCGTTTGTCACCATTGATAGCATCACTATTTTGGTTATCTTGGGATTCGCCAACATTGTTACCAATGGTTAGTTTGCTGACTATCTCCTTTAAATTCTCGAATTCTTCTATGGTTAAATTGGTCGGGATAGGTAACGCCGGTTGTTGTTTTAAATAATCTTGACCCGAGGAACTTAGTACATTTGTATTTAGTCTAGTGGTTATTTCAGATTCCTCGCTTTCGGAGCTTTCGGAGGTGTCGGAATTTTCAGATGGAAAGCAATCCTGCGACGAACCAATATTGCTTTTAGGTATTGCATCAGAAACCGATTTCTCGAAATCATCTACCGAGATTTGAGATTCTAGTAATGATTGTATTACCTCTAAAACCTTTTCGCATGCGAGTAACAATGTCTGTGCGGGTTTCTTACACTTGGGAGATGTATTAGTGATACGTTGTAGTCGTGCACTTACATGCAAAATTCGACTACTCACAATTGCAAGTTTCTTGCTTCGTTCATCAATATTAAGGTTGGGAATTTCTTGTACCTGCGGTTTGAGATTTCTGAGCTTCTCGGAGCAAATATTTAGTTCCCGCTGAGGGGATTTTCGGGCAGTCGCGTGCATTTTTTCTGGCACAGCCACTTTCCCTTCCTTTTCTAATTTGAAAACAGCATTTAACTGCTCCAGTTGTTCAAGTACCGATCCCGAAATATTTCGTATCAAACACTCGATTTCAAGTTCATCAGTGCTCAAAAGTGTAGGATCCATGATCTTCGTATTTTATGAAAACTATCTATGAATTAATTAAGTAAAGTAAATTCAACAAAATATTAATTTTTAAAATTCATTAAGGTTCTATCACTAAATACAAATAAACTAAATAAACCCGAACCCAATTTACCATGTAAAAAAAATGTACCCTACAAATCTAACGATTATATTTCAGATTATCCTAATCGAAATTTATTATCTAAATAAAACTTAATTCGATGAGAGCTTTACAACCTTTATTACTGAATACACGGAAGTAAAAATATTTCCTCGCGCTTAGCCAGGCAAATGAATAATTTAGAAATTACGCAACTTCAATATTTAATTTGGTAAATATTGTATATAACTTTAAAAGAAAATTTAAAAAAAACAAAATTGATTAATAAAATAAAATCAAAAGAAAATCTCAAAGAAAAATATAAGAAAAGAAAATATCATATACTTAATTAAATTAATTATTAATATGTTTATAGTTATTAATATTTAAATCGGAGAATACTGGTTCCACTAGTGACGTCGCAACACGATTCAATTCACAGCACTTCAAATCAGCTGATATACTACTATCGAGTGAGATATTGTATTGTTTTACCTTGGATGATACTAAAAAAAAATAGGACGTGAATTTGAAAAACAAATAAGTTGACCGCTTGTTGTTGCTCTCACTGATACATTAATCATCCAGATTTAAATAAAATCTTAACGTTCGATAACGGATAAATGTTTGAGGGAAACAACAAAAAAATGAATTAATAAAATACTGATCAACGCGTCGTCATAAGCCTTCGAACAAAAATAAAAATTCTTAACGTATGTACATACGGAAAGCTTATGGCGTGATAGCTTTTGATAATAAAAAAAAATATGCAAAATGAAATATAGAGTTGTATCTAAGAATTGAATTCAAAATTAAATTTAAACATTACAACTATATAATGGAATCAATACTGTTACAACTCTATGACACAAAAAAATAAATAACCTGTAAGAAAACACCGTTTAGCTAAATTCTTTAATGAAATTCACCATTAAAATATATGTAAGCAAAAAAAATCACAATGTCCTTGGACAGAATTTATGCACATTTGAATGATGAATACATTTATGAAAAAAAATTATTCCAAGTTAAAACAATCAATATTAATACATTCTCTCACAATTCACAATTTATTATTTCGACAGCTCGATGTTTGGGCGCCACTGTAACAAGCTAAAGAATTTCTAACTTGTTGCAGACTTTCCGAAAGGTTGTTCCACGCAGCATTTCTCAGCCGGCTAGAATCAGTGGTGTTGAGGGGTGGTTCTTTGTGGACCTCAGGAAAGCTTGTTTTTGCTGCATTATATTTAATAAAATAAAAAGATGTCTGCAACCCAAATCACGTCACTAATCACCAGTAGAACCACGTATAACTTAAGTTAGGCAATCATCTTATACAGAAAAAAAATATTTATTAACACCGAGAGAAAATGTACAAAAAAAAAACACAAAAAAAACACTTGAATCCCAAAATATTTTACTATGTACAAAATGGTTTTATTAATTAATAAAAGAACTGCAACCCATCACCATTTAAATTTTAATTTTCCCCAACTTAAATTATAACTTAAAACTAAAAGAGCTCTTACGTTAATCCATTCGCCGCGTTGCAGATCTGATACCGATGAATGATTTATTTCCCGTCGTTGCGGATTCTTAAGAAATTCTTCAGAATGAATTAATTTAATTCCGTTTTAATTTGTTTATATTAGAAGATTTACTATTAGTTTTAACGTATTATTTATTGTTTTCTTGGAACTTATTTATTGGTTTATATTAGTTCGTTTTTATTTTAGTAGTTTTACATTTAGTTAATATAATTTGAGTTTAATTTTTATTTATTTTTTTTTTCTCACACCCCACTGTTTTTGTCATGTTCGACATTTTGTCTTTTTTTGTTCTCACTAAAATGTTTTTAGTTATTTTATTAAGCTAATTGGCACTTTATTTAACCTTTTTTTATTATTAATTACTATTATTATTATTATTATTATTCAATAGTTATTTGTTAATCCAAATTTATTTTATTTATTATAGTTATTTATTTAATTTTCAATTATTATTATTTTTCAGCTGTCTCGCTGATCCGCCTCGTCTCAATTTTCAAAGCGTAATCCCCTCTTTTTGTCCACTTCCGGCATTCCCAATCAATCTATATGTTCTATTACCTCTTTATTTACAAATTATAAGGTACAACTGGTCAAACAAATATAGTGTAAATATTTTGAAATTACGTATGACATAAGTAATGAAATAAAACCGTTCAATTACAATTTCTTCCTTACAATTAATTTACATAATTGGAACAACCGGAAAATTACCATTTATTTGTAACAATAGATAGGTTAGCGGTGAATATCAAATAAGCCGCCCCCAACCGCAGCCCTGCTGGGAGGAGAGTCTCAGGAAACTGGGGAGTGGTTAACCTCAGTTTAATAAATTCTGAGTGCCTATGATACCCGGTATGGAATGGCGAACTGATGGCGCCATAAAACCATCAACTAATAACCACAGGCAAACTGAGCGTCACATTTCCGGGGTCTCCAGGTAGTGAGTGAGGGGCCCCTTTAAACGGGTTACCCCCTTGAATGATGAAATGGGTCCTATTGGTTTTGGATATCCATATGGATGGGTGAATGGTTGGGTGAAAGATGAATAGGGGCGGGGGTGCTGGGATGTGATGCTTGGTGAGCCAATGGGCTGGATTAAGGTGTTATGCGACCCGTGCTGATGATCAGCTAGGCTGGGGGCCCATTTAACAAAGCCCAGTCGTTAACGGAGCCCTCTGGATTCCTGGCTACCTCCAGTTGTATTTAGCCTTACCTGCGTATACGGATCTCTGCGCAGGTGGACCAGTATTTCTCCGACACTCGTGGGAATTTTATGGATCATTTAAATAATAAAAATGAGGGAGCCGGTACCCTTGAAAAACCGGAAACAATGAAGGAAGAAAGTGGCTCTGTAATGTTAAACGCGATGAAGTAACTGAGTTACATCAGCTTAACATTACTAAGAAATTGTTTCTCGACCGCTGTTGTCACCCCTGCGGCATTTACCTGTGCTCAAGGCCGGTAGAGGTAAAATTAGTCATGGGTTTGGGGTGACACAGTTGAGAAACCTAGTTATACCGCGGTTGGATGAAAATATTGGGTGATCATTGAGATCACAAAAGGATTGGGGATTAGAAACGTTGGACCTGTCTATAGTGACCAACAGAAAACTAAGTTATTTGTCCAGTATGAATGGACAGTTTTTGGCCTTAGCCACGCATTATTTGAAATTCACACAAAAAAAATAATTAATTAGCAAGTCCCTGTATGAGGGTTTGATTAGTAATTAATTTGGTCAGTAAGTAGTTAGCCAAAAGAAAGGGTAAATGACGCGGTTGAAGCTGTACATTCACCTGCCTCTAATGAGGCTATTGGCTTCCTACTATACTGACTGGACCTCTCTTAGTTAGTATGGTTTTTTTTTTTTTTCTTTTTATACTCACCGTTGTTTTCCTCGATTTAGACCGCAACAAAACAAAACACCAAAAAAAATTTAATTTATAAATTGCAAAAAAAAAATATTTATTTTCCAAAAAAAATTTTTTATTTATTTTTTTTTTTTTTTTTTTTTAAATAGAAAACTTCTAACCTGACGGTTAGCAAAAATCAACTAAAAAGAACCACGAATAAAATTTTTGTGGAGTTTTTATACAATTTTTCTGCTGATCAAAAAAAAAAAAAAAAACACATATTTTCTTTTTCTTTTTCTCTTCCAATCAACTTGAAAAATTCCATAATCACCCCACTGACATTTTATCCGAATTTCCGGACAATATGCACGAACTGAAAACATGAGGCACGTTTGGCTGCATGTGTAACCACATGAACTGCCCAAGTCGCAAAAAAAAAAAAATATATTTCCACGCTTATTTTTACCTTGAGAAATTCAATTACATTGACAATGACCCAGGTTGAATAAACGGAAACGAAAATTGAGACTTCAACAAAAACAAATGTGTCTCCACACTGATTAAAGAATGTGTGATAATAAAAAAAAATATTCTTATGTTTGTTTACCGAAACTTGAGCTTCCGCAAATAAACATAAATGAAAACCAAGTCATATGGGCACGCGCCATTGGAGATAATAGGATTTTACATTAATTTAGTTGTTGGTTATGAATCTTGCTTATGTGCATGTTTTAATATGTACAGACAAGATTATTCCAACACAATTAATGTAAATGTAATGTGAACTGTACCCGGATTTAGTCATGTAAATTGGTATTTATTAGAAGAAAAGAAAAATCTTCAAATGTGGGGTACAGTTTTATACGCGAATTTGATGGATAAGATTATTTTGTGACGGGGATGACAAGCACCCGTTACAGCTCTTACCTTAAAGGTGGAGCTACCTCATCAGTGGCAGGGGTAAGTGGCACCATGGCATCAAAGCCAGGAGTCAGCGATACCAATGCCAGGCAAGAGAGCGGGGGATCGGGAAGGATCCCTCCTGCAAAGCGACGATACAGGGAGAAACGGTCGGCGCATAAAATGCTGGATAAACTGGCTGCAACCCCTGAGGGGCAGCTTACAGTAGAACAGAAGCAATCTGTGGCTTGGGCGAGGGAGATTGTCGGCCGCGACAGCTCGGATAGGGTCCTTGTGCCTAAAAGGCCGAGGCCTCAGGATGAGCTCGAAGGGGGCGACAGCAAACGAGCCAAGACCGTCACTGGAGCGATATCGGGAGATCCAAAGGAAAAACCGAAATTGTTCAGTGAAATAGTAAAGGAGAACGTACTGGTGCTAGCGGTAATTGACAGAAGTCAAGAAGATGGGAGCATCACGGCAGGAAAGTGGAGGGAAGTGTATAATGCACTAAACTCCATTTTCATCAAGGTCCTGAGAGAAAATCCAGGACCCCCTCCGTTCTGTAGAGATGCGGGATGGCATCAAGGGCGCGTTAAGTTAACTGCGTGCTCGGATCAAAGATCGGTGGATCTTTATAAAAAGGCAATAGCCGAAGTAGGTGAGGTATGGGAAGGCGCGAGGCTTGAGGCAGTTCGAAAGGAAGAAATTCCGAGTAGACCAAGGGCCCGCGTCTGGTTACCAACCAAACCAGAAAAGCCAGAAGAGATCCTTGAGATTATTCAGGCAAGTAATCCAAATCTTCCAACGAAAGATTGGAAGATTGTCAAACAGGAGGAGGCTAAAGGGGGCTTCAGAATGGCAATCATGCTGCTCAATAAGGAGTCCCTTACTCCCCTGGCAGAGACAAAGGGGGTGATCAGCTTCGGTTTCGGGTCGATCACTCTCAACGTTTTTAAAAAAGATGAGGTAGGCATGCGCTCGGAGGACGGGCCGGAGGTGGACGTCGGACGGACCCAGCGGCAGACAGTCGAGCAAGCGCATGGGGTTATAACAGACGATGACGTGGAGCTGCTATTGGAAAGAGGCGGCCTTCTCTTGCTTGGATCCGATGGGGACACCCTGTCGGAATCTGAACGAAGAGAGGCTGGGGATTCTCAAGGCAGCGAAGCATCAATTATGGGGGGTGACACGGCGGATACTAGCGGCCCCCCGGAGGAAGGTAGCATTAGCCTGAAACAGGGAATGCATGAAGAGGTAAGTGAGATAATGCATGGTGATTAATATTGTGCAGATTAATCTTCACCATACGAAGGCTGCTTCGGCGGCTCTCGTTCTCAGACTGACTAGATCAGGAGAGGAGCTAGTGTTAATCCAGGAACCTTGGATTAACAAAAACAGGATCTGTAGCCTTAAGGTGAAAGGGTATACAACTTTGTACTCAAGTAACTCTGAGAAGATAAGATCTTGCATTTTAGTGAAAAATACTTTAAAATTTTTTCTACTTTCTCAATACAGTAGTGGTGACGTTACTGCGATCAGTATGGAGGTTGGCAGAGACAAGTTTTGGCTGGTCTCTGCGTATATGGATCGGGAGAAGGAGATCCCGCCGGATAACCTGGGGGACCTGATCCGAGAAGCAAGGAAAAATAGGATTGGTGTGATACTCGGATGTGATGCAAACGCGCATCACACAATTTGGGGGAGCACTGATATTAATGAGAGGGGTGAGTTATTTTTTGATTACTTATTAAATACTAACCTTTCAGTCTGCAATGTTGGGCAGGAACCGACATTTATCATTAGCAATCGGCAGGAGGTTCTAGATGTGACCCTCGCCTCGGATACTATTTTTCAGTTGATTAGGGGATGGAGAGTGGCGAAGGAGCACTCATTCTCTGATCATCAATATATAACTTATAACCTTAACATTCACCCGGTTACCCAGAAGCCTTTCAGGAATCCTAGAAGGACAAACTGGGAGAAATATGGGGAGGTGTTGGAGGAACTATTGCCGGAGGTCCCCGGACCTCCGGAGACAGTGGAAGAATTGAATTGCATTGTGGATGTTGTCACAAGAGCATGCAATCTTTCCTTTAATGCTTCTTGCCCCCTGATAAAGCCAAGGGGCAGGCAGAAACCGGCATGGTGGTCCATGGAGTTGGAGACCTTTCGGAAGGCGTGTAGGACATCCTTTAATAAGGCAAAGAGCACGAGGCATGTACGGGACTGGGACTCCTATAAGGAGGACCTAAGAAAGTACAAAAAAGAATTGAGGAAGGCACAGAGGGGATCTTGGAGACTCTTTTGTGGTAGAATGGAAGAAGTCTCTGAGACTTCCCGCCTTAGGAAGATTCTATCTACTAACCCAACTAGTCCTAGTTACTTAATTAGACCAGACGGGTCATGGACAGCTTCAAGTGCGGAATCGTTGGAGCTTCTCATCGATACCCACTTTCCGGGAAGCTTTGATGACTCGATGAAGCCTGGAGCTCATCGAGGAACACCTCCAATAGATATGGAGGGCATATTGGATAGAGAGCGGATCAGGTGGGCGCTGCAGGGTTTTAAGCCTTATAAGTCGGCGGGCCCGGATCGGATTATACCAGCAGAGATTCAAAAGAACTCGGCAGCCATCATCCCCTGGCTAGAGGTTATCTTCAGGGGATGTTTGAAACTAGTCTATATTCCTAGGAATTGGACAGAGGTCAAAGTAGTCTTTATTCCGAAATCGGGAAAGAGCTCACATGCTCGTCCAAAGGACTTGAGGCCTATAACTCTATCATCCTTTCTGCTGAAAACCCTGGAAAGGTTGATAGATGTGTTTATTCGATCAAGAATTGAACCCAGGAATTGGGCAATGTCGCAGCATGCGTACTGTAAGGGAAAGTCGGTGGACACAGCTCTGCACGATCTAGTACGCACAATTGAGAAATCAATTTACTTGCAAGAGTTTTGCATGGTAGCATTTCTCGATATTGAGGGTGCTTTTAATAATGTAAAAACGGAGGCGATCATGGAAGGATTGTCTTTTTTGAAAGTGGACTGCTCTATAAGTAGGTTAATAAATTAGATGCTGGTAAGCAGGACTATTACCTCGGAGCTGGGAGAGTCCAAGATTAGAAGACGGGTGGTTAGAGGAACCCCACAAGGAGGTGTAATGTCCCCCATTCTCTGGAGTGCAGTGATTAATGGATTGCTGCTGGAACTAGAGAGAGAGGGGATAGGGGTTGTAGCATATGCTGATGATGTAGCGATAGCTGTCTCAGGCAAATATCTAGATACGATTAGGGATGTTATGCAGAATGCACTCCTGATCGTTACGAAATGGGCCAGCAAGTGTGGATTGGGGATTAACCCGTCCAAAACAGAGCTGTTACTATTTACTAGGAAATATAAAATTCCGGTGGTTAGCCCTCCTATCATAAACGGCAGCGGACTAGTTTTTGCTGACCGAGCGAGATTTCTGGGCATAATCTTTGATAGTAAGCTCAGCTGGAAGCCTAACACTTTGGAAAGAGTGAATACGGCTATTGTAGCCTTATACTCGTGTAGAAACGCTATAGGTAAGAGATGGGGCTTGAAACCGGAGCTGGTATACTGGCTCTATACCGCCGTGGTAAGACCTGTGCTAATGTACGGGGTGGGCGTTTGGTGGCCAGCTCTAGATAAGGTAACTTATAGAGGTATGATGGAGAAGGTGCAGAGAACGGCCTGTATGCTTATCAGCGGGGCGCTTAGGACAACACCTACACGCGCTTTAGAGGTTATGTTCCACCTTATTCCAATCGACCTTTATGGTAAACAGATGGCAGCCAACGTGGCTACGAGGCACTTGGCTGTCTCTCAATGGAAGTGTCTTCAGGTGGGACACTCGACGATAGGTAGATTCGCTGGCGAAGAACTGGCGAATCTGGATTATATCACACCAACGTTGTGCTTCGATAAGGGTTTCCGTACCATCTTTCCCTCAAGGGAATCCTGGAGAAACGGATCAATCTTGGAAAACGAGGCAGTGCAATTTTTCACGGACGGCTCGAGGCTAGACGATCAGGTAGGAGCCGGAGTCTTCTGTGATAAACTTAATGTTAATATTTCTGTTCGTCTCCCTGACTACTGCAGCGTGTACCAGGCTGAAGTGGTGGCGATCGGGCAAGTCATGACATGGTTGAAGCATAATGTGGTATCCGGGAGGGATATCGCAATTTATGTGGACAGTCAGGCAGCGATCAAGTCACTTGGGGCAGTTTGTCTGAAGTCGCGGGTGGCGCTGGATTGCCGATCATCTCTTAACGAGATGAGCGAGTATCTCAGCATCCAGATAATCTGGGTCCCGGGTCACTCGGACGTCACGGGGAACTGCAGGGCGGACGAACTAGCTAGGTACGGTACGACTCTCCAGATGCAGCCGGAAATGGTAGGTCTGGGGAGGCCTATGGCAGTGCTAAAATAGGCGCTCAGTAAAAGGGCAATCGCCTTGACAAATGAGAGGTGGATCAACACTCTCACGTGCAGGGTAGCAAAGCAAGTTTGGCCAAAACTGGACTTGCGGCGCTCCAAGGTACTAATATCCCTGGGAAGACAAGAAATAGGATTGGTCGTAGGGATAATGACAGGTCATTGCCTTTTTGGGGAGCATGCGAGAAGGCTGGGGATACAGACGAATGACTTTTGTAGAAGTTGCATGGACGAAGAGGAGGAGGAGACTTTGGAACACTTCCTATGCTCATGTCCGGCGCTATCATACAGAAGGCATAAGTATTTGGGTGTGTACGGTATGGACAGCCTTTCGGAACTCGCGGACTGTGGAGTGCGAGATTTATTACGCTATATAAATAGCTCTGGTTGGTTTCAACGGGAGTAATGGGGAGATGGGATCCTGTGGTATCACAACGGGCCATTGCTGGCCTAAGTGTGCGATAGCAGCCACTTCAACCTAACCTAACCTAACCTTCTTAAACTTAAATAGTAAAATACTCCGATGAACAAATATAAATCTTGCCAAAACCACAACCAAAAAACATATGTATCAACAGAAGTAAAAAAATGTTTGGTTTTCTATAGTCCAATTAAAACGAATTGAATATCCTCAAGAAATAACAATATCTTGTCATGTTGTGCTTTACTTAGGATAAACAAAGCTCTAATTTTAATTTAATTAGATCATTATAATTATCTATTGTGTGGTCTTTCATTTGTTAGTGATAAGCTTTGGTCGTTTTGTTTTATGAGTTTTTTTTGCAGATTCTAATTATTTTGCCTTTGTTTATTATTTTGCTATTTGTTGCAGTCTAATAATACTCATTAGTAACAATGCCTTTTCTTTTCTTGGTATTATATGGTCGTACATATTTAATTAAAATGTAACAACTAATATTTGCCATAAGGACGGCAAATTTTATTTATTTTAATACTTACTTGGATGTTGATACGATATAAGAATCATAAGTTTTATAAGAAAAAGTGCTTAGAGGTACATTTTCTTTTAAAGAGTTTTCAATTTAAAGACGTACGGTAAAGCTTGATGAACTCTTTTCAACCTATAATTTTCGACAAAAGCCTTGATATACGAACTGAACTAACTTTTGCTAGTTTAATAATTACTAATTAATTCAACCAAATTATCCAATTAATTAAACAACGTTTTGCACAGAAAATATTATAATTTAAAACAGTAACAAACGTTGCTTGATTTATTATTAATGTTAATGAATTTTATTTGTAGGTTCAGCCAATTTAAAATATCATAACTTCAAGCAACAAAAATACATTTTATTATACCGGGTGTTTCTTTTAAACTGAGACGATCAAATATCTCGAAAAATAGCCACTCTACGATAAAAATGTCCATAATCACAATTTAATCATACCGCGGGGGAAATACATTAGTGCAAAAAAATAGTCCCCCTCCCCCCGCTTTGTAGGTGGGGCGGGGGTAACTTTTAAACTAAGATAGGAAGCCATATTTTTTATTGCAGATTCGGATTCTACGGCTAAAAATACGTAGGATTTGACTGAAACATTTTTATCGATTCATGATAGATGGCGCTGGAAATACATTAGTGTTAAAATTAGTACACCCACCTACAAGGAGGAGGTGAGGGTACTAATTTTAACACTAATGTATTTCCCCCGTGGAATAATTCAATTTTGATCTCTATCATTTTTTTGGTAGAGTGCTTATTTTCCGAGATATTTAATCCGAGATAAAAATTGAATATCGTCAATTACAGCGCCATCTAACATGAATCGAAAAAAATGTTTCAGTCAAATCCTACGTATTTTTAGCCGTAGAATCCGAATCTGCAATAAAAAATAGGGGTTCCTATCTTAGTTTCAAAGTTACTCCGCGCCCCACCTACAAAGCGGGGGGTGGGGGACTATTTTTTTGCACTAATGTATTTCCCCCGCGGTATGATTAAATTTTGATTATGGACATTTTTTCCGTAGAGTGGCTATTTTTCGAGATATTTGATCGTCTCAGTTTAAAAGAAACACCCGGTATGTATACAAATAATTTGTTATCACAACTTTTTATTTTAATCTTAATTTGTTCCGAGAATTTATCATTTTCTTTAGTATAATTTTGTTTTAAACTCAAGTAAATGTGCAACAATAAATAATAAAAACAAATATTCTGTTGATCAGAAATAAACAAAAACCTCTGGTTTTGACTTATGCTATTTCAAAAATCGTTGTTGTCTATAAAAAGTAAGGCGAATAAAAACAGAATGGATGCCATTGAAAACAGCCTACGTCTAAATTACTTTATAAAGTCAAAGTGCGTAATACGTAGAGAGTCAGTGACATAGTTAGTATATCGTCATGTGAGTTCCCTCTGGTCCTATAGACCATTAATTTCAAAAATGAGTTAACAATTGGTTCTGGATAGAGATTCCGACTGCATTTTGGGTTAGTTTCTTAAGCATTATTTTTAGCCTTAAAGTAGGCAGTGAAACTATATATAAAATATTATTTATCCAATTTTGATGTATAATAGGCGGATAACTAGACTGATTTCAAATAAAGAAAATGTAAAATAACCCATTGTTATTGTATAACCCACGCTGCTAGGGGCAACGTGAGTTATATTTTGTATATAACAAAATATTGAGTAGTCATTGGAAAATTATTCGTAGATTTCGTAATTTAGGTCAAAGAAATACGTCACATAAATTTAAAGAACGGTTACTTTGATAAAATGTGTTTCAAAATTCAATGCTACAGTGTGAAAACACAAAATGGAACTATTTCTTATTAATTTACGATTATTTACATTTATTTCAACAAAATTGGATAAAACGTTGTATGCCACTCGTGAGCAAAGAGATATTATCCACTTGGGATAATATCCCACTCGGCTATCGCCTCGTGGGACAAACTTATCCCTCATGGATAATATCTCGTTTTGCTCACTAGTACCATAAATAACTATAATTGCGTACCTAAGGCCGTTTTCCAAACGAATACTTATTTATGGAACCTGACTTTTCAATTTAATTTATTATGGAATAAGTTAGGTTCCACAACGGCCTAAATGCAATTAATCTAGAAATCAAGATATTTGATTTATTTTCATTATAAATACAAAACATTGCCTGACAAATGTATCCCGATGGATTACATTTTCCAAATTCACATTCACATTTAACTATAACACTAATCACTCATTATACCTACACAAAATCACAAATATGAAAAATTAAAATTAATTTTTAAAAACACTAAACTTAACTTAAAAATTGATTATATAATTTAAATTAATCAAAAAAGACAAAAATATACACGGAGCAGACGAAAACACGGCTATCTCCTTTGAACGTTCATCGTCCACCCTAGTCAATTTCCAATCTTTTCTAATGATTAAAAATGGAAAAAACTCGCTAAAATATTTATAATAAACTGTCAATTTCAAAAGGATCTATTTATTTCTCCCTCTTCGAAAAAATTCTTCAAAATCTGCTTAATTTTGGCGTTCTTAATGGCTATCCTCCCTTAAAGCAATAAAAAAAGAATGCTAAAAAATTAATATCTGGAGGAGGTTACCCCCTTAAGCTCACGGTTATTCCACTGTGCAATTCCATAAGACACTCAAAAGGATATTTTACTTTCATTTTTTCGGTAAACAAATGAAAACAAGTTACTGTGTGGTGACTTATTCATGTTTTAACGAACGGTCATTTCAACAAGTAGAATTTGATATGTTGAATTAACACGATTGTGCTTTTGATATATAAGTTAATCGGATTATTTTGTTTTCTTGCAAAATGGAAAATGTAAACATACAAACTAGCAAATTTATCTTCAACGTAGAAAAGTTTATTTAAGATAAACAAAATTTGGAATTTTTATTTAAATGTTGTTTACATTTTATTCATCTAACTTAAGAGTATGAATTTCACTGGAAATTTTCAAGGTTTCTTAATTTGAATGTGAATTCATTATGGGTTTTCGGTATTAAGTTAATGCTTATATAAAGAGGGTGATGTTTTCATTATATTTCCAACAAATATATATTTATTTGCCATAGTTACCAGGGTTATTTGAAAAAGCTTTTTGAAAATTCCAAAAAATGGTAAAATCATATAATTTTGCTTTTAAGTGTACTCAAGGACAAAATAAATTGTGTTGATCTCCAAAAATCGTAATTAAAATTTGTATGTAAGTTTAAAGTGGTTTGTGAGGTATTTCCAAAAAAAACAACAACAAAAATTTCAACCGTATTATGGAATTTCTGATGTGGTACAGTTTTGTTCTTTCAGAATGTTTCCTAAGTTGAATGGTTAAGATAACACCTATATTTGGAATAAGAGAAAGCTTGAGAATGCATAATTACATTGTCTTATATAGTTTAGATTAGTTTGTTTTTGTATACTTTATTAAAAAAAAAATTCTCAAACTTACATATTTTAGAAAAATCCAAACTTTGGTTAAAGATTTTGTGGTTTATAGCTGAACTGTAAATTACCAAAGCATCGTTACAAAATAATAAACAGAAATAATTAAAATTAATTCAATATCTGGGTCTAAACATCACAATTTCGATGTACGAACCTCTGGATTAAAGACCAGCAACCGGTAGCAGATTAAAGAAATTCAAGACCCTAGGCAGACTTTCAATTGGGGAGAATCTAAAAGTGGATGAGAAATTTGACAGAACACTACCTCTTATTCGCCTTTAAAGTAACACAAAAAGTGCCACGATTACTACTAGCTAAAGATTTTTGGCATAAATGTATGTGTCACACATATAGTGTAATATACATACATATGTAAGTGTTATTGACAAATTAATTGCTTTTTGGAAGAAACATCATATTTCTGTACATCGTCAACATTTCTGTCAGAATTGAAATCAGATTAAAATTGTTTGAAACGTAGACAAAATATCAAACGTTTCATTTGGCTTATTTGAAAGCTACAATCATCTATATCATCACTCTGTTACAGGTCACTTTTTCGATTGAATTTTTAGAATACAAGCCCGGCCTGGACCCGTTAAAATCCGGTAGCCTGAGACATGAGCCTATTGCGAAAACAACACAGCTTGTACATCCACTGAGCGATTTAAAGCTTAGTTAACTACTGACGCATCAAACACTGCCGCTGGAGCAGTACTGCAATAGTATAATAATGAGTGTTGGGAGCCATTGGAATTTTTCTCAAGAAAACTTTCGGATGCTGACAAGAAAAATTCCGCATTCGATCGGAAATTACTCGCAATTTATCTGGCAGTGAAACACTTCAGATTTGTCGAAGGTCGGGACTTCACTATTTACAGCGGCCATAAATCTCTGACTAGAGCAATTCAGTCAAAAACTGAACGTAATCCGAAGCAATCTTGCCACTTCGTTTACATTAGTCAATATACCAGGGACATTCAGCATGTTCACGGATATGAAAACGTTTTTGCTGATATACTCTTTCGCACAACGGACAATGAAACGGTCACAATTCGACTTAAACAAAATCGCGATTACACAGAAAGCTGACCTTGAACTTCAAAATGCATTTGCTGTTTCCGTATGTCGCTCCGGTTCATCAATGAAACTGGCGCTTTTTAAATTGCCTGGCCTCGAAATCATCTGCCAAACATCAACTGGGTACACCATTCATCGTAGAATCATTGCGTCGAACTATCTTCAACACTTTACATAACATTTCGTTTCATGGTGTTCGTGCTACTCGTAAGTTGATTGCTGTTCGATATTTTTGGCCTATAGTATGAACAAAGACGCAAGCCGGTGGGCTAAGTCCTGTTTATCTTTACAACGTACCAACGTAAGATGGCATACGAAATCATTCCATGGATAATTCCAAATACCATCAGGTCGTTGAACATATCCATATAGACATAGTACGACCATTCCTCCATAATAATAATGGATATACTTATCTGCTCACCTGCGCCGCTCGTTTCATTCGATGGGCCGAAGCCTACTGCATGATTAATATGTCAGCTGCAACCATGGCCTTGAATTTTGTCATCAATTACATTTTACGCGTGTATGAACGCAGTTTGCGTCCCAGCTTTTCGCAGAATTAACAAAAATCCTTGGCTCACATCGTATTCGTATAACGGCTTACCAAACCGTGTTAATAGCTAGAGGAAACACAATCAATTGGAGTTCGGAAATACCCATCGTATTACTGGGAATCCGAGCAACAGTAAAAGAAGATCTGAAGTGCTCACCAGCGAGATTCACTTGCGGCAGAGTCCTGTAGCGGCTTACTTTTTTTTAAATTTTATTTTATTGTTACAAAGAAATTTTAGTGCTCTGTAAAATAGATTACGTTCAACTATGTTATAATTTATAATTATGTATATACCTTTTTAACTTTATTGTATTTATTTGTGATTGTAAATTTTGTATGAAAAGAGAGATTTTTAAGGAAAATATGTTTGTAATGACTTAAAATTAAATTTAAGTACATAAAAATTAAGAAATTAGATTTCTGATAATATCGTTGTCTGAAGACAAACAGGACAATGAAAATTTTTGATTCAATCTGGTTATAACGCAGATATTGTCTCAAGGTTACAATCTGCGTGTAAGACATTTGTTGGCTATCTGCGCGGGAGATTTTTTATAATTTTTAAACAGCGGTTCTGAATGATTTGTAAACATTTTCTATGAGTGTTTGCTGCATGGCTCCATATTTGGTTTCCGTATATAATGGCTACTCTTATTATCATTTTGTATATTAGGAGTTTGTTTATCTCCGATAGTTTCGAGTTGCGACATAGTAGAGGATATACAATTCTAGTTAATTTTTGGGTTCTTTCAATTGTATAATCTCTGTGTGCTTGGAGTAACATTTTTTGATCAAGCCAATTGCTTAAATATTTAACTTTCTTACTCCATTAAACAGGAATGTCATCCACTACTAAATTTTGATCTACAGGCAAATATCTAGGTGCCCCCTCCGAGTAAAAAATATTGGTTGAGTTATGGATGGATTTAATTGTATGTCCCATTGAGCACAGTAGCTTAATACATAGTTTGTTTATGTTAAATTGCAATTTATTTATTATGACTTTGGGATCAACCGATGATATAAAGATTATTGTATCGTCAGCATATTGGGCAAAAAGAACGTCCGAAAAGGTGTTTGCTATATCCGACACAAATTTATTGTAAATAATTGGGGAGAGCACGGCACCTTGGGGAACGCCAGCGTGGATTTGTATTAATTTTGATTTATCGTTTGATATATTGAGATAGTTGATAACAATCTTTTTGAGGTAAATTGGAAACTTTAATTGAATAAGTTTATAAGTAAGCCCCTTGTGCCAAACTCAATCGAAGGCTTTTTCAATGTCGAAAAGAATAAGACCCGTTGATTGTTTTTGATTTAAAGCTGATTTTACCTGTTGGTAAATGCGGAGTGCCTGATGTTGTGCTGAGGTCTCATCACGAAAGCCAAATTGCTCGTCTCGTAGGATTTTATTGATTTGGATAAATTCATTGAATCGTTTTTTGAGAACTATTTCGAAAATTTTTCCGAGTATATTTTACAGGCTGATAGGTCTATAACTGGATATCTCCGATTTATCTTATAACTTTATAACTTTAGCGGTTTTTAATGTTTGGGAAAATAAGTGTACTACATACAAGCATTAAACAAATGTGTTGGTGAAATTTTCCTTGGAGTGTGTACCCTACATGATATGATTATGTGGTTGAGACTTTTAATTTTTTGAATGGTTTTGAAATTTACGTTATTAGCGTTGATTTTTATAAGGTAAAGACCGTTTTGTTTTGAGCCTTGCTTAGGACTTAATTCATCTCAGTCTCAAGGCACTTCTTCTTGTAGATAATGCACCAGGTCATCCAGCCAACATTAATTAGTGCAATCTTTATTTTCATAAAAAAACTGTCTCCTAATTTGCGGCAAACAATCTCATTTGACCAGCAAGCGGTAACTGGGTTGTATCTTTATGAAAATTAGAAACCAAGAACACTTCCTTGTAACACCACAAATAATATTCCCGTTCTTCTTTTTACTCTATTAATTGACATAAATTGTTTCCGATTATGAAAATAATTTTCAAGAAAGATAAGTCACGTAAGCCATCGTTATTTCTGTATTTTGTACTGTTGAATGATATTCCTATGTAGGTCTAAAATAGATCGCACATATACATAGTATAGTAATAGAACCCTGTCTAAAACCATACTGTTGAGCAAAACAAAAATCGACATATTTAAAAATTCAACCATCCTAGGAACCCAACTCAACGCCCAACTCAATGTTCAATCCAGCATATAAAAAAATTGATCAACGTGGTAATATCACCACGTGGTTTGGGTCAATTCTTATGGCAGGTATCCGGTCCTTTCGACGTACAGCTTCCAAAAGATTTTTTAATTCTCTACTTTTCCATAGTTAATTGTAACAGATTAGCGAAAAAAAATCCAAATCGGGGAAGTCGTAGATATAATATATGTGCCTGAAATGTTTTACTTGTTTTCGTTCTCTACAGTGCCTATTACCGCTGTGTCGGGGTAGATTACAATGTTGAACATTAAATTAAACCTATAAATCAATAAATTATAAATAATTTGACATTGACATATATGTAAGGAGTGATAAAAGAAATAACTTTGTAATAATATAAAATCGATATTCTAAATTTCAAATTGATTGCCTTAGCTTTTATCGCAACATACGAGTTACTATATATGAGAGTGAATTTTATTTTGTTTCCTTCAATTCAGCTTTTTTTCAGCTTAATATTACGTTACATTTTTATATGGAGCACATTTACAAATAATAGCTTCTTTTATATTTTGAGAGATAGGCACAATGAATGTAGTATAATGTAGCATATTTTCAGTAATATAAATAAATTTTATATTTTAAAATATTTGTGAACATATGAAGATGATTATTCCATTTTCAGTTACCGATAAATCTTAAAGTAAATGTTGAAGAGTAAAACAAAAGCAAGAATCTTTTATAAATATTCTTTTAGATTTTATCAAAGTTTCTTTATATTGATGTAATATACATACTCGTATGTAACTGATGTAGTATATGTAATACATCTGATCAGCACAATGGTGACAACGCAGATAACAATAATATTTGTTGGTAGAGAAGAAAATATAAATATAAAATATAAGTTGTATTGGCTGTGAAAAGGCAACGGAGAGCTGACCATACGACAAACAGCATTCGGAAGTTGAATTCGTTTAAAACGCAACGAGAAATCATTTGAGATCTATGGAATCTTTGGTACGAAAATTTTCCAAATTTCTACTTTTCACTTTCTACTTTTAAATGTTTCACTTTTCACTTTTTTTTAGTTTTTCTTTTATCCGTCTTCATTTATTTATTATACCGGGTGATTTTTTTAACCTGATACACTCAAATGTAGGTGGGGCGGGGGTAACTTTGAAGGAACCCCTATTTTTATTGCAGATTCGGATTCTACGGCTAAAAGTACGTAGAATTTGACTGAAACATTTTTTTTGATTCATGATAGATGGCGCTGTAATTGATTTTATTCAATTTTTTTCGATTTCTCCTATTGGGACGTCTGCAATAAAAATACCATGGTTTCGTTGTAAATACACGAAGTTAGTCTTACACAATTTGTATTTCCTAAATTTTCAATAAATGGCTTGTCATTATCGTAACCCAGGAACATGCGATTAAATCGGCCTTCAAATTAATGAAATTGTTTGTATTTTGTTTTAAAAAGGCTGGCAATAAACCGGCACACAAAAAATTAATATTTGAGATACAAAAAAATAATAAAACGGCACAAATTAATGAGCAACAAACAAAAATTTCTTGGCATCACAATAATAATTTGGCAACATTTATAATTTTTTGGCACTATTGGAAGGGTACACAAAAAATTATTTTTTGGCATCGAAATAAACATTTTGGGCGACAAAAATAATTAACTGGCAACAAATTTGTAAATAAATAAATTAAAAATTAAAAAATTGAAATTAGTTTTAAAATATTCTGGAAAATGGAGATCCCTAATTTAACTTAGAATTGTAGAGGCTAACGGCTTCGGTAACTCTCACGGGCACGCGGGAGGTCGCTTCGCTCCCCCCCGCTTAGCCCTCCGAGGGGCTTTAGATTTAAACTTCGAGGGACGTATGAGCCGGGATACGCAAACATGTCGCACTGCGTGCCGCACGTAGGAGCGGATTATATAGAATCTATTAATGACACTGCAATATTTTATATCGGTCCCCCATCAAATATTAAATAATTTGTATCGATTAAATTTAATTTTTTGTCACGAATTTCTTTTTTTTTTTACTACTAAAAATTATTTTTTTCTGTTCCAAAATATTATATTTGTCGCCAATTTATTAATTTTGATGCTTTTTACCAATTTATTATTTTTGATGCTAATGTTTGTTGCCAAAACATTTTTCTTGTACGCCCGTTTAAATTGTCCCTTTTAAAAATACCGATTCAGTCCGAAGATTATTTCGAAAACAACAAAACCTGTGTAAAGCTATCAATACTACTTTAGAATGGTGTATTTAACTGTACAAGAGAAAAATGAAATGATTCTGGTTTATGCAGGAGCTGGCCGGTCGTTATAATGCTGTCACTCTTCCGGATAGGATTCGGTCACGTGCGTCATTTCAGCATACTGTCAAATAATTTATTACTGATGGAAGTATTCTACCGAAAAAAAGTACTCCTCCAGCAACAGTCACCGAAGAAAATAATGAAATTGATGTATTGGCTGCAGTAGCTCATAATCCTCATATTAGTACACGAGATAGAGCTAGCGATTCCGGATTATCCCAGACCAGTGTTTGGAAAATTTTAAAACGCCATAAGTATCATCCGTATCATGTGTCTTTACACCAAGATCTTCATGGCGTTGATTTCCAAAATCGGGTAATTTTTTGTCAGTGGGCACGTGAACAAATACATCAAAACCCAAATTTTTTTCGTTACGTATTGTTCTCCGACGAGTCGTCTTTTACAAACCGTGGAACGGTTAATCGCCACAACATGCTTTACTGGAGTGTTGAAAATCCGCACTGGCTTCGCCAAGTTGAACATCAGCGTCCTTGGACTGTCAATGTGTGGTGTAGAATAATTGGCAACAAACTCCACACTATTGAAGGCTACTTGAATGCCCCCACATTTTTGAAAGCAACTTGCTAAACAGACAATTGGAGTGTTACGAAATGATAAGTATATGTTGGTGGTGCTAGCATACTGACTGGATCTCCAAGAAGTTAACCGATCCAAAATTGTCTTGCCTAAGAAACTGCTTGCATACGCGGCTACCATATTTTATACTGATTTTAAAAAAAATTTAGAATTTGCTAAAACGCTCAAATTTTTGCCGAACCATTTTATCAATCATCCCTAAATGGATTTTGTTCCAACTTTTTTATTATTGTGCAAAGTTTATAGAACACGTTTTTGAATTACATATATAATCTTATTATCTCGCTAACCAAAATAAATGTATTCCCATTTCACAAAAAAATTTTCAACATTAAAACGAAACTCAAAAGACATAATCCTAAGTAAAAATGGATTTAATTTGCTTTTCGACTTAATAAAAATAATATTTAATAATACAATTGTGTAGGCGAAGTTGTGTAATTAAATTCATTTCTGATCAACAAAGGATAATAAAATTTAAAGGCATTAAATATTTTCACCAGCCAAACACAAAATCCAGTAGAACGCTCTTGCGGAAAAATCATGATTTCCGTACAGAAAATTGTTCATTTTGATCCAATCTACTTCCTTATTGATTTGTGAACGCTTTTTTGGAAGATGAAACAATTTTTTAACTTAACTAAATTTTAAGAGCATTTCTTTAATGAAATAAATAGTGATAGTAAATTTTATGAGTTTTAAAAACATTTTAATTTAAATTTAGTACGGTCACAAAGTTAAATGGGAAATATTTGTGGACCCATATACAGTATATAGTAGAATATTTATTTTTACGATGTACTATCGAAACGTTTTAAGACTAATTGAAAAGTTTCAACAAACGGATGTGGAAAATGTATTTCCTTGATGGTGATATATAGAATTCAAAATATAAAAATTCCAATATGGTGTATACTTTTACCTTACTCTATGTATGTACATATATTGATTAAAAATAATATTGATTAATATCAGCTGTAAATTTTCTTGTGTACGCTTCGTGAATGTTTTATTAACTTTATAAATTTTGTTGTTATCCAAATAGAAAAAGGACACTATATATCAAATAAATTTACTCAACCATCACACAAAATATTTTGGTATATCAATGAAATAGTTACGAAACCATTAAAGATTGTGTCATGAATGTTAAATCCACATGCCCAAGAACTAAAAATATTTCTTCTCGTGGTGATCTAATTTATTGAAAGCATATCGAAAATCTGTTGATTATTGATTATGTTTCGACAGTAATCAAAAAAATGCCCCTACAATGTACAATTTTCTATTGCTTTCTTCAGGTTATATTTAATTTCTTATCTTCAACAAATTCTATTCACATGATAGAACTAAGTGCCTGTATTTTGTTAAAAGTCAATAATTTTAAACAATTTGCTTATAAATATTCTGGTTTGCCGCAAAACAACTCAAGCACTGAAACGTTTTTTTTTCTTTTATTATGCTTTATTGGATTATAATTTTATTTTACAAAGAAGTTACGATACGAAAAGTGAAATTTTCAATTTTCTTTTCAACATTCTTATCAGAACGTCACCCACGGTTTTATAAATTTATATTGTATTTCTATAGATAGATATTATTTGAAATGACTAGAGTTTGAAATTGATATGTTGAGTGTTGACACGTATTTCTTTAAATATAATTTTATATAGTATGGAAAACTTTTAGGCGATTCATGGATCGCTGTCCTGATGGCGCAACCGATCTTAGCGACATATTCATCCCAAGTATGATAATATGCATTGTTTGATGTCTAACCTGATACCTATTCAATAGGGTTTTAAAGTGATTGGAAACAAATTGCAGCTCGTTGTCTGATAACGATCGTTGTTTTAAAGTGATTGGAAACAAATTGCAGCTCGTTGTCTGATATGACCACGCTTGGCGCATCGAACAACAAAAATACTTCTTCTTCCATAAATTCCACCAACGTTTCGAATCTCTTGCGCCATTCTTGGCCAATAATATTTATTTCGTATCCGATCTTAAATGAGCGACGATCGGATCATCGTGATTCTCTTGTAGTACTGTTATCCGCATTGGTTTTGGAACATTCTCACGCCATTCACTGTCAAAATCTGCCACGTCGTTTTTCTTCTGACAATACCTGTAGATTTTATTGCCGGAGATTTTGAAGTTTGAGTATTTCTGCGGCTGTAGTTTTATTTGTTTTAGAAAATTTTGCTTTAATTAATGGAAATTTATTGTTAATTCAACCAATTTAAAACATTCTAAATCCTAATAGTAACTTCTCAATGAATATCAAATTTTTGCCCTTACGTACGTGTCCTCGAAAGAAAGTTACAAAACTTAAAATTCACAAAATGTATTCAGCATATTATTAATATAATATCACCAGATTCGCATAATCCAAGTGCCTTTTAATTAAAATATCATTATAAAGATTAAAAAAAACCTCCAACCACTCTCTCCATAATATGCCTACGTTTAGACCCAACACAAGAAACTGCGAAAACAGCAAGAAAATACCACATAATACATACAATGTAAAGTGTGATAAGAACCTTCCACAGTTATTAGCGAAATACGGTAGAACGAACAAACAAAACAATTATTAAAATAATTTATAGCAAAGCTTATGTTATCAAAACGTAATTATACACGTCCTTAGATATATCCGTGGACAAACCAAATACATAATTAAGACGATAGAAACAAAACAAAAAACGAGCTCCAGATAATTTTTCATTAGTGGTAATTCCATTGTGGCAAATAATAAAATTGTTCGCCTATTGTGATTCTGTCACTATTTTTTTTTGTTTTTGTTCACATTATGAACAGTGAACAGTGACAACAGTAGATAATAAAACTTTTTACCTCTGGAAATATTCTCATTGTTTAATATTTTTATTATTGAAATTGAAAAGTGATTGTATTACGTGTGCCGTGTCGTCTACACAAATTTATTTATTTTCAGTCAAGAAGATTTATAATAAAATTCATGATTTTGTTTTTAATTGCAAGAGAATTAGCACTGCGGTTAGAGCGGAAATTTAAATTAGAAATGTGCGGTTTTTTAAACACATTTTTATGTAAAAAATCCTCATTCGTTGTGATAAAAAATTTACAAATTTAGAATTATCAAAAATTAATTGATTTAATTTATAAATCAATTAGACGTGTTTTAATGAATATTAGTTTTAATTTTATCGTAAACTGATTTAACTGGTTGCCAATAAAATTAATGTTTATTGCATTGCTTATTTTAATTACTGGCGGAAAACGTTATTAAATTTGGGTAATCATAAATGAAAATATTTGTTTGAGTCTCTATTGGAATTTTGAACGCAACAGTTTTCGTTAATTTATCCTAAATTTTATTCTTTAGAATTGTGCAAAGTAAAAAGTAAACCTTAGACAAATGTCTGTTGGTCAAAATGTGTAATATTTGAACGTAAACTTACATCTTCCAAACAAACACACTCCAACAACATTTTATCTCATTTCAAAAGGGTCAAAAAATGATTCATTTAGGCCGGAAAGGCGGCATTTCCAGGTATTCTAGGTTATCAGAGATAAATATACAGGTTGAGGAAAAAGTATGGAAACCCCTAAAAATCTCGCAAAGTTCGATCAAAAAAAAAATGAGCAAGGTTTATTCTTGGGTAATTTTCAACAAGGAATTTAATGGTGAGCTTGGTTGTGACCTTGACCTTCATCTTCAAGGCCATTTGGAGGTCAAGTTAATTTTTTTAAATTAGAACCCCTATTTTTGATGACCGAATCGAAAAGAGCGATCAATTTTATGATCGAGTATGTATTTTCAATGACCTCCCAAGATCATCTGAAGGAATTTACATTGCGAGGTGAAAGTATGGAAACCCCTAGAAATCTCGCGGAGTATGTAAAAAAAAATCGAGCAAGGTTTATTCTTAGGTAATTTTCAACAAGGAATTCAATGGATACTATTAAAGTTAGTCGAAAGTTTTCAGCCGAAAGTAAAAATATCGATAATGCAGATAGTGTCCTGGCTATCTCAGCTGAAAGTAGGCGACATATTTCAGTCGAAACATATTTTATATAAAATGAAAAGTTAACAAAACAACGTACAAACTGGTATTTTTATGAAGTGATTTTACGGTTGAATATAGGCCTATTTTGGGTTGTCACTGCATACCTTAGGAATTATACTATAAGTATCATCAGAGAAGCCAAATTCAAAATGTAAAAATTTGTATAAATTCAATCCTTCAAGTGTCATGTCTGGAAAGTAGTTCAGTTAGTGTGGATAGCCACAAGTTATCCCCAGAAAAATTATCAAGACAAGTTTCATGTTGGGAGCCCGAGAAAATTCGTTTGAATGAAAGACCCATATAAAATTTAAAAATTTGTATAAATTCAACCTTTAAAGTGTCATGTCTGGAAAGTAGTTCAATTAGAGTGGATAGCCAACAGTTATCCCCAGAAAAATTATCAAGACAAGTTTTATTTGGGGAGCCCGAGAAAATTCGTTTGAAATATCTTCCTTGAATATAAAACTATCAAAAAAAATTACACATTGAGTGAAAACATACAACTATTAGTTAAATATTCAAAATGCATGACCTCAGGGATGTAAATTCAAAAAATAGTTTTTGGTGTATTTTGTGATACAGATTAAGAATCCGAACTCTTTTTCAATTAAGTTTTTCCAAATTTTCAGAAAATCGGGGAAAATCGGTTGTCTGTTTAAACGGACATCATGCACTTCACATGGAAGAAGAATCTATGAGCATAGATGAATCTATGATCACATTTATAATCATATTTTGCCAGTTACTATATTACGAAAGGCGGTCCTATAATAATAATTACAACTTTTTGCTGCTGATTTCAATATTTCTTTTATTTATTATGAAAATCATAAAAACAATTTTTTTTTGCGGTGTAGCATAGTCTTACATTACACTTTGCGCACATATTAGTGGTCTTACCTTCTTTACATAAAGCACACCTTCCTTGAGATGTATAGTTAGGCCAATGTTCGAATGCGTCCATTCTAACATCTTTGCACGGAATTGCCGTAGAATTTGGTTTTTTCATGCGCTGTTGAAACTCTTTTTCCAATCCCGATGGCCGCCCACGCTTCTTCGTATCTTTAGACACGTTTACTAAGGCTTCTGCAACTTCCATTCTAAAGACACTTTGACGAATAGGGGTAAATTCTGGATGATTATGATTCACTCGCTTATAGAGAAGCCATGCATTTATCATCGTAATATCCAACAAATGAAAAAAAAGTCTGTTTGTCCATTTCCGACTTTTAAGTGAGATCTTATGCCTGCCAAGATGGCTGTCCATTAAGTCAACTCCACCCATATGAACATTGTACTCTTTTATAACTTGAGGACAAGGTACTGTTAACCAAGATTTGTTTTTTCTATCGAAACGGCGAACGGTTATTGGTTGATCGGGCTCTTCACAGTTTGCGAATGGCTTCATCCCGACATAAGAAGAAACTAAATTGACTACTCTGTTGTCTTTCCATGACAATTTGCTTATATCTATTCCGTGAATTGAAGCAACAAACTCTCGACTTGTTCCACGTTTCAATTTCATCATGGCCTTCTCTTCAGGTAGCTTACAGCATTTTATGCGGTTTCGTCGAATAGTTCCCACTGAGAATATTCCAAGTGTTCTGAGATAAACCACTAACGGAACTGAAGTATAAAAATTATCAAAATAAATTATATGATTCTTGAATCTCGGTATATCTCGTGCAAGGCGAACTACTATGTTAGAAGTAGCGCCTAAATCAGGTTCACCTTTGAGGATCTTTGTCATATCCCATTCACACCCGACATAAACTTCAAATTTGTATGCGAACCCATATGTATCACACAATACATACAACTTAATCCCCCATTTTTTAGGCTTATTTGGCAGATACATTTTCAAATAATGTCCTATTTTTGTAGAGCACATTTGCTCATCAACACACAATCTGTCGAGCTTTGGAATTTTTCCAAAATTTATGTTGAGCTGGTCGATAACCGGGCGTACGCTATAAAGGTGATCCCTACCTGTTTGATGTTTGTCAGGGCGATGCGAATTGTCATTGAAATGAATGAAACGCCTTATCTTTTCGAAACGATTGATGGACATAATGGCTTTGACTTTATCATATCCGTAAGGTCCCCAATAATCTCGAACACTGGGTAGTCTGACTATTGACATTATATAAATAATTGCCATAAAATCGCGCAAGTCTTGCCTGTCAAATTTAAAATCAGTCTGGTTATTTTGAAGTGAGTAAAGCACGCTTGTGTCTTCTGCTGACCAGAAGAACGAGAAGCATTTATAAGGTGTGGAAAGTTCAGCAATTTCCGATGGTAGCATGGAATTTCCTAGGAATTTAATCTGTTCCTTGTTATATACCAAGTGACGTTTTTTCCAAATAGCTTTTTCGAATGCGGGGTCCTTCCGATCAACAATTACATTTGCAAACATGGAAGAAAGTTCAATGTGGCCTCTTAATTGCTGAGGATTTGGATTTATCGGTGAAGGGCATGATGAGTTATTTGATGTTGAATTCCCATCCGCTATAACAGTTGTTGTCTCATCAATCAATAGTTGATATGATTCAGGAGTCTTTACATTAATTGGTACAGATGTTTTTATGTTATTTGATGATGATAATTCAAAAGCGGAAACATCTATTACATTATCACTCAAAATTTCACTGAAATTTCCAGGCGGATTTGATTTAGGTAAATGGTCAATAATTTCATCCTCCAAATCAAAAGTATGATTCAAATCTATAGCAATATCTGGATCTAGTAGTTGAACGGCTGATGGAAGTATATTCGTGTTGGTATCTTTTGCTACTGCATTATCTAATACATCCTCATCATCAGTCGAGTTGTCGTCCGAATCATACAGCATATCTGCTACTTCCTGATCCGTGTATGTTTTACCATCGATAATAAATGTCGACATTATCTAAATAATTAAAATATTACGATTATAATATTCTAAAATACTAAAACGGTAAAATAATAGTTGTTTACGTTCCAATAATATACGAGTATGTACATACGTATGAACTGCATATTGTCCGTTTAAAATGACGATCATTTACCGTTATCAAACGCAAAATTGCGCAAGCAGAATTATATAAAAATGGTTTTATATATATTATTTAGAATATTTTTACTTACTTGATTTTTCTTTGCCACTTATTTTTAATTACTAATGTTTTTTTGTCTAAAAAACAAACGCACTTTTTAATTTTAACTGCACAAGCGAAATGATTTGTTTGCCAATCGAGAACTAACTGACCTGTTACACAATTAATTTCAACCGACTGTCTAGATATAGACTACACTTGTACTTACACATACAAATGCATATTTCATAAAATTGGTTTTCTGTTTAGCTTTTTTATTGATTTGTCTGGTTGTCATTTATAACGGACTGGATGCATTTAAGGGTTAAGGAATTTATAGACATGATAGCCTATATCATCATTCAAACGAATTTTCCCGGACTCCCCACATGAAACTTGTCCAGATAATTTTTCTGGGAATAACTGTTAGCTATGCATACTAATTGAACTGAGTCTAGGCTATATTATCCCATAATATATCCTCGTTATCAATTCAACCCGCACAATTCATCCCCCGAAATTCACATCTAAAGCCCCTCGGAGGGCTAAGAGTGGGGGTCGCTATGCTCCGCCGCATAGCCCTCCGAGGGGCTTTAGATTTGAATTTCGAGGGGGGGGGGGGGAATCTGTTATTATTATTTTTTTTTATTTAAACAAACAAAACTGGGGATTTAAAGTCGCTATAAATTCGGGGAAAGGAAAATTTTAATTTTAAAATGAGAAAAAACAAAAATTATAAATCCTGGAAATGGGTCGCTACGCACCCCCCCGCTTAGCCATCCCAGGGGCTTTAGATTTGAATTTCGGGGGACGTAGGAGCCGGGATCAGTAAACATATCGCACTGCGTGCTGCACGTAGGAGGGATTATATATAATCTATTAATGACACGTATTAGTGATACGTGCACTGAAAAAAAAGAGTATTTGAAGATTATTTAGAACAACCGTTCATGTATTTCTAATAAACAATTTTAATTTATTTCAAACTATCAATTTTTGACGCAACTAATAAGAATTTCGCTGAATTTTTTGTCAGAAATAATTATTTATCATAAATAACTCAAAAGGTCAGTATTAACGAGAAACGTTTAATTATTTTATTTACATACTTTAAGCGTTTGGGTGAAACATATATTGTTTCTTACTTAAGTATTGTATCTAAATATGAAAATCATTTCTCACAAACATATTATATTCTTTGGGAGAAACAACAAAAATAAAGAGTGTTTGCGATAAACAATTTGTGTTTGTGGAAAAGAATTAATACTTGTGCAACCAAACATCCGTTAGAACACATTTCTAACGCATATCATTTATATTAAAGTGTCATCCAATTTGAGTTGTGTAGTGAAATAAAAATTCAAATAAAATTACTTTTGCTAAATAAAGTTTAAGTTTAAAGTGTTAAAAGTGTTTTACGTAAAATATAGTTTTGGTAAGTAATGAATTTTAAAACGGTTATGTTTGTGTTATGATATATGTAGTTTCATATACGATATATAGAGTTTGAGGTTATAACAATATATTGTTTATATACGTGCGTAACATGTGATTTTTCTAATTAATCTTCCAGTGAATAAAGTTTTAAGTGAAATTTGCATTTTTAGAATACAATTTGTTACATTTGTTGTGCGTACTTGCAAAATGAATAAATATTTTAAAGCCTTACCTGTTAAATATAAGAATTTAACCGAAATTGTCCCAGTGATGGGTAAGGGAATTTTCACATATGAAATATTTCACCAAGCCGGTACATATATTTATATTGCTAATTTGTTAAATTTCATAAAATTTTTAAAATCTTTTCTTAAATATTTTTCTTTAGTGGCATCACATTTTTCCTTAAAAAATAACTTTAAGTTTATTCATGAGCAAAGTGGAGCTGAAATTAAAAAGGATTTTTTTTTACCGTATGTTGAAACATACGGCCACAATTTGATTTTATTTGTCGAAGAGTTGTTCGAAACGCTCAGTTTTATAAATATTGTTTCTGAAACACTTAACCAAGAGGCCGACTTTAATGAGTCTGCCAAATCAATAACACCAACGCATATTGAAAGTTTGACATACACTAATGAAGTTGGGAATGAGAATATTATGTCATGTAATACCGACAATGCCGATAACCCACAAAATATTACTCCTAATATATTTCAATTTGAAATAATTAGTCACCAAAATCAAACAGTTGGAAATAACAACAATCTGGGTAATCAAACAGCTGAAAATAATGGTGGTTTAGAAGACGATCAATCTCATCCTAGTTCCTGTAAACTACGTCGAACAATATCGTGCATCGGTGAAGAAGAATTTCAACATTTTGAACAACGAAACGAAAACCATCACTACATTTTTGAAATCAATATTAATGTACGAGTATTCAACTATTTTTCTCCTTTTTAAATAATACCACAGTTTATCAATGGTCGTAGAGTTGGATTTTGTATTGATGACCTTTCAGATTACTATCTCACTATAATAGTGAAAATCTTGCAATATTTATTATAATTATTTATTTTTTTATCTTATTATTTATAGAACATTCGAAAACTTCTTAATAAGTCCACAAAAGAAATTCTATCAAAATATCAAACAAATCCGGCGTCTTTATCAAATACAGATCGAGTCAATATTTCTAAAACCATAATTAATGGAATCTTGGATAAAAATCCTGAATTGGTGTAAGTATTTGGTTATATTAAAAACAAAAATAAGTTTATTAATGCTTCTTTTGTATTTTGTTATTCCAGATTGAAAAGAGCAGATTTCATAAAATTATCTGACATAATCATAACCATTTTCAATAAAGATACCGAATCTGCCAGTGTCTACTACTCCCCAGCAGAGTTTGGCCACCCGGCGAAAGGAAAACTTTTTAACGCCTACTTTAATAAAAAAAATAGTTTGTCACAGGCTGGTGTTATCACACGGCGAAAATTGTCGAACAAAATTACAAAAATTGACTTACCGGACACTAATAAGCAATTGTCGAATGAACCTGATTTATATATTCAGTCACATATAGATTTTTTAACGAAAAATATAGTGCCTTGGGAAAAAGTCGTCGAAAGCTGGGAAAAAACGTTTCATGAGCGAAAGAAGATATTGGATACAAATATCAGTACGAAAGATTATTTGGAAAAATTTGCTTGCTTAACTGAGCCTAACAGTTTTGAACTTGTAAGTATACTTATTATATAAAATTTCATATAAATAAGGAATCTCTTATCTAAATAAAATACATGTTTGAAATCAGGTCGCCATAGACGCAAAATATCGGTATCCATCCATACAACATATATTGCAAGCGGAACTAGTCACGGTGTGCAATACGCTTATCCAGAGAGCCAAACAATTTAAAAGCTCAACAGCACTTAAATTTCTTAAGATTGCCTCAGACAATGGTTAGGTTTATCAAAATCACAAATCTGTAGCAACGTGTAAATATAAACTACCTTTTTTATTTAATTTAGATGTATGCCAGGAAACCAAAAATATCATAGGTTTATTGTTGTTGCCCCATATTCTGCCAACCACTTTTATTGCCGGAAAAGTTAAGCCAAGTAAACTTGAAGTCCAGGAAAGCTTTTTGGATCATTTTCAGGTAGATATAAAATTAATTACTTGTTTCTATAGATCAGTTTCTCATCGCGTTTACATTTTTCAGACTGAAGCAGAAGCTGATATAACACTTCCAAATTTTAAACAGCTCAGAGTTATATTAATTGGAGATATATGTCATGCAAAAGTTTTTATTACCGTCGCTGATAAAAAAGTTTATTTTGACAATCCTATTAAAGCCTTAGAATGTTGCTTTTATTATTTTTGTGGGCTGAATATTAAGTATCCGGAAAAATGCAAACACGTATGGGTTTTTATCGAAAAAGTTTTTTTTAAATTGGATATCACGCAAAACAAATTTCCTTCGGTAGATTTATTGATTAAGTCTTTAGCATAATTTTATTTTAAATAAATTTGGATTGAATTTTGACATATAAATTGTTAAATCATGATTTCGTGCCGGATTTGCCAAGAAGAATTTCGGTACACTTCACTTTACATACATCATTTGAATAAACATAATTTCGATAGTTTCTCGTGTAGTATGTTAGATTGTGCAAGAAAGTTTAGTTACCTGGAATCTTACAAAAGTCATTTGCTCAGACATCACTCGGACATGTCGGATGTTTCAAGTTCACAAACCTTAAAACAAACAATTGGTACAAACAATTTTTCTGTCACGAATTTATCGATACCAAAAAATAGTTCTACTAATATTGAACACTTAGTAGAAAATACCTATGATTTCGAAAAAAATGTTAAAAAGGACATTCTTAAACTTATAGTTAACGTGTATAATGAAAATTCTATTTCAAGGAAAAAGATTTTAGAAATATTAAATTTAAATTTCTCTATTTTCAAATCTCATTTAAACCACATTTTTCATAAAACAAACAGTTCTAATGATGAAATTTCACAATATTTACAAATATTGCATGACTGTTGTACAATTGGTTCAGAATATCTTCTATTCAAAGAATTAAATGCCGCTGGTTATCTAACGTATCCCGTAACTCATTTAATAAAATCTAATATTCAATTGTCGAACAAAAATTGTGAAATAATCACCATATATAATAAAATCACCATAGAACTAATAGATCTATTCGATTTATTCAGCAAGCTTTTTAATACTACAAATATGCTGAATGATATTATTAATAACATCGAAGAACTCCAAAATACGAAAGATACATTTATTACTAATTACATACAAAGTAATAGTTGGAAACTGAAATTAAAACAAATTAATCCTGATGACAAAACTTTAGTTTTACCACTTTTTCTCTATTTTGACGAATTTGAACCCAACAATCCTTTGGGATCGAGTAGTAATAAAAAAAAAATTGGTGCTGTTTATGTTATGTTGCCTTGTATGCCAGATTATTTACAATCACAGCTATGTCAAATTTATTTGGCAATGTTATTTTTTACCGCAGATAAAAAAAAATTATACCCAAATTGCAACTGCAGAATTTTTACACCGTTAATAAAACAACTAAATAGATTACAAGACGTTGGAATATTATTAAATCATCCACAGTATAATAAAGTTTTAATAGTAACTGCTTTGATTCTTGGTGATAACTTAGGCCTCAATCAAATTTTAGGATTTGCAGAAAGTTTTAATGCTAATATATACTGTAGATTTTGTAGAAGTAATCAAAACACTACACGTGATATGCGTGTACAAAAAGATAAATTTATGCGAAATAAAATAAATTATAATCAAGATGTTAATCTTTGTAATGTAAAACTGACAGGAATTAAAGAAGCTTGCATTTTCAATGATATACAAAATTTTCATGTTACCGATAATTTAAGTGTAGATATTATGCATGATATTTTGGAAGGAGTGGCCCATTATGACCTTATGAGAATTTTAAAACAATTTATATATATTGATAAATTTTTTGATATACATTTTTTGAACAGCAGAATTAATTCTTTGGACCTTACGACTTTGTCCAACAAACCACCCCCAATTAAAGAAGAAACATTGCTTTCTGGAACAAAATTAAGATATTCGGCTTCTGAAATGAGCATTTTGGTATTTCATCTTAATTGTTTGGTTGGAGATATGGTACCACGAGAAAATGAACACTGGAATCTATATTTAACACTAAGAGAAATTCTGTTAATCCTGGTTACAAGAAAAGCAGATGAAAGTACAAGTAAACTTTTAGGAAATATGATTTCAGATCACCATGATCAATTTATGAAGCTGTTTACCGAAGATTTAAGACCCAAGTTCCATTTCTTAATACATTATCCATACATTATGAATGAAATTGGTCCTTTGCAAAATATCAGTTCAATGCGGTTTGAAGCCAAACACCAGCAATTCAAAGAAATCGGTAGAGCGACAAAATCTAGAAAAAAATTGCTATACACACTCTGCGTCAAAAACCAACTCAAATTTAGTTATTTACTTTTCAATTACAATGAAATTTATGATAAATACAGTAAACCAATAGCAAAACCAGCAAAGCTTGCACATACTGATTGCAATTTTACAGATAAATATAAACTGCCAGAGAACTCCTTTACAATAATTAGTAGTATAGAATTTAAAGGTGTCACTTACAAATGTGGATTGGTTATAACTAATCAGTATTATGAAGATGATATTCCCTTTTTTCTGCTTATTGAAAATATTGTACAAATTGAAAATGAGTTTATTTTCTGTTGTCAAGCCCTTGATACAGTTACGTATGATCCACATTTAGAATTATTTTTGGTGAGGAAAAGCAATGAATTTGAATCTCTATTTTTCAAAGAACTTGCAAATAAAAAAATTTATAATTTAATTAATTTTAATAATAATTTATGTATAAATAATATTTAAAATAAAAATTGAGCTATGAAAATGTTGTTTTTATTCGAAAATTATTCAAAGCCGTTGTGATTTTATTTTGATTTTGTTTATTGTTAAATACCATTAATATCGCGCCTAACCGGAAAACGATGTTTATTTGTAATAAGGATTAATAGGGAAGCTAGTAGAAAAATGAGCAATCCTTACAATCAGAAAACAAATATTTTTTCTGACTGTAAAAGTATTAATTTTTCGGCTGATTTTCAAATTAATTCCACAAATAAATATTATTTTCCGAAAGACACAACTATTTGGAAGAAACATATGACTTGTTTGTAAATAACACATCAGTTATTTGTAGTAAACAATTGAAAAATTTGAATTAAACGATCCTTGTTTGGTTATATCATTATTATTATTTGGTTTAAATGTAAAGTGTTTGTTGCAAATAGTTTTCGTGATTCGATCAAATAATTTCTTGTTTGTCAGAAACCCATGCAATTTGGTGCAAACATAAATATTTGTTGTCCCAGTAAATGAATTGTTTATCCCAAATATATTTTAGAGTTTCTCCCAAACCCGGTGTGGAAGATTTAAGTGTTAGCTGTAAAAATTATTTGAGGTAACCAATATATTTTTTTGAGTTTGGCCAACCCTAATTTAACTTAGAATTGTAGAGGCTAATGGCTTCGGTAACTCTCACGGGCACATTTTCAGTTTGGGATGAATAACAATAATTGATAATTTTTGCGGGATGAATTGCTCTCAGGCATAAATTGTGTCGGATGAATTGATTTGGGATGAAATGTGTGAGATGAATCAGCCGGTTACTAATTGAACTAATTTCCAGATAGGACACTTTAAAGGTTGAATTTATACAAATTTTTACATTTTATATAGGCCTTTCATTCAAACGAATTTTCCCGGGCTTCCCACATGAAACTTGTCCTGATAATTTTTCTGGGGATAACTGTTGGCTATCCACACTAAGTGAACTACTATCCAGACATGACACTTTAAAGGTTGAATTTATACAAATTTTTACATTTTATATAGGCCTTTCATTCAAACGAATTTTCCCGGGCTCCCCACATGAAACTTGTCCTGATAATTTTTCTGGGGATAACTGTTGGCTATCCACACTAAGTGAACTAATTTCCAGATAGGACACTTTAAAGGTTGAATTTATACAAATTTTTACATTTTATATAGGCCTTTCATTCAAACGAATTTTCCCGGGCTCCCCACATGAAACTTGTCCTGATAATTTTTCTGGGGATAACTGTTGGCTATCCACACTAATTAAACTACTTTCCAGACATGACACTTTAAAGGTTGAATTTATACAAATTTTTACATTTTAGATAGGCCTTTCATTCAAACGAATTTTCCCCGGCTCCCCACATGAAACTTATCCTGATAATTTTTCTTGGGATAACTGTTGGCTATCCATACTAATTAACTACTTTCCAGACATGACACTTTAAAGGTTGAATTTATACAAATTTTTACATTTTATATAGGCCTTTCATTCAAACGACTTTTCCCCGGCTCCCCAGGAGGGGGATTTTTTCTGGGGATAACTGTTGGCTATCCACACTAAGTGAACTACTATCCAGACATGACACTTTAAAGGTTGAATTTATACAAATTTTTACATTTTATATAGGCCTTTCATTCAAACGAATTTTCCCCGGCTCCCCACATGAAACTTGTCCTGATAATTTTTCTGGGGATAACTGTTGGCTATCCACACTAAGTGAACTACTTTCCAGACATGACACTTTAAAGGTTGAATTTATACAAATTTTTACATTTTATATAGGCCTTTCATTCAAACTAATTTTCCCGAGCTCCCCACATGAAACTTGTCCTGATAATTTTTCTGGGGATAACTGTTTGCTATCCACACTAAGTGAACTACTTTCTAGACATGACACTTTAACGGTTGAATTTATACAAATTTTTACTTTTATATGGGTCTTTCATTCAAACGAATTTTCCCGGGCTCCCCACATGAAACTTGTCCTGATAATTTTTCTGGGGATAACTGTTGGCTATCCACACTAATTAAACTACTTTCCAGACATGACACTTTAAAGGTTGAATTTATACAAATTTTTACATTTTAGATAGGCCTTTCATTCAAACGAATTTTCCCCGGCTCCCCAGGAGGGGGATTTTTTCTGGGGATAACTGTTGGCTATCCACACTAAGTGAACTACTATCCAGACATGACACTTTAAAGGTTGAATTTATACAAATTTTTACATTTTATATAGGCCTTTCATTCAAACGAATTTTCCCCGGCTCCCCACATGAAACTTGTCCTGATAATTTTTCTAGGGATAACTGTTGGCTATCCACAACAATTGAACTACTTTCCAGACATGAAACTTTAAAGGTTGAATTTATACAAATTTTTACATTTTATATAGGCCTTTCATTCAAACGAATTTTCCCGGGCTCCCCACATGAAACTTGTCCTGATAATTTTTCTGGGGATAACTGTTTGCTATCCACACTAATTGAACTACTTTCCAGACATGACACTTTTAAGGTTGAGTTTATACAATTGTTTACATTCTATACTATGCTCCTATCATTAAACTTAATTTGTAACTACCATCACAAAAAATGACAACCAAATGAGCCTTTATCCAGCAATAAATTCACTATATGAAAATTCCAGTTTATAGGTTGTTTTGTCAATTTTTCGTTTTAAATTAAATATGGTTTGGCTGAAATATGACTGATGGTAACTTTCTTTTATAGCCAAGACACTATCTGCATTGCCGACATTTTATAACTTTTGGCAGAAAACTTTCGGCTAACTTTAACAAGGTATTCAATGGTGAGCTTTGTTGTCACCTTAATGGTCATCTTCAAGGTCATTTTGAGGGCAAGGTCATTTTTTTATAGGGAAACCCCAGTTTTTAACAACGGATTCGAAAAGAGCGATCAATTGTACGTTGGAATATGTACTTTCCATGATCTCACAAAGTCACCTGAGGGAATTTATTTTAATTGTAAAGCTTATGATTTGCTTTGACAATTAAAAAAAAGAATAAAAATTTTAAAAATAAAGAATCAATTTTTTTAATATTTTTTTTTTTAATGTTCGTAGCAAATCATAAGCATTATATTCCTTCAGGTGACCTTGGGGGGTCATTGGAAATACATATTCGGACGTACAATTGTTCGCTCTTTTCGAATCCGATGTCACAAATAGGAGTTTCGATATAAAAAATGACTTCTATATGACCTTGAAGATGAAGGTCAAGGTCACAATCAAGCTGACCATTAAATTCCTTGTTGGAAATTACATAAGAATATACCTTCCTCATTTTTTTTTGGACTGAACTCCGCGAGATTTTTAGGGGTTTCCATACTTTTTCCTCTCCCTGTATAAAGTTAATATACGAGGATTTTGTCTCATTTTAGGCTTTGACTTTCGAGTCTATCGCATGTGTTTAATTTTTCCGAAAAATATTTGTTTTTTTTTAAATTAATTCTATTATTCCTAAATTTGAATTGTTACATGTAACAAAAGTGAAACCACTACATGCTTCAACCGCGGGACCCAAAAATAATTGGAAAATAAAATAACCATACATACTAAGAAGATGAAAAGGAAATAATATTTCTGGAAGAACATTACCTAAATGCAGGAACATACCTTTGGGAGCTATAAGCATAAAACATGTGAACTAGTTAATGGCGTTAGCCGCTTATTGGCGTACATTTTATCGTAATGAGCTCATGCTCAAGATAGGGTGTGCACCTATACCAAATTTGTATGTGAATGAATAAATAAATAAATAAATTAATTAAGCTTGATTGGCCAACGAATTGTCCAGCTACAAACCGCATTGGTCATCCATCCTATGGAGTTTTCTCGTTGCATCAGCGACATTACTTCCAATTGCCATAATTGCTGTGTCATCTGCAAAGGTGGCTATGGTTCCTTCATTTGTGGTTGGTATGTCCCTTGTATATAAATACAGGATTGGTCCTAAGACCCTTTCCTGCGGGAAACCGATAAGATTTACTTTAGCTCAGATTATTCATCCTCATATTTCTCCCGAAAATGTCTATTGGGTAAATAAGATCTTAGAGTGGTATAGAATTGCTTTGGCAGATCTCTATGCAGCTTATATTCCAGACCACTGTGCCAAACTTTATCGAATCGCGCGAGGTCCAGGAATATACTTGAGCTTACTTTTTTACGTTCTAACGTCCTTTCAATTATGTTTGTTATTCTATGCACCTATTCAATTGTAGAATGTTTTTCTCTGAATCCAAATTGATGTGGAGGAATTAGTTGTCAGTCCTCAATTATTGTTTTAAGTCTCTTTAGTAATAATTTTTCAAAGAGTTTTAACATTCTTAATTGGCAGCAGAGAAATTGGCCTGTATGATTTTTATCGTTAGGTGTTTTATCAGGTTTTGGTATAATGATTACGTCTGCTACTTTCCATTAATGCGGAACAAATTTTAATCGAAAGGTCGCATTGATTATGTGTTGAAGTAGCTTACGAAATTCTTTGTCATTTAGAGATTTGGCAAGTACTCAAGTCATACCTTGGGGCTTTTTTAACATTCATGTTACTTTTCACTTCTTCTTTTAATTCTTTGAGAGTTACTGGCCGTTTGTTAAACTCATCCAGCTTGTGAATTGACATTATATTTTCATTGGCAGTTTGTTTATTTTTAATATGTTTGTTTATTTTTAATAGTAAAATATTTCCAACAAACGAACACCTTAAAAGCTCTCGTCTATTTTCCAATGTTGCCATTTGATAGGTTTTACATCCAGTAGCATCCCTATATGATGATATTCGCTTCAGGTTAACAAGGTTTTGTAAGTCATGGTCGTAATCCCATTTGTCGTTCCATGTTATACATCTCCGACATACTAAAATACATCTCCAGACATAACACTCTAGAGGCTGATTTTATACAAATTTTCTAAAGATTTTTGGTTAATCGAATTTTCCGAGATTTCCCACGGGAAACTTAAACTGAATATTGTTTCTGCGGCAGTTATTAACAAGTCACACAAATGTACTCCATCTCTAGACATAACACTCTAGAGGCTGATTTTATTCCAATTGAAATTTATTTTTGGGTTTCGCGAGTTTTCCACAATTTTCCACGAGAAATTGGAGCCAGGTTTTGCCATATAAGAATATTAACAAAGGTCTGCATCGCTATTCATGCATCCTAAATAATTTTTAGGCTAAACACTACCGATTGATATCGAATTCATTTTTTATTTTCGGCTGGGATAACACAATCTGCATTACCGATTTGTTTTACTTTAAGATGTGGCAACACAATCTACATTACCGTTGTTTACTCCCGACTGAAATAATGCAATCTGCATTATCGACTTTTTAATTTTGGCTGACAACTTTCGGCTAACTTTAACAGTATGTTTATTTGATTTTCATAAAACTCAATCACATCGTTGCGGCGTTTCTACTACCAATCTAAGTCTGTCCTTCTTTAATTTGTATTTTTTGGTGTTAGTAACGATTAATTTCCTTTTGAATCCGTGAACACTAAAGGTCTACTATTTGGATTTTATTTCAGATTTTGTTAAGATATATTTTTAAAAAAAACTAACTAAAAACGACAATAATATATTGAACAGCAAACAATTGGCTGAATGTTGTTTTATTGCCAGAAGCAAAAATAAATATAATCTAATAAGAACAAAAACAATATTGTTTCTATTTACCTAACTTGTTATATTGTTTTGAATATATTTTAATTGGTTTATTGTTGCTTTAAGCATTTCTAAATTAGATTTTGAAGTATTTTTTTTTTTTTGTAAAAATTGAAACAATAAAGGTTACTTTAGAGATTAGGTGGTTGGTTATTTGCCATAAAAATTCTCTTTCTCCAAATTAATCAACATTTTTTGAACAAGTTACGAAATGAAGATTTCGAATATTTGAATTTTTAAGGTCTAAGACTTTAGAAATTGGAATGTGAAAGTTTGATTCTGAATGTATTATAAATAACCTTGTGAAAATGAGAATCTAGGAAACAGTTTTTAAACATTTTATAATTTTTGAGTAATTAAAAATGCAAAAAAGAAGTCTGATTGTTGGAACTCTAATAAGTTAGTACAAATTTTAAAAATTTTTATAAACGCTATTCGTTTTACCTAATTATATTGCAATTATGTGCATTAAGACAGTGACATACCATAGACTGTGACACACGCCAAATTTTTCCGCCCACGTAACTGTTTTTTTTTGGTTCAACTTACTTTAGGACAGGAGGATGCTAAAGTAAATTAAACTAAAAAATAAATAAAAATGGCGGGGGCGGAGAAATTTGGCATATGTTACTAATTATTTGACGTTATTTCATATTACAGCTTGGAATGTATTTGCCTTGAAATGAAAATTGGCATATAAAAATAACAGAAACTAAATGTAAAAATGAAAATTTCACTGTTAAATTTAATTTACCTAGCGAAATATGGGTTTTACTATTGCAATAGAGATGTTTATATTTTATCTCTGCACATTTTTCATAGCGTTTTTATCTTCAAGTACTAAAAGTGACGCTAAACTTTGACATTTCATCATATGAATTTATCATTTGTTTTTCAGTTACCACTGCATTAATTTATAAATTTTTAATTATAAAATGTCTCTTGAAGTTTTTTGAACAATTTTTTTTTTTCGAAAAATGACCAACTAAATTGTCGCGTCCTACAAACTTGCTCTATTTGGAAACCAATGCCAATTTCATATCACTTGAACTGAATGCTGGCACTGGGCTTATATCGGAAAAATGATTGCCTGATGTTGATTACCAAAAGGAATTACCAAAAGTAATATTTTCACCGCCATGAGTTTAACCTGAAGCAGTGTCACATTTTATAAAGAGAACGTATTTTTCCTACAAGAATAATGCATACCCACATGAAGTAATAAAGTAAATGAATTTCTACACAATCGAATTTTTGAAAACTTTTAAATCAAATTGAAAATTACAAAATTTTTAATGTTCATCCTTAAGTAAAAAGACGTACTAAATATCTCATCACGCTTTTTTCTTCGCCAATTTTCTTAACCTTTTGACTATCAGTAACTTGTGTATACACGATAACTAAATTCTATCAGAATAATAAGACATTCAGATTCATAATTTTCATATAAGTAATTTATAATTATGTATTTACGTTTTTGAACATTTGGATAGCTTCTAAGTAAGAGCACAAATAATTACTTAACCAGATGAACAAGTTGCCTTGGAACAAAATGTAGCTGAAGTAAAATACACAAATTTTATAGGGGAAATGTTTGTATCTCGAACGAAAGGCTATATACAATCGAACGAAAATTAATTATCTCTTTTCTTCCTTCGGCATTTAAATTACGAAAAAAAATATTTCATGAATCTATAGAAATGAATCCAAGCAATCAAACAAATACAAAGTAATTTTCTTTGTCTGTATGCTAAATTTTTATATTCGTATTTATCAAGCTTTGCTATTGGCTTTGCTGATGTATGAAAAAAAATCAAAAACCTAAACAATTTACAATAAAAAAATAAAAATAATAGTACATTGTGTCATTAGGATTAAAAGTGATACTTTGTGTGACGAGCAATTATATTTGCATGCGAGGCGAAGCGCAGCGTAGCCGAGCAAAAGCAAATATAATTGCGAGTCAAACAAAGTCACTTTTAATCCGAATAACACATACTATTTTTTCTCCAACGAAGAGTTTATGTCTTGTCGGTTTCACATTACTAATTATACGAGTAAGTACAAATTATGTAATTAAAACTTCAAAATTGAAACTAATTTTGTTGAAATATTTTGTGGAACTAAGGAGGTCATGATATGAACGAAAAATAAAAAAAATAAAATAATTATTTCATATACATACATTATACATACATATTATTGGATTTTCACTATAATATTTTTCTCCTAGTATTAAAAGTACCTACTTTTACACCAAGGATTAAAAGTGTAGCTTAGCAACACACACGTTTTTTAAAATAGTAAGAAAAAGGCCAACTTTAATACCTAAAAACAGTATTAAAACAAGAGGCTTTTAAGACGTTGGGAGAAAAAATCTATTTGTGCCTTCTCCGTTAGTATTTGTAATCTTTATGAATGAAAAAGGCGTAAGCTATTGGCGAATTGTTGTTGTTTATTATAGATTTATGCGAATGTATAATAAAATCACTGAAGGAATACGTTGTTCATTTTCTTCTTTTACAAGAATTTAATTAACGGCCTGCCTAAATGAAATGAAATCTTACACAAATGCAATATAAGTACAATTGTGTGTATGTGAAAATAAATTAGCGAATTTAATAAAAATTCGGTTTTAAAAATGTTGGTTCTACAAAATCTTCAAAATCTCGATTCTAATCGCGGTTTCTATTTAGTTTTTCAAATTAAATTCCCCATTTTCCAGAATTTATAATTTTTGGCTATTTTCGTTTTGAAATTAAAATCACCATTTTCCAGAATTTGTAAAAACCGAGATTTTGAAGCACCGAAAATTTGAAAACCGAGTTATTTTAGCCACTTTATTCTCAAAATCTTGGTTTTTAGAAAATTTGGTTTTTTTAAAACTTTAAAATTAATTTCCCCATTTTTCAGAATTTATTATTTGTTGATATTTTAATTTTAAAATTGAACTCCCCATTTTCCAGAATTTATAATTTTCAGTTATTTTCGTTTTAAAATGGAAAATCCCCATTCCAGAATTTTGAAAGAGATCGAGAGCCAAGAATTTGTCACCCAAGATTTAGTGCCCAACTCCACGAACACATATATACAAACATATATACACCCTCAAACTAGCAACCCATAACAGGATATATCATATAATCGCAAATTTCATCAGAAGCTCGGTTTTGAAATTTTTTTATTAATTCGGGCGGCTCGAATTAATAAAAATTTATTTTTCTAACCCGAGCTTTTGAGAACGAAGATTTTTAAAATCAAAATTTTGAAAACCGAAATTTAGAAAACCGAGATTTTGAAAACTGAAACTTAAACATCGAGATTATGTAGTCGTATGCTAAGATAATTATTTTATTGCTCATAAGAAAATGATAACGAACTTGAACGTATATGATTGAACAGATTTAATTTAGAGAGGATATAAATGAATTTTGGAAAATTACCTAAGTAAATAGCAAAGAAAATAACAAGATGTCGTATGTACATATTGTAAACATCTATTTTGTACATAAAGCAAAAATGGGAGCGTCTCGAAATCTTGGTTGACAAAATCTTGACGTAGTCAAAATCTTGGTTTTTCAACAAAGTTGGTTTTTTGAAAACTTTAATATTAAAATATCCATTTTCCCGAATTTATAAAAAACAAGATTTTGAAAATCAAGATTTTGTAAACCAAGATTTCTTACCCAACCCAGCAAAAATAGTAAAATATTCTAAATAAATTTAGAAGTAAAGAGTGTAAATAGGATAAAGCTATTATATCATAGTTCGAATATCTCATTTGAACATATGGATGCTAAATTATTTTACTGTTTCTGAAATAATGGGACCTGTCTCTTTCTATATTTTGCCACTTTTCCATTTGTAAATGGAACAGATATAAGAGTAGGTCTAAACATGATGATAATTCATTTCGAGGGAACCAAAAACGCATTAAAACTTACAAACACTATAATAACCGTGCGGCCAAGAATTCAGTCGCTGTGCAGTTCATGCAGCAAGTCGGTCAAAAATTAAGATTTGCAGCCAAAGCTGCGCATTCCGTCGGATTAAAATGCAGCAAATAAAGTTAGGCTGCGCAGTTTACGCAGTCACATTAAAGCGGATGCAAAATCTGAAAATGTCAATTTTTTTTTTTTAAATTCAATTTTATGCATTATTGTTGGTGAAATAAAATAAAAACACGATTTCTCTCAATTATTCGTAATCACGAGGAATTATAAAAGTAGATAAATGACAAAATATGTCTTACAAACTTGCAGTCAGGCTGCCGGTCGTACAAAAATGCAGCCAATATTTTTTGCATTTCGCCTGCTTTTCAATTTTTTTGTGCAGCTTAAACTGTGCAGCGGCTGAATTCTTGACCTCACCCTAAAATGATTTATAAAATAAGTACCTACATCAGCTGACTTTCTTTACAAAATATCATTGTCTTAAGAATGTTTTTATTAGGGTTTTTCAGTTATTACACACATGAACGGAATTACACATACTACGATCCTTCTTGAAAATAAATAATTAGTTTGAAGAGAAAAAAAATCTCAAAATGTACTTTTGAATTTTTATATTAATGAAGCGATATTTTTCCTATTGTAGTCATTGAATAATTCTGTGGAATTAAACAAAAACAGGATATCTGCAAACAACAGCCTGATAAGCCATATTTTGAAATTAATAATAGGAAGATTTTTGCTCAATATAATGAACACTTTCTATAGTGAGCCTTACTATTATTTCAATCGCTGGATCAATTTGTACCTGCACCTATTAACCGCAACAATTGGTTTATTAAATTCATCCACAAACTGGTGTGGTTTCAGGATTAATAAAAATTAATATTTTCGATTTTATTCCAAAAAAAGTGTAACGCTTAAATTCATTCAATATCAATATAACCAAACAATTCTTTTCAACAGTATAGATAGGTAGATACAGAAATTTTATTTAAACAAATATGAATTTACATTTTCCAAACAGACAATTTAACTTTCTGATGTTCGATATTTACAACAATCTGTTAACAACAACATTTAATTGCACAAAATTGCGCATTTATAATTAATGAAGCCAAAATAGGATAATATCATACTCCAAACATAGGTTTGCCATTTCATTTGCCAAGCCGTTGAAGGTAAAGCCCCTACGCATACCTGTTAATGGGTAACACAACAACAGAATTAAATGTACGAGTATTATTTAGATATTTTAGGTATGTAAATCGGCAGCTCATTGCCAGAGGGTCGCGTGACAAATTTGTTTTGCTTAATAAATAAGAGTAGACTATGCTTCTGAATTAGTTGTTTCATTTTCGTGTTGTTAAATATTAAATAATGATACACACATTTTTAAATTTTTTTTAGAAACACTTGTTAAATATTTCGCAAAATTACAAAAGGTTTAGAAAATCACTCGATCGATTTCGGAAATCGATCGAGTGATTTTTTAAACCTTTTGTAATTTTGCGAAATATTTAACAAGTGTTTTTAAAAAAAATTAAAAATGTGTGTATCAAGTGTGTTTCGCCAAGTGCCTACGGCAGAAAGTGTAAAAAGTAACTAATGATAATGAAAAAATATACAATCCGAGAACATACAGTAAAAATCTAAGGTAAGAACTTGTTTATTTCTTAACCGATTATGGTGAAATTGTTCCTTAAAATTGGCCATATTCCAGAACTTCTTCTAAATATAATTTTAGAATCTCAATTCTACAATTCCAATTTCACCATAATCAGATAAGGAATTCTAAATTGGTCATATTTGGCCATTGCTCATATATGATCAAGTATATAACCAGCACCAAAACGCTAGTGGAAAACCGGAAAGATATATAAAAACAAAATACAAAACATTTCCGTGAGCATACGAAAATATGTAGATACATTAAGAACCGCATTCTAATATCATCCTCAATTACTACTTAGCAGTTTATTTAAATGAATTCTTTAAACACCAAAATCGAAAACGTCAACAAATTGAAATAGAGTTATGACGATATTACGTAACATTACGGCAAATGTGATTTGGAAATCCAGAGAATTATTTTTCTTATTTGAAAATGTATTTATTATAAGTAGGTCAATAATATATGGGTTATTTAATAAATGAAACAACAACAATAAGTAAATCGTGTGATTGATCAATGATTATGATTTTCCCTATCAAAAAATTAAAGTCATTCAAGCAAAGATGATAAGAAATGAAAAGCAAATATAATTATTATCAAAAATAAAATGAGTATTTTAATAATCAGAACAAACTTTTGTACGTAGTCCCCCGATTTACGGACGCTCGATTTATAGATATTCGAAGTTACGGACATGACAAATGTATGATCAACGTTTCGGTATACGGATGAAATATTCGCAATTACGAACAGAATATTTTTTTCTCATTTTCTTTGTGCATGCCTTTCAGGGACTCTCAAAAATAGATTATACGGGGGATAAATTAAACTTGTACTGAATTTATATGAAAATGTCTGAAAAGCGAACAGTTGTGATTTAAAGTAGGTACATGAAAAATGCACGCAAAGTAATAACTTTAGAATTAAAACTTGGTATTTTATAGCAGTTTGATGCGGGCGATGTAGAGGTACAATTTGTCAATTGTACAAAGAGACACCTTTAACCGCAATAATATTTCAAAGTATAAAGAACTAAGGTTATGGATGAGATGGAGCAGTTACTTAGTGCGTGGATAGACCATGAAACTACTGGAGCATAACATTAAGCACCATGATAATTCAGGGAAAAGCAAAGCGCTATCAAGAGAAGGTTATACAAATTTTACAAGCCGGTGGATGGATACATATGTATTACAGCAGGTGTATAATGTCGATGAGACGGGTAACGCTAAAGACGAAGAAACAGCTCAGAATTCAAGGCAGTTAAAGATCGAATTGCAATTTTGATTTTAGGAAATGATGCCGGTCATCAGAATTTAAAACCGGTTCTAATCTGTCATCCCCAGGATTTCAATAATATTATAAGTCACAACTTGGAATTATTTGGCACTCAAATAAAAAAGGCTGGATGACTACACGAATTTTTGAGGAATGGTTAAATAATGATTTTACCAATTCAGTTACAAAATCCAACACTGATCAAAATATTTCAAAAAAGGCTTTGTTAATCGTTGACAATGCCCGCAAATACCGTACATATTTTTGAAATCTTGGAATATGATAAAGAGGATATTTCCACTGAAGAGTTGTTCACGCTAGTTAAAGAAACCACCAATGCACTACAGACGGTAAACTTGACTTCAACGTGATTTGTGCAAGTAAAATGTAAAAAGCTCTTCCATTTTTTTCTAAAACTACTGAAGCAAACGCTATTGAAAAATGTGATGGTGCAAATTTTAGTGGCAGTTCCGATGAACAGTTCAGCAGTTCAGACAATTAATTGTGAACTTCGATAAATTTATAATTTAGATTTTGTGTTATTTACTTAGGTAATTTTCCAAAATTCATTTATATCCTCTCTAAATTAAATCTGTTCAATCATAACTATTCGCTCAATTTCGATATCATTTCCTTAATTATCCTTTTCTATTGTTTTGTTTATCTCGTACATGAGTTGTATTAAATGGGTTGGCTACATAATCTCGATGTTTAAGTTTCAGTTTTCAAAATCTCGGTTTTCTAAATTTCGGTTTTCAAAATTTTGATTTTAAAAATCTTCGTTCTCAAAAGCTCGGGTTAGAAAAATAAATTTTTATTAATTCGAGCCGCCCGAATTAATAAAAAAATTTCAAAACCGAGCTTCTGATGAAATTTGCGATTATATATCCTGTTATGGGTTGCTAGTTTGAGTGTGTATATATGTTTGTATATATGTGTTCGTGGAGTTGGGCACTAAATCTTGGGTGACAAATTCTTGGCTCTCGATCTCTTTCAAAATTCTGGAATGGGGATTTTCCATTTTAAAACGAAAATAACTGAAAATTATAAATTCTGGAAAATGGGGAGTTCAATTTTAAAATTAAAATATCAACAAATAATAAATTCTGAAAAATGGGGAAATTAATTTTAAAGTTTTAAAAAAAACAAATTTTCTAAAAACCAAGATTTTGAGAATAAAGTGGCTAAAATAACTCGGTTTTCAAATTTTCGGTGCTTCAAAATCTCGGTTTTTACAAATTCTGGAAAATGGGGATTTTAATTTCAAAACGAAAATAGCCAAAAATTATAAATTCTGGAAAATGGGGAATTTAATTTGAAAAACTAAATATAAACCGCGATTAGAACCGAGATTTTGAAGATTTTGTAGAACCAACATTTTTAAAACCGAATTTTTATTAAATTCGCTAATTTATTTTCACATACACACAATTGTACTTATATTGCATTTGTGTAAGATTTCATTTCATTTAGGCAGGCCGTTAATTAAATTCTTGTAAAAGAAGAAAATGAACAACGTATTCCTTCAGTGATTTTATTATACATTCGCATAAATCTATAATAAACAACAACAATTCGCCAATAGCTTACGCCTTTTTCATTCATAAAGATTACAAATACTAACGGAGAAGGCACAAATAGATTTTATTTTTATTTTTTTATTGTAAATTGTTTAGGTTTTTGATTTTTTTTCATACATCAGCAAAGCTTGATAAATACGAATATAAAAATTTAGCATACAGACAAAGAAAATTACTTTGTATTTGTTTGATTGCTTGGATTCATTTCTATAGATTCATGAAATATTTTTTTTCGTAATTTAAATGCCGAAGGAAGAAAAGAGATAATTAATTTTCGTTCGATTGTATATAGCCTTTCGTTCGAGATACAAACATTTCCCCTATAAAATTTGTGTATTTTACTTCAGCTACATTTTGTTCCAAGGCAACTTGTTCATCTGGTTAAGTAATTATTTGTGGTAAGAGCATATAGTGTAAGGCACTTCCAAAGCAACGTATTGAAATAAGCTGTTAGCTTGCCATTCCTTTTATTGTTCTAAACAATCATACCGTTATAATTTCATTGAGATTTACGGTTAATAAAATTACCTTAAGACAGGAATATTTTCTCGACACCCAAGCATACATTTTTGTATCTCTTTTGATTTAATCAAACAGAAAATGTATCCTACATACAATCTTATACTATGTATACATTATTCAGGTTTTCCTCAAAAATACCTGTGTAGGAGTTTTTTTTTGTTTGAAAATATGTACTTCTTCACAATGGTACTACTATAGTAGGTGTTTTGGGTAATATTACAACTATGTAATCAAAATTAACAATTATACTTCTCTCATTTTCGGTTTAATTATTTTAAATCTTTTAACATGCACGCACTCAACCGAATAATAATTGTTTGCAATTTATGTAGGTGAAACCATTGTTTAGACATGTATGTGCCTGTGTAGGATGCAATTCAAATTTGCTTTTAAGCAGACGTATATGTAGAAAATAATGATTTACAACTGTAAATAGGATGAAACTGACACATTTTTCTTATACTTTCGAAATACTAAGAGGAGTATGCTATTCCGATATTAAAGGTCTTGACAATTTTATTTTCAAAAATCCTTCTATAACAAGATATTTCTTATTTTTAGAATTATGTTCAGCGCAATTTTGGTAAAAAAAAGTTAATAATGAACAATTTGACTAATTCAAACATTTCGTAAGACCGTAAATTACAAATATAAAATTTGCAAGCTCTAAACCACAAAGTTTAATGAGTTTACTTTTAATTAGGTTTATAAATCATTTTATTCCTGAAATAAAACGGTTTGGAGCTCGTACAATAAAGCCTAGAACAACTTTTTTAATGTAAATTTATTTAAGGAAATCATAGAAATGAAAGTGTATGTGGGTAAGACTACCATGGTTTACACAAAAATAGAATGGATGATATAAATAAGATTAGTACAATGTTCAACCAACACAACTTGTACTAATACAATCCAAATTATGTAATTTGAGTTGTATTCGCAACTTACGTACTGTACAACCTAAATTTTTAATGCAATGACGCACAAACTACTTTAAAATTATTAATTTTAATTAAATTTTAATAATTAATTTATTCTGCTTTACATTCCAATGATTTTATTTTATTTTCTAAATTTTAATTCTATTAAATGCTACAGTTAATTTAATTTCATTAAAAATTATTTGTGCGCTCAAATTATTATTCACAATTATTTGGACAATTGATTGATTGATTGAAGTGTTCGACCAAGCTTTAAGCAAGATTTCCAGGGGTTATTAATGGCCGGGCCTCACCGAACACCTTGTTACATAAAACATGAAGAGGATTTGGATAGGTTTAGTTAATGAGATAGAAATTAACCCGGTTACAGACACCTAAGTATAGCCAATAATTAGTAACACAATGACAACACATTTCTAAGCTGAGTGTCTTTCTGCCACCGCAGAACTGTTGCATAAGATTCATCTCTTATGTATATAACGGATCCCATTATGATTAGTACCCACATTTTCCTCCTCGCTATCCTCCGCTTCTGCTGTACATAATCCCTATGTATACAACGTCTCGGAACATATTCTTCGCGTCATTCAACCCAGTAACAATCCCTATCGCCTCACTGAGGCATCACCACACCTTCCCTTCCCCGCTGCCCCTCTCTCCAATTCATTTGGTTTTGGGACCTACAATATTCGCAGACTGAATAAACCCGAAAAACGCGACTCAATCGATGAAATTTTAGATACGAATGGAGTAGAGGTTTGTAGCTTTCAAGAAACTAACGTTAGTTCTGGTGTCTGTTCAACTGCCAACTACACGTGGTATCTTGCCAATGACCCAAAAACTCAACCACGTGGCGTTGACATTAGTTTGGAGCCATTATCACCTTGCTATACATAGGGCACATTTCGAACTGGGGCGAAATTCTTTTTATATCTGTCTATGTCCCACCCCACACTTCGAAATTTAATCGGCCAAAATCATTCAGAATTTTCCCCACACTTTTTTCGATATTAGATCGATGCCCTAAGTCTCGCGATATCGTTGTGTTCGGTGATTTTAATGCCCATTAAGGATCCAACGATGTCTGGAGTAGGAAGGTTGTTGGCTCGGATATATTTCACCATGAGTCTAACAAGAATGGTGTTTATTAGGTTTCCTTGCCGGTTCCACCCAACTTTTCGTACACACATCCACCAGCCGTCGCCGAGGCCTTAGCACTTGGACCAAGGCTGATTTCTTTCACCCAGAAATAAGTGACCATCACCTTATTTGGATATAATGTACCCGCGCCCCCCCCCCCCCGAAAAAAAAACTCGCCACCTCTCATTACAGGCTCCAACCAGCCCACAAGTCCCCCGTTTCATCAATCTATTCTCCTAGAACTTTAAACCGTTCCCTCCTGCAAGTTGAGGAAACTAAATCATAATACCAGTCTATTTTGTCCTCAACCTTCAAAAGATTTCATTCAGCGTGCAGAAATTTCAACTATTGGCCCTACTTATTGACAGCATCAAAACTTCTGCACAGACCGTTCTTATTTCTAAGTCTCTTTTAACTCCTAAGCGGAGGCTCGCGCTTGCCCAGTTTAAAAGCGCGCAACCTTTAATCGACATAGACATCCTAACGATCCTGATGCTTCCATCCGTGTGCAGAAATCCCGGCGGTGTTTAAATACTGCCTATTCAGAGCATAAATCTCGTGAATGCCAACAATTTTTCCAAAATTTGGCTACTTTCACACCTACCGATCGGCTACGTAAAACCTATTCATTTTTCAAGCTGCATAAGCGAGCCAATGCAGGACGGCAACACTATATCCCTATTTCCTTCTGGTTAGGAGAATTGCAAAAATCGAAGAGACAGATTATTTCCCCTTAGGATCTCTTCCCACTCTCGATGACCTTAGGTCCGCCATATCCTTCCTACGCAGCGGGACGTCGCCCGGTACGGATAGGATTCCGATTGAATTATTCAAACACGCTCCAGATGATATCATCCAAGTACTGCATTCAGTTATTGAGCAGGTACGGATAGGCAATCAGCCGCCCTCCGAGTGGATTGACACCGAACAGGTTTCAACCTCGAACATAAGGCATCCTAATCTCGTCAGTGATTATCGGCGAATTACATTATGTAACACCGGCTACAAAATATATGCTCACTTAATGTTTAATAGGTTAGACGAGCATTTAAGTTTTCCCTTTTCTTCTCAGGCCGCTTTTTTAGATAATCAGTCCACTGTGGATCATATGTTCACCATTCGACGTGTTCTTGACGAATAATGGCGCGCTGGTAACCGCGTCTTTGTCCTGTCCATTGACCTAGCCCGAGCCTTTGATACCGTGCGATTAGATGTGATGACCGAGTGTTTACAGCAATATGTACCCCATTACCTGATTAATCGCATCATCAAAGCCTGTTTTTGGGAGCGCACCTCCATTAAATGGTTTAACATGTGTACCGACAAAGTAAAGAAAAGCAAAGGAGTCAAATAAGGCTGCCCAATTTCCCCCGACAGTTTAACTTCATCCTGAACGAAGTTTTGCGAGTTGAAATTAGAGCAGCGGGATAAGCTACAGTTTCCTCTTATTCTAACCTACATATATGCAGATGATGTTATGTTGGTTACTCGGGATGTCAGCACTTTAGCCCCTATTCTGACTGAGTTAATCAATTGTTTACAGTCAGTCGGACTAGCACTAAATACTAAAAAATGCACCGTCCTTATTCGCGATCCAACTTCATCATTCATCGCACCCTCAAACATAGTACTGCCAGGAGTCACTTTCATCCGTGTTGATATGCTTCGGTATTTAGGAACCTGCCTAATATCAACCTTGAGTCGACCCTTAACAATTCGAAGTCGGGATCATCACTCTGGCACTTGGAGTCACTAAATAAATGCAGGAATTTAAAAAAACAACAACGTGCCTTTTAAAACTGTTATCTGTATGTATAATACAATTGTTCTCCCTATACTAACTTATGGCTTGCAGACCGCCGCCTTGACTTTTGCTAACCGTCGACGGCTCTGGAAATACGAATTCTTCTTCTTAAAAAAATTATTGGTATTTTGCACCCATAAACCAGACACACGCAATATTAAAGATCTTCTGCTTGGTAAAACCATCACCAAGAGGATAAAGGTTCATAGAATCAACTATTGGGGCACATCATTCGAAGACCAACTTCACATATTCTCAGAGCTGCCTCCACCTATGCTGCTGGTCGCAAAAAAATTGGACACCCTTGCTACACGGTGAATGATTCACTAAAGCACGATTTAAGTTATTACGACCACACTCTCGCCCACTGGGAGTCGCTGTTGCCCAACCGCTCAGAATTACGCAAAGCCTCCAATGTGATCTATATGCTTGACGAGTCGGATTCGAGCGAAAATCTAGAAGAAGATGTTGAGGAAGATTTACACATTCCTCCTTAAAATTTATTGCAAACCTTCCATTACCGTATAGCCATAGACGTACCATTGTTTAGCGCTTAGAATTAGGAAGGGGATTAGGCCTGATTTTTTGGGGACACCTCTATAACAAAAACGCATTGAAGCCTACTTCTTTACGCAAAACTAATTAAACTAAAAATTTAAAAAAATGTATTAAACCTTGGCAAGTTCGTGCCTCAAATTTTTCAAACAACCGAACATTTATTTTCGTTAACGTTTTGCTGTTTCTTACCCAAACCCCCAAATTTCCGAATTTTTTAATTTTTAATTTTCTTTTCTACGTGCCAGGTTCGATTATAATATTTCTTAACATTTTTTAATTTCATTATTTCTGAATAGATCCCCACACCTTTAAAAAATTTCTAAATTTTCAAATTCCGGGTAAAACAATTTAAAATCTTCTGTAAATTTCCTATTTCAATAATAATAATTTTATCTAATCTAAATTGGTAAAATTTTCCTAAATTTTCAAATATGTACAGTAGATTTCGCCTCCTGGTGATCGTTGGACGTCGTAAGACAAAATAAAATAATTCCAATTTTATCTTTAGAATTTATTGTGTTGGCTAATCATATTTGTTTTCATTCTCAAAAATTGCACAGAATTCTTTACGCATTTTTACCTACAAATCGTCCTATTTTTGACTGGCAAATAGCTTGCTTGCTATAGTTAGATCGATTAGACGTGCAGGTCCACTTTTCACATATAGAAGCATCAAAAAAATAGTTTGAGCTCACACTAAAAAATATCTACTCAAATGAAGGTAAGAATTGTTCACCTCACTAAAACAATGAGATTATCTAGTCTTTTAGTGAGGTATTTCGCATCCAGCACGTGAGAATTGTGAGACCTTCTTTTTTAATGAGATCTGAATGCCCAATAAGTTATTAGTTCAAGAGCTATTCAATATACTATTAAACATTTTGTTCGTTGTAAACTTCGTTTGGAAGTTTCCAGTGTGTATAAAACACTGTCTCTTGCTACTAAGCAATTTCGATTTTCTACTGCTTAGAATCTTTAATATTTCAGCAGATTTATCAATTCCAGAATTTTACCACAACGTCCCAATATTTTTTAATTGCCAAGTAACGATCAAAATTTCCCTTATAAGAAGTTTTATGCACTGAAACAATCCACTGTTGTTGTTGTCATTGTGGGTCACTCTTAAATTTCTTGCGCTTGACATTTGATTTCAATGAAAGTTTCATATTGTCAAATTTATGGTACCTATTTGATTTGAATGTAACTTGGCCAAATTGGCTTTAAATGAATACGACTACAATGAAACTTACTCTACTTCTGACTAAGCAAGATTGAGCGTGTCGCCTCTTACCCTAGAGCATAGACATAATTCTACGTTTAAAAGTCGTTTGTCACAATCTATTGCTTTTTTCGCTTTATACAAATTCTCAATTCATTCAAATATATAAAGTAGAGACATAATGTATAAAATGGCCTTATTTAAATTACACGTTTGTTACGTGTAAACAAACCGTGTAAATTACATATTGTAACTTACTCGCCCAATTGCAAATTCCAGGCCGGTGTCTGTTGTATACTACCCCACCGTATCTCATTCTTCGTTGATGCAAATAAGCCATGTACAGCTTGAATGATCCATTCATTCTCTGATCATTATAAAAACAAGAATTCAAACTAAAATACAGTCGTGCCACAGTAAAACATAACATTAACAACGATGAAGCGTGTAAATGTTTCAAACTTGTAACTAATAATAATATACACTAATGAATAATAAAACACAAATCCCCAACGGATGAATAATTGTGTAAACTGAATTTTTGTTTCTAATTTGATTTTGTTTTATATTTCAGCCATTCCACGCGAAATCAGACACCCATACGGGGTCTAGGTGTGCAATTATTTTGAAATTGGGGGAGATGGTTAATCTGGATAATAAAAAAAATATAATTTGTGTAAAAACTCTCTGGGATCAATATTCATGGAGTACCGTTTGTTAATTTTCACTTTATTATCCAAGTCGTAAATTTGGACAAGCGATAAATTACAATATTTATGCAGCTAAAGAACTTGTGTAGGGAAACTTTAGCTGAGAATGAATCAAAATGTTTGAATGCTTTATTTTAACTATTTTTATTACCCAAAATGTAAGTGTTTATATACAAAAATAATTTACCGAAATAGCAAAAATTATGTGATACAATTTGTATAAACTAGAAATTGGATTCTATATCCGTACATAACAATTTTACTTAAAGACACTTAGTTGACAATTATTACATCGATAGTTGTTGTAGTTGTAACGTGCCATGATTAGTGCAATGTATTTGGTTTGCATGATAAACGTAATCTATGTTCAAATCTGTGATTGAACATCCTGCGGGGCCGACATAGTTAGAGACCTCGGCCGGGGAATTTGTTGTTGCGAGATAGTGTCCCTTAAAGCTGGTTGACGTTTTTTCCCACATAACGATGGGTATGATGTCCGAAATTTGATGCATCTATTGATTCTGGCAAGGCTGCTTCATTGATCTTTTGCTGAGCGACGGTTCCCTCAAGATCAACTATTTTCTTAGTCAACCTGATGTGGTGTACTCTTCGTTTTTTAACTTCTCGATCAGGTTGAACACGTGGTGGAAGCGTTGGTTACATTACTTGGTTATCTGGCATCTGTGTTGGTGTTGTGTCATTCTTATTCTCGGGTTCTATGGGCAGATGAGATAGTTTATGTATTGGCCTTTTCATGAGAACCCCTCCCGGGCCTCGAAGTGATACTACTCGAATCTTTTGATCTAAACCTGGATGTACTTCCATCACACGTCCAGTCAGTCATTTTAAAGGTGGAGTGTTGTCGTCTTTGATAAGCACTAGTTCACCTATTTTTATGTTTGGTTTTTCATGTGACTATTTTCTTCTATGTTGTAATCGATTTAAGTACTCTGAATGCCATCTTTTCCAAAAATCTTGTTTGATTTTTTCTACCAGTTTCCATCGTGATATCCCATGAATATTTGTATCTGTCATAGCATCATGTGGAACTGATAGCAATGGTGCACCAATTAAGAAGTGTCCAGCAGTTAAAAAAGTTATGTCTGTGGGATTGGCTGTCATAGATGAAAGTGGTCTTGAATTAAGACAAGCCTCTTCTTGTGAAGTGATCGTTGATAGTTCTTCAAATGTAAGTGTTGCTTCTCCTATGACCTTAATTAGGTGTTTTTTTACTGACTTTACAGCAGCCTCCCAAAATCCACCAAAATGTGGTGAAGCTGGTGGTATGAAATGCCATGTTGTCCCATCATTTATCAATAGTTGAGCTATTTCTTTAGATTACTTACGAAATAATGTAGCCGTTTCTCGTTCAAATTAGATCCGTTATCGCTATATAAATCACTGCACAATTCTCTTCGTGCAATGAATCGTTTGTAAGCTGCGCGCGATGAATGATTCAGTGGTTAAATCACTGACTGGCTCAATATGTATGGCCTTAGTTGTCATGCAAACAAAGATTGATAAATAACCCTTGTGTGCTTTATGACCTCTTCCCTTTGTTGTACGAATAAGTAGAGGTCCTTCATAATCGACTCCGGTTCTCAAGAATGGTCTTCCGGGTGTGACACGTACTTCTGGTAAATTTCCCATTAACTGTGTTCCGGACTTAGCATTAAACCGATGACACTTCATACATTTGGATATTCAATTTCGTGTTAGATTTCGACCGTGTATGATCCAGTATTTTGTTCGAAAATGAGCTAATGTCAATTGTGTTCCTCCATGCAATGTTTGTTCATGGGCTTCTTGAATTAGTAGTTTAGCTATTGGATGGTTCCTTGGAATGATAAATGGACGTTTCTCATTATAGCTCCAATTTGTTGTATTTTTAACTCGACCGCGGACTCCGTAATATATCTTGGTCTAGGAATGGAGACAACGATTTTACCTTACTTCTATTTGATATTCCTTTTTGGTTCATAAGGTCGTGAATTTCAGTTTTGAAATGTTGTCTTTGTGATATTTTGATCAACAGTTGCGTGGATTTTCGTGTTTCTTCCGCCGTAGGAGCTTCTTGGTTAGTTACTACCTTTTTTCGGCATTTGTTGATGAATCTCGCAACATATGCTATAATCCTTTTTATGGTATTGAAGTTGGAGTATTTTAGATATAATGGATCGACAACGTTGTCTTATGTTACCGTAGCTGTACTCAATACTCGTTGTTTAAGTTCCAATTGGTTTGGTATTTCCTCTATTATCATTGGCGTCAGCTGGATTGCTTTCTCAAAGATAATCTCAGGCCCATTCCACCATAAATTATGTGTTATTAATTCTGTTGCTTCGATACCTCTAGATGTACCAGTGTATTGAGTTGTTGGTTGATTTGACATAAAACCACTGAGACGGAGAACTTAAATTCTGGATTTCCGATATTTTATTTGCCACGAATGTTTTAAATTTATGGGGCTTATTTTTCACCCACCCTAACACGATCATTGAATCCGTCCAAAAGTATGTTGTTGTATGGCCAAACTGCATGTCTTGCTGCACCCTATTTATTAAATTTGCAAGCAAACTTGCTCCGCATAACTCTAGCTTTGGCAATGTTAGCTTGGTTGCTATTGGTGCTACCCGTGTTTTTGATGTTAATAAAGTTGCTTTATTTGATGCCCTGTCATAGAAGTATACCACTGCTGCATAAGCCACTTCGGAAGCATCACAAAATCCATGCAATTCTCCTTGTATAGATTGATCGAATTTAATCCACCTCGGAATTTTTATCTCCTCCAACCTTGGGAGGGATTTGTAATGTTGCTGACATGTGTTTTCGATGTTTGTAGGAAGTTTTTGGTCCCAAGTCACGTCAGAGATCCATAGCGTTTGCATTAACACCTTGGCTTTTATCGTAGTTGGAGATAGCCAGCCTAGTGGATCAAATAATTTTGACGACTCAGATAACATTTTGCGTTTGGTTATTTCTCCAATTTTGACGTTGATATTCACCTTAAATTCAAACGTATCGGTGCCTGGATTCCAAATTAAACCCAATGTTTTTACTGACTCTGATTCGTCGTTGTTGTGAAATATGATAGGCTCGAAGGCTCTCAAGTCCGGATTTACACCTTCTAAGAGTTGGAAACAGTTGGACGTCCATTTCAGTGTGACAGTTCTTGCTGTCTGAGCTTCCTCTATATTGTGACTCCCTAATAATAAATCATCTACGTAGAAATCTTTCTTAATTATCCTTGCCGCTATTGGGTAGTTTTTCTCCTCATCGGCCGCTAGCTGTTGTAGTGTCTTGATGGCCAAATATGGTGCAGAAGCCATTCCAAATTGTCAGCTGGTACGACTTTATCATTTTGTCGGATGATGTTCTCCATAATATTTTCTGATATTTTTGATCCTCCGGATGTATTTTTATTTGGCGATACAGTTGCTCTATGTCCGCTGTTTATGCTACTTTGTATTTTCTCCAACGTAGTAGAATTGATATCAGGTTCTCTTGTAACTTGGGCCTCACGAGTTGTATTTGATTCAAACTGATATCGTTGCTTGTCTTAGCTAATGCGTCAAATACGACCCTTAATTTTGTTGTGGTACTGGTTGATTTGAGCACCTCGTGATGAGGAATATAATATTCATTACTCTCAATCATATGTCCTTTATTATAGTACCCTTCTATACGCTCCTGATACTGCTTGAAAAATTCCTTTGCCACTGAAAAACGTCGTTCCAATTGAATGAATCTTGCTACGGCCCTTTGTTTGGATGATCCAAGAGATGGTACATTTTGGATAAAAGGAATTCGTACCGTGTAACGATCGTTCTCATCTCGACAATAATTCTGATGATAATGGTTTTCACATAGAGTTTCTTCCTCTGTCATCAGCTTCTTGGATTGCATCTCTTCTACTTCCGAGAATTTCTTTAATTGCTGGTCGATGTCTGTTAAGGTAACCAATGACGTGATCTTGGAAGGTTTATTGTTGTTGGGGGTATTACCAAATATAATCCATCCTAATTCTGTTTGTTGGACAATTGTTCTCCTTGTTTCCTTTGACCACCTGGTTCATCACAATGTTTGGATAATAATCGGCACCTAATAAGATGTCGATTTTGTTTGGTTGGTTATAATTTGGATCGGCCCACATCAAGTTGTTTAAGTGATGCCATCTTCTACTGTCATAATGTTGGTCAGGCAGTGGTCGTGTTATATACGATAATTCTACTGCCTCCATTTCCATGGAAAAGCTCGATGAAAATCGCGGTTGTACACGGAAGGTGACTGATCTTGTGGCAGTTGTGATTTCGCTTTCGTTTATACCTCCTATTTCCATATATGTTTTCTTCTTTCGTTGTTTAATTAGCTTCGATGCCTCCTCGGTAATGACTGAAATTTGTGAGCCGGGATCTATTAACATCCGTAAGAATTTTGGTTCTTAGTTTCCAGTCTGTATTTCAACCAATGCCGTGGCCAATAATATGGACGTTAACTGGTCGTACTGGTTTACTAGATGGTTCGTTATCTTTAACTGAACAGTTGTCTCATTTTTTGGAGTGTCATCTATCTTCGTGGTGAGCATCGTGCGTTGTGGTGGGTTATTGGAGTGTAATAAAGTGTTGTGACGTCCCATACAAACTAAACATCGTATATAATGTGGACAGGGTTGGTGTTTCTCCTTTAAGCACATGTTACAAAGCCGCTCTTGAGCGATGAATTTGGAACGTTCTAAGGTAGACTGTTGTTGGAAATTTATACAGTCCTTTAATTCGTGCTCTTGTTTACACAATACACAGCTTCTTTTAGTTTGTGTTCTACATGTGTTGACCCTTGCTGTCTGTGGAGCGGATGCTCCAAAACTGCGACTTATTGTTTTTGATTTTGTTGCTTCTAAGGCTTGGAATCTCCGTTCTAGGAAATTAATATTTTCTTTCGATATCAATTTAAGGATTGACTAAAACATTCTAGAAATAGGTTTACATTTTCTTTTATTAGTTTATCCATTGGTATCAAAAAAAAACGTCGATATTTTATCTTTTGGGTTTATTTATTATATTTATCGCATTAGGTTTTTGTATTTGAAATACTAAGGCACATCAGTATATTTTTTAAATATAGTTAGTTCATTTAGCATATTTATTTCTCTTAAGGTTGCGAAATTGGTAAATAAATTTCAAAATTGATATGAAATTGTTGTTATTTACAATTTTGGTTGTTTTGGATTGCACAACACTTCTCATGTCGTCGTCGTTTCACAGAATTGATAAATTTGCATAACTTTATAGTATAACACAATATTTATATACTTTACATAATACTCGTAATCGTATATCAGTGCCATGTACTTCGATAATGTTGTATGCTGTAATGTTTCTTCCTTATATCATACTTACGTTAAAAATGCATAACAATAATCGATTAAGCGATATTATTTTAAAATTATGTTCGACATTATTGATTTCATAAAATAAGATGTAAAATTTAAAAATAATCCAAAAGATAAAAGTACAATAAAGATAACACATTTATGTACACGGTGACCTCATTTCCTAATACTCACAAAGCGATTTAATCAGCATGGGAAAATCAAAATTTAAATCTCATTTGATATAAAGACGAAAAGCGATTTTCAATATTATCTGTGCATCATAAAAAAAAACTTTGTAAATTGTAAAAGATTTGTATTATGATAAACAAAATGATATGTTATGATGTTAATTTGGATTGTTTAGAGAACAAAATAAGTGGTTTTACACTTTTAACGTATTAAATTCCTGCTGAGATAGTTCTAACCCAGATGATTGATACAATATATAATAATATATGTATAACATACACACTAAATAAAAACTTAAACCTTTCACAGTCATCCATTAAAATAATAACAGCTTAACACAAATCGAATTTTCATATTTCCTCCATATACAATACTTATTACAATCATATTATAAAAAACGTCTCGACTAAAAGCAATGTCTGGTTTTTATTTGTTCACAACACATATTTTCATATTGATTGATCACAGTTGGAAATTCTTTATGGTTTTTTTTTGTAGATGTAATAAAAATATTCGCTTGGAAAAATTATGTATTATTGTTTCAGGCGCGTATAAAATAAAATAAAATTATGAACTAAAGCGTTTAAATTGCACCTCCCTCACTCATGACATTGCTAGAAATTGTATTCAAACTTATTCGATTTGACGAGTCGAGTGAAAACTTATTTGATTTTAAATTGTAGCGAGGCTTCGAACAGTTTTGGAATAAATCGTTCGATGATATTGGATTGGATCAATTGAATATCGTTATCAAGAGTACCTTTTGGGTTATTTGCTTTCAAAACAAAAGTACAAATTGCAAAGAAAAATTAGTTTATTATAAAAAAATAAATTTTGCAAATATCCGAGATGAATACAATATTTAACAGAAAATCGGAATAACGCCAAATACAAGTTAAGCCTAATGACATCGGCTGAGGAAGTATTAAAAATTGTGGGCTTACTTAGCATATATGTAGATATCTTTGTTGATCCCTAAAAATAATAAACAATAAAGAAAACTACTGAATTAAACTTATCTGATCACTCAACTGATACATTCACTCATCACATAAAAATTGTATTTTGTATTTTAAATAATTTTCTATTCAACTTTAATTAATTCACTTACTGAAATTGGTTTCTGTAAACTTTTATTTTAAATTAATTTCTTATTAGAAAATTATTTTTGTATTTAATGCTCAAAATCCAAGTTCATTCACAACATTTATTATCAATATGCTTTTGTGGTTTATGCTATAGGCAAATTTATAAATTAATTTGTGTAATTCTTTTTTATTGGTATTTTGCACGTAGCATGCTATAAAATTGTAAATATGAGAGAAGAATTTTATCGGAAATGATAAGGTTTTCTTCTGAAAGACCGTCATATCGAAGTGCAAGGAGAGCATTATCAGGAACAACAAATCCAAGAAGAGTAACGGTATACCGGATTTGAACTTTTTTTACGAAGGAATAAAGGGGGAGCGCCCCGAAATCTTGCATTACAAAATCTTGCATTTTTTAAAAATCATGCAAATCAAAATCTTGCCAACTCAAAATCTTGCAGTTACAAAATCTTGCAAGTACAAAATCTTGCAAGTACTGTATCTTGCAAATACAAAATCTTGCAAATACAATATCTTGCATTTAAAAATTTTTGCAGTTTTAATATCTGTACCTGTCTTTAGTATCTAACATAATATTTATTGCGTATTCATAAAAGTTCATTATAATTAAAAAAATAAAAATAAAATAAAAAAAATTGTGCAAATAGCGATCTGGATAACTATGCGTCAAGAAATACGGCTAATATTAGAATTAGAATGGAAATCTCAATTTTTCAAAATATTTCAACAAAATATTCTGGATAAGGAAGATTTAATCTTCATTTTCGAGAATTTAAATTTTCGTTTCTGATTAATGAAGATTTAATATTAAAATTAAAATGGAAATCTCCATTTTCCAGAATATCTCAACATAATATTCTGGTTACGAATATTTAATCCTGGACATTTGATTTTTGATATCTCAAGCAAAATTCTACTGTATAATTATCATTATACAGTAGAATTTTGTCAATGCGATTTGTTATCTTGTATAACAATTTCCCGTACATCTCAGCTTGCTCGAACAAAATAACATTCTATTTCTACTTATACTTACTCATGATAATTTATCACTAAAATTTTTGTTTAGTGATACTTTATCGATTTGAAAGAAAAGAAAAGTACGCAACAAAAAGAGATCGCAATAAAAAAAGCGTAATAAAAAAACCTATCCGGGGGCTAACCCGAATAAAGGTCATTTATTAAACGCAGTCATACAGTATATCCATAAAGAAAAGATTGTTGGAACACATTACACAAAAATGGTTTTAATTAATACGACACATCGGAACGCGATTGGAAAATATTAGCCAAAGATAGAAACCAGTCCAAGCAAATTGTAGAGACAATATGTATACGAATTGAAAATTCACATTCAGTAGGGACGTCAAGTGAAAATTGATGAGTAAAGAGTAAAAAATTAAAAGTGAAGAGTACAAAGTAAAAAGTAAAGAGAAAATAGTAAAGAGTAACGATTAAAAAGTAAAGAGTAAAGAGTAACAAGTATTCCTGAGGTAACTACGACCAAACTATAAAATACAATTCTCACTTCATATAATACATTAAATATGAGGCAAGAACATACTGATCTAGTGAATTATATTCACTAAATCCCAAATAAAGTCATGTAGCTAAACATTCAAAACTTACTCGATATTTTTTTAAGTTAATAGACGCCAGGCGCGGATCCAGAAGAAGCTGCAGGGAGGAGCGAATATAGAAATTATACCGTTAACAAAACAATTTTTTTAAGAAGTATCTATATAAATTATAAGATAAACAGAATAAAAATATTAGTTTTCAGTAACTTTATTAAAAAAATAGTACAGTTACAGTAAAAACTCAATTCGTTTATTTGATTAATTGGCGTAACGGTCGATGATATCCGAAGGTTTTATTTTATTTGTAATATCGCTGTGGATATGTAAAAGTGCCAGTCCCATCAACCGATTTTCGGTCATGGTTCTTTCAGCGCATACAACACTTACAGGATACGTGTCGATAACATACATAATTAAAATATTTTGAATGGCAGGCAAAGCTTCTGCATCACACTTGGCAAGTGAGGCTAATGCGCCAGCTGGAACGATCCCATTATTTCGTTTCCCTCGTTGCCATTTCTGTTGCCATATTTGAACTTCGCCTAATAAGATTTCCATAGAAGTATTTATTTTCTTTAAATAAACTTGAAACTCGGTGAATACAGATTCTGTTGAAGTTTGTAGTGTTTTTGAAGAAATATTTATAATATTTGATGGAATTGCTTTCCTAAATCCAATATAATGAAACTGTCGTTTCTAGTTCTGACTAAAACATTATTATTTACTTGTTTGTCTTGTAGCAAGTCTTGGCAACGCAATGCCAACGTCTAATTCTTCCATTAAGTCACTCGCTTCTTTAATTAATTATGGTAGAAAACACGGCTTCACTGTTCTTTCTATGATCTTTGAGTTGCTAAGCAAATCTGACAATACATTTTTGGCTGAAGTTTATCTAAATTAATTTTTTGCAATAATTTACTGAACGGAAGAGCAATAGCAAACTATAAGCTAAACTACAATAGACTGGACATTGCAAATACATAAAATAAATCGTTTAGCTTTCCTTCCGTGATGATTCAGACTCTTTCCACTTTGCTATTATAAGGCATTAATGATTTGTGAAAACGAGGATTTAAATAATATTACAGAGTCGTGTCGCTCTACCCACCGTGTTTCACATAAAGACTTGAGCTGCTTACTGAAAATATTTTTAAGAACGAAATTTCCAACAGAATTTCTGATAGACTGTACTTTTGATGATTTGCTAATACTAATATTAAGTGCGTGATTAGTGCAATGACATTGAACAGCCTGTGGCAGCTCATTCTGTATTACAGCAAAAACACCTTTCTGAACTGATGTCATAACAATACTGCCATCAGTACATATTCCTATGCAATTCGAAGTAATAAAAAAGTTTTCTTTCAGAAAATTTCAGACTATTTCCGCAATTATCTTTCCAGTGAGAACTGGTTCTTCATCGGAAAATAAATGGCCGGTGTCGTACTTTTTCCCATGAAAATATAAGAACGTAAGGAAATTCTTCAATTCTTTATGGTATTTCACCTGCTAGTGCTAAATCAAACGATTATTTTTTAACGTCGAGAAAATTAATTGTTTGTGCTTGGGGGGGGGCCCAATCGCCCATCGCCCCTATCGCCCCCCCCCCCCCCCCTTTGTATCCGCGCCTGATAGACGCTATATAAAAGAAAGTGCTATTTACAAATGGATCGATTCAGAAACTGAATGTGAAGGGTTGTTGTGAAATTCTCATGATCTATGAAACTGGTAATGCCTCAAAAATAAGGCTTGCGGTTATATTTTCAAATATTTCTGTTTGTGAAAATCGCCGCCACTGAAGAGGGAGAGAAAACGAAAGACATATTTTTTCGTTTCGAACCATAAACCATCGGGTACCGAGCACAAACTTACACAACCTAATGCCAGCTACATGTTATATACGACAAAATCAATAAATTTACTTATTTGATTGAAACTGGTGCTGAACTTTCGGTTATTCCGATACAATACATGCTAAAAATAATCTATATACTATGTATGTATATAAAAATGAATTCCTGTTTGTTTGTCTGTTCCGAATGGGCGTCTTAGCCGCTCAACCGATCGCCATGAAATTTTTACCATGTACAAGTTGCATATCCAGAACCAACCTTACGATATTTTGGAAGGGGCTGAGGTACAAATTTTTTCGAAAATTTTAATTTTCTTTAAATTTTTCCACGAAAATGAGTTTATGGGGCTGGTTATATGAAATTACTGACATGTTCGAATCCGAGGGGCCCAGCCCTGGATCAAAAATTAATTTTTACATGTATAGATACAAATATTTGATTATTTCAAAATTACTTCTCAGTCGCTCAACCGATCGCCATGAAATGTTTACCATGCAAATGTTGCATGTTCAGGACCAATCTTACGATATTGTGAAAGGGGCTGGACCCCGGGGTCTAGGGGCCATGGTACAAATTTTTTCAAAAATTTAAATTTTTTTACGAGAATGAGTTTTGAAAAGAGTTTATATGAAATAAGAGACATGTTCGAATTCGGGGGGTCCGCCCCTAGATCAAAAATTCATTTTTACATGTAAAGATACAATTATTTGATTGTTCTGAAATAACGCCTTAGCCGCTTTACCGATCGCCATGAAATTTTTACCATGTATATGTTGCATGTTCAGGACCAAGCCCACGATACTTTTGAAGGGGCTGGACCCCGGGGCTAGGGGCTGTGGTACAAATTTCAATTTTTTTAAGAATTTTTGATGGGAATGACTTTAGGAAAGGGGTTATATGAAATTAGTGACATGCTCCAATCCGGAAGTCTGCCCTGGATCAAGAATTCATTTTTACATGTATAGATACAATTATTTAAATGTTCCGAAATAGCGCCTTAGCCGCATATTAATACACCAAAAAGGATATCTAGCGTGCGATTGTTATACACAAATCATACATCTACTATAATTGATTTAATTATTCAAATTAATTTTATTAATTTAAATTTAAGATAATCTTTCATCACTTTAACTGAAGACAAATCTCTGAACACTTGTATTATCCATACTAATAATCCATTTTTACTGGTTTGACATGTACTGTTTAGTGATATCCTATTTATCATATCCTGTTTTGAAATGTACCATAGTCAGCGAGTTCTAATTTCCACATAACTTCAAAAATAATTAACATTCTATTTTAATCCACTATTGCAACCGGCGCCATTTAATGAAAATAGTAGTTTCATACTAAACGCCAATAGTTTATTACTTAAATAATCAATGATTGTTTCATAAAATCAATTTTAGGAAAGGTACTAAAAAATAATGTACGTATAAACTGATTTATTTTGAAAAGTACTAGCATTTTATATTTGAAAATAGCATCTTCTACAAGAAACATCCTCGGATTCAAATTATTGTACGTGTCAAATTGCCTTAGTTTGAAAAAAATTCTTTTGATTTTCGAAATGTAATTTTCAACCACAGTTCGCGGTAAAACGTTTCGAAGGGAACATTAAAATCGTTTTGATAAATTGATACTAATTTCTGTTTTGAATGCCCGTCATTCCTGGTTAATTAGCTACACGTTTCATTTTTACTTAAAAATGCCAACGAAAAAAAGATCAATTGGGCAGGTAACTGCAAAGTCGAAGAAGATTAGAGCCGCAAGGGTGGCTGAATCAAGCGAACAGCGTGAAGCACGACTTGAAAATGATCGAAGCAGTACGTTTTCTTCTAGAGCTAATGAAACAACTGAACAGCGCGAAACATGACTTGCAAACGTTCGAAGCAGGATGTCTTCTTCAAGAGCTGATGAAACAACTGAACAGCGTGAAACACGACTTGAAAATGTACGAAGCAGGATGTCTTCTTCAAGTGCTGATGAAACAACTGAACAGCGTGAAACACGACTTGAAAATGTTCGAAGCAGGATGTCTTCTTCTAGAGCTACTGAAACCATTGAACATCGTGAGGCCCGGCTGGAAGTCGATCTGTTACAATATGGACGATTAATAGAAACTTTTAGAGGTGATTTAAAGTTAGCAGCATTCAATTACGAGAAAGACTATGATTACAATGTTTCAATTGGGCAAATGGAAAACATTTGTTTGTATTGTCATGCTTTAAAGTTTTACAATGAATCGCCTGGAATGTGTTGTTCAAATGGAAAAGTGAATTTGCCTCCTCTGGATGATCCACCTGAACCTCTTCTAGCTTACATCTCCGGAACTACTGAGTTATCCAGATATTTTCTACAAAATATTCGAAAATACAACTCATGCTTTCAAATGACATCTTTTGGAGCAACCCAAATTGTTAAGGACGGTGGTTTTATGCCCACGTTTAAAGTACAAGGACAAATTTATCATAAAATTGGATCACTTCTTCCTCTCTCTAACAACGACTCCAAGTTTTTACAAATTTACTTCATGGGCAACGAGGAGGCGGAGACTTATCAACGTTGTGCTATTAGTCCCGGAACAAAACGTGAAATAATATCAAGTTTACAGATTTTATTCCATGAACGCAATCATCTGGTAAATTTATTCCAAACTGCATTGGAGCAAATGCCATCAGATGACCACAGAGTAGTTATTCGAGCAGACAAAACACCGTCTGGTCAACATGAAAGAAGTTGCTATTGTTATGGTCGGAACGGATTTCAACCGACGTGATATTATTATCCATAGACAAAATGAAAGCCTACAGCGTGTTACTGAAACACACAGATCGTATGATGCTCTTCAGTATCCAATATGTACTGTTTTGGCAAGGAGAAGATGGGTATCATTTCAACGTGATGCAAACTAACCCAACAACAAGTGCTGCGATGACGAAAAGGGTTTCCTGCATGCATTTTTATGCGTATCGTATTATGATTAGAGCACAACAATTAAACCACATCCTGAAGTGCCGTCAACTTTTTCACCAATTCATTGTTGATATGTATGCTAAAATCGAAAGTGAACGATTTCTTTTCATTCGCTTAAATCAGAAAAAACTTCGTTCCGAGGAATATATTCACTTGCGCGATGCAATTGCAAATGATGGAAACCTTGCTGACATTGGGAAATTGGTCAAATTACCAGCTACGTATACGGGAAGTCCAAGGCACATGCACGAATACGCTCAGGATGCCATGACGTATGTCCAAAGATGTGGACGTCCTGATCTATTTATAACGTTTACGTGTAATCCAACATGGACTGATATTATAGATTTACTTCTAATTGGGCAATCATCGACCCATCGGCATGATCTGACAGCTAGAGTTAAACAGAAACTCATAAATCTCATGAACCTCATAACTAAAAATCATATTTATGGAGAAACTCGCTGCTGGATGTATTCTATAGAATGGCAGAAAAGAGGCCTACCACATGCTCACATTTTGATTTGGTTAAAGGACAAGATTACTCCGACTCAAATTGATAGTGTTATATCAGCTGAATTACCCAATCCCCAAGAAGATCCGATACTTTTTGAAATCGTTAGCAAAAACATGATAAATGGAATACGTGGTTCTGATGCCTTAGGTCGAGCTTATAATGTTCATCCTAACAATACGGAGTGTTATTTTCTGAGAATGCTGCTTCATGAAGTAAGAGGACCAACGTCTTTTCAAGCACTGAGAACTGTAAATGGCGAAGTATGTCAAACCTACAGAGAGGCATGTCTTAAACTGGGCTTACTTGAAAATGATGAACACTGGGATGCAAGCTCTTTGCAATCATATTAACAACATGCACACCTTCCGATCCTAAAGGTCTTTAGGAAAAGCACAAAGAAAGCCTTTGTGAAGATATACTTTGGCAAGCACGTAAAACAAATCCCGATATGTAAATACAGTTTTCAGCAGACATATTTAATGAAACACTTATATTACTGGAGGATGCATGCTTATACATTAATAACAAAGTCATTTCCCAACTTGGGTTGCCAGCACCGACACGCCATGGAAACATTGTTCGTGATAGAGATCTATTACGAGAACAAAATTACGACGTTGGTCAGTTACGAGTTTTTGCTGAGACTCAAAAAAGTCTCTTAGTGGATAATCAAAGACAGGCATACACTAAAGTGATGCAATACATAGCAAACGGTAACGGAGGAATTATTTTTCTTGATGCACCCGGAGGCACTGGAAAAACATTCCTTCTTAATTTGATACTTGCTGAAGTAAGACAGCAGAATACAATCGGCCTCGCTGTTGCATCATCTGGAATTGCATCCACTTTACTCGATGGAGGACGCACAGCGCATTCAACGTTTAAACTACCATTGAATTTGAATCAAGCGGATAATTTTTCTTGCAATATAACACGAAATTCGGGAATTGCCACGTTATTAAAAACATGTAAAATCATTATTTGGGATGAATGTACCATGGCACACAAAAAAGCATTTGAAGCGGTTGATCGTACTTTGCGCGATTTGCGACAAAATAACCGACCAATGGGAGTAGCTCTAACACTACTAGCAGGTGATTTTCGTCAAACTTTGCCAGTCATTCCACGATAAACACCCGCTGATGAACTTAATGCCTGCCTGAAGGTGTCTCATCTTTGGAAACACGTTACGAAAATCACACTATCTACAAACATGCGTGTGAATTTACATCACGATGGTATAGCTAAAACATTTGCCAGGCAGCTTTTGGACATGGGTAACGGGAAATTGCCAAATGACCCTGTAACATGTGAGATATCGTTCCCGCCTAATTTTTGTCAAATGCTGCCGTCAATACAGGACGTGGTAATGAAAGTATTCCCAAATCTGCCAAATAACTTCAAAAATCATGATTGGCTGTGTGAACGTGCACTCCTAGCTCCCAAAAATGACGGCGTTAATAAATTAAATAATGAAATTAAATCGCAACTACCCGGGCCAGTAATGAAGTACAAATCTATCGACACGGTTACTGATGTGGATCAATCCGTCAATTATCCAATAGAGTTTCTTAATTCTTTGGAGCCACCTGGTATTCCACCACACATACTACTTTTAAAAGAGGGTTCACCAATAATACTGCTCCGAAATTTAGATCCACCGAAATTGTGCAACGGAACACGGCTTTGTGTGAAGAAATTGATGCCGAATGTGATTGAAGCAACGATTATTACCGGTAAAAGTAAAGGAGAAGATGTGCTAATTCCGCGCATTCCTATGATTCCCACCGATTTGCCGTTTGAATTCAAGCGACTACAATTCCCTTTCCCATTACGCCTTGCTTTTGCAATGACAATCAACAAAGCCCAGGGGGAATCATTGAAAATAGCTTGTGTTATTTTGGAAAATTCATGCTTTTCACATGGCCAACTGTATGTTGCTTGCTCCAGAGTGGGAACGCCAAAAAATTTATTTATTTACACATCAAATGGAAAAACCAAAAATATTGTTTATCAAAAGGCTTTATAATAAAAATTATTAACTAAAATATCTTTATATTTATTATTCACTTTGATCTGGTTGAAGGTTTGTAAAAATGGAGTATAATTATTTGGCAATTGGTAACAAATACCAAACCAAAATTAATTAACTATCCTCACAAACAGGATGTCCAATAATATCATTACAAAATTTCGCCTGGATAAATTGACGGAGGCACCCGTTGCTGAATACAGCTACTTATAATTTTCTTTTCATATGTGATTGCAACTACAGCGATGTAAAGAGAGAATTCTTGCATAACAATCAAGGAATTTGAATTATATACCTCCCGTGCAACGCCGTGTAACTCAGCTAGTCATTTACTAAAATTGCTTCAGATGGATCTCGGACTTAAAAGAACTTTCAGGCGTGCGTGAGTCGTTTGATCTTTGGCGCTGACTTCTTATGCAAATTAGGCCTCCTTCTATTTTTTTCCTTTTCTTTTTTTCTTCTTTTGTTTCCTTCACTGTTTTTCATGCCATTGAAATTTTCAAGACTTTTCAAAATACTTAAAACTAAAAAATGTAAAACTGAACTGTTAAATTCTCTCAAAGGTTAAAAATAAATTTAAGAACAGGCTTAAAACTACTCAAATGATATTTGAATTTTGTAAAATTTTATAAAATATTTCATTAATTAAATTTTTTTTTAACGTATCAAAAGCTCAGGTTTGGAATGAAATTCTGGTTTAAGTTTCAAAAGCAAAAGTTATTTATAAAATTTAGAAATAAAATTATTAAATTAAATTTAGATTGTAGGCCACCAAAATCTTTCAGTTTTGGAAATCAGTTTTCTTTCAATCAATACAAAATGTGTTCTTATACAAATCTTATTATAAAAACATTGGATTATCAGCGGCGTATCATTGATATTAACCCATTAATCTTTTCATATCCATTCGTATCGAAAACAAATTGTATTTATATTATATACATTTTGTTGTTGTCAATCTTATTCGAAATGGATAAATTGAAATAGCTTCATTGAGCTCATCAATTTAATTAATTATATATCATTAGTAATTTTCTTTTCCCGCAATCTCTGTAATTTCAATAAAAAATTCACATTTATCAATAGGTTAAATCTTTTCGACATTATAAATGTACGTACTCATATGTAAGTGTTTTACGATGTCGATGTGGTTGTTTAGTTAGGTCATGATCAAATGTCAAATTGTTTTGTCTGTTTCGAATTTAATATATTATGTTGTCTTTTTACTGTACGGTAGCCTCGCCGACTAATTAATTTTATGGTTAGAACAAATTAAAGAATTTTTTTATCGCTTAGAATTCAACATGGCGTTTTCTGAATAAGTTGAATTTATTTCGTTCCACAAATTAAAGAAAAATTAAAATATTCTATGTGTAATTAATTCATCTTTTAGTAACTTGTATGTGAACTAAATCAGTATAGAACTATACACTATATTTGTCTTGCATTTAAAAGTGGTGTGTTGTGTAATTATTAAATTTTTAATAATTCATATTTGTTGATTAATGCCGAATTACAAAATAATTTTCTGTTAAGTGTTTATAACCTGAAAAAAGAAATTGAGAAGGCTTGAATCGGGGCTAAACAAAGGCAAATTGGTCTTGGACTCTTGTTTAAGTTCAACTAAATCGGAAATAAAGACTAATATCGCCAGCCTTTATGCTCATTTGGCCAGTTTCAATACTAAAATAAAGTTGTTTGATGAAAAATTGGATTATTTCGAAAGCCATTTGCTATAGTCTTAACTGGAATTCCTTTTATCGCAAATGTATCGACCGAGGACATTTTTGCTAAAATTGCGACTGCAGGAAAATTTGAAAGAGGAATTGAAGCAGTGAATGTAATTTATTGGATGAAGTCTCCAAAACTATCATCGAGAGACATAATTTCCGAAAATCAGACATCTATTTTTGTTCAGTTTATTTCCCATCGTCTTAAAATGTTGTTTTTTTAGCAGTATAAAACGACTAAAAACCTGACACTATGTCAGATTGGATTGGATATCAGTAATAGAATTTACTGCAACTATTAAAATAAAATCAAAACGAACTGAAAATAAAATCACAAATATTACTACCAAAGCTGGATTGGCGTACATTACATATACAAACAACAAGTAAAGTTTTTGTACGAAGAAGTGTAGAGGAATCTTACAAAATCAATCGTTAATTTCAAAGCGATAATCAGGTAAACAAACGGAAAAAACAGAAAAATGTAGTACATGCCAATTTTATTGTTACTAATTACATGTTCAACTGTATTTTATTAAATTTTTAAAAGCTTTTATTTAACTTGCAATGTTTGTTTTGTTTGTTTAGGTGAAATCTTGCAATTGAATTTTTAAACGGTTTGTTATAATAAACGCTGCTAAATTGCACGAATCCACTCAAATGGACAGAATTGAAGCAAACCACCGGATTAGTTAGACTTTTCTTTTAATAATAATTTATTGTTACTTAATTTATTATTTATTAGACAACGAGATACACACACAATTACTCTTAAAAACTGGAACACACTTTTTGTTGATTTTCCTTTATTTTCATAAATTTATGTTACACTACGTAGAAGTGGCGACTTTCGAAGCCAAAACAAGAATAATCTTTTTTTTTTCTTTTTCCTGTCAACTTCTTCCTGTAAACAGGGGTACGTCCTTTTATTTAATGCTTCATACTCCTCTCCTTAAGATGAGACTGGCGTGTCAAATAACATTTTCCACCCGTCTTTTGTTGATTTTTTTTTTGATTTTTAATTTTAACTAGTATATGATCATTGTTTTGTTTTCCATTGCTTTAATGGGTGGTACATAATAAATGCGAAAGGGTTTATGGCCACATTTCATTGGCCAAAGGGACATTTTTCTTGTGGGTATCTGGGACCATTACTATACTACTACAGAACTATTAATTATTATCGCATTCAGCCGGCATTCAAGTTAATGTAAATTTTTTGTTGTTTTTTATCATTTTTATATGTACATATCTTGAAATCATGTATTAACTAAATCAAGCGACACCAGTGCTTAGTTTTAGTCGATTGTTATGGTGTGCATTATTTATGGTTTCTTCCAATTAAAATAGTACTATTTTCGGCTGAATTTGTTTTTACAACTCTATACGGTCTTAGCCATAGCTTGGCAAATTTGTTTAAAGGTTGTTCGTTCTGTAACCAAACAAGATTTAATTAAATGTTCCTTAGTTAACTGATATGATTTTTGTAATTTGATTGTTTTGTGAAAGGTAATAGTATATGGGTAAACGTCCAAATATTAGTTCATACGGCATAATCCCTGTAGAAGTATGTGGAGTTTTTTGTAAGTAAACATACTGTACGCCAACCAATTGTCCTAATCTGTATTTGCTTCATCGACAAATTGACGTAGATAATCCAGTAAAGTTCGATGCGACCTTTCATTTGTTTGTGGGTGAAATGCGGTGGTATTTAATTTTTTTAGTTTTAGCATTTTAGAACAATTTTGGAACATCTCATATCTCGCTCATGAGGTTAGTTCCTTGATCCGTTAATACTGAATGTGGTATACCATTAATGCATAGAAAATGCTCTACAAATGCCTTGGTTCCTGGTTTGGTAATTGAGTTGCACTTGAATATTTCGATAAATCATCTTGTATTGTTAATATGTACTTATTTTCATTCAGACTAACTTGTAGTGGTCCTACAATATATAAGAAAATCTTCTCGAGAGGTGTGGATGATGTTTTAGTTAATCTCATTGGTTGTGTATTTTGTCCATAGTTTTTATTTTGTTGACATGATATGCAATTATAGATAAAATTTTCAATTTTCGCAAGCATTTTGGGAAAATAATATTTTCTAATTCGATCGTACATTGTAGCGTTCCATATGGTAGGGAACAAAAGAAAGCGGTGCGAAAATAATATGAGAGAAGCTACCAACGACGGAGCAAGTATATTTCATTTTTGGTAAATGTAGTTATGATTACTTGTCCATTCGTTTAAAAATATATATAAAAAAAAAAAAAAAATCCTCATGGTACTACATTTTATTGGCCTATGAAATCCCTCCTACATGACTCACCGTTTTATTAGATTTGTGCTTCATTGTTGCGATTTCAAAGTCATTAAATAAATTTTATTAATGAATCAATTTATAATTTTGTTTGTTCACATACATGCCACAATGGATGCAACGACTGAGGCTATCGTCCACTAGATAGCATGACAATGGATGAAAATGAAGATTAATAATTTTTAAGATGACAGCACAAGACACGGCGGAGATGTACCAATTAAAGACGATTTTGAAGCCCGTTAGAATATCATTCGATTTGTAGATCGATTTATGGGCGAACATTAATATCAGTGAAGGTGTGCCATGAGTGTGTACAAATAAAAAAAAAAGATAAATAAATAAATAAAAAAGTGCGAAACAAGATTAATAGATTTAATAATTATATAATTATAATTAAATGGACACAAACAAAAATATAATAAAATAGTGGTGTATGATTGGCTCAGACCAATAAAACAAAAAAAACAGACAAGTGAAACAAAAATCGGAGTGGATGCCGTTGGTGAAAAGCGGAGGACAGAAGCTGTTAAACACATATACCATGCGTGTGGCTGAACCAGTACAAAAATAGCGGTGAGTCATTCCTTTAATTATCTTGTTACCACAGTTATTGTTTTTCCCTCAAACTCTTGTCCAACGTCCTGTCGCTTGTTTTCACCATAATGAGTTGTACAGACCGGTGGTGGTAGTTTCCTTGTTAACAGATCAAGTAATCCCCCCCTCGAGTATCCTGCTCGTGGAGCTTATAGCCGGGAGAAAAATTACGTGTCGGTAGACTGGCGCCCAATTCGTGATTTAAACTATTGTCTACCGGAAACTACCTCTATAGTGTGTATGGCACGTTACAACATCCTATGAAGACCCTGATGACCTCCGATTGGTGCGTCATGAAATTCTTTCATAATTTCTTCTTCGATTGCGAATCAAATATTTCTATTACTGTCGATTAGCTGAGTAGTTATTGGAAACAGAACTACCAGCATCCGCTACATTATTATTATTAAATAAATTTTTTGACCTTGCACGAGTCACAATATCGATATCAACTTCACTGGGCTTACCTACTGCTAGAGTAGGCGCTTGATTTTCGGCATTTGGTTGACTGACATCGCTGGGATGCGGATTCGACATTATTATTCAACTCAATTCGGCTAAGCGCATCGGTGTTAGTATTTAATTTTCCCGGAGTGGAACCACTTCGAAGTCATGTTTCTCTAATTGTAATCTCCATCTAATTTGACGTTCTTCGGGATTTTTATGTTATCTATAGTATTAAACGAACAATAATTGTATACATACTACCATTTTCCGATGTGAAAAAACGATCTAGATAGGTCACGACTTTGGGAAAATTCGTTTAGGGCCTTAGTTTTGGAAAAACATTTTTCATATGAATGACGTCACAAATACTTGGAATAGTTAAAATAGGCTTTGAATTTTGAGTACAATATAACGTGCATAAACCTCAAGGGCAAACGTTCGAATTTGTTGGCGTCGACCTTCGTACACCTATCTTTAATCACGGTATATTGTAAGTAGCATTTTTCCGTGTTAAACGACAAAATAGCTTGAATGTTCTGTTACCACCTGAAAATGAACGTCGCACTTATAATGTTGTATGGAAAGAAGCATTGAACGCTCCTGATGAACCTTCTATAATAAGTCTTGATAGTCACAGCGACGACGGTTACCTCGGCAACATCGATTTTTATGTCTGAGCCGAATAAAATAAAATGAAATTAAAGTTGTTTTTCGAAAGAGATTAAAAAAATTGTCTTTCTTTTCACCGAGCTTAGCTCGGTCCCCTGGTACTATAATTAAATACAGCAAATTTTGGTGGCCCGTAATTATTCGAAACTTTCTTCCGTAAATATGAAGTCTAAAGTAATTAATTGGCCAAATAACAGCCAACAATTCCTTATCGGTGGTAGCGTAATTTTGTTCAGTCTTAGTATGAATGGCAAGTTTCACTACAGCTTCATGTAAGCCGCCAAAATTGGGAGTGGCCGGCGGCGTAAATTTCCATTCAATATGATCCTCATCGCATATGGATTGCAGCTCATTCTTTAATTGGTTTGAAGACAGTAGTACATAAAGCTCACGTAACTCGGAATTAGCGCCGATAAAATTGGTGCCGTTGTCGGAGAAAACATATTTACAAAGTCCTCGGGTGGCCACAAAGCGCTTGAAACACCCCAGAAATGCATTTGAGCTGAGGTCGGAGGCCAACTCGAGGTGGACTGCCTTTGTGGCAAAACAAATAAACAGACATATGTCTTCGTTGGTGGTTTGCCTCGGATACGGTAATGGATGAAAAATGGGCCGGCGAAGTCTATACCGACTGAATAAAACGGTGGTGCGGCGTTTACTCGTTCCGATGGTAGGTGTCCCATCTGTTGCATCATTGGAATCGGCTGAGCCCGAAAACACACTTTGCATTCTCGGTAGATCCTCTTACATACGGTTGTGCCGTACAAAGGCCAATAATATTGTCGAACGGCGGCCAATAGAGCTCGTGGACCAGCATGCAGCAGTTTCCTATGATAGAAATTTAATAAAATTAATGTAAAATTATGATTATTGGGCGAGAGAATGGGATGTTTCGAGGTGTAGGGCAAAGTGGTATGTTGAAGGCGACCACCAACGCGGATTATGTCATTTTCGTAAAGAAACAATGATAACGAGCGAAGCATTGGTTGCCTGACGATGAAATTGGCCTTTTTCAATCCCGTGAATTCGACCGGAAAACATTGTTTCTGCACGACTCGGATAATAGTGTTGAGGGCTCGATCTAATTCTTCTAGTTTTAGCGGGCCACTAAATTTGAATTGTGGTTTAAATTTGAAGCGTAGCATATACGCAACCACTCTTCTAAGTTTTTTGAAGTCATGATGAAACTTGATTTCCTTCAACACATCTGGTGAATCACTTGCAACAGCGGCAACTGATTGAATTTTCTTTAATTCTGGCATATCCTTATTTAGGTACTGGAAACTCGTCGCGAAGCGTTGGCCAGAAAAAATTTTCTTTTAACAGGAATGCCGGTCCATGCAGCCATAAATCTTATTGAATGAACTTCTCAGCTGTCAAGCCTCGCGAAATCCAATCAGCTGGGTTGCATTCTGTCAGTACGTGTAGCCAATTTTCTATTTTTGAAACTTCTTGTATGGTCGTTGTGACTCGATTCGAAACGAACGTTTTCCATCTGGATGGGCACGACTTAATCCAATGGAGAGTAATTGTTGAGTCCGACCAATAGTATGTTTGAACTACGTTGAAATTCAGATTCTGGTGTGTTTTGTGCGTTAGCTGAGCAAGTAATACCGCGGCACACAATTCTATACGAATTCTATACTTTGCGCACAGTAGCTTAACGGAAGTACGACCATCATCATTTATACTGCGAACATACAGCACAGCACCATATGCACGTTCGCTAGCATCGGCAAATCCATAAATTTGGATGCTACGTGGTTCATTACCAGGCTCTGGGGAAGTGATTGATCCCAGTCCAATTTCAGTTGCTAAAGTGTTTGAATTAGCAGCTTTCCTAATGTGACCACCGGAGCCAAGAGGCCAAGTGGATCGTAAATCCAAGCGATTTTTGAAGATATGGTTCGCTTTGAATTGGTTGTATCTGGGTTAATATTAACAAAAATGTTGAAGCTGTCAGTGGACGGATTCCTTAAAATTCCAAGGGTTTTTTACCCATTCATGATCGTCGATTTTGAACGATGTCTTAATAAACTCTGTGGGAATGTCTTCGATGACTTTAAATTTGTTGGAACACCACTTTCTCAAATCCATGCTAGCAAAACGCATTATATTTATTATTTGATTTTTCAGCTCTTTTGCAGCAACTATTGAGTTGGTGCCGGTAAGTAGGTCGTCAACGTAAACGTCTTTCTCAATTACTTCGGCAGCCACATGTAGCCTTGTGATCGAGAGCCAGTTGCTTAAGGCATCTTGTGGCGAGAAACGGGGCGCACGACGTACCATATGTGATGGTCTTCAATTTAAAAGTTGAAAGCGGTTCAGTCGGAGCGTTTCGCCACAGAATGAGTTGATATCTTTGATCATCCTCGTGGACCCGTACTTGCCGATACATTGTAGCAATGTCGGCTCTAGATGCATAAGCATGGGCCCGAAAACGAATTAAAATTGAAAACAGGTCAGTCTGAACGACAGACCCAACCATCAAAACTGAGTTGAGCGATTTTCCACTAGAAGACTTGGCAGAGCAGTCGAACACTACACGCAATTTCGTGGACGAGCTGTCCGGCTTTAGAATGCAATGATGCGGAAAATAGAAATTCGGTGGTGTAACAGCTGCTAGGTCGGCATTTTCCATATGTCCTAGCATTTTGTCCAAGAAGTTGGAATAATTAGCGAATAATTCTGGTGTTTTATGAAGCCGTCGTTCTAAGTTGTAGAATCGGCGAACAGCGAGACTTTTCGAGTCTCCAAGTATTGATGGATCCGACAAAAATTTCCATTTTTGTCGGATCCATCAATTGTTTGACAATAAATAAATATATAAATCGTCCCTCGTTGTCCCGGGTGGTGAACTTTGTAAAGTGTTTTTCACACGCAGCTTCTTCGAAGGATAGCGGCTTTACGGAATGTGGGAGATTCTTTATGGTCGAGAATCTTTCGATTTGGTCGCTTAAAGTAATCGGATCATCGATGGCCAAATGACAAAATTGTTCAGAAGCCGGCTGTGTCGAGACTTTTCCAACAACTATCCATCCCAACACGGTGTTCTGAAGTGTAGGTAATTGATCAGCCAATTTAATTTGACCAACAGAGAGTAAATCATGGTAAATCTCTGCGCCAAGTAGCGAATCAATATTCTGTAATTTGAAAAATTCAGGATCGGCAAGTTGAATATTTGACGGAATTTTCCACGATTTGATATCGTATAGTTAATTGTAGCAGTGGGCAACGTGGTTTTGTAGTTGGTAATGTTTGAACTCAATGTTATTGTTGAACTAGCTAAAGTTGAAACTACGTTTGAGCCGATTCCTTGAATTCTAGTGACACTGTTACATCTTGGAATTTTTAGGCGTATTGAAAATGATTCGGTCATGAAATTCAACTGCGAACCGGAGTCCAGCAGGACTCTTCCAACGATAGAATGTCCAAAGTTATCAAGAACTTTGACCAATGCAGTAGCCAAATATACGAAGGACGCTGTGCACTTTTGGAGTTTGGATGCCGCAAGTGCCGATTCTGTTGTTAAGGCACTAGTAGTTGTAATCTGCTTGCACTTAATAGTATCTAACGAGCTCCCAGCTTTCGAATCTGTTGGCGATGGCTCAGTTTTCGAAAGTGTCGGATGGGTTTCATCGGCTGCCTTATGAAAAGGAGAATGGTGCGCTGAACTACAATATCGGCAGCGGATTGTAACTGGACAGGCAGCAACAACGTGATCTGAACGAAGGCAGTTGAAATATAATTTGGCTTCTGTGGCGAATTTATGACGTTGGTCAGTTAGCAAATTCAGAAATCTGTGACAACGAGCTACTGAATGCCCATTTAATTTGCAATGTACACATAAATATGTCGATGATTTCGTTGTAGTGAGTGAGTTCGTGATTGGGCGATTGTAGCGGGGAACGGACTTTGATTGTTTTGACTGATTGGATGCAGGTGTAGTATTTTTTGGTTGAGGAAATGGCACAGATTATCTAACGTTGGAAGATGAGTCGATGGAGCGGATAGTCATTCCATTTGGCCTTTGTTTCCGTGTATACCATTAGATCGTCCCAGTGATTCCAAGGTCTCTTCACAGCTTCGAGTGAACGGAGATGCGATCGAAAGTGGTCATGTAATTCCAACAATATCTTTGGGTCAGGCCGATCGAGCGATTTGAAAGCGAATAGCTCATGGATATACTTCTCACAAATAAAGTTCGGTTTGTCGACACGATCCTGGAGAATTTTTCTGGCGATTTTGTAGTTATCATCGGATAATTCCACTGCAGCTATAGCACTAGCAGCGACACCATTCAGTGATAATTTGAAATACTGAAATTTAGTCTGGTCACTCAACGATTGATTGTGATGAATGAGGGCATCAAACGTACCAATAAAACTATTTCACTTCAAGTAATAGCCACTAAACATCGGAAGTTCCACGATGGGAAGCTTTTCACTAACCGTAGGCGGAACTACCTTCGCATGATCTGGCTTTTCATCTCCTACAAGAGCCTTGCGTCGTGCCTCCTTCAATTATTCCAATTTTTCCTCAAACTCGGATACAATGAAAAAATATGAATTTTCGATTGATGTGCGAACATGCTCAGTCAGCAGCTCAGTATCGATAATTTCATATGGGGGTAACATTCGTTTGTAGACCATCCAAGCTTCACCCAAATCAGTCAATAGCTGTTGGATATGTTTGGCTTTCGCCGTTGCAAGACTGTCCGCCACGTACTTCTCATATCGCTTCAAATTTTTCTTGGAAATTTTCGACGAACTGTTTAGAGCGACGAGGATCTATAGCCAGAGGCATCGCACAAAAAATATAATAAAAGTGTTTAACTTACGTAATTACGATGCAAATAAATACCCACTTGAAAATTCGCTTATAATGCTTAGAGACCGCAATGTGTACCGCTATGTAAATGCGCAGAAACCGATGATGTACCGCTAGGTTAATGCGCTATCAGCAACACGTGATTTTTACCGTTATTTGAATGACTACGATACAATGCGACAATTCTTTAATACGCCCGTATTAATATGATAAACTATCAGGTCGACCTGGTTGACCCTTCGGAGTAGATTAATCACTATCGCACTATACACAACAAAACAAATACGCACTTTGTTATTTTAACCACAAACAAAAAAAAAACTGGAGCAATAGCAGCACAAAACCAATAAATGCAAAACGATCCCACTTCTGACACCAAATGTTGGAGCACAAGCTTTTTTGTGCTGATGTAAATTTAAAAACTTAGGAAAAAATGTGGGTGAATGAAAAACGGTGGTTTCCAAAACACTACATCAAAAAATTCAATTTATTTTTGGTTTTATTAGTTTTATACAACAGAATTGCTCATTTGTTATTTTCACCAAATCAAAAAAGAGACCAAAAAATAATAAAAAAACAAAGCAAGTAACAAAATTGTGATGACACAACAAAATTCGTTTTACAATATAAAAAAATGGAGGTATGGCCAACACACGACTTTCTTTTACGAACAGCGAATTTTGAAAAACTTTTATAATTCAAATTTCTCGCAAACTTAATTAAGATTGTTTTTATTATTTCATGTTTTCTGTAAATTGTATATTTTTGAAATATTTGCAAAATAAATTTTCTGTTTTACGGAATCTGGGAGCTGGGAACTGGGACCCCAAAATTTATGTAAAAAGTTTAAACATGAAGTTGCAGTTTGATTGCTTAAACCATTTGGACTACAAATTGACAGTCATATGTATATACCAACAGACACCACTTCAAAACTCAATTTTTTGAACTCATTAGTACACACGTAAAAGAAATAAAAGGTGATATTTATGAATTTAAATTTTTTCTTTTAATTTTTTGGAATTTGTATTAGTGATTTTTTGTAAATCTTATACTTTTTAAAATATGTGCAAAACACATTTTCGGGCCGAGAGTGGCCACTTCCGGTTGACCGATTTGGCAATTTAACATACATGTAGGCTAAATATTTTTATAACATACAGTACGTCACTGAAGTGTGCAAATTAATTATAATTAGCATAATTGGGCTAATACACACAATAATTAAAATGACAAATGCAAGAACTGCTGTAACTCCCTGTAAAAAAGTGTGGGGGGGGGGGGGCAGGAGTTGCGAAATATTTTTGCAATTATAAAACGATATATATACTTAAGTATTACAAACCCTAATAAGTCGTTAAAAAAGTTAAGAAACATGAAAAAATGATCCACATTCAATTATGTAATATTTGCATTAAAAATCGGAAGTATGTCACTGTAGTGTGCAAATTAATTATAATTAGCATAATTAGGCTATATATACATATATATTTATGTGTTGGCAAAACAATATTTAATTTTTTTTTTATAAAATTTTTAAATTTTTTTTTTAAATTTTTAATTTTAATTTTTTTAATTTTTAATTTGTTTATTTTTATTTATTTTTTATTTTTGGAAACATTTTGTATTAGTAATTTTTTGTAAACCTTATACTTTTTAAGATATTTCCAAAACAAATTTTCTGGCCCAAGGGAGTGGCCACTTCCGGTGGACCGATTTGAAGTAAAATTCACTGGGACCTCCCAATTTATTCAAAAAGCTTAAATCTGAAGTTTCAGTTCGATTGGTTAAGCCATCTGGGCTGTAGAGAGGACACAGACTGACAGACAGACAGACGGACAGACAGACGGACTGACAGACAGACATCATTTCGAAACCCACTTTTTCGGACTCAGGGGACCTCAAAACAGATAAATCTTCAATAATCTCAAGGTCGAAAATTTTCATGATTACTATACTTTATTTTACTTACGTAAAAGAAAGTAAAAAGTAATAGATTCGATCGATAATTATTATGAAAAAAAAGTAATTCAACGCGCTTATACTAAACGTGCGCGCATGCGATGAAATAAGACTATGCGTCAACATGGACAATATATTGTTTTGATAAAGTTTTTGTTTTCCATGAAAAATTCGCCTTTCATTTATACAAAAAAAAAACATAATTACTTTTTGGCTAAGATACCTACTGCCCGTTTATAGGTTTACTAAAATTGTTTAACACATTTTTAATTAAATAAACTGTAAATAATTATTATTAATCGTTTAAAATATAATTAATTTTTATTGTGCACAAAAATATATGAAGGGATTTAATACCTAAAAATATTGACAAACTATTTTGCCTGTGTTGCAACATACAAATTATTTAATATTCATGAACTCAATTCATGATGATTATACTCAAAACTTACCCTTACTCGATGTATTCTTGATATCTCAATTTTGGCTGAATTTTACAAATTTGAACAAGATTTTAGTATGAATACAGAAAACTGAGCACACCAGAAGTCTTGCAATGTCTGGCACATATATTTCATTGCATAGGAATAGTTCCGTTCCCTTTTTGTCGGTCCTATAATTTTGTCATCCCGTCTTTAACGATAATACGTCTTACCGATATTACGTTCATCATATTACCATTTTTAATCGATTTCCGGAAGTTAAATTGCAAGGTTAATGGAATTTCGGGTTATTCCACTTTTTCGATTTCAAAATGCATATTTTACTTTGTTGCAATAAGCAAAACTTTTATGTAGAATACCGAAGATTATATTACTGTAAATTGGAAATTCAATGGATTTAAAACAAATGTTAATATCCATGAACTTTTCATTCATAAATTTTGTATGAACTGAGGTCGTGTCTCTAGGCTTTGGTACAACAAACAGTATGTTTTAAGAAATACTTAAAAATCGCGCGAAATCATTCGATAATATCGTCCCTCAAGTAATGAAACAGCGTATAAGAAAATAGTACATATTTTTAAAATAATTCGCATTTAAATGTTTTTTGAAAAATCTTTTTAAAATAAAATCGTTTATTTCATAGAAAATTAAATTTTCTATTGTAAACTACTAAGCGAATTCACGCATACGCATTGGAAGGAAAGAAATGAGAACGCAATGCTTTTTCATTCATTCATTCGATTGTTAGTATTTGACGACTGGTATGGTGTGATCTGGCGGACAATATTGAACTAACTAAACCATGTAAACAAAAATTTGCTGTATGAAGTTATATGGAAATAGAGTCTATTTCATTTTAATTTTTATTTATTAAAATTGTCATGATTGGAAAATCTAATGAATCCATTATATTGTTTAATATGTGATTTTTATATATTTGATTAATTTGGAACAGTTTTATCATTAAAAATGCCAGAAAGCTGTACAGAAAATTGCAGAAAATTAATGTTAAGTTCACTATAAATATATGTTTGAGTCACTAAATATTTTTGAAATTATATTATACCACATTTACCACGTTTTGAATGATAAATACAAGATAAAATTCAATACTTTTAAAATACAGGTCATCCTTGAGATACGTCGTAGATACGTTCTTGAAAACGCGACGTAAGTCAAAACGACGTAAGTCGGAAAAAATTGAGAAATAAATAAAAGCAATACCGAAAATAATGTACACTTTAACTAAAAATAAAGAAATTTACTATATACATACATACTACGTGTATACTAACAAAAATGTATGTACAAGGTCCTTTGATCGCTTATATCACAAATGCCATAAAAAAAAAATTAAAACTGGTTCTTTTGTTTTGTGTTAGAAGGTAAAGGAAGGAAGAGAAAATAATATTAAAAATTTACTATAGTTTTCTTTTTCTTCCTTTATCTACTTCATATTACAAAACAATAGAAAATAATATGTGCCCATAAAAATATTCAAAAATCCACAGATAAGTTTTTTTTACGACGTAACTCAAAGCAAAATACGACGTAACTCAAATCAAGGGAGTAATTTATAAACGACGTAACTCGAAAATGACGTAAATCAAAACGACGTAACTCGAGGATCGACTGTATTTATGTTTTTAGTAACATGAGATTAGTATGAAATTTCTCCAATTTTTAAGCACAAATTTCTGTTATTTGAAATGATAAAACTATCCAAATTAATCAAATATATAAAAATCACACTTTAAGCACCATAATGGATTCATTAGATTTTCCAATCATGACAATTTTAATAAATAAAAATTAAAATGAAATAGACTCTATTTCCATATAACTTCATATAGCAAATTTTTGTTTACATGGTTTAGTTGGTTCAATATCGTCCGCTTAAGGCGCTTTTTCAACTTTACTAGTCGTCATTTATGCTGGGTGAAAAAACGATACGAGGCTTATAAGCGCAAATAAGTTGCAACTTTCTGACGATTTTACAACTTCAGATGTGGGGTCAGAGCAAATATTGAAACTATAAACGACGAATAGTGAAATATTTTTGTTCTTGTGGAAAACGAAAACGAACTAAATTGGCATGGTTTTGGAGAGATTACCGACACGCCCTGTGCAACGATTAACACGCGATTTGATGATGGAAGTGTTAAACGAAAATGAGGTGGCACATTCATGGCGGTGCACGTATAGAGAATTGTAATGCGGACGACGATGAGGACAACGAGGAAGATGGTACAGTAAGTACATTACCAAATTCAGTGCAAGAGGCCGACGCAGAAATTGCATTATTACGAAAACAAGAGGAAATTTTGACTTTGCGTGAGCGAATCCGCGGAATGTGGGTACGAGAAGAAGTCGATAAAATTGAGGCACAAAGACGTTCAGAGGCCAGATTGGCAGAAACTATTGCGTCGGCTGAGGCTGCTTTGGCTTGTACCATGAACTTGAGGCAAATCCGATACTGCTGCCTGAGGATCTAGGCACTGTGCCGTATCCTACTCGTTCCAGTCCTGTGTCGCTACGCAATGGAGTACACATGACACCACCACGTGCAATGGCCGTACCAAATTATTCGGCTCGTCCACAATTTCGTGATGTTGAACGAGCAATAATCAAGTTTTCGGGTGAGGATCCCACGTATGACGTTCGCATGTTTTTCCAAAATTTTGAGGACATTATTGAAACAATGGAGCATGACGATCGTGTAAAAATATTGTACTTGAGACAATTGCTCACTGGCGCGGCAAAAACGTCGTTGACTCACAAGGATGTGGAAACATACGAATCATTGAAGAAGCGGCTACATGAGGAATTTGGCGACAAAAACACAAGAGCAGACATAGAAGCGGCCATGCGTAGTCGTAAATGGCGACATTCAGGTGAAAAGAAGGAGACATTGCACCATTTTGCATTGGAAATGGAAAGTTTCCATCGCCAAATGGGTGAAGGGCGGCTAACAGATGCTCAAATTGTCGACATTGTCATCGATAATATGAATCTACCGATGCGAGAGGAGACAATATTGCGAGGCATTCCAAATATGAACGAGTTAAAGGGACAAATATTTCGTTATGTAACCAAAATTGAGGACGCAGCATGGAAGGAGGCTGCAGATAAAGAGGCTGAGGCTGCGGCAGGACGAAACGCACGGGCAGTGGCGGCAAAGGTGCCAGCATCGAGAGCAGGTCATGTGACTATACAACGTAATGTGGCACCATGGGGGGCGCAATCATAAGCGTTCACAACACCAAACAAACTGAGGGACCCGAACAGGTTTTACAATTGCGATCAAATGGGACATCATTCTAAACAGTGTAAAATGGAACTTCGTCCGAACTGCATGTGCCGGAAATGCTGGCAGCCGATGACGCGAGAACCATTGCACAATGCGGTACATTGTACCAACAGACGATACATCCAGAAGGTGAAACCAGAATTCCAACACTTGGTAGCTGCTGTGACACCTGAACTGGACATTGAGGATTCTGATGCGGGGGCACAAGAATTGGCGAACATAAATTTGGTAAGTGTCGCATTTTTGAAGAATTTATATCAGTACACGGGGTACAACGAATACGTTTCTCTTTTCGACACTGGCAGTCCGAGTAGTTTCGTGCGGAGAGCGGCGATACCATTTGAGGTCAACAAGGCAACTGAGGCAACAAGAATAAGAGGCGTTGGCGGCGAGGCACTGAGGACCCATGGACTCATTACTTGTAAAATTAAATTTAACAATAGAGTTCATTTGATTAATTTGATAATTTTACCCGACGAGGCAACCAGCATTAACGTTATTTTAGGAAAAGATTTTTTGAAAATTTTTAATATCAAGCTGGTCCAGTCGAAGACAATAATGTATGACCGATTGAAACTTTTGCTTTTAAATAAAAAGAATGTTGTCCCAAATGGAACGTATCCCCGTGTACCTGATTTAATTTTGAATAAGCTTATACAAATGAATGTTTTGAGGCCAATTAAGCCGGTGATGGAAAAGGCCACACCGCAAAGCAATCCCGGGGACAACGTAAGTCTTTCTTTTATTGAGGAGGGTCTAAGCCCTGAATTCGATTTACCACAAATATTTGCCGTTGATATTGTTAGAGATGAGCCAATCTTAGAAATAAACAATAGTTTAGAGGCGACTGATTACGATGAGGTCAAGGAAATAAACGAGGAGAATTATATGGCACCAAAGGACATTGAGATAGAACCGTTCGACTATGAGATGGATATTCATTTGACTTCGGAGGTACCGTTTCACCGCGCACCACGGCGTTTAGCTTATGTGGAAAAGATTGAGTTTCAGAAGAAAATTTGCGATATGATCAAAGAAGGGATAATTACGCCAAAGCGATTCACCATATGCGTCAGCAATTGTGCTTGTTAAAAAGAAGGATGGAAGTACCAGAATGTGCGTAGATTATTGCGCTCTTAACAAATTAACGATAAGGGACAATTATCCGCTGCCTTTGATTGATGACTGCGTCGAATATGTAGGGAAAAAAAAATATTTTACGTTGCTGGATTTGAAAAACGGGTTTCACCAGGTACGCGTGTCGCCGCGATCGCGTAAGTTCACCGCTTTTGTAACACCGCATGGGCAATACGAATATCGTTGCATGCCGTTTGGATTGAAGAATGCGCCAGCGGTCTTTCAACGATGTATAAATATAATTTTCAAAGATTTTCTGGAAAAGGGTGAAATTATAATTTATATGGACGATATATTATTGGCAACGGAAACTCTGGCCGAACACAAGAAATTAATGAGGAAAATACTGCGACGATTGGCGCGACGAGGCTTACTACTTAACTTGAAGAAATGTCAATTTTGTTGTACGAAAATCATTTACTTGGGGTACTCTGTCACTTCGGAAGGAATAAGACCAAGTGAGTCACACATTGAGGCAATTAAAAAATATCCGATGCCGGAAAATGCGAAGGAAGTACATTCATGTTTAGGGCTATTTTCGTATTTCCGTCGGCTTGTCCCGGAATTCTCGAGAATCGCGCGCCCGATGCAAAATCTGTTGAAAGAAAACGTTCCTTTTATTTTTGACGAAAAATGCCGAGAAGCATTCGAAAAGTTGAAGAAATTACTGGTGACTGGCCCAATACTAGCGATATATCATCCGGAGCGAGAAACTGAATTGCATTGCGACGCCAGTTCACATGGATTCGGAGGAGTATTGATGCAGAAACAAAATGACGGAAAATTTCATCCGACGGCATTTTATTCGAGGGCTACTACGGCGGCAGAGGCCAAATACCACAATTTTGAATTAGAAACATTGGCCATTTTATATTCACTGGAAAGGTTCAGAATATATTTAGAGGGCATACAGTTCACAGTGATAACTGATTGCAATTCGCTGCACTTGACGCTGGAAAGAAAGCACATGAATCCGAGGATCGCCAGATGGGCATTAGAATTTTCAAAATTCACATTTGAGACGAGACATAGACCAGGAATAAATATGGTACATGTAGACGCACTAAGCCGATGCCACACAAAAAATGAGGAGGAAATCGTGGCCCAAGTGGACGTGAAAACAAAAAAAGGGGTAGAGGGGACAAAAGCGGTCACGAAATGTATGGTAGCGGCAGTGGATCCAATCAGCGTTGAGATGCAACTACAATTGGCCCAAAACCGGGACACTAACGCTTTGGGGTTGCGGCAAAAATTAGAGAATGAGGCAATGGACAACTACGAACTAGTGGATGGTTTGGTGTACAGGAAAAACCTTGAGGGACATCGTATGCTGCACGTGCCGGCAGAAATGGAGGATAACATTATTCGAATTAATCATGAAAAGCTAGCACACCAGGGGGTGGATAAATGTTACGAAAAGATTCGCGAACACTACTGGTTTCCGACGATGAAAACCAAATTGCAGTCATTTATCGACAAATGTATCAAATGCATTACGTACCCGGCACCGGTGCGTGTGTCTGAACAGAGTTTGTATTGCATACCAAAGGCACCGATTCCATTCGATACATTGCACGTGGATCACTTTACCGGCACTCTTGAACAAAAGGAGGCATGTATGCCCATTATCGGCACTCATGAACAAAAGGAGGCATGTATTGGTCGTTGTGAATGCTTTTACGAAGTTCCTTAAATTATTTGCGGTAAATTCAACGAGCACGAAAGAGGTTATGTCGTCTCTGGAGAAATATTTCACATATTATAGTCGACCACGTAGAATCATTTCGGATCGATGCACCTGTTTTACATCCTTGGAATTCGCGGAATTTTTGACGAGAAATAATGTGGAACATGTGAAGGTGGCCACCGCATCGGCCCAGGCCAATGGCCAGGCCGAAAGGGTTAATCGGATTTTGAAGGCCGCCCTGGGAACATTAAGTAATCCCATCAATCACGCGGACTGGTCGCAGAAATTACAACAGATCGAATACGCAATTAATAATTCGACGCTTGCTACTACGAAAGAAACACCAAGCAAATTATTATTCGGTGCAGAACAACGAGGAAAAATAGTGGACGAACTGTCAGAATATTTAGCTAATAAGGAGGCACCTGAGGCACCAACAGATTTGTCGGAGCTGCGAGCAAACGCTCACAACAAAATCACGAAGAGGCAAGAATACGAGAAGAATCGCCACGTAGATCATCAAAAACCAACGAAACGATTCAATGTTGAAGATTATATCGTAATTCGAAACCTGGATACAGTCGTAGGATCAAATAAGAAGCTCATTCCAAAATGTCGCGGTCTATATGTGGTACATAAAATTTTAGGCAACGATAGATACGTTATTCGAGACATTGAGGGTTGTCAGCAGACACAACTTCCATACGATGGAGTGGTAAAAGCGAATAAAATGCGTCGGTGGATACCACCGTGCGCGGCCGAAAGTTCAATTGAACAGTCAAGCGAATGCGATACGAACAACGACGAACGCGATTTCCACGGATTTAATTCCGAGGGAGAAGATGAGGCTGAACTTCTCGGTTACCCCCCCTCGGTGATCGGGGTCGATCACTGAGTCAGATTGGCCGAGCTGTAAACTACTAAGCGAATTCACGCATACGCATTGGAAGGAAAGAAATGAGGACGCCATGCTTTTTCATTCATTCATTCGGTTGTTAGCATTTATGCTGGGTGAAAAAAAAAACAAGAAGAAAAAAGGAAAAAACGATACGAGGCTTATAAGCGCAAATAAGTTGCAACTTTCTGACGATTTTACACTATAAAATTAAAGATTTTATTTCAAAAAGTTTTTTCAAAAAACATTTAAATGCGAATTATTTTAAAACTACTATTTTTCTTATACACTATTTCATTACTAGAGGGACGATATTATGTGAGGGGTATGAAGCCTAAGGACCAACCTGAGAAATTATATTGTACATTTAAATTAAAGGTAATGCTTACAGTTGATTAGTAATTGCCCACGACCAAGACCTTTGTGAAGTTGGCCCAAATTTGTATCCCAAAAAATAAAATTTTTAACGCTGGCTATACCTTATATATAAAGGATACTTTAATATTTATATAGCAATCAGTAAGTTACAAAATTTACTGTCGCGATAGAAATTTGTTATATAAAAATTTTCATTTTCTTTTTTGCTTTCCAATAATATTCACAATACAAAATTGCACAAGAAAGCTAAGCTACTATAATATATATCGAATTTTATAAATTTCCGTAATAATTGTATTTCCAATGTTATACAAAAAATGTTTTGTACCAAAGAAAACAAAAAAAAGTTCTGACAGCTAAAAAAACTATTAAATAGTTATATTCTTTAATATCAGCCTAAAAACAAAGCTGTCAAAATAAAAATAGAGTTTAAATTAGTTTCAACACTGTAGTGTGGCCATACAACCACTTCAAATATTTTTTTCATTTTTTCATACAAAAAATCTCATGTAACTCAAAATGTTAGGGGTTGGTCATCATTCTAAGTATGATTTTCAATTAGATCTGATCTCTTTCTATATCCTTGCAATGACTCAGCTGGATGTGATGGGGACCTCATAGCCATAACGGCCATACAACCACTTCAAATATTTTTTTCATTTTTTCATACAAAAAATCTCATGTAACTCAAAATGTTAGGGGTTGGTCATCATTATAAGTATGATTTTCAATTAGATCTGATCTCTATCTATATCCTTGCAATGACTCAGCGGGATGTGATGTGGACCTCATAGCCATAACGGCCATACAACCACTTCAAATATTTTTTTCATTTTTTCATACAAAAAATCTCATGTAACTCAAAATGATAGGGGTTGGTCATCATTCTAAGTATGATTTTCAATTAGATCTGATCTCTATCTATATCCTTGCAATGACTCAGCTGGATGTGATGGGGACCTCATAGCCATAACGGCCATACAACCACTTCAAATATTTTTTTCATTTTTTCATACAAAAAATCTCATGTAACTCAAAATGATAGGGGTTGGTCATCATTCTAAGAATGATTTTCAATTAGATCTGATCTCTATCTATATCCTTGCAATGACTCAGCTGGATGTGATGGGGACCTCATAGCCATAACGGCCATACAACCACTTCAAATATTTTTTTCATTTTTTCATCCAAAAAATCTCATGTAACTCAAAATGTTAGGGGTTGGTCATCATTCTAAGTATGATTTTCAATTAGATCTGATCTCTATCTATATCCTTGTAATGACTCAGCTGGATGTGATGGGGACCTCATAGCCATAACGGCCATACAACCACTTCAAATATTTTTTTCATTTTTTCATACAAAAAATCTCATGTAACTCAAAATGTTAGGGGTTGGTCATCATTCTAAGTATGATTTTCAATTAGATCTGATCTCTTTCTATATCCTTGCAATGACTCAGCTGGATGTGATGGGGACCTCATAGCCATAACGGCCATACAACCACTTCAAATATTTTTTTCATTTTTTCATACAAAAAATCTCATGTAACTCAAAATGATAGGGGTTGGTCATCATTCTAAGTATGATTTTCAATTAGATCTGATCTCTATCTATATCCTTGCAATGACTCAGCTGGATGTGATGGGGACCTCATAGCCATAACGGCCATACAACCACTTCAAATATTTTTTTCATTTTTTCAAACAAAAAATCTCATGTAACTCAAAATGTTAGGGGTTGGTCATCATTCTAAGTATGATTTTCAATTAGATCTGATCTCTATCTATATCCTTGTAACGACTCAGCTGGATGTGATGGGGACCTCATAGCCATAACGGCCATACAACCACTTCAAATATTTTTTTCATTTTTTCATACAAAAAATCTCATGTAACTCAAAATGTTAGGGGTTGGTCATCATTCTAAGTATGATTTTCAATTAGATCTGATCTCTTTCTATATCCTTGCAATGACTCAGCTGGATGTGATGGGGACCTCATAGCCATAACGGCCATACAACCACTTCAAATATTTTTTTCATTTTTTCATACAAAAAATCTCATGTAACTCAAAATGTTAGGGGTTGGTCATCATTATAAGTATGATTTTCAATTAGATCTGATCTCTATCTATATCCTTGCAATGACTCAGCGGGATGTGATGTGGACCTCATAGCCATAACGGCCATACAACCACTTCAAATATTTTTTTCATTTTTTCATACAAAAAATCTCATGTAACTCAAAATGATAGGGGTTGGTCATCATTCTAAGTATGATTTTCAATTAGATCTGATCTCTATCTATATCCTTGCAATGACTCAGCTGGATGTGATGGGGACCTCATAGCCATAACGGCCATACAACCACTTCAAATATTTTTTTCATTTTTTCATACAAAAAATCTCATGTAACTCAAAATGATAGGGGTTGGTCATCATTCTAAGAATGATTTTCAATTAGATCTGATCTCTATCTATATCCTTGCAATGACTCAGCTGGATGTGATGGGGACCTCATAGCCATAACGGCCATACAACCACTTCAAATATTTTTTTCATTTTTTCATCCAAAAAATCTCATGTAACTCAAAATGTTAGGGGTTGGTCATCATTCTAAGTATGATTTTCAATTAGATCTGATCTCTATCTATATCCTTGTAATGACTCAGCTGGATGTGATGGGGACCTCATAGCCATAACGGCCATACAACCACTTCAAATATTTTTTTCATTTTTTCATACAAAAAATCTCATGTAACTCAAAATGTTAGGGGTTGGTCATCATTCTAAGTATGATTTTCAATTAGATCTGATCTCTTTCTATATCCTTGCAATGACTCAGCTGGATGTGATGGGGACCTCATAGCCATAACGGCCATACAACCACTTCAAATATTTTTTTCATTTTTTCAAACAAAAAATCTCATGTAACTCAAAATGTTAGGGGTTGGTCATCATTCTAAGTATGATTTTCAATTAGATCTGATCTCTATCTATATCCTTGTAATGACTCAGCTGGATGTGATGGGGACCTCATAGCCATAACGGCCATACAACCACTTCAAATATTTTTTTCATTTTTTCATACAAAAAATCTCATGTAACTCAAAATGATAGGGGTTGGTCATCATTCTAAGTATGATTTTCAATTAGATCTGATCTCTGTCTATATCCTTGCAATGACTCAGCTGGATGTGATGGGGACCTCATAGCCATAACGGCCATACAACCACTTCAAATATTTTTTTCATTTTTTCAAACAAAAAATCTCATGTAACTCAAAATGTTAGGGGTTGGTCATCATTCTAAGTATGATTTTCAATTAGATCTGATCTCTATCTATATCCTTGTAACGACTCAGCTGGATGTGATGGGGACCTCATAGCCATAACGGCCATACAACCACTTCAAATATTTTTTTCATTTTTTCATACAAAAAATCTCATGTAACTCAAAATGTTAGGGGTTGGTCATCATTCTAAGTATGATTTTCAATTAGATCTGATCTCTATCTATATCCTTGTAACGACTCAGCTGGATGTGATGGGGACCTCATAGCCATAACGGCCATACAACCACTTCAAATATTTTTTTCATTTTTTCATACAAAAAATCTCATGTAACTCAAAATGTTAGGGGTTGGTCATCATTCTAAGTATGATTTTCAATTAGATCTGATCTCTTTCTATATCCTTGCAATGACTCAGCTGGATGTGATGGGGACCTCATAGCCATAACGGCCATACAACCACTTCAAATATTTTTTTCATTTTTTCATTGAAAAAATCTCATGTAACTCAAAATCTTAGGGCTTGCTGATCATTCTAAGTATGATTTTCAATTAGATCTGATCTCTATCTATATCCTTGCAATGACTCAGCTAGATGTGATGGGGACCTCATAGCCATAACGGCCATACAATTACTTCAAATATTTTTTTCATTTTTTTCATACAAAAAATCTCATGTAACTCAAAATGATAGGGGTTGGTCATCATTCTAAGATATTTTTTGTATGAAAAAATGAATAAATATTTGAAATAGTTGTATCGGTGTTATGGCTATGTGGTCCTCATCACATCCGGCTGAGACCTTGCAATGATAAAGATATAGATCAGACCTAATTGAAAATCATACTCATGCCCAGTTGCACAAATAAAGAGGCAACAGCCAGTTAAGAAATACTTCATCTTTTTCTTCATATATGAAAATACGATTTGTTTCATTATACAAAATCAATGCAAGCTGATTATTTTTCTTTTTTACTTGAACATTGTAACTGGAGAATTAAATATTTGACTACCAGATTTCGTTTTACTAAATATTTAACTGAATGATAAATATTTCTACGTAAAAATAAAACAAAATTAACTGGCGTTGAATTCATATTATGAAACAAGTCGCATTTTCATAACAGAAGAAAAAGAGGAAATATTAGTTAACTGGGTGTTGGCTTTTTTTTTGTGCAACTGGGCATTAGAATGATGACCAACCCCCAAAATCTTAAGTTACATGATACTTATTGTATGAAAAAATAAATAAATATTTGAAGTGGTTGTATGGGCCATTATGGCTACGAGGTCCCCATCACATCCGGCTGAGACCTTGCAATGGTAAATATATAGATCAGACCTAATTGAAAATCATACATAGAATGATGACCAACCCCCAAAATCTTAAGTTACATGAGATTTATTGTATGAAAAAATAAATAAATATTTGAAGTGGTTGTATGGGCCATTATGGCTATGAGGTCCCCATCACATCCGGCTGAGACCTTGCAATGATAAAGATATAGATCAGACCTAATTGAAAATCATACATAGAATGATGACCAACCCCCAAAATCTTAAGTTACATGAGATTTATTGTATGAAAAAATAAATAAATATTTGAAGTGGTTGTATGGGCCATTATGGCTATGAGGTCCCCATCACATCCGGCTGAGACCTTGTAATGATATAGATATAGATGAGACCTAATTGAAAATCATACTTAGAATGATGACCATCTCGCTAATAGCAACTAGTTCGCTTTCATATTTAGAGTGATGACCAACCCTCAAAACTATGTGGTAGGTACTTGAGATTTTAAAATAAAAAATTGTATTTATTCGATTTTGGTAATGCATAATTAAATATATTATTAAATAATTGCATTATATAAAATTAAACATGTTTATGCAAATTTGTCAATTTTAAGGTATAGTTTTGGAATTATTTTAAATTAATTTCTTTGGCTTGGGTCAGAATTATTTTTGGGCTGACAGTTCAATATAAATACATATAATTATCACGATAGTTTCAACTATCGTGATAGTACTTTTTTTGGGCTGACTTTGCAAATAGCGTCATGATAGATATAGTTTTTTGGGCTGACACTAAAATATCATGAAAATACAGATTAAGTGTTGCCATAGCATTTTTTTGGGTTACTTTTTGGGTCAACTTCACATACATCGACCAAGGGAAAACTTTCTTGTCAATTTTCTGAACATGCGGTGTAAGACGTTATCACGTCAAAAAAATATAAATTGAAAAACAAAACTAAAATGCCTTGACCACAATCGAACCCCGGACTTTAGCCGCTCTAGTCCAAAATATTTCTACTAAGCCACATCAACCTAAGGAAATTTATTTAATTTTCATTCTTATATTGTTTCAAACATAGCATGCTTTGAAGTTTATGAAAGGAAAAAATTCTTTTGCCGAAAAATTCTCATGGCTTACTACAACTTATAATATATGAAAGTTTTTAAATAATTTGTTGTAGTGTTTAGTGGCATCATAACGCGGACTACGTATTTTCTTGTGTAATTAGTAATTACTGTAATAACTAAAAAGCGGAATGTTTAATTTAAAGTAAAATATTTTGTCATTACATGAATACTAAAAAAAATAAAATTCGATTAGGATCGAACAAGACCTTTGCCGCTCTAGTACAATGCGTTACCACTACGCCACAAACAATATAATAACCTTTGTTTTATTTGCATTGGTAAATTGTTTTATTTTTTCAAAGCGTTCTACAGCCTCGCTATGTAGCTAAATATATATATTAATAGCGCCAAGAGAAATTCAATTTCTTTATCGTTAAATAATCACATTGATTTATTGCTCACGTATGGTTTCTAGTTCCCATTGGCGTAAATGATAAATCAAGAGTTTAACACTGGAAAATTATGGAAGATTAGAAACGATATTTTTCAACAAGTAAATTATTTAGTTAATAGTTACATATTGTTATTGTCGTTATCAGCTAGCCAATAATCGAGAAAAATTTATGGTTTTCTAACATTTTAATGCGGTAATAAGTTTATTAGCACCATACCATTTTAACAATGGGTTTTCAGTGTTATACAAAGATCTTCATAAATTATTTTAAATGGCAAAGCGTTTATTTATAATGATTGACATAACATTTAACGATTTTATACTTAATAAATCTCTTGTCAATCATATATTTATACTCTTTAACACAATTGTTTTTTTGTGGTATTCATGCATATGAGGATTTATAACCACTATGCCTTTAAAAACGTTTAACATAATTTTTGTAGTTTAATGGAAAATACATAAGAGAGTCTTAATTTATTATAATTTATTCAATTGCATGATATGAAAAGTTAACAGCGTAAAGTTTCCACAAATAGGTTAAATAGATTCTGAACCTTGACATTTAATTTTGATTTTGGTAAATTGTGAATTTTACATTTTTTAATTATGCAACTTCAGTAAGGACAAAAAATGATATCAAACGTAGAAGTAATGTTTGAAAAAGCTATTAGCATACATTTACTCCGGGTATAACCTAAAAATTATAAATGATTTTGTTTTTGTATTCAGAGATTATGTTAACAATTTACGTGATCTGATTTCATTATGAGACGGAAACAATTATACAAATTACAAGCTGAATATTTCGTTTTTTTTCTGTTCTACACATTTTGCTTTCTAATATTTTTGGTGTGATCCTTTTAAAGTATATTATACACGAAATCGCATTGAGACTTAATAAAAATGTTAATTAGAAAATTACACATGTTTAGCACGCAATGAATGGAGATGTTTTGATGAAGAAAAAAAAATTGATAAATCCTTGAATACATAAATGTGTCGTTTAAACTTTAATTCGCAACTCTCTGCTAAGATTAATTACTGAAGAAAAATCTTAAAATTCATCATCTTTTATAATCTCGCACGCGATTTTATACTTTTAATAAATCATAAGCTTCGCCTTCCAAATATATACTGCAAAATATAATTACATATTCTTTGGTTTATTTATGTACAAAATAATGTAGACAAAACCCTCACACCATCACTACCAGAAAATCGAATCTCAAATATGTTTCTGGTTTCACTTTATTAAAATTAAATCGGCTTGAATCCTACATTAAAACGACAAATAAACGTACATAGAGAGTAATGAAATTACGACAATTGAATAATAAAATATTACTGGTAAAAAAAATAACAACACCAGTGCAAAACAGATGAAATATTCCAATTATTCCTCGCGCAGCATCTTAAATATGTTTATTTGGTTTATTTATTTAGTCGTGTTTGGTAATTTATTGATTTTTCAATTTTTTTGTTATATAAACACGACATAATTTATTTTATAATACATACGTATAACAATGAAATACTAAGTTTTGTTTTTCTTTTAAAGAAAATGGGATTCATAAATTATGGATGGAGATGAATAAAAAATCCAATGAAGAAAATTAATTGCTATATACGCTAAGAGTGATTAATAGCAGTAGATAGAAAATCTGTATAATATTTTAAGCGAATATAACACATTTCAACTTACTTACATAATGTATCCGCATAACTTAAAAATTGTTTTTAACACAGACAGAAACCAAAGCATCTCCTTTGCAGAGGGCCAAAATTACGTATCCCTGCTACTTCGGCATAGGTAATTTAATCATACCAAGTCACGTTGTCGTCAACATAAGTACATCTAAAGTCATCTAGAATTCCCTCGTCTAAACTGAAATTTACAAATATAGTGGATGTTCCCAGCATTTGTTGATATTCAATATCAACAAACTAGAGCAACGGACTGTAACAACTAGATTTTACCGACTAGACAAATTTTGCATTATATTTACAAACTCAAGGAAAGATTAAATAAAAAGTTAGTTATTATTGTAACTTTTCAACCTGTTAAAATTGTACTTAAATAAAATTAAAGAAAACAAACTGTGGAAATAATTTCCACAGCATAAAATATTTTTGATGTGAAAACATCTTTCCATTGCTATGACGAATGTAGGTCTCAACATCTATTGAAAGAGGTTTCAACCATCGAAATCGGAGCACAATTGCAGATTTTCGATTTTTCTGGCTCTGAACTTGTGGGCTATAGTTCAGTTGATTTTCAATAAATTGAATTTTCTGCGAAATGTGTTGAAATATTCGAGCGATCCAAATAACCGTTGGTATGGCGAATGTAGGTCTCAACACCTATTGAAAGAGGTTTCAACCATTGAAATCGGAGCACAATTGCAGATTTAAGATTTTTCTGGCTCTGAATTTGTGAGCTATAGTTCAGTTGATTTTCAATAAAATTGAATTTTCTGCGAAATGTGTAGAAATATTCGAGCGATCCAACTAACCGTTGGTATGACGAATGTAGGTCTCAACTCCTATTGAAAGAGGTTTCAACCATTGAAATCGGAGCACAATTGCAGATTTTCGATTTTTCTGGCTCTGAATTTGTGGGCTATACTTCAGTAGATTTTCAATAAAATTGAATTTTCTGCGAAATGTGTTGAAATATTCGAGCGATCCAAATAACCGTTGCTATGACGAATGAAGGTCGCAACACCTATTGAAAGAGGTTTCAACCATCGAAATCGGAGCACAATTGCAGATTTTCGATTTTTCTGGGTCTGAATTTGTGGGCTATAGTTCAGTTGCTTTTCAATAAAATTGAATTTTCTGCGAAATGTGTAGAAATATTCGAGCGATCCAAATAACCGTTGGCATGACGAATGTAGGTCGCAACACCTATTGAAAGAGGTTTCAACCATTGAAATCGGAGCACAATTGCAGATTTTCGATTTTTCTGGCTCTGAATTTGTGGGCTATAGTTCAGTTGATTTTCAATAAAATTGAATTTTCTGCGAAATGTGTTGAAATATTCGAGCGATCCAAATAACCGTTGCTATGACGAATGTAGGTCGCAACGGTATCCCGTCAATTCACAGAAAAAAAATTCACAGAAAAACAATTCACAGAAAATTTACAGAAAAAATAATAAATAGTATTTCCCAGAAAATCGCGCAAATATCTGGAAAATGGAGATTTAATATTAGAATTAGAATTAAAATCTCCCTTTTCCAAAATATTTCAACACAAAATTCTGGATAACTTCATTTTCCAAAATTTCTGTATTTTTTTTTTCTGCGAATTGTTTTTCTGCAAATTGTTTTTCTGCGAATTGTCGTGGAATCGGTCGCAACACCTATTGAAACATGTTTCAACCATCGAAATCGGAGCACAATTGCAGATTTTCGATTTTTCTGGCTCTGAATTTGTGGGCTATAGTACAGTTGATTTTCAATAAAATTGAATTTTCTGTGAAATGTGCAGAAATATTCGAGCGATCTAAATAACCGTTACAACGACGAATGTAGGTCTCAACACCTATTGAAAGAGGTTTCAACCATCGAAATCGGAGCACAATTGCAGATTTTCGATTTTTCTGGCTCTGAATTTGTGGGGTATAGTTCAGTTGATTTTCAATAAAATTGAATTTTCTGCGAAATGTGTTGAAATATTCGAGCGATCCAAATAACCGTTGCAACGACGAATGTAGGTCTCAACACCTATTGAAAGAGGTTTCAACCATCGAAATCGGAGCACAATTGCAGATTTTCGATTTTTCTGGCTCTGAATTTGAGGGGTATAGTTCAGTTGATTTTCAATAAAATTGAATTTTCTGCGAAATGTGTTGAAATATTCGAGCGATCCAAATAACCGTTGCAACGACGAATGTAGGTCTCAACACCTATTGAAAGAGGTTTCAACCATCGAAATCGGAGCACAATTGCAGATTTTCGATTTTCCTGGCTCTGAATTTGAGGGGTATAGTTCAGTTGATTTTCAATAAAATTGAATTTTCTGCGAAATGTGTTGAAATATTCGAGCGATCCAAATAACCGTTGCAACGACGAATGTAGGTCTCAACACCTATTGAAAGAGGTTTCAACCATCGAAATCGGAGCACAATTGCAGATTTTCGATTTTTCTGGCTCTGAATTTGAGGGGTATAGTTCAGTTGATTTTCAATAAAATTGAATTTTCTGCGAAATGTGTTGAAATATTCTAGCGATCCAAATAACCGTTGCAACGACGAATGCAGGTCTCAACACCTATTGAAAGAGGTTTCAACCATCGAAATCGTAGCACAATTGCAGATTTCCCATTTATCTGGCTCTGAATTTGTGGGCTATACTTCAGTTAATTTTCAATAAAATTGAATTTTCTGCGAAATGTGTAGAAATATTCGAGCCATCTAAATAACCGTTGCAACGACGAATGTAGGTCTCAACACCTATTGAAAGAGGTTTCAACCATCGAAATCGGAGCACAATTGCAGATTTTCGATTTTTCTGGCTCTGAATTTGTGGGCTATAGTTCAGTTGATTTTCAATAAAATTGAATTTTCTGTGAAATGTGTAGAAATATTCGAGCGATCTAAATAACCGTTACTATGACGAATGTAGGTCTCAACACCTATTGAAAGAGGTTTCAACCATCGAAATCGGAGCACAATTGCAGATTTTCGATTTTTCTGGCTCTGAATTTGTGGGGTATAGTTCAGTTGATTTTCAATAAAATTGAATTTTCTGCGAAATGTGTAAAAATATTCGAACGTTCCAAATAAACGTTGCTATGACGAATGTAGGTCTCAACACCTATTGAAAGAGGTTTCAACCATCGAAATCGGAGCACAATTGCAGATTTTCGATTTTTCTGGCTCTGAATTTGAGGGGTATAGTTCAGTTGATTTTCAATAAAATTGAATTTTCTGCGAAATGTGTTGAAATATTCGAGCGATCCAAATAACCGTTGCCACGACGAATGTAGGTCTCAACACCTATTGAAAGAGGTTTCAACCATCGAAATCGGAGCACAATTGCAGATTTTCGATTTTTCTGGCTCTGAATTTGAGGGGTATAGTTCAGTTGATTTTCAATAAAATTGAATTTTCTGCGAAATGTGTTGAAATATTCGAGCGATCCAAATAACCGTTGCAACGACGAATGCAGGTCTCAACACCTATTGAAAGAGGTTTCAACCATCGAAATCGGAGCACAATTGCAGATTTCCGATTTATCTGGCTCTGAATTTGTGGGCTATAGTTCAGTTGATTTTCAATAAAATTGAATTTTCTGCGAAATGTGTTGAAATATTCGAGCGATCCAAATAACCGTTGGTATGACGAATGTAGTTCGCTACACCTATTGAAACAAGTTTCAACCATCGAAATCGGAGCACAATTGCAGATTTTCGAATTTTCTGGCTCTGAATTTGTGGGCTATAGTTCAGTAGATTTTCAATAAAATTGAATTTTCTGCGAAATGTGTAGAAATATTCGAGCGATCCAAATAACCGTTGCAACGACGAATGCAGGTCTCAACACCTATTGAAAGAGGTTTCAACCATCGAAATCGGAGCACAATTGCAGATTTCCGATTTTTCTGGCTCTGAATTTGTGGGCTATAGTTCAGTTGATTTTCAATAAAATTGAATTTTCTGCGAAATGTGTAGAAATATTCGAGCGATCCAAATAACCGTTGCTATGACGAATGTAGGTCTCAACACCTATTGAAAGAGGTTTCAACCATCGAAATCGGAGCATAATTGTAGATTTCCGATTTTTCTGGCTCTGAATTTGTGGGGTACAGTTCAGTTGATTTTCAATAAAATTGAATTTTCTGCGAAATGTGTAGAAATATTCGAGCGATCCAACTAACCGTTGGTATGACGAATGTAGGTCTCAACTCCTATTGAAAGAGGTTTCAACCATTGAAATCGGAGCACAATTGCAGATTTTCGATTTTTCTGGCTCTGAATTTGTGGGCTATAGTTCAGTAGATTTTCAATAAAATTGAATTTTCTGCGAAATGTGTAGAAATATTCGAGCGATCCAAATAACCGTTGCTATGACGAATGTAGGTCTCAACACCTATTGAAACAGGTTTCAACCATCGAAATCGGAGCACAATTGCAGATTTTCGATTTTTCTGGCTCTGAATTTGTGGGCTATAGTTCAGTTGATTTTCAATAAAATTGAATTTTCTGCGAAATATGTAGAAATATTCGAGCGATCCAAATAACCGTTGCAACGACGAATGTAGGTCTCAACACCTATTGAAAGAGGTTTCAACCATTGAAATCGGAGCACAATTGCAGATTTCCGATTTTTCTGGCTCTGAATTTGTGGGCTATAGTTCAGTAGATTTTCAATAAAATTGAATTTTCTGCGAAATGTGTAGAAATATTCGAGCGATCCAAATAACCGTTGCTATGACGAATGTAGGTCTCAACACCTATTGAAAGAGGTTTCAACCATCGAAATCGGAGCACAATTGCAGATTTTCGAATTTTCTGGCTCTGAATTTGTGGGCTATAGTTCAGTAGATCTTCAATAAAATTGAATTTTCTGCGAAATGTGTAGAAATATTCGAGCGATCCAAATAACCGTTGCTATGACGAATGTAGGTCTCAACACCTATTGAAAGAGGTTTCAACCATCGAAATCGGAGCACAATTGCAGATTTTCGAATTTTCTGGCTCTGAATTTGTGGGCTATAGTTCAGTAGATCTTCAATAAAATTGAATTTTCTGCGAAATGTGTAGAAATATTCGAGCGATCCAAATAACCGTTGCTATGACGAATGTAGGTCTCAACTCCTATTGAAAGAGGTTTCAACCATTGAAATCGGAGCACAATTGCAGATTTCCGATTTTTCTGGCTCTGAATTTGTGGGCTATAGTTCAGTAGATTTTCAATAAAATTGAATTTTCTGCGAAATGTGTAGAAATATTCGAGCGATCCAAATAACCGTTGCTATGACGAATGTAGGTCTCAACACCTATTGAAAGAGGTTTCAACCATCGAAATCGGAGCACAATTGCAGATTTTCGAATTTTCTGGCTCTGAATTTGTGGGCTATAGTTCAGTAGATCTTCAATAAAATTGAATTTTCTGCGAAATGTGTAGAAATATTCGAGCGATCCAAATAACCGTTGCTATGACGAATGTAGGTCTCAACACCTATTGAAAGAGGTTTCAACCATCGAAATCGGAGCACAATTGCAGATTTTCGAATTTTCTGGCTCTGAATTTGTGGGCTATAGTTCAGTAGATCTTCAATAAAATTGAATTTTCTGCGAAATGTGTAGAAATATTCGAGCGATCCAAATAACCGTTGCTATGACGAATGTAGGTCTCAACACCTATTGAAAGAGGTTTCAACCATCGAAATCGGAGCACAATTGCAGATTTTCGAATTTTCTGGCTCTGAATTTGTGGGCTTTAGTTCAGTTGATTTTCAATAAAATTAAATTTTCTGCGAAATGTGTAGAAATATTCGAGCGATCCAAATAACCGTTGCTATGACGAATGTAGGTTTCAACACCTATTGAAAGAGGTTTCAACCATTGAAATCGCTGCACAATTGCAGATTTTCGATTTTTCTGGCTCTGAATTTGTGGGGTACAGTTCAGTTGATTTTCAATAAAATTGAATTTTCTGCGAAATGTGTAGAAATATTCGAGCGATCCAACTAACCGTTGGTATGACGAATGTAGGTCTCAACTCCTATTGAAAGAGGTTTCAACCATTGAAATCGGAGCACAATTGCAGATTTTCGATTTTTCTGGCTCTGAATTTGTGGGCTATAGTTCAGTTGATTTTCAATAAAATTGAATTTTCTGCGAAATGTGTTGAAATATTCGAGCGATCCAAATAACCGTTGCAACGACGAATGTAGGTCTCAACACCTATTGAAAGAGGTTTCAACCATTGAAATCGGAGCACAATTGCAGATTTCCGATTTTCTGGCTCTGAATTTGTGGGCTATAGTTCAGTAGATTTTCAATAAAATTGAATTTTCTGCGAAATGTGTTGAAATATTCGAGTGATCCAAATAACCGTTGCTATGACGAATGTAGGTCTCAACTCCTATTGAAACAAGTTTCAACCATCGAAATCGGAGCACAATTGCAGATTTTCGATTTTTCTGGCTCTGAATTTGTGGGCTATAGTTCAGTTGATTTTCAATAAAATTGAATTTTCTGCGAAATGTGTTGAAATATTCGAGCGATCCAAATAACCGTTGCTATGACGAATGTAGGTCTCAACACCTATTGAAACAAGTTTCAACCATCGAAATCGCTGCACAATTGCAGATTTTCGATTTTTTTGGCTCTGAATTTGTGGGCTATAGTTCAGTAGATTTTCAATAAAATTGAATTTTCTGCGAAATGTGTAGAAATATTCGAGCGATACAAATAACCGTTGCTATGACGAATGTAGGTCTCAACTCCTATTGAAACAAGTTTCAACCATCGAAATCGGAGCACAATTGAAGATTTTCGATTTTTCTGGCTCTGAATTTGTGGGCTATAGTTCAGTTGATTTTCAATAAAATTGAATTTTCTGCGAAATGTGTTGAAATATTCGAGCGATCCAAATAACCGTTGCTATGACGAATGTAGGTCTCAACACCTATTGAAACAAGTTTCAACCATCGAAATCGGAGCACAATTGAAGATTTTCGATTTTTCTGGCTCTGAATTTGTGGGCTATAGTTCAGTTGATTTTCAATAAAATTAAATTTTCTGCGAAATGTGTTGAAATATTCGAGCGATCCAAATAACCGTTGCTATGACGAATGTAGGTCTCAACACCTATTGAAACAAGTTTCAACCATCGAAATCGGTGCATAATTGCAGATTTTCGAATTTTCTGGCTCTGAATTTGTGGGCTATAGTTCAGTAGATTTTCAATAAAATTGAATTTTCTGCGAAATGTGTAGAAATATTCGAGCGATCCAAATAACCGTTGCTATGACGAATGTAGGTCTCAACACCTATTGAAAGAGGTTTCAACCATCGAAATCGGAGCACAATTGCAGATTTTCGATTTATCTGGCTCTGAATTTGTGGGGTACAGTTCAGTTGATTTTCAATAAAATTGAATTTTCTGCGAAATGTGTTGAAATATTCGAGCGATCCAAATAACCGTTGGTATGACGAATGAAGTTCGCTACACCTATTGAAACATGTTTCAACCATCGAAATCGGAGCACAATTGCAGATTTTCGAATTTTCTGGCTCTGAATTTGTGGGCTATAGTTCAGTAGATTTTCAATAAAATTGAATTTTCTGCGAAATGTGTAGAAATATTCGAGCGATCTAAATAACCGTTGCAACGACGAATGTAGGTCTCAACACCTATTGAAAGAGGTTTCAACCATCGAAATCGGAGCACAATTGCAGATTTTCGATTTTTCTGGCTCTGAATTTGTGGGCTATACTTCAGTTGATTTTCAATAAAATTGAATTTTCTGCGAAATGTGTAAAAATATTCGAACGTTCCAAATAAACGTTGCTATGACGAATGTAGGTCTCAACACCTATTGAAAGAGGTTTCAACCATCGAAATCGGAGCACAATTGCAGATTTTCGATTTTTCTGGCTCTGAACTTGAGGGGTATAGTTCAGTTGATTTTCAATAAAATTGAATTTTCTGCGAAATGTGTTGAAATATTCGAGCGATCCAAATAACCGTTGCAACGACGAATGTAGGTCTCAACACCTATTGAAAGAGGTTTCAACCATCGAAATCGGAGCACAATTGCAGATTTTCGATTTTTCTGGCTCTGAATTTGAGGGGTATAGTTCAGTTGATTTTCAATAAAATTGAATTTTCTGCGAAATGTGTTGAAATATTCGAGCGATCCAAATAACCGTTGCAACGACGAATGCAGGTCTCAACACCTATTGAAAGAGGTTTCAACCATCGAAATCGTAGCACAATTGCAGATTTCCGATTTATCTGGCTCTGAATTTGTGGGCTATAGTTCAGTTGATTTTCAATAAAATTGAATTTTCTGCGAAATGTGTTGAAATATTCGAGCGATCCAAATAACCGTTGGTATGACGAATGTAGTTCGCTACACCTATTGAAACAAGTTTCAACCATCGAAATCGGAGCACAATTGCAGATTTTCGAATTTTCTGGCTCTGAATTTGTGGGCTATAGTTCAGTAGATTTTCAATAAAATTGAATTTTCTGCGAAATGTGTAGAAATATTCGAGCGATCCAAATAACCGTTGCAACGACGAATGTAGGTCTCAACACCTATTGAAAGAGGTTTCAACCATCGAAATCGGAGCACAATTGCAGATTTCCGATTTTTCTGGCTCTGAATTTGTGGGGTACAGTTCAGTTGATTTTCAATAAAATTGAATTTTCTGCGAAATGTGTAGAAATATTCGAGCGATCCAACTAACCGTTGGTATGACGAATGTAGGTCTCAACTCCTATTGAAAGAGGTTTCAACCATTGAAATCAGAGCACAATTGCAGATTTTCGATTTTTCTGGCTCTGAATTTGTGGGCTATAGTTCAGTAGATTTTCAATAAAATTGAATTTTCTGCGAAATGTGTAGAAATATTCGAGCGATCCAAATAACCGTTGCTATGACGAATGTAGGTCTCAACACCTATTGAAACAGGTTTCAACCATCGAAATCGGAGCACAATTGCAGATTTTCGATTTTTCTGGCTCTGAATTTGTGGGGTACAGTTCAGTTGATTTTCAATAAAATTGAATTTTCTGCGAAATGTGTAGAAATATTCGAGCGATCCAACTAACCGTTGGTATGACGAATGTAGGTCTCAACTCCTATTGAAAGAGGTTTCAACCATTGAAATCAGAGCACAATTGCAGATTTTCGATTTTTCTGGCTCTGAATTTGTGGGCTATAGTTCAGTAGATTTTCAATAAAATTGAATTTTCTGCGAAATGTGTAGAAATATTCGAGCGATCCAAATAACCGTTGCTATGACGAATGTAGGTCTCAACACCTATTGAAACAGGTTTCAACCATCGAAATCGGAGCACAATTGCAGATTTTCGATTTTTCTGGCTCTGAATTTGTGGGCTATAGTTCAGTTGATTTTCAATAAAATTGAATTTTCTGCGAAATATGTAGAAATATTCGAGCGATCCAAATAACCGTTGCAACGACGAATGTAGGTCTCAACACCTATTGAAAGAGGTTTCAACCATTGAAATCGGAGCACAATTGCAGATTTCCGATTTTTCTGGCTCTGAATTTGTGGGCTATAGTTCAGTAGATTTTCAATAAAATTGAATTTTCTGCGAAATGTGTAGAAATATTCGAGCGATCCAAATAACCGTTGCTATGACGAATGTAGGTCTCAACACCTATTGAAAGAGGTTTCAACCATCGAAATCGGAGCACAATTGCAGATTTTCGAATTTTCTGGCTCTGAATTTGTGGGCTATAGTTCAGTAGATCTTCAATAAAATTGAATTTTCTGCGAAATGTGTAGAAATATTCGAGCGATCCAAATAACCGTTGCTATGACGAATGTAGGTCTCAACACCTATTGAAAGAGGTTTCAACCATCGAAATCGGAGTACAATTGAAGATTTTCGATTTTTCTGGCTCTGAATTTGTGGGCTTTAGTTCAGTTGATTTTCAATAAAATTAAATTTTCTGCGAAATGTGTAGAAATATTCGAGCGATCCAAATAACCGTTGCTATGACGAATGTAGGTCTCAACACCTATTGAAAGAGGTTTCAACCATCGAAATCGCTGCACAATTGCAGATTTTTGATTTTTCTGGCTCTGAATTTGTGGGGTACAGTTCAGTTGATTTTCAATAAAATTGAATTTTCTGCGAAATGTGTAGAAATATTCGAGCGATCCAACTAACCGTTGGTATGACGAATGTAGGTCTCAACTCCTATTGAAAGAGGTTTCAACCATTGAAATCGGAGCACAATTGCAGATTTTCGATTTTTCTGGCTCTGAATTTGTGGGCTATAGTTCAGTTGATTTTCAATAAAATTGAATTTTCTGCGAAATGTGTTGAAATATTCGAGCGATCCAAATAACCGTTGCAACGACGAATGTAGGTCTCAACACCTATTGAAAGAGGTTTCAACCATCGAAATCGGAGCACAATTGCAGATTTTCGAATTTTCTGGCTCTGAATTTGTGGGCTATAGTTCAGTTGATCTTCAATAAAATTGAATTTTCTGCGAAATGTGTAGAAATATTCGAGCGATCCAAATAACCGTTGCTATGACGAATGTAGGTCTCAACACCTATTGAAAGAGGTTTCAACCATCGAAATCGGAGTACAATTGAAGATTTTCGATTTTTCTGGCTCTGAATTTGTGGGCTTTAGTTCAGTTGATTTTCAATAAAATTAAATTTTCTGCGAAATGTGTAGAAATATTCGAGCGATCCAAATAACCGTTGCTATGACGAATGTAGGTCTCAACACCTATTGAAAGAGGTTTCAACCATCGAAATCGCTGCACAATTGCAGATTTTTGATTTTTCTGGCTCTGAATTTGTGGGGTACAGTTCAGTTGATTTTCAATAAAATTGAATTTTCTGCGAAATGTGTAGAAATATTCGAGCGATCCAACTAACCGTTGGTATGACGAATGTAGGTCTCAACTCCTATTGAAAGAGGTTTCAACCATTGAAATCGGAGCACAATTGCAGATTTTCGATTTTTCTGGCTCTGAATTTGTGGGCTATAGTTCAGTTGATTTTCAATAAAATTGAATTTTCTGCGAAATGTGTTGAAATATTCGAGCGATCCAAATAACCGTTGCAACGACGAATGTAGGTCTCAACACCTATTGAAAGAGGTTTCAACCATTGAAATCGGAGCACAATTGCAGATTTCCGATTTTTCTGGCTCTGAATTTGTGGGCTATAGTTCAGTAGATTTTCAATAAAATTGAATTTTCTGCGAAATGTGTTGAAATATTCGAGCGATCCAAATAACCGTTGCTATGACGAATGTAGGTCTCAACACCTTTTGAAACAAGTTTCAACCATCGAAATCGCTGCACAATTGCAGATTTTCGATTTTTCTGGCTCTGAATTTGTGGGCTATAGTTCAGTAGATTTTCAATAAAATTGAATTTTCTGCGAAATGTGTAGAAATATTCGAGCGATCCAAATAACCGTTGCTATGACGAATGTAGGTCTCAACTCCTATTGAAACAAGTTTCAACCATCGAAATCGGAGCACAATTGAAGATTTTCGATTTTTCTGGCTCTGAATTTGTGGGCTATAGTTCAGTTGATTTTCAATAAAATTGAATTTTCTGCGAAATGTGTTGAAATATTCGAGCGATCCAAATAACCGTTGCTATGACGAATGTAGGTCTCAACACCTATTGAAACAAGTTTCAACCATCGAAATCGGAGCACAATTGAAGATTTTCGATTTTTCTGGCTCTGAATTTGTGGGCTATAGTTCAGTTGATTTTCAATAAAATTAAATTTTCTGCGAAATGTGTTGAAATATTCGAGCGATCCAAATAACCGTTGCTATGACGAATGTAGGTCTCAACACCTATTGAAACAAGTTTCAACCATCGAAATCGGTGCATAATTGCAGATTTTCGAATTTTCTGGCTCTGAATTTGTGGGCTATAGTTCAGTAGATTTTCAATAAAATTGAATTTTCTGCGAAATGTGTAGAAATATTCGAGCGATCCAAATAACCGTTGCTATGACGAATGTAGGTCTCAACACCTATTGAAACAAGTTTCAACCATCGAAATCGGTGCACAATTGCAGATTTTCGATTTTTCTGCCTCTGAATTTGTGGGCTATAGTTCAGTTGATTTTCAAAAAAATTAAATTTTCTGCGAAATGTGTTGAAATATTCGAGCGATCCAAATAACCGTTGCTATGACGAATGTAGGTCGCAACACCTATTGAAAGAGGTTTCAACCATCGAAATCGGAGCACAATTGCAGATTTTCGATTTTTCTGGCTCTGAATTAGTGAGCTATAGTTCAGTTGATTTTCAATAAAATTGAATTTTCTGCGAAATGTGTAGAAATATTCGAGCGATCCAACTAACCGTTGGTATGACGAATGTAGGTCTCAACTCCTATTGAAAGAGGTTTCAACCATTGAAATCGGAGCACAATTGCAGATTTTCGATTTTTCTGGCTCTGAATTTGTGGGCTATAGTTCAGTAGATTTTCAATAAAATTGAATTTTCTGCGAAATGTGTTGAAATATTCAAGCGATCCAAATAACCGTTGCTATGACGAATGTAGGTCGCAACACCTATTGAAAGAGGTTTCAACCATCGAAATCGGAGCACAATTGCAGATTTTCGATTTTTCTGCCTCTGAATTTGTGGGCTATAGTTCAGTTGATTTTCAATAAAATTGAATTTTCTGCGAAATGTGTAGAAATATTCGAGCGATCCAACTAACCGTTGGTATGACGAATGTAGGTCTCAACTCCTATTGAAAGAGGTTTCAACCATTGAAATCGGAGCACAATTGCAGATTTTCGATTTTTCTGGCTCTGAATTTGTGGGCTATAGTTCAGTAGATTTTCAATAAAATTGAATTTTCTGCGAAATGTGTTGAAATATTCGAGCGATCCAAATAACCGTTGCTATGACGAATGTAGGTCTCAACACCTATTGAAACAAGTTTCAACCATCGAAATCGGTGCACAATTGCAGATTTTCGATTTTTCTGCCTCTGAATTTGTGGGCTATAGTTCAGTTGATTTTCAATAAAATTAAATTTTCTGCGAAATGTGTTGAAATATTCGAGCGATCCAAATAACCGTTGCTATGACGAATGTAGGTCGCAACACCTATTGAAAGAGGTTTCAACCATCGAAATCGGAGCACAATTGCAGATTTTCGATTTTTCTGGCTCTGAATTAGTGAGCTATAGTTCAGTTGATTTTCAATAAAATTGAATTTTCTGCGAAATGTGTAGAAATATTCGAGCGATCCAACTAACCGTTGGTATGACGAATGTAGGTCTCAACTCCTATTGAAAGAGGTTTCAACCATTGAAATCGGAGCACAATTGCAGATTTTCGATTTTTCTGGCTCTGAATTTGTGGGCTATAGTTCAGTAGATTTTCAATAAAATTGAATTTTCTGCGAAATGTGTTGAAATATTCAAGCGATCCAAATAACCGTTGCTATGACGAATGTAGGTCGCAACACCTATTGAAAGAGGTTTCAACCATCGAAATCGGAGCACAATTGCAGATTTTCGATTTTTCTGGGTCTGAATTTGTGGGCTATAGTTCAGTTGATTTTCAATAAAATTGAATTTTCTGCGAAATGTGTTGAAATAATCGAGCGATCCAAATAACCGTTGGTATGACGAATGTAGGTCTCAACACCTATTGAAAGAGGTTTCAACCATTGAAATCGGAGCACAATTGCAGATTTTCGATTTTTCTGGCTCTGAATTTGTGGGCTATAGTTCAGTAGATTTTCAATAAAATTGAATTTTCTGCGAAATGTGTTGAAATATTCGAGCGATCCAAATAACCGTTGGTATGACGAATGTAGGTCGCAACACCTATTGAAACATGTTTCAACCATCGAAATCGGAGCACAATTGCAGATTTTCGATTTTTCTGGCTCTGAATTTGTGGGCTATAGTACAGTTGATTTTCAATAAAATTGAATTTTCTGTGAAATGTGTAGAAATATTCGAGCGATCTAAATAACCGTTGCTATGACGAATGTAGGTCTCAACACCTATTGAAAGAGGTTTCAACCATTGCAGATTTTCGATTTTTCTGGCTCTGAATTTGTGGGGTACAGTTCAGTTGATTTTCAATAAAATTGAATTTTCTGCGAAATGTGTAGAAATATTCGAGCGATCCAACTAACCGTTGGTATGACGAATGTAGGTTTCAACACCTATTGAAACAAGTTTCAACCATCGAAATCGGTGCACAATTGCAGATTTTCGATTTTTCTGCCTCTGAATTTGTGGGCTATAGTTCAGTTGATTTTCAATAAAATTAAATTTTCTGCGAAATGTGTTGAAATATTCGAGCGATCCAAATAACCGTTGCTATGACGAATGTAGGTCGCAACACCTATTGAAAGAGGTTTCAACCATCGAAATCGGAGCACAATTGCAGATTTTCGATTTTTCTGGCTCTGAATTAGTGAGCTATAGTTCAGTTGATTTTCAATAAAATTGAATTTTCTGCGAAATGTGTAGAAATATTCGAGCGATCCAACTAACCGTTGGTATGACGAATGTAGGTCTCAACTCCTATTGAAAGAGGTTTCAACCATTGAAATCGGAGCACAATTGCAGATTTTCGATTTTTCTGGCTCTGAATTTGTGGGCTATAGTTCAGTAGATTTTCAATAAAATTGAATTTTCTGCGAAATGTGTTGAAATATTCAAGCGATCCAAATAACCGTTGCTATGACGAATGTAGGTCGCAACACCTATTGAAAGAGGTTTCAACCATCGAAATCGGAGCACAATTGCAGATTTTCGATTTTTCTGCCTCTGAATTTGTGGGCTATAGTTCAGTTGATTTTCAATAAAATTAAATTTTCTGCGAAATGTGTTGAAATATTCGAGCGATCCAAATAACCGTTGCTATGACGAATGTAGGTCTCAACACCTATTGAAACAAGTTTCAACCATCGAAATCGGTGCACAATTGAAGATTTTCGATTTTTCTGCCTCTGAATTTGTGGGCTATAGTTCAGTTGATTTTCAATAAAATTAAATTTTCTGCGAAATGTGTTGAAATATTCGAGCGATCCAAATAACCGTTGCTATGACGAATGTAGGTCGCAACACCTATTGAAAGAGGTTTCAACCATCGAAATCGGAGCACAATTGCAGATTTTCGATTTTTCTGGCTCTGAATTAGTGAGCTATAGTTCAGTTGATTTTCAATAAAATTGAATTTTCTGCGAAATGTGTAGAAATATTCGAGCGATCCAACTAACCGTTGGTATGACGAATGTAGGTCTCAACTCCTATTGAAAGAGGTTTCAACCATTGAAATCGGAGCACAATTGCAGATTTTCGATTTTTCTGGCTCTGAATTTGTGGGCTATAGTTCAGTAGATTTTCAATAAAATTGAATTTTCTGCAAAATGTGTTGAAATATTCAAGCGATCCAAATAACCGTTGCTATGACGAATGTAGGTCGCAACACCTATTGAAAGAGGTTTCAACCATCGAAATCGGAGCACAATTGCAGATTTTCGATTTTTCTGGCTCTGAATTAGTGAGCTATAGTTCAGTTGATTTTCAATAAAATTGAATTTTCTGCGAAATGTGTAGAAATATTCGAGCGATCCAACTAACCGTTGGTATGACGAATGTAGGTCTCAACTCCTATTGAAAGAGGTTTCAACCATTGAAATCGGAGCACAATTGCAGATTTTCGATTTTTCTGGCTCTGAATTTGTGGGCTATAGTTCAGTAGATTTTCAATAAAATTGAATTTTCTGCGAAATGTGTTGAAATATTCAAGCGATCCAAATAACCGTTGCTATGACGAATGTAGGTCTCAACACCTATTGAAAGAGGTTTCAACCATTGAAATCGGAGCACAATTGCAGATTTTCGAATTTTCTGGCTCTGAATTTGTGGGCTATAGTTCAGTTGATCTTCAATAAAATTGAATTTTCTGCGAAATGTGTAGAAATATTCGAGCGATCCAAATAACCGTTGCTATGACGAATGTAGGTCTCAACTCCTATTGAAACAGGTTTCAACCATCGAAATCGGAGTACAATTGAAGATTTTCGATTTTTCTGGCTCTGAATTTGTGGGCTTTAGTTCAGTTGATTTTCAATAAAATTAAATTTTCTGCGAAATGTGTAGAAATATTCGAGCGATCCAAATAACCGTTGCTATGACGAATGTAGGTCTCAACACCTATTGAAAGAGGTTTCAACCATCGAAATCGCTGCACAATTGCAGATTTTCGATTTTTCTGGCTCTGAATTTGTGGGGTACAGTTCAGTTGATTTTCAATAAAATTGAATTTTCTGCGAAATGTGTAGAAATATTCGAGCGATCCAACTAACCGTTGGTATGACGAATGTAGGTCTCAACTCCTATTGAAAGAGGTTTCAACCATTGAAATCGGAGCACAATTGCAGATTTTCGATTTTTCTGGCTCTGAATTTGTGGGCTATAGTTCAGTTGATTTTCAATAAAATTGAATTTTCTGCGAAATGTGTTGAAATATTCGAGCGATCCAAATAACCGTTGCAACGACGAATGTAGGTCTCAACACCTATTGAAAGAGGTTTCAACCATTGAAATCGGTACACAATTGCAGATTTCCGATTTTTCTGGCTCTGAATTTGTGGGCTATAGTTCAGTAGATTTTCAATAAAATTGAATTTTCTGCGAAATGTGTTGAAATATTCGAGCGATCCAAATAACCGTTGCTATGACGAATGTAGGTCTCAACACCTTTTGAAACAAGTTTCAACCATCGAAATCGGTGCACAATTGCAGATTTTCGATTTTTCTGGCTCTGAATTTGTGGGCTATAGTTCAGTAGATTTTCAATAAAATTGAATTTTCTGCGAAATGTGTAGAAATATTCGAGCGATCCAAATAACCGTTGCTATGACGAATGTAGGTCTCAACTCCTATTGAAACAAGTTTCAACCATCGAAATCGGAGCACAATTGAAGATTTTCGATTTTTCTGGCTCTGAATTTGTGGGCTATAGTTCAGTTGATTTTCAATAAAATTGAATTTTCTGCGAAATGTGTTGAAATATTCGAGCGATCCAAATAACCGTTGCTATGACGAATGTAGGTCTCAACACCTATTGAAACAAGTTTCAACCATCGAAATCGGAGCACAATTGAAGATTTTCGATTTTTCTGGCTCTGAATTTGTGGGCTATAGTTCAGTTGATTTTCAATAAAATTAAATTTTCTGCGAAATGTGTTGAAATATTCGAGCGATCCAAATAACCGTTGCTATGACGAATGTAGGTCTCAACACCTATTGAAACAAGTTTCAACCATCGAAATCGGTGCATAATTGCAGATTTTCGAATTTTCTGGCTCTGAATTTGTGGGCTATAGTTCAGTAGATTTTCAATAAAATTGAATTTTCTGCGAAATGTGTAGAAATATTCGAGCGATCCAAATAACCGTTGCTATGACGAATGTAGGTCTCAACACCTATTGAAAGAGGTTTCAACCATCGAAATCGGAGCACAATTGCAGATTTTCGATTTTTCTGGCTCTGAATTTGTGGGGTACAGTTCAGTTGATTTTCAATAAAATTGAATTTTCTGCGAAATGTGTAGAAATATTCGAGCGATCCAACTAACCGTTGGTATGACGAATGTAGGTTTCAACACCTATTGAAACAAGTTTCAACCATCGAAATCGGTGCACAATTGCAGATTTTCGATTTTTCTGCCTCTGAATTTGTGGGCTATAGTTCAGTTGATTTTCAATAAAATTAAATTTTCTGCGAAATGTGTTGAAATATTCGAGCGATCCAAATAACCGTTGCTATGACGAATGTAGGTCTCAACACCTATTGAAAGAGGTTTCAACCATCGAAATCGGAGCACAATTGCAGATTTTCGATTTTTCTGCCTTTGAATTTGTGGGCTATAGTTCAGTTGATTTTCAATAAAATTAAATTTTCTGCGAAATGTGTTGAAATATTCGAGCGATCCAAATAACCGTTGCTATGACGAATGTAGGTCGCAACACCTATTGAAAGAGGTTTCAACCATCGAAATCGGAGCACAATTGCAGATTTCCGATTTTTCTGGCTCTGAATTTGTGGGCTATAGTTCAGTAGATTTTCAATAAAATTGAATTTTCTGCGAAATGTGTTGAAATATTCAAGCGATCCAAATAACCGTTGCTATGACGAATGTAGGTCGCAACACTATTGAAAGAGGTTTCAACCATCGAAATCGGAGCACAATTGCAGATTTTCGATTTTTCTGCCTCTGAATTTGTGGGCTATAGTTCAGTTGATTTTCAATAAAATTAAATTTTCTGCGAAATGTGTTGAAATATTCGAGCGATCCAAATAACCGTTGCTATGACGAATGTAGGTCGCAACACCTATTGAAAGAGGTTTCAACCATCGAAATCGGAGCACAATTGCAGATTTTCGATTTTTCTGGCTCTGAATTAGTGAGCTATAGTTCAGTTGATTTTCAATAAAATTGAATTTTCTGCGAAATGTGTAGAAATATTCGAGCGATCCAACTAACCGTTGGTATGACGAATGTAGGTCTCAACTCCTATTGAAAGAGGTTTCAACCATTGAAATCGGAGCACAATTGCAGATTTTCGATTTTTCTGGCTCTGAATTTGTGGGCTATAGTTCAGTAGATTTTCAATAAAATTGAATTTTCTGCGAAATGTGTTGAAATATTCAAGCGATCCAAATAACCGTTGCTATGACGAATGTAGGTCGCAACACCTATTGAAAGAGGTTTCAACCATCGAAATCGGAGCACAATTGCAGATTTTCGATTTTTCTGGGTCTGAATTTGTGGGCTATAGTTCAGTTGATTTTCAATAAAATTGAATTTTCTGCGAAATGTGTTGAAATAATCGAGCGATCCAAATAACCGTTGGTATGACGAATGTAGGTCTCAACACCTATTGAAAGAGGTTTCAACCATTGAAATCGGAGCACAATTGCAGATTTCCGATTTTTCTGGCTCTGAATTTGTGGGCCATAGTTCAGTAGATTTTCAATAAAATTGAATTTTCTGCGAAATGTGTTGAAATATTCGAGCGATCCAAATAACCGTTGCTATGACGAATGTAGGTCTCAACACCTATTGAAACAAGTTTCAACCATCGAAATCGCTGCACAATTGCAGATTTTCGATTTTTCTGGCTCTGAATTTGTGGGCTATAGTTCAGTAGATTTTCAATAAAATTGAATTTTCTGCGAAATGTGTAGAAATATTCGAGCGATCCAAATAACCGTTGCTATGACGAATGTAGGTCTCAACACCTATTGAAAGAGGTTTCAACCATCGAAATCGGTGCACAATTGAAGATTTTCGATTTTTCTGGCTCTGAATTTGTGGGCTATAGTTCAGTTGATTTTTAATAAAATTAAATTTTCTGCGAAATGTGTTGAAATATTCGAGCGATCCAAATAACCGTTGCTATGACGAATGTAGGTCTCAACACCTATTGAAACAAGTTTCAACCATCGAAATCGGTGCACAATTGCAGATTTTCGATTTTTCTGGCTCTGAATTTGTGGGCTATAGTTCAGTAGATTTTCAATAAAATTGAATTTTCTGCGAAATGTGTTGAAATATTCGAGCGATCCAAATAACCGTTGCTATGACGAATGTAGGTCGCAACACCTATTGAAACATGTTTCAACCATCGAAATCGGAGCACAATTGCAGATTTTCGATTTTTCTGGCTCTGAATTTGTGGGCTATAGTACAGTTGATTTTCAATAAAATTGAATTTTCTGTGAAATGTGTAGAAATATTCGAGCGATCTAAATAACCGTTGCAACGACGAATGTAGGTCTCAACACCTATTGAAAGAGGTTTCAACCATCGAAATCGGAGCACAATTGCAGATTTCCGATTTTTCTAGCTCTGAATTTGTGGGCTATAGTTCAGTTGATTTTCAATAAAATTGAATTTTCTGCGAAATGTGTAAAAATATTCGAACGTTCCAAATAAACGTTGCTATGACGAATGTAGGTCTCAACACCTATTGAAAGAGGTTTCAACCATCGAAATCGGAGCACAATTGCAGATTTTCGATTTTTCTGGCTCTGAATTTGAGGGGTATAGTTCAGTTGATTTTCAATAAAATTGAATTTTCTGCGAAATGTGTTGAAATATTCGAGCGATCCAAATAACCGTTGCAACGACGAATGTAGGTCTCAACACCTATTGAAAGAGGTTTCAACCATCGAAATCGTAGCACAATTGCAGATTTCCGATTTATCTGGCTCTGAATTTGTGGGCTATAGTTCAGTTGATTTTCAATAAAATTGAATTTTCTGCGAAATGTGTTGAAATATTCGAGCGATCCAAATAACCGTTGGTATGACGAATGTAGTTCGCTACACCTATTGAAACAAGTTTCAACCATCGAAATCGGAGCACAATTGCAGATTTTCGAATTTTCTGGCTCTGAATTTGTGGGCTATAGTTCAGTAAATTTTCAATAAAATTGAATTTTCTGCGAAATGTGTAGAAATATTCGAGCGATCCAAATAACCGTTGCAACGACGAATGTAGGTCTCAACACCTATTGAAAGAGGTTTCAACCATCGAAATCGGAGCACAATTGCAGATTTCCGATTTTTCTGGCTCTGAATTTGTGGGCTATAGTTCAGTTGATTTTCAATAAAATTGAATTTTCTGCGAAATGTGTAGAAATATTCGAGCGATCCAAATAACCGTTGCTATGACGAATGTAGGTCTCAACACCTATTGAAAGAGGTTTCAACCATCGAAATCGGAGCATAATTGCAGATTTCCGATTTTTCTGGCTCTGAATTTGTGGGGTACAGTTCAGTTGATTTTCAATAAAATTGAATTTTCTGCGAAATGTGTTGAAATATTCGAGCGATCCAAATAACCGTTGCTATGACGAATGTAGGTCTCAACACCTATTGAAAGAGGTTTCAACCATCGAAATCGGAGCACAATTGCAGATTTTCGAATTTTCTGGCTCTGAATTTGTGGGCTATAGTTCAGTAGATCTTCAATAAAATTGAATTTTCTGCGAAATGTGTAGAAATATTCGAGCGATCCAAATAACCGTTGCTATGACGAATGTAGGTCTCAACACCTATTGAAACAAGTTTCAACCATCGAAATCGGTGCACAATTGCAGATTTTCGATTTTTCTGCCTCTGAATTTGTGGGCTTTAGTTCAGTTGATTTTCAATAAAATTAAATTTTCTGCGAAATGTGTAGAAATATTCGAGCGATCCAAATAACCGTTGCAACGACGAATGTAGGTCTCAACACCTATTGAAAGAGGTTTCAACCATCGAAATCGGAGCACAATTGCAGATTTTCGATTTTTCTGCCTTTGAATTTGTGGGCTATAGTTCAGTTGATTTTCAATAAAATTAAATTTTCTGCGAAATGTGTTGAAATATTCGAGCGATCCAAATAACCGTTGCTATGACGAATGTAGGTCGCAACACCTATTGAAAGAGGTTTCAACCATCGAAATCGGAGCACAATTGCAGATTTTCGATTTTTCTGGCTCTGAATTTGTGAGCTATAGTTCAGTTGATTTTCAATAAAATTGAATTTTCTGCGAAATGTGTAGAAATATTCGAGCGATCCAACTAACCGTTGGTATGACGAATGTAGGTCTCAACTCCTATTGAAAGAGGTTTCAACCATTGAAATCGGAGCACAATTGCAGATTTTCGATTTTTCTGGGTCTGAATTTGTGGGCTATAGTTCAGTTGATTTTCAATAAATTGAATTTTCTGCGAAATGTGTTGAAATAATCGAGCGATCCAAATAACCGTTGGTATGACGAATGTAGGTCTCAACACCTATTGAAAGAGGTTTCAACCATCGAAATCGGAGCACAATTGCAGATTTTCGATTTTTCTGGCTCTGAATTTGAGGGGTATAGTTCAGTTGATTTTCAATAAAATTGAATTTTCTGCGAAATGTGTTGAAATATTTGAGCGATCCAAATAACCGTTGCAACGACGAATGCAGGTCTCAACACCTATTGAAAGAGGTTTCAACCATTGAAATCGGAGCACAATTGCAGATTTCCGATTTTTCTGGCTCTGAATTTGTGGGCTATAGTTCAGTAGATTTTCAATAAAATTGAATTTTCTGCGAAATGTGTTGAAATATTCGAGCGATCCAAATAACCGTTGCTATGACGAATGTAGGTCTCAACACCTATTGAAACAAGTTTCAACCATCGAAATCGCTGCACAATTGCAGATTTTCGATTTTTCTGGCTCTGAATTTGTGGGCTATAGTTCAGTAGATTTTCAATAAAATTGAATTTTCTGCGAAATGTGTAGAAATATTCGAGCGATCCAAATAACCGTTGCTATGACGAATGTAGGTCTCAACACCTATTGAAAGAGGTTTCAACCATCGAAATCGGTGCACAATTGAAGATTTTCGATTTTTCTGGCTCTGAATTTGTGGGCTATAGTTCAGTTGATTTTTAATAAAATTGAATTTTCTGCGAAATGTGTAGAAATTTTCGAGCGATCCAAATAACCGTTGGTATGACGAATGTAGGTCTCAACTCCTATGAAAGAGGTTTCAACCATCGAAATCGGAGCACAATTGAAGATTTTCGATTTTTCTGGCTCTGAATTTGTGGGCTATAGTTCAGTAGATTTTCAATAAAATTGAATTTTCTGCGAAATGTGTAGAAATATTCGAGCGATCCAAATAACCGTTGCTATGACGAATGTAGGTCTCAACACCTATTGAAAGAGGTTTCAACCATCGAAATCGGAGCACAATTGCAGATTTTCGATTTTTCTGGCTCTGAATTTGTGGGGTACAGTTCAGTTGATTTTCAATAAAATTGAATTTTCTGCGAAATGTGTAGAAATATTCGAGCGATCCAACTAACCGTTGGTATGACGAATGTAGGTCTCAACACCTATTGAAAGAGGTTTCAACCATCGAAATCGGAGCACAATTGCAGATTTTCGATTTTTCTGGCTCTGAATTTGTGGGGTACAGTTCAGTTGATTTTCAATAAAATTGAATTTTCTGCGAAATGTGTAGAAATATTCGAGCGATCCAACTAACCGTTGGTATGACGAATGTAGGTCTCAACTCCTATGAAAGAGGTTTCAACCATCGAAATCGGAGCACAATTGAAGATTTTCGATTTTTCTGGCTCTGAATTTGTGGGCTATAGTTCAGTAGATTTTCAATAAAATTGAATTTTCTGCGAAATGTGTAGAAATATTCGAGCGATCCAAATAACCGTTGGTATGACGAATGTAGGTCTCAACTCCTATGAAAGAGGTTTCAACCATCGAAATCGGAGCACAATTGAAGATTTTCGATTTTTCTGGCTCTGAATTTGTGGGCTATAGTTCAGTAGATTTTCAATAAAATTGAATTTTCTGCGAAATGTGTAGAAATATTCGAGCGATCCAAATAACCGTTGCTATGACGAATGTAGGTCTCGACACCTATGGAAAGAGGTTTCAACCATCGAAATCGGAGCACAATTGCAGATTTTCGATTTTTCTGGCTCTGAATTTGTGGGGTACAGTTCAGTTGATTTTCAATAAAATTGAATTTTCTGCGAAATGTGTAGAAATATTCGAGCGATCCAACTAACCGTTGGTATGACGAATGTAGGTCTCAACACCTATTGAAAGAGGTTTCAACCATCGAAATCGGAGCACAATTGCAGATTTTCGATTTTTCTTTCTCTGAATTTGTGGGGTACAGTTCAGTTGATTTTCAATAAAATTGAATTTTCTGCGAAATGTGTAGAAATATTCGAGCGATCCAAATAACCGTTGCAACGACGAATGTAGGTCTCAACACCTATTGAAAGAGGTTTCAACCATCGAAATCGGAGCACAATTGCAGATTTCCGATTTTTCTGGCTCTGAATTTGTGGGCTATAGTTCAGTTGATTTTCAATAAAATTAAATTTTCTGCGAAATGTGTTGAAATATTCGAGCGATCCAACTAACCGTTGCTATGACGAATGTAGGTCTCAACACCTATTGAAACAAGTTTCAACCATCGAAATCGGTGCACAATTGCAGATTTTCGATTTTTCTGGCTCTGAATTTGTGGGATATAGTTCAGTTGATTTTCAATAAAATTGAATTTTCTGCGAAATGTGTTGAAATATTCGAGCGATCCAAATAACCGTTGCAACGACGAATGTAGGTCTCAACACCTATTGAAAGAGGTTTCAACCATCGAAATCGGAGCACAATTGCAGATTTTCGATTTTTCTGGCTCTGAATTTGTGGGCTATAGTTCAGTTGATTTTCAATAAAATTGAATTTTCTGCGAAATGTGTAAAAATATTCGAGCGATCCAAATAAACGTTGGTATGACGAATGTAGGTCTCAACTCCTATGAAAGAGGTTTCAACCATTGAAATCGGAGCACAATTGAAGATTTTCGATTTTTCTGGCTCTGAATTTGTGGGATATAGTTCAGTTGATTTTCAATAAAATTGAATTTTCTGCGAAATGTGTAAAAATATTCGAGCGGTCCAAATAACCGTTGCTATGACGAATGTAGGTCTCAACACCTATTGAAAGAGGTTTCAACCATCGAAATCGGAGCACAATTGAAGATTTTCGATTTTTCTGGCTCTGAATTTGTGGGCTATAGTTCAGTTGATTTTCAATAAAATTAAATTTTCTGCGAAATGTGTTGAAATATTCGAGCGATCCAACTAACCGTTGCTATGACGAATGTAGGTCTCAACACCTATTGAAAGAGGTTTCAACCATCGAAATCGGAGCACAATTGCAGATTTCCGATTTTTCTGGCTCTGAATTTGTGGGCTATAGTTCAGTTGATTTTCAATAAAATTAAATTTTCTGCGAAATGTGTTGAAATATTCGAGCGATCCAACTAACCGTTGCTATGACGAATGTAGGTCTCAACACCTATTGAAACAAGTTTCAACCATCGAAATCGGTGCACAATTGCAGATTTTCGATTTTTCTGGCTCTGAATTTGTGGGATATAGTTCAGTTGATTTTCAATAAAATTGAATTTTCTGCGAAATGTGTTGAAATATTCGAGCGATCCAAATAACCGTTGCAACGACGAATGTAGGTCTCAACACCTATTGAAAGAGGTTTCAACCATCGAAATCGGAGCACAATTGCAGATTTTCGATTTTTCTGGCTCTGAATTTGTGGGCTATAGTTCAGTTGATTTTCAATAAAATTGAATTTTCTGCGAAATGTGTAAAAATATTCGAGCGATCCAAATAAACGTTGGTATGACGAATGTAGGTCTCAACTCCTATGAAAGAGGTTTCAACCATTGAAATCGGAGCACAATTGAAGATTTTCGATTTTTCTGGCTCTGAATTTGTGGGATATAGTTCAGTTGATTTTCAATAAAATTGAATTTTCTGCGAAATGTGTAAAAATATTCGAGCGGTCCAAATAACCGTTGCTATGACGAATGTAGGTCTCAACACCTATTGAAAGAGGTTTCAACCATCGAAATCGGAGCACAATTGAAGATTTTCGATTTTTCTGGCTCTGAATTTGTGGGCTATAGTTCAGTTGATTTTCAATAAAATTAAATTTTCTGCGAAATGTGTTGAAATATTCGAGCGGTCCAAATAACCGTTGCTATGACGAATGTAGGTCTCAACACCTATTGAAAGAGGTTTCAACCATCGAAATCGGAGCACAATTGAAGATTTTCGATTTTTCTGGCTCTGAATTTGTGGGCTATAGTTCAGTTGATTTTCAATAAAATTAAATTTTCTGCGAAATGTGTTGAAATATTCGAGCGATCCAACTAACCGTTGCTATGACGAATGTAGGTCTCAACACCTATTGAAACAAGTTTCAACCATCGAAATCGGTGCACAATTGCAGATTTTCGATTTTTCTGGCTCTGAATTTGTGGGATATAGTTCAGTTGATTTTCAATAAAATTGAATTTTCTGCGAAATGTGTTGAAATATTCGAGCGATCCAAATAACCGTTGCAACGACGAATGTAGGTCTCAACACCTATTGAAAGAGGTTTCAACCATCGAAATCGGAGCACAATTGCAGATTTTCGATTTTTCTGGCTCTGAATTTGTGGGCTATAGTTCAGTTGATTTTCAATAAAATTGAATTTTCTGCGAAATGTGTAAAAATATTCGAGCGATCCAAATAAACGTTGGTATGACGAATGTAGGTCTCAACTCCTATGAAAGAGGTTTCAACCATTGAAATCGGAGCACAATTGAAGATTTTCGATTTTTCTGGCTCTGAATTTGTGGGCTATAGTTCAGTTGATTTTCAATAAAATTGAATTTTCTGCGAAATGTGTAAAAATATTCGAGCGATCCAAATAAACGTTGGTATGACGAATGTAGGTCTCAACTCCTATGAAAGAGGTTTCAACCATTGAAATCGGAGCACAATTGCAGATTTTCGATTTTTCTGGCTCTGAATTTGTGGGGTACAGTTCAGTTGATTTTCAATAAAATTGAATTTTCTGCGAAATGTGTAGAAATATTCGAGCGATCCAAATAACCGTTGCAACGACGAATGCAGGTCTCAACACCTATTGAAAGAGGTTTCAACCATCGAAATTGGAGCACAATTGCAGATTTTCGATTTTTCTGGCTCTGAATTTGTGGGGTACAGTTCAGTTGATTTTCAATAAAATTGAATTTTCTGCGAAATGTGTAGAAATATTCGAGCGATCCAAATAACCGTTGCAACGACGAATGTAGGTCTCAACACCTATTGAAAGAGGTTTCAACCATCGAAATTGGAGCACAATTGCAGATTTTCGATTTTTCTGGCTCTGAATTTGTGGGGTACAGTTCAGTTGATTTTCAATAAAATTGAATTTTCTGCGAAATGTGTAAAAATATTCGAGCGATCCAAATAAACGTTGGTATGACGAATGTAGGTTTCAACTCCTATTGAAAGAGGTTTCAACCATTTAAATCGGAGCACAATTGCAGATTTCCGATTTTTCTGGCTCTGAATTTGTGTACTATATATATAGTTCAGTTGATTTTCAATAAAATTGAATTTTCTGCGAAATGTGTTGAAATATTCTAGCGATCCAAATAACCGTTGCTATGACGAATGTAGGTCGCAACACCTATTGAAAGAGGTTTCAACCATCGAAATCGGAGCACAATTGCAGATTTTCGATTTTTCTGGCTCTGAATTTGTGGGATATAGTTCAGTTGATTTTCAATAAAAGTGAATTTTCTGCGAAATGTGTTGAAATATTCGAGCGATCCAAATAACCGTTGCAACGACGAATGTAGGTCTCAACACCTATTGAAAAAGGTTTCAACCATCGAAATCGGAGCACAATTGCAGATTTAAGATTTTTCTGGCTCTGAATTTGTGGGCTATAGTTCAGTAGATTTTCAATAACATTGAATTTTCTGCGAAATGTGTTGAAATATTCGAGCGATCCAAATAAACGTTGGTATGACGAATGTAGGTTTCAACTCCTATTGAAAGAGGTTTCAACCATTTAAATCGGAGCACAATTGCAGATTTCCGATTTTTCTGGCTCTGAATTTGTGGGCTATATATAGTTCAGTTGATTTTCAATAAAATTGAATTTTCTGCGAAATGTGTTGAAATATTCTAGCGATCCAAATAACCGTTGCAACGACGAATGCAGGTCTCAACACCTATTGAAAGAGGTTTCAACCATCGAAATCGGAGCACAATTGCAGATTTCCGATTTTTCTGGCTCTGAATTTGTGGGCTATATATAGTTCAGTTGATTTTCAATAACATTGAATTTTCTGCGAAATGTGTAAAAATATTCGAGCGATCCAAATAAACGTTGGTATGACGAATGTAGGTTTCAACTCCTATTGAAAGAGGTTTCAACCATTTAAATCGGAGCACAATTGCAGATTTCCGATTTTTCTGGCTCTGAATTTGTGGGCTATATATAGTTCAGTTGATTTTCAATAAAATTGAATTTTCTGCGAAATGTGTTGAAATATTCTAGCGATCCAAATAACCGTTGCTATGACGAATGTAGGTCGCAACACCTATTGAAAGAGGTTTCAACCATCGAAATCGGAGCACAATTGCAGATTTCCGATTTTTCTGGCTCTGAATTTGTGGGCTATATATAGTTCAGTTGATTTTCAATAAAATTGAATTTTCTGCGAAATGTGTAAAAATATTCGAGCGATCCAAATAAACGTTGGTATGACGAATGTAGGTCTCAACTCCTATGAAAGAGGTTTCAACCATTGAAATCGGAGCACAATTGAAGATTTTCGATTTTTCTGGCTCTGAATTTGTGGGGTACAGTTCAGTTGATTTTCAATAAAATTGAATTTTCTGCGAAATGTGTTGAAATATTCGAGCGATCCAAATAACCGTTGCAACGTCGAATGTAGGTCTCAACACCTATTGAAAAAGGTTTCAACCATCGAAATCGGAGCACAATTGCAGATTTTCGATTTTTCTGGCTCTGAATTTGTGGGCTATAGTTCAGTAGATTTTCAATAAAATTGAATTTTCTGCGAAATGTGTAAAAATATTCGAGCGATCCAAATAAACGTTGGTATGACGAATGTAGGTCTCAACACCTATTGAAAGAGGTTTCAACCATCGAAATTGGAGCACAATTGCAGATTTCCGATTTTTCTGGCTCTGAATTTGTGGGCTATAGTTCAGTGATGGTTAATTTATAACCACATAACCACATAAATTTTAATTAAAAATTCGCATCAGTAAATTGATCCGAAACTTAGCCCTTGGTCGGGGGCAATTACTCATCAACTATAAGTATTACCTCTAATTTAAAGGTATGATTGCTTAAATTGGTCGTTCGGCTTTATGCCTCACGCATAATATTATCGCAGTGACGACAACAGGCGGCAAAGGAACCCGAGCGGCGAACCTCTGATTTGGACCAATTTAAATGCTTGAACCAGTGTAGCGAGAGAATGGCTCATCCGATCAGAGATCCGATGGTGTCTTGCGTAAAAAATCGGTAGTGGATAATTTATGTTAAATTAAATTAATTAATCTCCACATAAATTTTAATTACAAATTCAAACTACAAAATAGCGATTTACAGAGATTGAGGGCACTATAGCGAGAAAATGCCTCATCAGATCGAATCAATTCGAGTATTAATTTGTGCTTAATAATATTGTGGCAGATAATTTATTGTAAATTAAAATAATTAATTTTCACATAAATTCTAATTAAAATTTAGATCTACAAAGTGACGATTTAGAATGCGAGAGAGCACTGTAAAGCGAGAATGCCTCATCTGATAGGAGCAGATGAGACATTCTCGCGGAGCCAGTACGTACCTCCATATATCAGTCTGGACTCCGATGTACCTCTTGCGCTCTACGGCGATTTCAACATCGCGATGTCATCGCTAAAGCCGAATTCATGCGCTTCATCATGGACACCTTCGACCTAGACTGCATCTGCAACACACTAGCCTCGACGACTTTAGGAGGCACTTGTCTGGATCACACATTCGTTAGTCACATGACCGCTGAGACAATGCGCTTCATATCGTTCTTCTCGTACCATCGCCCAGTATTCAATCGTTTGCAAACAACCTCTGTATTCTCATTTCATGTTGCTAATAATAAATAAATTTAATTTAACAAATCCATACATCATGCCATTTCTCGCACCGCTTATAAACGTTATCACGGAAAACACCTACGGCCGTGTAGAAGACACAGCCTACCCCGAATTTTTTTGTTATTATTAATAAATCCAATGTCGGAAACCTGATGAATATTTAGCTAAAGGGTACACTTTTCTATGTCGTACTCACTTCTTTCTCTTGCTAATTTGTATCTAATCGCCAGAAGAATATTAAAGTAATAAATCATTATTGCTGATTTATAGTTGTTCATGCTAACAGGAAAGTGTTTCTGCCTGGATTCCGTGCTTTTTGATTCGATGGACGGGCAAGCGAATTGTTAATTGTTGAGTTGTAATAACGTATCTGCTTATTCTAAAGGCTGCTTTTTCTAGCGAAAGTCACCGGTTTCGGCTAAGGCAACAAAAATGTCAAACGTATATTATGGTGTTCAATAGTATAATTTTACAACAGTTTTTTAACCTTCCATAAAAGAATACGTATACCAAAGAGAGTTCATACGCCGTAAATTTTCGTAAGTTTGTTTAACTATATTGTACACTAATACAACCATCTGCCTATAATAATTTATGTAAATAATTTATGTAAATGTATAATCGATAATAAGTCTAAATGTATTTGGTAGAAAGAAATGTATTAAGAACTGTTGTTTCCTATTGTGTGTAAAAAAAAGCACAAAACAAAGTATATTGGGTGACTTGCGCACTTTTTCACAAATTTTTCATAGACAAATTCTCCTCACTCGATTTCGGCAGATGCTAAAATTTACTATACCAAAAGCACGAATATGTTTTGTTTTTTAGCCTAAGGGAGAACAGCACATGGTTATGTATCATTTATTATGTTTGTGTATATAATATGATAAATTGAAGCATAATAGAATTTCTGTTTCGACAAAATTATATAGGGATACATCCAAGGGCGAGTTTCAAGCGAACATCAATTTATTAAATACAGTATTATTGATTTTATATTTGGCTTTAATTTATTGTTCTGTTCTATATACATTTAAGAATTACCTCTCAAAATAATTTATGTGAATAAACGCTTTACCCAATTCACACAAAGCATATGACAACCGTTCCACAAATTTTAATTTCAAATAAATATTTAATTCTTCATATACAAAATGTAAGCATTCCTACTATGAAAATAATATTGAATATGTCTTTAAATTGACTTTCCTTTTCATTATTGAATTTTAAAATTTATTCAATTTTTTCAACCGACAGTGTTTAATCGGTATTTCAATGTAAAGCGCCAAATAAAGGACGAATCAATCATTTTTTTAAGGAAACACCAATTTCCCAATTTACGTTCTTTGTTGTTTCAAAATTTGATAAATTGTTTAAACTGTTGCTAATAATTTTAAAGGGCACATATGAGTAAATGATTATACATACATGTAAACAGTAAACGTTCAATTTGTATTATCTCATTCGATGATTAGGAGAAATTAATTTAACAATGGTGGCAAGGCAATGAGAGAATAAAATGCAAACTCATACATATCAAGCAGGAGAGCAAGAGTACAGATGATTGATTCTCTACGCTACTTTTCTCGACATAAAAATTGAAATACATTTTCCTTATTGAAATCAGTAACAGTTGGACATTCATTGTGTTTGTGTAACTCTCCTTAATATGTATTAAACTTATTAACTCCTACAAAAAAAAGTTATTCTAAAAGACGCGTTCTAAGTAGATTAGCAACAAATTTGGAGAACATGAATGGCGATTATTTGTTTTGTTATTTTTTTTTTAATTATACAATGTAGAGGAGTACAAATTTGCCTATATACTTCCATAAACAAATCAAACAAGTTTAATCGTACCCATTCTATTTACTATGCTAATTGGGATAAAGAAGTACCTTCCAATTACGACGAGTTTCATTGATAGTTTAAAACTTTAATTCTTCACCAAATGTTTTTCAAACTAATAGATGTGAAATCGGATTAATGGTAACAATTTAGTTAGCAATTCAGTTTGACACTTTAATATTCACTCTCTCATTAACACAAACAAAATTATAAGGATACAAATTTACCGTAACCCTATAAATTGTTTATTTATTTCCGCAAACAAATCGACAAAAGAAGTAGGTAAATAACAAAAACAGAATCCGGAAAAGTTCGAAATAAATAAATAATTACAGTTTACTTGGTTTACAGAACATAACCTAGACACGAGAAAAGTTATTGTTGTAGATTTGCTTTTGATTTATTTTTTTACCAAAACTTTCTCTCAATTTAATTTTTTTTATATTTATTTGAAAGCAGCTGAATGAAGGAAAATCTTGTCATAAAAAAAAACTGAATTAAACTTTTTAATAGAAAATACGAGAAAATGTAGTGAACTTGTGAAGAAATATAATAAAATTTTCAATTTTCCTGCGAAATGTAATTTGAATAAAAGTTGGGGCATTTTTGGATGTTTTGTTTGACAAATATGTATGTATATTCAAACTCCATTAAGGCCTTATGCTACTGTAGAAGCCTCAAAATGAACCAACTTTTTGACAATTTTTTTTTGGATTGAAAATAACTTTTATTCACGAAACAAAATATAACATATCAATTTAATAAATTTTAGAAAATTGCGAAACAGTTCAGCAATGGCTTGCAGCATATCGCTTGAGTAAATTTGACCCTGCGAAAAAAAAAATCTGCTTCTGCTACACGTAAATAGCTAGAGAAGTACGTACGGAATTTTCAAAATATTAATCTTAAAAAAAATGCCTAGCTCTTGAAAAAAAATTTCGATTTTCGATAAAGATTTTTCAAAATACGTAAGCATTTTTCTTCAAAATCTCATACAGTAGCTACAGTGTGAATCGGATGAAAATTGTTTGAGTTATGCTGCAAGCCAATGAAAAATCTAAATCGTGCGAAATACGTAATATCACACGTTATCACACTGCATAACTAATTAAAGTGTTTAAACGTATTCAACAAAAATTTTCCGGTATAAAACGTTTTCTATCATATTTCTTGGAGAGTTAAAGCGTCGATTAGGCAAATAAAAAATACAAAAACACTACAAAAAATTGCAGTGGCATATGGCCCTAATCATTAAAATGGAGTGGGTATCCTCGAATTCGCAACATAAAAATCCCGAAAAACACAATTAATTAATTGCCAAAAGACCCCATTCGATTTTTATTAAATACAACCAACTAATGGGTGTGAAGTTTATAACAATTGGAATTTTTGTTTATTCGTAAGTGTGAGTGATTTATACTGTTAAAACCATTGTTTTATGAAATATACATATACAAGTGTAAGAGATGATACATGCTACCTTTTTTCATATAATATCAATTTCCTTGTAATATTTATTATTGCGAAGAATGGGCATTGTTCTAACCAATAAACAACAAAGCGACTACCGAAAGATCCAATTGATGGAAATTAATAGCCTTAGGAGTCGAGTATAGGCAGTAGGGATTATCGTAAGATACCATTAGTGAGGAACAATAGCCTTAAGTGTCGTGAATCTAATGGTGTATATCCCATTTCTCAACGGTGGGGACGAATACCAAATTTTAATTTTTTTGTTACGTCATATCGCTTCTGCTTGGTTGAGTGATTTATTGGTCAAATCAATAACATGAATTTCACAGGGATTGTCGCAAGATGCCACTAATGGGTAAAAATAGCCATAAGTGTCCCGAACCTAATGGTCTATACCCCATTTCTCAACGGTGGGGAGAAATACCAATTTTATAGGAATAACAATAAATTACTCAACCGAGCAAAAGCGGTATGACGTAACAAAAAAGATTTAAATTTGCGATTTTTCCCCACCGTTGAGAAATAGCACATACACCATATGATTTACTTCACTTATACTATTACTGTCAATCGTTCTCGAAAATATATCATTTTTGTTATAAACTTCCACTTTGATATTTCACTCAAAATTCTTATTGGAATTTTGTTAACAATGTACTTTCTAATACATGCATATATTTTCTTATTTGTTATAAACTTCACACCCATACCAACTATACAATTTGATAACAAAAGTATGCTTCTTTCTTGTCATCCTGAGCGGGTTTGACGAGTTTTTTATTTTAGTATGTGAAATAGAAATGTAAATACATGTTAATATAAATATCCATATTAATACACACATTTTTAAATTTTTTTAAAAACACTTGTTAAATATTTCGCAAAATTACAAAAGGTTTAAAAAATCACTCGATCGATTTCGGCTTATTAGGCCCATCATCAGGAGTATCTACTAAACTGTAAAAATAAAAATGTAGTTATAGTTGGAAAAAGCAAAAAATGAAACAAAAATATACAAATGAAAAATGTGGGAGTGGTAAACAATAAAATTGGAGAGAGCAATAAACATTAAAAATTAAAAGGGGGTGAGTTAAACACAGGTATATGATTATTGATTAGTCAACGGTCGAATAACAAAATTCCAGATGTTGATTTTTTTCCCCACTTTATTTTATTATAACCCGACGTATTAGTCATTTTATGGAATGGTATGAGTACGTGAATAAAACAATGCGGGGTCGGTAATTGGTGAGAAACGAATTTCTCTCTGTTCGTTGAGGATATTTTGGTTAAGAAATATAGCTTTTCGGATTTCGTAAGATTCTAAGTTGTCTAAACGTCTGCTTTTTGGTTGTAGATGTAATATTTCTAAATTGTTTAAACTGGATGTGTGATTTTCTAACGTTAAATGATTATAAAGGGATGATTCATGGCTACCAGATAAACAGACTCCATTCGTATACACCCACGACGTAGGGTCCACGATCGTAGACGCGCACGTATACAGACGCCATGATACCTAACTCTTCAAACCATCCCCATAATATTAAAATGTCAGCTTTCCACTCATTCTTAGATAGATGAATAAACATTCCTTTGACCAGATCCAATTATAACAAAGAGCTTAATATAATTTTAGAAATGGCAGCGAATAACGGTTATGCAGCTAAGACTATATTAAAGCTATTAAACAGAAAACTGAAACATAAAGCTTCAGCTAACATTTATCCACCTGATAGCCCAATGCCGAAAAATTGGCGCCGCTTAGAGTATATAGGAAGAACTAGGCAACGGGTTAGTAACATTGTGACACAACATACAGATATTAGCTTTGCTTTTTATAACAATAATACAATTAAGAAAATGATTTTTAACAACAAACCCGGAATTGATCGCCTTTCGAAGTCTGGCGTTTATAAGATCAATTGCAATGATTGTAGTTCCTCTTATATCGGACAGACTGGGCGCAATTTTGAAGTTAGAGTTAAAGAACATTTCACACATCCAGTTTAAACAATTTAGAAATATTACATGTACAACCAAAAAGCAGACGTTTAGACAAATTAGAATCTTACGAAATCCGAAAAGCTATGATATATTTCTTAACCAAAATATCCTCAACGAACAGAGAGAAATCCGTTTCTCACCAATTACCGACCCCGCATTGTTTTATTCCAATACTCATACCATCCCATAAAATGACTAATACGTCGGGTTATAATAAAATAAAGTGGGGAAAAAAATCAACATCTGGAATTTTGTTATTCGACCGTTGACTAATCAATAATCATATACCTGTGTTTAACTCACCCCCTTTAAATTTTTAATGTTTATTGCTCTCTCCAATTTTATTGTTTACCACTCCCACATTTTTTTATTTGTATATTTTGGTTTCACTTTTTGCTTTTTCCAACTATATATATAAATAACTACATTTTTATTTTTACAGTTTAGTAGATACTCCTGATGATGGCCTAATAAGCCGAAATCGATCGAGTGATTTTTTAAACCTTTTGTAATTTTGCGAAATATTTAACAAGTGTTTTCAAAAAATTTAAAAATGTGTGTATTAAGTGTGTTTTGCCAAGTGCCTACGGCAGAAAGTGTAAAAAGTAATATCCATATTCTTGAAACAATTATCATGTTTTTCTGTCATTCTTGCGCAAAGGCTCCAATACTAAGTGACTACAACAATATTGTACAACGTAAGTTGTATTATATACTGTGTGCTAAAATGTCGTGTACCGGGTGTTTGATAGTATTTGCGCCTACTTTCATGGACATAATTTGTTGTTCACTTTGTAATAAATAATTTCTTTAATTAGTAGGCTTAATCGTACTGCGATTATTTCATTGAAAAAATGTTATTTCTGCAATGTTTGCAAAGTGTGGATTGAAACTAATCAGGAGTATCAGCCGCATACCAAATAATTAATTTAATTGCTTGCAGAAAACCTCAAATTAATCAACGAGTTATTAAACAATGTTGCCGACGTTACAGTGTCTAGTCCGCAGCCAACCTATATGCAAATGTGACGAAATCTAGCTACCTAGCTAAAATAGTTCATCTTTACCGATTCGTGGTGTTATTGGTACTGGTGCGCCTGTAGGCTCTATCAAACCGACGGTTTTACAGGATAAGAGATATCTATATTTTAGCCAGGTTGATCCATTTGTTACTCGAGATTCGATTGTGAATTATATACACGTGCTAAGCTTGAGCTAAGTTCAACTGAAGATATGGATTGCATGCTGGACATATATTTTCACACTAGTATTGGCTTTAAATCAAATACGCCCTATATAATTACGTTATACAATAGCACATAATTGAGACATGGTTACATTGTAACTTTAAGTCAGAGGAGTATTTCCCTTCTTCTTATGTTATACATCACAGGGACAGGTACGTTATTGAGAATACTTACGCTGTGGGTAGTTGCACTGGAATTGTTATATCTGACAAATTCTGAAATAGCAGCTGTACGGATGAACTTTGGATCGTTTACATTATTTATTTGTATCGCGTATAGCTATTCCTTTCAGTCTGAGCGGGGTTTATATGAAAAGTTAATAAATATTATAAATTCGGAGGTGCATACTGAACGAGTTTTATAAAATGTAAATTTTTTATTATTGAGAAATTTATTCCGGAATTTTATAAACCCTCTAAGAAGGAACCGTGGCATAATAAATAACAGGTTAGTCTAAAAAATACGAAGGGCAAAACTAATAAAAAGTTTAAAATGTTTCCAATTGGCACGTATGTGAAGTTAGCCCGAAATTCAGCCCGAAATATTTTTTTAGGATTGTGCCTCGGCTAAATTTAATATAAGTTTCGGGCTGGCCCGAAATTTTCCTAATAGAAACACATTTTTTAATTTCATCCCGAAAAAAATTAAAATAATCAAAAATGAGCTTCACCTAAATCTTAAAATCATGGAATTTAAAATTGTTTGATAAGAAGTTATTCCCAACCAAAAATGTATGTATTATTATTACAATTTTTGTTGTCTTTACCAATTAAGTTTTTATTTTTTTTAATTATTTTATTATTTTAGGTGTATCATGCATAACTTACTCATTTCTATTTCTATTAAAAATTTTATTCCTGTATTTTGTTGCCCTGTATAATTATGGTGTCACTGGTCTCGTCTAATTGTAGCGGTTCTAAACAATTGTGTAAAGATGATGGGTGATAGTTGTACCAATAATATGAGCTCCATTGTCTTGAGGAATGTAGTTTTGCGATCGTCTCTACCTGACAAAGATAATGTACTAATTTGTCATCTAAATCCAGGTAGCTTAGTGGCAAACTTTGATGAACTTAAGTTAATTGTAAAAAATGTTCCTCTGCATGTGATTGCTATTTCCTGAGTCATGGCTGAAGTCCAAACATTCTAACCTACATTTTCAGTTGGATCACTTTACAATATTCCGTAAAGACCGCGAGGGTCGGCGTGGTGGTGGAGTGGCAATTTATGTCAAAAAGCTGTTGAGCTCTAAAATAATTTATTCCAATCCAAATAATGCTCCATTTGACATCTTGTTTATTGAAATAGCTAATCATAATAATAAAAAACTTGCTTTTGGTGTGATCTACAATGCTATCCGTCCACTTCAACCAGAGTAAATTGATGAAATGGAAATCGTTTTAGGAGGTATTATGGTTAAGTACAGTGAAGTTATCGTGGTCGGCTACCAACTTTACAGGTAATTCCGCCACCTTAATCGACTTAGCGTTTGCCAATCAACCTAGTAACTTTAAAACCTTTACACAAATTTCAACGCCTGGTATTGCTACTACCCATGATATGATCTACGGTTCATATGCGTTTCCTGTTTATGGTACCAACAATACTAAACAATACGGTTACGTGAGAGATATTAGGAATGTTGATAGCGAGTTATTAATCAAAGCTGCTAAGTCGTTGTGCTGGTCACGCTTGTATTGTTTGTGTGATGTAAATGAGCAACTTTCAGTATTTAATTCCTACGTGAATGGGCTTTTTGAAGCGTACGTACCACTCAAAAAGATTGTAGTTACACGCAAAGAATGTAAGATGACCTACAGCTATGATATTCTCAAGTTCCGCAATATTCGTAATTTTTTACATGAGAATTGGAAGTTGCATCAAACGAAATCTAGTCGACTAGAGTATATCAGAGCTAGAAACAAAGTTAATAGTATGATTAGGGCTGCTAAACGCAAATTTTTCAATGGTAAATTTAATAGCCAGGTCCCAAGTAAATTGTTCTGGAAAAATTATAAGACTTACATAAATCCTCCAGCTATGGAACAGAAATGCGAAATCAATTCCTGTGAGTTTAATGCGCATTTCGGTTCAGTTTTCGTCGGTGGTGATGAAAATTTTAGTCTTAATACATTGCAATACAGTACGGATCATAACAGTTTTTAGTTTCGTAATGTTTCTGAAGAGGAAATTTTCATCCAATTGAGCAGTATAAAATCATTTGCTGTTGGAGCTGATGGCATAGCGCTACGGTTCATTAAGCTAATACTTCCGATCTTACTGCCTCACATAACGTACTTAGTGAACTCTGGTTTGACTAAGTCTGTGTTTCCTAATGCATGGAAAATTGCCTTGATTGTACCGATTCCTAAAATACGTTCTCCGGCTACTGCGAATGATTTCCGTCCAATTAGTATATTACCAACTTTATCCAAAATTTTTCAAAAGGTCATGCAATTACAGATTAATGCTTATGTGATAAGTCATAACTTACTAAATACTCACCAGTCGGGTTTTCAAGCAAACCACAGCACTACTACGGCACTGCTAAAAATGATCGATGATATTACCTATAACATTGAAGTTGGAAGAGTGGCCATTCTAGCTCTTTTAGACTTTTCTAAAGCATTTGACAAGGTTGACCATTCAATGTTGATATCTAAATTATGCTATGAATTTAATTTTTCCAGAAGTGCTTGTCAACTTATATTTTCCTATTTGCATTTGCGGCGTCAATCGGTGAAATATCATGAAAATATTAGCGACTCGATTTTAATTACATCTGGTGTTCCTCAAGGCTCTATCTTGGGGCCTATCTTATTCTCGCCCTACATTAATCAAATATGTGAATCCATTCAGGGGACGGATGATATCATGTATCATCTTTTTGCAGACGATTTACAAATATATTCATTTGGTGATCCTGATTCTATCGAGACCGTAATAAATAACTTGAATGTTACCTTAGGAAGTATATTAGATTGGTCCAAATTACATAAACTTCAAATTAATCCAAGTAAGTCACAAGCTATTATTTTATCCAATAAGAGACGAGTCATCAGATCAACTAATTACCTAATGATTGATAGTCACAAAATTGATTTCTATGAGCATGTGAAAAGTTTAGGTCTGGTCATAGATAGTAAACTGAATTGGTCAGCCCATATAAATAGTTTATGTAGAAAAATTTATGGGATTCTAAGTAAATTGTGGGATACAGCGAGATTTTTATCTATTGATGTTAAATGTCATATTATTCGTACTCTAGTAGGACCCCTTATTTCATATTGTGCACCTATATTTTTAGAATGTTCCAAAAAATCTTTTAAAAAGCTAAATGCTGCGTTCAACTCCTGTACCAGATATATATACTTGAAAAGAAGAGGCCATCCCATTTCTCTATTATCTAAGCAAATTTTTAATTCGAGTCTGAGAAGATATCTTGAACTAGTGGCGTTAACTTTCTTATATAATTTGATACATAACAAAGCACCATTATATTTATTTGAAAAACTGAACTTTAGCAAGTCACAGCGGACATTAAACCTAAATCTACCGAAATCATGTAAAACTAAGTCAAGAAAACGATCATTCCTTGTTTATGGAGTAAATCTTTGGAATAATATTCACCCATCTGTCAAAGCCGCGTCTAATGTAAGCAAATTTAAAGCGCTATACTTGGATAACATCAGTGATACATAGGTTTAATTTTAATTTATAGTTTAATTACTTAGGTTTATGCATGATACTTTTACTTTTATTATTATTTTATGTTTGTATTCTTAGTTTTATTTTTAATTTTTATATTTTATGTTTTATTTTAAATATTTATGTACTATGTAAATCACTTGCTACACAAATTGCGCATGAAAAGATATTTTTGTAATACTGTAAAAAGGCTTTGCCTTATTTGTGCAATTAAAAATATGATAAATAAATAAATAAATAAATAAAAAACAATTTGTCTATATGTATAATTGTGTATCAAAATAAAATTAATATGGAATAATAGTGACTACATGGATTTCCATACATATGTGCTGATGCCAAAATGTAGTTTTGACTATCCTGAGTGCAACCTATATACCGCCATTGCAACATGAGTTGGCTACAATGTCTGTAGGAATTATCCAAGAAAGTACGACTCTTATAAAATTTTACTGAGATACATACGTATGGGAATATTTTCTTACATGGTCGTAGCCACAGGGATTTCCAAACATATGTGCTGATGACAAAAAGGAGTTATGTCTATCCTGAGTGTAAGCTACGTATATACCGCCATTGCAAAACTGGTACTTTTTAAACCCCATAGTATATTCATTTTTATAATTTTTCGATTAACTTCACATTAAGTCAATCATTTTGATCACTGAAGCTATAAAAGTAGAAAAGAATCGTCAACACAATAGCGCGGAAACAACATATCTATTTCCAGATCTTTCCTTGCCATTTGATGAACTAGGAGACAATATATTTGCTACGAACGTGGCAAATATCGTTGCTGCGTCTTTGATGGCTTAGAGCAAACATGTATTCGGCAAATATTTGCCGCCGTGTGTACGACCGGTCCAGAGCTTTGCCAAATACAACAAACCAAGTAAATATTTCCTAAATAAATTTGGTTAAATTTTTTCTACGTGTGTACTACCTTAATAAACGAATAGTTTTATAAAAAATAAAATTTAAGCGTAAACCATAGTATGTATTTCAATTAACAAAAAATAAATAGATTACAATAAAAACAAAAATTGGGTCTATCCGACTCTCGGACGACACTTTTCCCAAAAAGCATCCGTTAAAGATCACCAAATCAACCATTTATATTTTACAAACATTTTCCTTTATTTTGGGCAGGCAAGATCCATAAAATATGTCACGGATTTTCTTAAATTTGGAGACATCTTCCCCAATATCACAATTGGTCACGACAATATAAATCTTCAATTCTCACACCGCTACATCACAGACTCACAAATAATGTTAGATTATTTATAACACGTGTTGAGCAGCGTTGAGCAGCAATCAAAGATACGTGTTGAGTAGCAATCAAAGTCGCATTCGCCATTTTTCATCTTCGACCTTTTACAATTAGATCCAGTTATATATCTTTAGTGTTGAAAATCCTTAATAATTTAATTTACTCCATTCTGCGAGAGATCAACAATGTTGAAAAATTTATTTTCTGAAAATTTGTGCCGTTTGTTCACATCACAATATTATGTGAGCAACGTGAGAATTGGCCTATATAATTCTTTACTCAGTACGAATCCCACCTCCTTGTCATACTATATAGCATTTCATTTTACATATCTCCCAGCGCTCCCAAACCTGTTCCACACTAATGGCGAGATATTACATATTTTAATGCCATCCATAGTAATTTGCTATAATTAGGAGTTATATACGATTTTGAATACCAAGAGATTTTATTACTAAAAAATAATACCTTTAAAGGCGATTTTATGAAAGCAATTCACAAATAATGTATCGATCAACATATCATTGAAATTTCAATCATTAAATTGTCAAAAAATGTCAATAAAACGTCACAGAATTGTCAATGTCAGAAATGTCAATGGCATAGAAACCGGAATATCTTGCTATACATATTTAAAAGATAAATTATTTTTAAATGTTGACGATATTATTTGCCACCAGCAAAGTATTTAGGTAAATTTAGAAATATAAATTCCATATTACACTGCAATCTATCCATTTTGCCTTAAAGCCACCTAGGGAACTGGATAAACATTAAAGCCATTCAAGTTAGACCTGCAACGAAAACCATAATTAGAATTAATTTTAATTATTTACCTTACGTTTGTTGCTTTACAATTCTGCTACAAGATTTTTTGCTCGTATAACCGGCTTCATAACCTAAAAATAATACAAAAGTATGTAGCAAAATTTAACTTATAGAATATCAAAATACTTATCTTATAATTAGCTGAATAATTGTAAACCTGAAATGGGTAAAAAGTTTAGAATTAGCATAATTTTCACATCTAAATTATTAATATTTCTTACCAATTGTTTGTTTACATTTTTGCATTTGACAGCTAAAAGAAAACAAACAGCATAGTATATTTCAATGATGACTATACCTTTTTGTTACGTAGCGGCCATCATGTTTAAATCATGTAAACAAATTTAAATATGTACTAACATCTAGCGTTAGTTACGAGAAGCTAAAAATTGTAACTATTAACTTTTTATAATTGTCACGCTCTTGCGCCAACCATTGACGGAAAAACATCATGTTTTGTTCCAACAATTAAAAATTATTTTTATAATAAATTAATGTGAGCAGTAAGTTAATAAAATAAACTAAACTTGTTAAAACTGATATCGAAAAGGCTGAAGTGTTTTTCATCATTATTGTGTGCTAATTTAACGTGTGCATCGTCATTTTTGTGCTTCATTGGAGTATTTCACATTGCGGTGAATTTTGCTATACGAATCGACAGGGGCTGAGTTAATTTTTGTTTATGTTGGAATTTACAAAATGTATTAACTGTAGAATAATATTTCATCGGAAAGTTTGACATTACCTCGGTAAACAGATCAACAAATTTTATTACTCCTTTTTGTTAAAATGACCCTCACGCAATGCTTCAATCGACTTCAAATTTAGTGAACAATTAGATGATGAATTGTTAAATTTATCATCAACATAACAAAAGAATCGTCGGTCTCGTTTTTGAGAAAATCTGTTTGGCAGTTTTCTCTTCCACTGCAACCCCCTCTATTCTACACTCGAATGGACCTTAAAGTTAACACAAACTGTCTATTTCTTAAATCTATCTTTGTACAAAATTTCGACCAAAACTATTAATATTTGTGAGAATGGAAGGCAAAACAAAAATAATAAAAATGTGCGACTGGAAGGACGGCCGGAAGGACGGACACGACATTTTTCTGATCGGTGTTTCAGGGTCCTGGTAACCTAATTCATCGAGAAATGTGAAAATCTGGAACACAATTTTTTTCGCGATTACAATACTTATCCAATAAACTTCGTTATAGTGGGAAAAGTAAAAATTATTGGTTATTGCTTTTGATGTAAATATTCAAATGAGGGTCAATTTCTTGTGCGTTACGAATTAATGCCACGTTACTGTTTCGGTCATCGTATTTCACCCATATTTCTCATCTTCTTCCATAGGTTATAAAGTGGCCAGTTCCAATTTGCTTGTGGCTTATTATGGAAACGAATTCATACGAAATGCTCTTTAGTTTCATAGTTGGCTGGATTTGTCCTAAAGTCATTTTATTGTGCTCTTTGGTTGTGCGTTCGATGTAGATGCATATAATGTCTTGATATACCACTGACCCAACTTTCATTTTGCTTGAGGAATTTTCACAATCTTGAACTGGAATCTCCTGAAAGCATAAGTTGAGCTTTGGTAAACTTAAACCCCGAAATTTGTTCATATTGAGTAGAATTAGGGATCCATTTTCTAGGCGAATAGCCTCACATTTGTCGCATTTTAATGTAATTATAACACTGGGGATATTTTTTAAAACTACAGCGGCTATATCTAATATGCTACTGTAGCAATCGTCATTTATCCCATAAATCTCTATCAAAATTTCTTTAAGTAGGTTATATAGATCATTTAGATTATCATTTACTAATAATTTATGTATATTTTTTTTATTTTATCGGCGTTTTATAAGTCTTGATATATTTGTGTATCCCTGGTCGTTGAAAGGTTGGCATAACCTAGGGCAAGGGCTTGCAGAAGTGAGTCAATACAAAAAGAATTGTTGTAATAGTTGCATGTTTTGGTTGCATTCTTAATCAACGTTAGAGCACCTTGATTATTTGCAAATAATTTTTTTTTTTTTGTATTCTCTGCTGAAGCCTTTTTGGTGTTTCGATTGCAATTAGTGTTGCACTTAAGATTTTGGAATTTTTTGTAAGCAATCCAATTGTATTAACCGTAAGTTCGCTAGCAGGTAGCAGATTAAGTTTGCTGATGGTTTTTAAACTAAAATTGGTAAGTTTATGCTTTGGAGTCAAATTATTCAAATTTTTCCCTTTCCAAACTTATTCCTCATTTTGAACATCGTACAAAGTTAAACCAGCTTGCAGCTTCCAAATTTGTTATTTTTTTTTTTTTTTTTGTATATGGTTTTATTTCTTCCGTTAATTTCTCTAACCTAATTTGTTGGAACTTTTCCAATGTTTGTAGAATTTCTCATTCTTCGTTTAATAACCAAATTATAATTTTCAATGTGACTGTTGCTGTGCCTGTCACCGTTTTTTAAAATGCCATTTCATTTTAAGTATGTAAAATATTTTTTTAGACTAAGTTCTAAATTTTTTTTATTAAAAATACTATTTTGACCCCCAGTTTCAGTGTCTTTGTCGTTTAATTCGCTGTCGCTTATGCTTTTAAAATCGACATAAAATGGGCTTCTTAAATAAAGCGTCTTTTGAGCAGGTTTCCCTTTTTCCCGTATAAGATTATTTTGCTGCAAGTAACAGTTTTCCCCACTATCTTTGTTATTAACTCCAATGCATTTTTAATTTTTACGGGCGGTTAATGTGCTTAGATTTTAATAACATTGAGAAATGAAACCATACTTCCTTGATGGTCATATAATTTTGCATCATGAAAAATGAAGCAAATACTTCTTACACAATGTTTTGTGTTGAGACAGTTATAAAATGTTTTTTATGCCTTAAGCCATGGTATGTAACAACTGAGAACAGCACAGGTACAATTTTACGATACTTGTTTTCGATTTCTGTGTATCAACGTTTATAGCCCAATTGTGAGTTATTTCCAAATATTCAATAATACTCATTTGATTGAATGCGTCCATTACGGAATTAATTTCTGCTAATGAAATCTGTCACCACGGCCATTTCGCCAGCTGCATTTCGGGCTAACTTCACATACATCCAACTGGCGTAAAATATGATAGTTTGGACGTTCTGCGAACGAAGTATAAATATGTAACCCGGTTTCTTTATATTAATTACTTTCTTGAGATCGAGTCATGCTTAAAATCTAATTCCGATCGTTTTTGGAGTTTGTCAACTATAAGAGAATTTTAATGGTTACCCTCCCATTTTATCCTTACATGGTCAGTTATGTGACAATCTGTAACATGCTTGCAATCTATTTGCAAATTTTTTGAAAGTGTTTATACAAATTATTCAACCATATCGAACTCAAGTATTGCTAATAATACGCCATTCATTTGGTTCCAGTTGGAAGCGGAGGATTGTTTGTCGGAATTGTAGAATCTAGACATTTGTCCTCATCCACGCTGTGATTCTATACCTCCCGTACTACTTAAAAGACTGGTTATGCTGGATCTGGATCTCGAAGTAACATCGAGAATTATAGGGGGTTATGTATATTATCCGTTTTTCCAAAGTTGTTTGAGAAAATGTATCAGAATCATACTATATATTTTTTCACACTAAGAATTTCATCCCTGCATAGGTTTAACCCGGAAACATCAACTATTACTAATTTATAGCAAATTAAATGTTATAATTTAAATGTTATAATTTAAAGCAATGATTTGGTTTGCAGCCGATTTTGACTTCCTTTTATATTTTGTAGCCCGACCACTTCTCATCAAAACGAATCACTTTTGGCACATGCAACCGAAATTTAAATTACTGCAGACAACAGGATTCACCTCGCTGGACGGTGAATTATATTCCATATTTTTATTTTTATTTTTAATGGATTAATTTCCTATAATTCAATTTTTTGCTCTTCATCGCATGACGTCGTAACAAATAAAATTTTATATGGAGAATTTTGAAAACTCATTAATATGTTATAAAGTATACCAATATTAATTGTTTGATTTATTTATAATTTTAATTTATTTAAGCACAAATAAACATAACATTCGAGCACGATAAAGCAATTGCTTTATTAATAATAAAATAATTTTTCAAAAATATTTATATTTATTTACGATAGATGGTGTTACTTGAATCATTTTTGAATTAATTTGAGTTCATAATAAAATATTTCAGACACATTTAATATTGGGTTCCAGGAGCCCTAGTCTCGAATTCCACATCCATTTTCTATATGTGGTCATCTGTCAAAATTTATAAAAACGTTAGGAAATTGATTTCTGTATTCTTGAATTCACTACTTAAATGGAATTTTTTAAACAGGCGACAAATATTCCCCATATATGAAAATGTCAAAAATTACGTAGTTTTTAATTCTAATTTTTATTTTGTAATCCTTATTCGAGAACAGGGCCCCAGCTAAAAAAAAAAACCGTAAAATCATTCGGCTTGATTCATCTGATATTCTTAACAGTGGTAAAACAGACAAAACATATGGGGAATCACTTTTTCTTGAACAATTCATCAATTGATCAATTCAATTTCTAACTTTATGATCTTTGAGATATATTCATAAATGTAGCTGCATTTCTTGACGCATATAGATCTGGATCAGATCAAAATTTATATGTGAAGCAACAACAACACATGATCCAACATTCATTTTAGATCCGAAATGGTGATCTAAAAATTAGTTCAGCTATTAAAATGTAGTTGAACAATATTTTCTAAAGCAACAAAGAATAAGATGAATACAGTACGAGTATGAAGAGGAAGATTCAAAACAAAACGAGATAGAAAATTGAAATTTGATGTTAGTTTGTTTTACGCATTTTGGTGTCATTTCATGAGACATGATCTGATCTGGATCAGATCAAACGTCAAGAAATGCAGCTATATATATGAACATCGGTTAAAAAAATCGTTTGCATTTTCTTGTAATAATTGGTTTATTTAAACCAAAATTTATAAAACTTTCATAACAACATCATTCTGGTCAAATTGAAATAAAAGATTACTAGAATACATACATATATGGCAGCACAAGCGGGTCGTGGGTTATTTGTTTACTGAATTGTTGTTTGTATAATTTTTTTTTTAATAAAAGTGTAATCAAAAAAGTTTTAATTTTAAAGTTAGTTAGTTTGACACGCAACTCTAAATTGAAAAGTTTTTAAATTAATTTTGACCCATCAGCAAAAAATGTTCGCCATCACTGTTCTAGACATTTTTTAAATTTAATATTTCTGCAATTAATATTTATTTAAAAGCAATATAGCCTTCGTGTATCTTGTTAAAAATACGTAGACAACTTTTATATAAAAACATGAAAAACATCATTTTTACTATGGATTTCTATGGCAAACAACAAAAAGTTATTCCACTAAAAAGCTTCTAAAAAATTATGACGTAAGATTATGGCTATAGTATACTCTAGATTTAGAAGGTTCTGGTTTTATACGTACAATTTATTAATTAAATTAAATTACTCGTATAATAAGACGATTATCCTAATTTACTGGTCACCAAATGATATAAATTACGTCCAAACTGAATCCATTTGAATAAACCAATAAAATCTTACCCAAAATGTTAATTTTAGATTTCTATTGGTAATTTTTTGCTTCAACCACAAAAAGTTGCCTCATCCAAAAGTTTTTGTCACCAAATACACTTGAAATGAAATGGTATACAAGTAAAATTTTGAACTCTAATAATATAAAATTTTTTTTTTTGACCAATTAACATTAAAAAACTATGTGGGCGGTAAACCAGACGCATACTTTTTCGGGTGTTGCTTTGAATAGAAATATAAAAAAATAATATCAATGAAATAACGACTACAAAATTATTTTATCACCATTTTATTTTAATCCTTTGGTTTTTGATTTTTGAAAAGAGTTATTCATGAATGTACAACTGAGTTTTTATTTCTATAAGTGACAGCATACAAATTATTTAATTAAGATTCGTACACATATACGTTGTATTACAAATGAAAATGTCAAAAGTCGTTTTGGATAAAGTTGTGTTTGTTTAAAACTAATTTAGTTTTAAATTTAAAATTAATTTAGATTTTAATTTTTTTATATCATAAAGTTATTTAAAATTAGCTATATAGTGTTAAAAATTGGTTAGTGTTTTGTTGTACACATAAAAGTTTGTTGAGTATAAAAGTTTTTCATTTCTATTTTAAATAACTAAATTGTGAAATGTTTAATCATTTATTTTCCGAACAATGATTTTTCTTCATTTAACATTGAATAAACCTTACCTCTAGATATAATTTTGAGCTTGTAATTAATTTAATTCAACAAAAAATTTCGAAGAAAATCAGTCTCGTTGTTGCTTCGATTAAAAAATATAAGTTTGAAACTTTTCAAGTTTATTCATCAAGACAAAAAATATTGTAGGTAAAGAATAAGTGATAATTTAATTTTTAATTTCCTTTTCCATTTTGGATTAATGAAAGTTTTCAAAAACAAGAAAAAAAAATAATTAAATCAATTAAAATGATTGAAGGAAAAAATTTAGTTTATAACTGGAAAACTTATTTTTTTTTAATTTTCTTAATGCTAAAGGTAATTAAAATAAAAACAAAAAACTTTGAAATATAATATCTGTTTAGTAAGTCGGATGTCATGGTCAACGAAATCGAAATAAATCATTTTATGAAGTGTATATTACTGTGATTAATTAGGATACAGGACCTTTTTAACTTCTTTCCTAAAACGACTTCATTCTAATCTGTTCATCTTAGTTTGTCTATTAATTTTATAGAATATACAAATCTAACATTCTGTCAATTAGCCGGTTGGATTATTTTAGAAAGTTTGCAACCCTACATACTCTATTCAGCATACCAATTTCTTGCAAAATATTACATAATAAAAATATTAAATACGACTAAATAAGACCATCAACTCTTTATTCATATATTAGTAGGTAAAATTAAATTTAAAACAAGTTTTTTTTATTAAAAATTTACTAATTTTAGTAATTACATTTTAAATCTACTATAATCTTCGCTATTAGAATATTTTGTTAAATTTAAGTAACCTTCTCCTGAAGGAATAACTGCATGGAAATCGCGAGTTCCTCGGATTCGGATTTTTTTTGGAGTTATATTCTTCGTCAGAACAAAACTCAAAAACCATATCAGTCTTTCAAGTTTTAGCCCATTTGAATAATTCTGCTGCATTTGTTATCATACCATCATATTCATCAGATAGTACCTCCTACTCCATCGCATGGTTCCTTTCCATGTGCAGTAGCATGAAAATGCCATTCACAGTCAACTCCGAAATCCTATTTGTGATTAATTATATTCATACAATTATTTTTATTTTTATAATGTATTGCAGCACCATCAGTAATATCATAAATTTTGGTTTAACTCGTCATTTTACTTTTCAAGCACTGGATCATTTTTTCGATGAATAGGTGAACTGCTGCAGTGACATGACTAAGACAATCCGATATAACAATGAAGCTGTAGTGCTGAAATTTCCCATCTACATTTGTATAAATAACAAATGGGTGAATAGTCGTTTCCTTATTATTACAATGAAAACCCTTCGCTGAATTCTGCATTATAAATGAATAATTTTCTGAAAAGTCACATGAAATAAGTGCTTCTGTAGGCTCCAAATTATTTTTTTTATGTTTTATGAAGCTAGATTGTTGAAGTGAAATGAAGTAATGAGGAATCAGATTTTCCAGCTTCTTTATAAAGTAATCCACAAAATCTTCTAACGGTTTTGAGTACTTTTCCAAATTTCACCTGTCAGTTGAAATCCACTGACTGAATGATAAATTAGCATCCTCGTAGTCCTTTTCCAGAAAAGCGTTTCTCAAATATTCTCGAAATTTAATCTTGGACAATTCTTACATTTTAGAAGATAACATGTCGGCTTAGGCTCTGGACATAACTCAAATGAAATGCAATCTTGGTATTTCGATATCTCTCCATTTGTAATAGTTTCAATTTTGGCTCCATAGATAATCAATTTCACATTTTGATGTATTGTACAAACACACACTGTATGCGTTCCACTATTCCTGGACGCACACAGTTTTTAGGACGAAGCAAGCAAAATTTGTAAGAATCTTGTAGCCCTCGTAGCGTAAAAATAGGTTTTATAGATAATTGAGAAAAACCAGCCGATAGGTAGACCTATAATTTTTGATACATAGAGTAGGTTATGATATTTAAACGTGTTTTGCCAGAAAACGAAAAATAATACACAATTTTGTTCTTTTAAGGCCGTCAGTGAATCGGGTGAAAAGTGTAAAAATTAAAATTTTGACCGCATCTTAATTTTGACAAACGAGGTTTAAAAAACCTAACCAAACATTTATAACCAAAAAACCAAACCAAACAGTTGTGACTTGTGAGTAAAGAGAATAGTGGTTCGTTTAACAAAAAAATAATAAAAATAATTTACTCGTATTTATGAGTGTTATATTTTATACGTCATAATGAATTCTCAACAAACTCAAAAATATCGTTCTCAACTAACAGTGGATAAACCATATGCTACATGTAAGTACATATTTCTGTTTATAATTTTTGTACATATATAAAATTCTGTATTTTAGGGACACATAGCGAAAGAATACCGTTAATCCAATCAAGAATAAAACACGATGTTTTATTTTCTTCAAAAAATTCTAACATGAGTACGGGCACGGGCTGCCCTGGAGGTAATTGATTAAAATATGGTTGAGAGAGCTATTATTAAACAAAAATTCATATTTCAGAGAAGTAGTTGCTGACTGTTGGTTACGTCTAATTCGTCGCAATAATAATCTAAAACCAAAAAAGAAGAAATTTGTAAATAAATTCAGTAGAAATCTTATATTAATTAACTATTGTACTTAACTTGAGATGTAATTTCAGTTGTAGCCTAAATATGTACAAGTCTGTGTAACATTTTCTATTTAGCAAATTTTTCTATTTTTTTTTTTTTGGAATGGAGACGAAGGGCCGAATTTCAAAGGGCCGAATGTCGAAGGGCCGAATGTCGAAGGGCCGAATATCAAAGGGCCGAATGTGTCGAAAACCAACCACAGAGAAATACAGAAATACAGTCCACAAAGTTTTATTATTTTCGATTTATCCAACTGTAAGTCGAAATTGGGGCCAGATAAAACGTATGTGAAGTGTAAGAAACGGTAAAAGTTTAAAGTATTTAATTTAAAATAAGTATAGTGTGTAGTTTATCAAAAAAGCACATTTATTTATAGGGTTGTTTTATGTTTGATGGAGGATGGAGGATGGAGGATGAATGCAATAAGGAGGAGTAGCCTTATTACGATATGTTATATAGATACGCGAGCGGGAAGGATAACTACCATCCTCCATATTTACTTTCTAACAGCAACGGGATTTTTTCCAACGATAGGGAAATTATCGATTAATCTGATACTGATGAACAAGGGAATTTAGAAGTTATACCAGTCACATTAACAACAATTAACTCAACTTCAACGCCATATACATCTTCTGATCAATATAACCTTTCGGCATCTTCATCGAGTCCACCTAGCGTTTTACGACCATCCTCGTCCCGGTCTCAGAATAAATTAAGCATGGCTGACAAAGAAAGGAAACTCGTGAAAAGGCCGAAAAAAATTAAATAAAAGGATAAATAATTTGATGAGTATTTTTGGACAAATTGTAAGGACTGACTATCCAAACGTAAACGTTGACAGCCTTCTTATATCGTCGGGGTCAGATGATTCCGACTAAACAAACCCTATTCAAATGTGAATTTCTAATGTGATTTTTATTTAAATAATAAATATAATTAAAATTAATGATGTTTTTATTATAACAGTTGCTCCATAAGTCTGTTTCGAAAAATCACGGCTTTCGAAGAATCTGCTTCATCAGCATTATTATAATCATCAACCGTCAAATCTAAGTGCTCCATTACAGAATCTGTTTCGGCTATTGGACCAACGTCACCTCCAGAAACACAAATATTATGAATAACACAAGCGGCAAATACGGTTTTAATAGAATTTTCAATTTTTAGCTCAAGTGCCTTATTAAAAATGTTTCACCATCTCATTTTCAGTAGTCCGAACGCACACTCCTAATAGCAGTAAAACTGGAAAATAAATTTTAAGCACACGTTTCATTTTGAAATTTTGTTCGATGTCAAAATTTTAACCAATTTACACAGCAAATTTAAGTTTGGTAGTTAAAAATATTTAACCATGGCAAATTTTTTTTCAACAAATTTTTAACATATTTACACAAGGCCTAAAAGCATTGCCACATGACATAACTACGGACGTTTTTCTAGAAACAGATTTTCGATTTATGATTAAATGGCTCCATATTTTGTGATTGAAATAATCATAAATAATAGGGAAACGGCAAAAATGAAAAATGATCATTTTTCGATTAAAATTGTTAAATTATTAAAAATTCCTAATATTAATTAATAATCTGAGTTATTTTATATCATTTATCATTATTTTAACCACAAAATATGGAGCCATTTATTCATAAATGGGAAATCTGTTTCTAGAAAAACGTCCGTAGTTATGTCATGTGGCAATGCTTTAAGTGTTATAGAATTAAATGGCGAATAAAACAAAAAATCGTTTTTCCAGAAAATTGGGAAAATCCGTTTTGGCGGCCATTTTGAAAATGAAAAACTTAAAGATGGTAATATTTTTAAAATATTTTCTTAATCCCTATTCTATTACCTTTACAATGAGCCCTATTTTATATTTTTCGGATAAATATTTTTTTCATATTTGCTTAAATGCACTACCATTTTCAACAAATTCACAAATTTTTGACCACCAACTGTATCTTTTACCACAACAACAACAACAAAAATCGTGTTCTACAAAAATTTTTTTTTACCCAGTACTACATATTGAAAACATAAAAATCACAAAATTAAAACATGACTTCCAAAAATTTTTGATTTCACGTATTTTTCACCTATAATATTATTTGTCGATAATTTCTCCAGTTTTCATTGTTTTTCCTCGATGGAAATAATCCAACAACTGTAAATTTGTGGCATTGTCATATTGTGAGATTTTTATTCATAGGCTCATTTCAAAGGTGGAGACAATCTTGAGTCTTGACGGAATTATACAAGGAACATTAATTTATTACTATCAACATGCCTTATCATTGCCGTCGCCTCCGGGTCCACGCTCATTGAGCGGGTGTTAAAAGTGACTGAGGTATAAGGCGGGTCACGCTAAACGATATCAAATGGGCCGAATTAAGGAGTAAAGTGACCCGTGCTGTAAATCTACTATGCTGGGGGCCCATCTAACAAATCCTAGTCGTTAACGGAGCCAATCAAAATGAGCCATCAAATCAGATAGATGGGGTTCCCTTTAGGGTTGTAAAGGTAAACGATTTTAAGGCACCGAACCCGGGAATCAGTGGTACCAACGCGACACAGAATAAAGAGGTGATGGATATTTGGCGAATTAGGATTCTTTAAAAGTAAACTGCGGATCCCGAGGAGCAAAGGTTGTCGTTATTATGGCCAGGGAGCACTGTGGGCTGCGGAAAGTCGGAAAGAGACCGTGAGACAGCCAGCGAGCCAAGCTGATGACTGTGGCGAAGTCGGACTTCTATAATGTCAAAACAAAGTAGTTGAGCGATGTCTTGAGAAAGCACGTTTTGACGAAAATCAGGGAGGTTGGTGTATAATGTACTAAATGGGAGATGCGGAATTGTACCAAGGGTGTGTGAATCTAATTAGTAATTGGAAGATCGTCAAGCAGGAGGAAGCGAAAGAGGCCAGGAGATTATCAATTATGGTAATAAATAAGGATTTCCTCGTCCTCCTCGAAAAAGCGAAGGGTGCGATTCACTTCATTTTCGGGTCACTCACTGTTGGGGTACAGCCGTGAACAATTTTTTTTTTTTTTATTTTTTATTTTTTTTTATTTTTTATTATTTTCCGAAAAACATACATTTTTATTTTGGAAAACATCAATAATTGAAATAAAATGTATACAAATATTATTCTTTTTTTCCTTAACCAATATTCAACATAATTAATTAATCTAGTTAAACAAACAAAGAAGTAAAAATACAATTAAACATTAAATATATATATAATAGGTATCAACTAATATAACTATAGTACATAAGTACATACAAACAAAAATTAATCATCAAATCAAGTAATGAACAAAGAAATCAGTGGTTTAATTCATATTCAAGAACAAATTCAGTAAATAAGCGACTTTTCATACTCGTTTTAAAGGCTCCAAGTGGCAAACATTTCAATACAGGCTCAAGTTGGTTGAACAGTTTTAATCCGCGATAAAATAAACTATCTTGAGACAGTTTATACAGATAATTTGGTAAGCGAAAATGCGCAGCATCTCGATTAGAACGTTCCGTTATCTCATAATTAGTAGTTAGTACGTTATTACATTTTATCATGCGATACTTTATTTTATATACCAAGAGAATGAATTCATAATCTACCATTTGAGATATTGGCAGTAACCTATTGTTATAAAGTGAAATTGTTGGTGTTCTCATGCTAAGGCAGTTGATGGCTTTAAGGGCTTGATTCTGGTAAATCTGTAGCTCATTCACTTTGGTTTTACCTGCAGATCCCCAAATTTGTATTAGGTATAATAGATTTGAATGAATATACGAAAAATAGCAATTTAGTGAAACTGCATGGGGAACAAATTTCCCAACTCGTCGGAAGACTGCTATATAGGGAGCTATTTTTTGTTTTATAGAGTTTATATGATGCGTCCACTTTAAGTTGAAGCTAAGATGCAACCCGAGATAGCAAATATTCTCTACCCTATTGATTTTTTCCGAATCTACAATAATTTCCTCAAGGTCAAGAAATATCGGTTGCCTAAGAGAAAATATTATAAATTTAGTTTTGGATTTATTAAGTCGCAGTTTATTAAAAGTTGTATGCTTTTAAATCTAATTCACTAGCACGGCTTGCACTTTAAATCCCAAGTTGAGGTTTTGCGGCTATTTGTGGCTTAGTTGAATGAAAACACGTATTTCCAAATTTTAATTTTTCAATTTATAATTTTTATTTTTATTTTATATGAAATACGGCACCTGGAAAGATAATTGGAAATATTATTTGAACCCTTGATCATTTTGGCAAACTCTTCTTTTAATTTTCTATCCGCACCGACGAAGTTAGTGCCATTGTCACGGTGGAGTTCGCAGCAAATACCGCGACGGGCGGTGAAACGTCCTTTTGTTAGATGGATTAGGATGGGCCCGGCGCAGTCCACTCCAGTTTTGATAAACGGTCGTACCAACTCGTCTCGGGAGGTAAATTTCTCATTAATTGTTGTAGGCACTCTGCCTTAAACCGTGTGCATATGACGCATTTCTGGATCACTTCTTTGGCCCGTTGTTTTCCGTTTGGTACCCAATATTCCTGCCGCATGAGAGACAGAAGGAGAGTGGGGCCTGCGTGTTTATGGTCTAAATGAAGGTCGCGAATAATCAGTAGCGTGATTGTGGATTTTGGATGTAGAATAATTGGATGTTTCGTGGCATATGAAACGGATCTATTTTGCAGCCTGCCTCAAACGCGAATTATCCCGAAACTGTATATGAACGGGTTTAATGATTTTAGACTGCTGCTCTTATTGATAGCTCCCCTTAGATTGAAGCGCCAATATGACGTCTTGGTAAAATAGTCGCTGTTCGTGCTAACAAATTATATGCAAGATATGATTCAACTCCTCACACCGAAGATGGATGCCACTGATTCTGGTTTCCTTCGACTTTTTGGCATTTCCGATGAATCGTAGGACGTAGCCCAACACTCTTTCTAGTTTTCGGAATGACGAATATTGATTAGTGAGGCCGACCAGCCACTCATTTTGTTCGACGCAATTGAAGGTGAGTATGACATCTCATCGTTGTTTCCATAGTGCTTGGATTGCGTTGGCCAAAATTCGGTCGATTTAGAAAGCCAATTTGTAACGCTCCACCAAAGGAAATGTGATTTGAGTTCGCTTGGAGAAAGGCCTCTGGATGCGCAGCCAACTGGATTGTCAGCAGATGGAACGTGCCTCCAATTATCTCGAGATTATGTGGAAAGTATTTCTGCTGTGCGATTGCCTACGAAGGTGCTCCAACGTCGTGAATGACTGCTGAGCCAGTCCAACACAATTTGGGAATCAGTCCATAAATGCGTTTGATTAATTTTGAAGCTGGACTGTTCTTTAATGGTTTCCACGAGATTGGCTAATAGCAGTGCGGCACACAGCTCCAAACGGAGAAGCGACTGCTGCTTGATGGGTACGTACTACCCTTGTTTTGGAGGAAATGAGGCTTATATGAATTTTTCCATCCGAATTCGCTGTTCGCAGGAATATTACGGCGGCATAAGCTGACTGACTAGCATCGCAGAATCCATGGACGTCAATGATGGAGCCCTGATAAGACTGCACGAATCTAGGAATTGATATAGAACTTATTAATTGGAGATTAGATCTTATCTTCGACCAAATGATGCCTTTGTCGTGTGGGAGGGGATCGTCCCAGCCCAGATTGTCTGCCCAGAGCATTTGGATGAAAATTCTAAAAGTTATGACTACAGGCGATAGCCAACCCAACGGATCAAATAGCTTGCTGGCTTCCGATAGAACTGTTCATTTTGTGAAGTTGGTTGCATCTGGTAGCTGCGATGTAAACAAAAAGCGATCGAAATCTGGATTCCATTTAATGCCCAAAACTTTCACAGAGTCGTCATGCGGTTGCGTCTGGTCACAAATATCCTTGAAGTTGACATCTCGATGCTCGTGTGGAATGCTCGATAGTATTTTCTGACTGTTGGATTTCCATTTTTTTTAAGCAGAAATCGTAGCCCTTCAGTATTTCCGTTACTTGGGTTTTCAGCTGCATCGCTGCATTTTCATTATCAGCCCCGGTCATGACATCATCCACATATATGTCTTTGTTTATGACATGAGCAGCTGCAGGTGAGAAATTTTCGTTTTCCTTTGATATTTGCTGAAGAGCTCTGGTGGGGAGGAATGAGGCGGAAGTTAACCCGTATGTTACGGTTGACAGACTGAAATGGCGGATGGGATCTGATGGATTAGATCGCCAGACAATTTTTTGATAGTTTGTGTCCTCTGGTGATACGTCAATCTGGCGATACATCTTTTCCACATCGGCGGAAAAGGCAATCTTACGCTCTCGGAAACGCAGGATGACGGCATACAAGCTTGATTGTACCGTGGGTCTGATTGCTAAACAATCATTGAGTGATAGACCGGTGATGGATTTGGCTGATCAATAAAGTGGTCAGCGCCAATGAGTACATCGATGGAAGTTGGTGTATAAAATTGCGGATCGGCCAATTGGAGTTTGGTGTACGAGGTTGAATCAACTGACAATCTTCGTGGTGGTAGTGCATTAGTAATTTTTGGCATTACAAGGGCCTCAATGGTGAATTCAGATAGCGATTTTGGTTTGATATTTATTAAAACTAGTGCTTTGGAAATTTCACATCCAGATAGGCCTAACCCACTGATTGGAATGCGCGCATGATATAGTTTTTCCGGATCCATCAATGGCAATTATAATTGCTATGGGAAGAATTGAGCAGGTAGTCATATTTTGTGTGTGCATATTTATTACCTGATCTGATGATGTAGATGGTGATTTTGCTTGTAGTTCTCCAGGCCTCTCAGTTTTATGTAGAAGAGTGTTGTGCTTCTTGCCACATTTTTGGCATCTACGTCTGGATAGACAACGAAATATGGGGTGATTTTTGCCAAGGAAATTGATACATAGGTTATTCTTCTTTGCAAATTCAATCCGTCCTTTTGTATCTAGCGATTGGAACTAGTTACAATGGAACAAGGAATGATCAGGGTCTTGGCGCATGGCGCATTGGAACTTGATGATTGATTTTATCGCAGTATGACCCTCAACTCGATTTGATCTATCGTAGTAAGACCCCCATAGGCCGACCCAGAAATTTGAAGAAATCCGAGAGCTCCGGATTATCCATCTCCGCCGAATGTTCTGCCCAGAGAGCCTTGGACTTGTCGTCTAACTTTTGTCGTAGGATATAGATTAGTCAGTGATCCCTGGTTTCGGCAATCTCACTAAGAGCGTGGAGGCCTCGGACAAGTTCGTCTGAAGTATCCATCAGGCGTTTGATAGTGTTTGCATTTGCGCTATGAATGACGGATTGCTCGACGCACGTTCGGATGAAATTATTAATGATATGCTTTTTCCGATTGTATCTCTCCTTTAATTTGTTGAGGGCCCCAATATAATTGCCTTCGGTTACCGCTATATGTCTCAGTAATACAGCTGCTTCCCTTCGTAAGAGTCCCTTTAGGTACTGGAACTTCTGTACCGCGTTTAAATTGGGCGATTCGTGTCGGCGGACCACTCCTCTCGAATGGATTTCAGTTTTGAATCATGTAAATTAGTTTCATTTGATTCATAACGTTCAATTTTATAGAAATAGGTACATTCAATTTAAATAGATAATTTAAAAAGAAAAACAAAATATATTGCAATGAAGTTATCTATAAAGCAAGTTATCTAAAATACACCGACTCTTTTTATGCGTTCGTTTTTTTGCTCAAAAAAACTCCGATCTGTTTTACCCCGGTGGTCATCAGCGAACACTAGGAGTATATTAGTTCTTGCTATAATTCACGTGTAAAATGGACCAAAATCACATATTTGCTAGCAACCATAATATGTTCAAAGCCGACGCCACCGGTAGGAAAGGGTCTCAGCTTCACATTTGTGGCAACTGTAAATTTCGAGGCGAGGCGTCTGATATGAAAAGTACTTAAGTGATAGCTACAATTTGACGTAGCTTCGTTGACATTTTTAAGTTAAGTTTTCTGTGGACGATTGATTACACCAAAGTTCATATTTAGAGATGTGTCATTTTAATATGGATTACACGTAAATGCCATTTATTTTAAAATTATTTTATTTTAATTAAAGTTGTAAGTTATAGCTATGGTTTCCACTATTTTAAAACAAATATTATTATGCGTGAATATTTAACACAGTATTCGGGCAAGCCCAAGTGGCACTTGAGTTCGAAGAGTAGGCGCCTATGCTATATGTAGTGTCAAGAATATTATTTATTATCGAATAAAATTTTTACTTTGGTAAATTTTAATGATCTGCCGGGCTTTTATGATTTGTTTTCGTCAAGAAAATAAATGGGAAGAATTGAAATTGTGTGCCAACAATTTGGTTCGGATGGTCGAAGATACACAAACATACCGACAAATTCATATGCATCCATTATATCTTAATATGGAATATGACGTACTATTTGTGCCACGTAATACGCCGGTTGATTCACCATTCCTTAGAAGTCCAACAAGTTCTCTTAGAGTGATAAAACGAGTCAAGCAACATGGACATAATCAAAACGCGATAACTCAATCCAATAATTCTCATTTATCGCAAAATTCAAATTACAATGATTTGGAAACACATTCAAAACTGGGGCCAGCAAGACCGGAGATCCCAGCTACAAAAACAAAATTGATTAGGAGTTTCTGTTGTAAGGACTTGCCAGATCAAGATTAATTAAATAATAAAAATTACCTCAATTTATAATTTCATTAATAAATGCCTTAACCCTGGCTTTGGAACTCATTTAATATAAGACGAGGTTATTAGAGTTGCTTTTCCGTAGAAAATTTTGTAAATTGAGAAGCTTGTTGCCTCTGGGTCTCCTTATAGTTTCATTTGACTTCTGTTACTATCGAATTCCTAACAATAAGACGTCATAAGATTTATCTAAAAACTTCAGCCAAATTTTTTTTTCGTGCTGAGCCGTTTTTTAAAAGCAAGACTGACTTGGAGCCGTGCGTAATAATTTTAAGAGATTGTTCAAACTTTATAATTTGAAAGTTTGTCAAGGCAATTCTCAGTTTTATACGCTTAATTATCAAGTGTATGGTGGTCAGGTGTGAACTTAGCTAACTTGCAGCTGCCACAAGTGATCTTACCTCTACGAAGTGACCGCTGCTAGCTAGATTGCTGATTTATTCCCCTTTCTAAACTAAAACGAGGCGCTAAAGGAGTCAACCTTAAACAAATCGCTGCGCTTGGTTAATGTGTTACTCGTATCGTACCGATCGACCAGACTGGGGGGCACGGTTTAAAAACTAGCTCAATCGATAACGGTGGATTAACTAGCCTTATTTTTGTACTATTGGATCTCTACACAGACGGACATCCTTTTCTCCGCTACTTGTGGGTCCTAATATGGATCATATAAAAACAACAACAACAAAAAATAGTCCCACTTTCTAACCAATCCGAGAGCTGTAGACAAGAAGACTCGGGTCTGTGTTGTCCCTCCGGGCCGGATGGTATATACGTTCAAGATGATCATCGTTATCGCTCCCCTTATCTATCCTGCTTGATTAATTCGGCATTTTGGAATATTTCTTAAACCATGGAAAATGTCAAAACTTACTCCAAAACGTTAAACTTCAAAATGGTATAAGCGTAATGATGTGACTATAGTTATAGAGGAATCAGTAATTTTTCATCAATGCCGAATTTTTAAATTTATTGGGTGTGAAAACGCTTCACAACGTTCAGGCAATAAGCGGATTCCCCGACGGAAGAACTCTTGTTGTTTGGAGGCCATCCAGTCATTGACCCATTTTTTGATGTCTTCATAATAACGAAACTGCTGCTCAGCCATGGCTGATTACATGGACCGCAATAAGTGGTAATCTGCAGGTAAGGAGCAATAGCTGGTGAAAACAGCGGGTGAGTTAGAACTTCCCAGTTATGCCCGTCTAAGTAGTTCTTGACGGGAATCGCAAAGTGTGACCTTGCGATGTCATATTGCAAAATAATTGTATCGTGCATGCTGCCCCATTCATGTTTATCATAAACGCAATCCCAGTAGTGCCTGGAAATAGTTGAAAAGGACCTTATTTTAAACCTGTACCACCCTATACTGTTAAAGTTAGCCGAAAGTTGCCATCCCAAAGTGAGAAGTCGACAATGCAGATTGTGTTAATCCAGCCGGAAGTTTCCAGCCGAAAATAAATATTGAAGTCGATATCAATCGGTAGCGTTTAGCCTAAAAATTACTTTGGATGAATGAATAGCATCGAAGAGCTTTGTTAATATTCTCGTGGAAAATTGTGGGAAACTCGCGAAACTCAAAAAAATATTTCAACTGGAATAAAATCAGCCTCCACTTTGTCATGTCTGGAGATTGATTACATTGATGTGACTTGTCAATAGTCATGTTTCCCGTGGGAAATGTCGCAAAATTCGATTTTCCAAAAATCATTTGAAAATTTGTATAAAATCAGCCTCTAGATTGGTGGTCAGGCTGCTGTGTATGCAGGGGGATAAACACAAGACTCGCTTCATGTGCCGTAACTGCATACAACTTCATCAAGTACTCAAACTGCCTCTTCGTGGCGGCCACTAGAAACTATTCTGTTAAAAGAGTAGGCTAAAGTGTGAGGGCTGTGGTCGTTCTACAGAAGGTTGGCGTTAGGTTAACAGCCCAATCTGTAAAAATTCTTTTGTTACGAAAGCTCAACACTTTAACATCTGACCAGCTCAGAACCGTCCTGAGCAAAATTCCGCAACATAACATTAAAATTGTTTTGAGCGATTTCAATGCTCAAATTGGCAGTGCTGGCAGTACATATCGAAGCACTATCGGCCTAAACTCCTTGCACCATACATCAGACAACAACGGGATGCGCACCATCGAGCTAGCTTTACTGTATAACTTGGTGGTTGCCAGCACATACTTCCCACATAAGCGTATTAATAAAGCCACATGGAAATCAAATGACGGGATAACGGTCAACCAAATCGACCACATCCTCTTGTCCAAGAGACATTTTTCTAGCCTTAAAAACATCAAAACTAAACTTGGAGCTAACATTGATTCAGACCATTTCCTGGTAGTTGCTGAATTAAAATTACGTGTATCAACCACATATAATCATCGCTTCCAGCGCATCACTCATTGGAACACTGCGGCATTGAACAACCAAGTTACCTGGACCACCTACAGGATGACTGTATCAGTAATCTTGGAAATAAACCAATTCCTGACTCCGTTCAAGAACAGTGGGACATTATCAAAACGGCGGTAACCGATGCCTAAAGTCCACCATAGGCCAAAATCTATCAAGGCCTAAAAATCTCTGGATTGATGATGATTGTATTGGTGATATCGCAAAAAACAAGACAATCCAACAATCCTATAACGCCTACATCACCGCGAGGACAATTGCTAATCGGCTTAGTAGACGAAAAAACGGGAATGGCATGAACAACAGACACGCAACATCCAAAATTCTAGCCTAAGAGATAGATATCGTTGCATAAGAGAATTAGCTACGGACTTTCATCCACGTAGCACCGCTATTCGTAACAATTCCGGTGAGTTAGAAATGGACACTAAACCCGTCCTCGAAGTGTGGCGAAATTATTTCTCCTCACATTTAAACAAACAGGCACCACCTTCCGAGCAACAACTCCTCTTGCTTCAACGCGATATTAACGTCGAGATGACACCACCACCTCCTCCATCATAAGATGAAGTGCGGAACGTGATATCGCAGATGAAAAATTACAAGACACCTGGTGAGAATGGTATCTGCAACGAAATGCTCAAATATGGCGGTGAAACAATTTGGCCTAGAGAAGAAATCCCAGAAGAGTGGAAGACGGCTCTTATTTGTCCACTTCATAAAAAGGGAGATCGATTGAACTGCAACAACTATCGCGGTATAGCTTTGCTGAACAAAGTTTTGGCCAACGTTGGCGCAGCAAAATTATCAACTTATGGCGAGAGGATCTTGGATGATTATCAATGTGGTTTTCGACCAAATAGATCAACGACCGATCAAACTTTCACGCTGACGATTGTGCTGGAGATATGTTATGAAAAGAGCATTCCTGTTCACAGTCTATTCATAGACTTTCAACATGCGTACGACCATTAAGAGGAATACGTTATGGAACGAATTGTTCTACCTGGGCATACCGTCAAAATTGGTTTCCATGTGCCAGATTTTAATGGATCGCTCAATATGTACAATAAGGTGCTAATAGAAAGCAACATTTTGGATGCCTTTGAGATAACATCTGGATTGCGGCGAGGAGACCCAATAGCTCAAACTCTATTCAATGTATCATTGGAGTATGTCATTCGTCAGTTCAATACGGCGCAGCGTAGCTGCCTGCATTCTAAATCAACCCAGCTATTAGCATTCGCTGATGGTATTTGCATTCTGGGTCGCAACATCATCTCTCTGAAAGAGGTCCTCCTCCAATTAGAATTAACAGCCCAACAAATAGGCCTTCAGATTAATGAAGCGAAGACCAAATACATGGTGACCGCGAGAAGGCAGACTCGTGGGGACTTCATTTTAGGAGATACTCAATATGAAAAGGTGAATGAGTTCAAATACCTATGATCACTGATCACTGAGCAAAACTCCGTTTCTGTGGACATTTTATCGAGGATCGAGCTACCGAGCATTTTACGCTTATACACACGAATGATTTGGAGGAGCATCGTTGAGGCGGCCAAATTCCTTCATGGGATGTAGCGCGGAAGAAGAAGAAACCTCTAGAGTGTTATGTTTAGAGATGTATTTTGTTGATGTGACCTGTCAATAGCTATGGAAGGAAAAAAATTCAGTTCAAGTTTCCCGTAGGAAATCATGAAAATTTCGATTTTGCAAAAAGCAAGTTACATCAATAAAACACATCTCCAGACATAACTAGGGCATCCAATTTTTGGCTAAAAAGTAATTCCGGAATTTTCGAATTTAAATGTGCTCGATTCCGGAATTCCGGAATTGATTTTTTTTTAAATAATCGCTAATTCAAAATTAAAATTTAAAATTTTACAGAAAACAACAATTTTTTTATTAATGCTCATATGTATGAACGATACTAAATCGTAGTTACTTTGGATCCACAAGTTTTAGAATTAAAATTTTATAGAATTTATAAAGTGTTTAGAATTTATAATAATTTAATAAATTTTTTAAATATAAAAATTATCTAAACGCTATAAATTATATTAATCCTACAGTAAATTATACAAATCCAATAATGTTTAAAAATCCAATTAGTTTCTTAAATTCTATAAATCCTATAAATTCTGAAAATTTGATAAATCCAATAAATTGTATGAATAATATAAATTCTTTAAATTTTGTAAATTCTTTAGTTCAAGTGTATCTGTTTTATAAATTCTACAAACTCAAATTTTACTTACCAATTTCGATAAATTCAATGATTTGTATAAATTTTATAAATTAAATAAATTCTTAGTATAGGTTAAATAAAATTCTAGTATAAGTTCTATAAATTCTATGAAAAAAATTTAAAACTTCAGCAAGTGCTTTAAATTCTCCAAATCTCATAAATTCTTTAGTTCTTAATAATTCCGTAAATTTCATAAATTCTATAAATCTTAAAAATCCAATAAATTCTCTAAATTTTATAAATTCTCTAAATTTCACAATTCAGTAATTAATTTCTATAAATTTTATAAATTTAATAAATTCTACGAATAATTCTGGAAATTTCATAAATTCTTTAGTTCTTAAAAATTGTAAATGCGATAATCTGGAATAATAATATATATTATCCTCATATATATTATGTATTAATATATATTATCATAATCCTCCTCGTCCAAACAGCTTCTACAGAAGTAATTTGCCTCTAACCCCAGCTTTCTTGCATTCTCTCCAAAAAAGGCAGTGTGGCGTGAGTATTCCTACAACCGTTCTTAATTCACGAGAGCTTAATGTTATTTGTATTCAGACTTATTTTGCATCATTACAAATGAGGCTGCCAGTAAAACCTTTTCAGTTTATGCGCTGTTATAGGACTCATTCATTAAGTTTATAAAATAATAAAACTGTATAGATTCAATAAATTTTATGATTTTTTTAAATTCTTTAAATTTTGTAGATACTAAATTCTATAAATTGTTTTAACTAACAGAGTTCTATAAATTTTGCTAACTTAAAATGTTTTTCTATTTTGTTTTTCCTAAAATTCCTCAATTTGTATCTATAAATTCTTTGAATTCTGCAAATTTTATAAAATCGCTAAATTTTTTAAATTTTATTCTTTCAAATTCTTTAAACTCTGTAAATTTCACAATTTTACACAAAATTTATTTTTCTACTTACTCCTACTGCGATTTAGTACCTTTCGAATAATTGGTCATACATTATTGAAATCAAGAGCTTCCTGTTTTTCTTATTAAACCTAATGCATCGTTTAGGCTAGAACTATGGTGGCAATATTTCCCGCGGCTATTTTAGCCTCGAAGGGCACTTCCATCGTCCCAAAATTAAAGTGCTTTTCGAAACGCAGAGATTCGAATCTTACGTACCGCAGGTGACGATGCAAAAATGTTTTTTGTAAATTAAAATTTCACCAGTTATATGCTGGTGAACGCAAAATTTTTTCTGTTTTTGTAGAACTGATAAAATTATATAATTTTTGTTGAAACAACGTTCCCACCATGAACATTTGGGCCAAGGAATAAGATTATTTAATTGATCAATTATATGAGAAAGTTTCTGAATTTGTTTATTTGAGTGCGAAACCTGACTATATACAGTACTGTATAGTTATTATGTACTGTATCTTTTTCTTTTTAAAAACTAAATAACAACACGACACGTATTTGCCAGGTGTATTTTAGAAACGGATAAAACTAAATATGTAAATGCGTAAGGTAATTTTAAAGGGCGAGCATTTATTGTTTCGTAATCCGTTTACTCGTTAAAAGAGAAATACTCTAAAACTTCCAAAAGTAGCCGCCTCCCTATTTTGACCAGCTCCCTAAATTGATCACTTTTTGTTAGCCTATGAAATATTACGTATGTTCGTTACATTTCAAGAAGATTTTTCTTTTTAGCCTGACTCTGAATTTTCAAATTATTAGATTGTTTTATTCCTTAAACTAAGCACCTCCATAGACTAACCAACATTTCTGGGTCCCTTAAATTGTGACTTTAGAGATGTTTCCCTGAATATAGTTTTTTTTAGTACATACAAATACAAGAAAGGCAATAATTACATAAAATGACGTCGAAATTATTTAAATTAGTGTGAAAAAACAAACTCATTAATTCCGGAATATTAAAGCCAAAATTTGGGCTGGTATTCCGGAATACTGGAATTCCGAATTCTGAAATCGGATGCCCTAGACATAACACACTAGAGGCTGATATATTTATAAATTTTCTAATAATTATTAGAAAATCGAATTTTCCGAGATTTCACACGGGAAACTTAAACTGAATTTTTTTCCTCCGATAGCTACTGACAAGTGACAAATCACATCAATGTAGTCCATTTTCAGACATAACACTCTAGAAGCTGATTTTATACAAATTTTCTAATGATTTGTGGAAAATCGAATTTTTCGAGATTTCCCACGAGAAACTTGATCTCTTGAGTCCATTTTGGACATAATACTTGTAACGACGCGACCTTGCGGTCACGTGTTAGCAGAATATATCCAAGAGTCACCACCTGCAGCATTTGGCTGGCTTTAAACTCAGTCTGGGGGTGGGATGATGGTGGTGCCCTTCTTGGATCGAGATAGCTTCTCTTTACATTACCCACAGTTACTTGCCACACACACATGTCGTCATTCTCACCTCCCGAATTTAATGATTTAATCGGACATCCTTACTTTTCGGTTATAATCATTTAACATAATTTATTAATAATGCAAATCATAACAAAAAAAATTTTACACTCAAAACTACTTTACCATAAAAATAAATTATTAAGTCGGTAAATTGGGCAAATTTACGTATAGATCGTACACTTTGGAATGTGACCTCGTTTTCGTTGTTCTGCTGTTTAGGAAGCACTCAGAGCTCTGCGTACCCTACAGCTAGTCAAGAAAAAACTAAAAAAATATAAATTGGCTGCTTGCGCAAACCGTTAGTTAACGAAAAAAAAATTAATATACAAAACAAAATATATACTCTTCACCGGTGTCGCTGGTAATTTCGCCGTGATAGCTTTACGTGTCCCGTTCCTCTCATCCGACTGCTTCGTTTGTATTAGTAACCGATTCCTGTTCACCGTATCAACGCGGCCTAATGAACTGCTCTCGTTAATGCCGACTCGTTCTCGATGATTCTGCTCGTACCGTTACTGCTACCGCACTAGTGGCCAGTCTCCTGAATCAGTTCTAACAGAATCAAGTACGTCTATCGGGTTTCTTCCACTGCCGATCGATATAACGCCGATATTACGCCCGTATAATTAAGTATAAATTATACTTATGTCCCGGCAATAAATTTTTTTTGTTGTGTTGGTTTTTATTTTTTGTGTATTTATTACCACTCCGTATAATATAATGTTTTCCTTTTTCCAACGTACATATATCGTCACTGTTTGCGTTGGTTTTTGTGATTTCCAAATTTTATTTATTTTTTTTTATGTCACTCTAGAATTTTTGTTATTTTTTTTTCCAAAATGATATAAACACGACCGGCACCAAAACTCGACTGTCCAAAACCAACTTTTCCTCCCAATCTTTTCGGTTCACCATCACGCGAATCTTTCAAATGTGGTCGACACTCGTACTATACGTAACCCCATACTGGAGCAACGGTCTTTAAGCAGAAAAATTGCCGAAGAAATTAACCGAAGTAATACTGTGATTAATAATTACTTCTCGGATATCGAAAACTACAGTCCCAGGCAGAAAGGGTGTACTTCTTTGGCTACACCGAAAAGAAAACGGCGGTTAATTCTTCATAAGGCTTCTAATTTTGGTCTTTCTGTTTATAAAATCAATCCTTAAACTGAAGTTGCAGCTAGTGTTACAACTGTTTGGCGAGTATTCGCTAGAGTGATCATCTAGTGCGTCGTAAATTTAAGCAAAAGTCGGTTTTTGACAATAAAGAAAAAGAAACGCCTTGATTTTGCACGTACTCACATGACCTGGAATAATGAATGGCAGAAAGTGTTTTCTCGGACGAAAAAAAAATTCAACCTGGATGGGCCTGATGAATACAAATATTACTTTCATGATTTCCGTAAAGAAGAGATCATTTTGGTACGCCGCCATAGCCGTACATCTGGTATTATGGTTTGGAGTGTTATCACTTACTATGGTACTATAGATTTGGAGTTCAGAAGTATTACAATGAACATTGAAACTTAAAAAACTTTATTACAAAATGTTTTCCCGTCACTACGTGACAAATATGCACCTCAGTTATTCATATTTAAACAAGGCAACGCCCCCATACACAATACTAGGAAGTGAAAGATTGGATTAGACCTGACAATATCGAACTTCTTGCCTGTCTGCCTTATTCACCCGATCTCAATATCATCGAGAACATATGGGGATTGCTGTCGAGGAAGGTTTATGTATGAGGACTCCAATTTGAAACACCAAGCTAGCTTATAGTTGCCATAAAAATTGCATGGAGTAAAATGAGCCAAGACTGTATCCCATCACTGTAAAACTCGCTCTCGAACAAGATTTTTGTAGTTATTAATAATAATGGTTGAAATACTCACTATTAAAACCATTATTCCGATTTTTTTTTCATTACATTTATTTTTAAGGGTGTTGGGTGCGTCTCAATAGGGTAGGGGTTGACCGTCTATAGCCATGTATCTCGTGGTCTATATTCCAACGCTGCAACTATGTAGAAACCACCAAATGTGTCTAGTATACCTCCAAGTGGTAACACCCGGGCAACGATGTGAATACGTCGGCTAAATACTAGATGCGAGTGCAGTACACTATAAATGAGCAATGAGCGGAACGAATATGGAAAATAATACCCCAGGTGGTACACCTGTTAATCAGGTAAATCCACCCTCCTCGGAGGTCGGTCTCGTGGATTCTGGGGGAGACCAGCCATTGCTAAACTACAAATATTTTAACAAATCACAAGATATGTTGGTGAATAAACAAGCTCAACTGAGCGAATCAGAAAATAATATTATAAATCCCTTCGATAGGAGTAATAAAGTATCGTATTCTCCGATAAGAGGCCGTAGTCCTTCCATTGGGGCCAGTAGCAAGAACATTCGTTCTACAAACGAAGAAAAGCTTCACAATGAATTGTGTAGAGCTAATAATGCACTAGTTGAAGCCAACAATATTAACAAGCAATTGAATGATACAATTGCATTGATGCAGGAGCGTATGAAAATGCTTGAAAACGAAGTTAAAGCTCTTAAGCCAAAGGAGGCAATCTATCCTACTCCTAGCCAGACTACAATTGAACAAGAGTACCATACGGATGAAGACGAACTAGCTCGAGAAACTGAGTGGATAAGAGTTAAAGGAGTTAGAAGAAAAAAAAGAAAATTGAATAATACGCCCTCCCCACCTCAATTAAAGGATGATGTTCCTAATATTATCCAGAAACCATCAAAAAAAATACCCCCACCACCACCAATAGTAATAGATGAAGTCAAAGACTACGATCTACTCTATGAAAAATTAAAAAAAATTACTACAACTGATAAGTTTAATGCAAAGGTGATGAATGGAAACACCATCAAAATAAACTTGGAAGATGGTGAAACTTACAGAAAAATGACAAGTATGTTAAATGAAGAAAACCGTGCTTGGCACACGTTTGAAGATAAACAAACCAGACCAATAAGGGTTATGGCTAAAAATTTACACTCTACGTGTAAACCAGAAAAAATAATTGATGATCTGAAAGCAAAAGGATTTAAGGCTACTGAAGCATCAATTAAGCTAAAACGGAGAGGCAAAGTACCTCTCAACATGTTTATGTTGACCTTCGATAATGATGAAGATATCGAAAAAATTTATCAAATTAAGTACATCTTAGGGTGCAAAGTAGTTATTCAGCCTCTAAGACGGTCTAAACTTATACCACAATGTAAACAATGTCAAGCCTATGGACATACACAAAAATATTGCAGCAGGGAACCCAGGTGTGTCAAATGTTTAGGTAAACATCATACCAAAGATTGTTTAAAAGATAGAAATGTTCAGCCTAAATGTGTTCACTGTGGAGAAAACCATCCGGCTAACTATAGAGGATGCAGCGTTGCCATTGAACTGCAAAACATCAAAAATAGGAATGTGATTGCTAAAAATCCAAGATTATTCAGGCAGCAGGCAGTTAAGATGACCCAACCCGAAGTAAATCGTAGAGAGTTGGGAACTACTCATGGACAATTGGGTAAAATGACTTATGCTCAAGTAACGATGAGTAACGGAAATCCAGGGAAAACTGGTCAAAATGACGAAATAAGTCAAACACTTAAATTAATTTTAAGCAGGCTCAATACATTTGATGAGCGATTACAGAAATTAGAATACAGCACTAAGGGAGCCATCCCTAAACAGAAAAATGGCAGGTGATCTTAGAATCTTATGTTGGAATGCCAATGGACTTATGCAACATCAACAAGAATTGCAAGTGGTCCTGGACACAGAAAAAATCGATGTATGTCTCATCACGGAAACACATTTCACTAGACAAACAATCATTAAATTTAAAAATTATCATATATATCATACCATTCATCCGGAAAACACTGCTAAAGGAGGTAGTGCGGTTATAATCAGAAATAGTATCCACCACTATGAAGAGTTAAAATATGAAACAGAAGAAATACAAGCAACTGCTGTTAACGTCAAAACCAAAAATGGTTCTATTTGTATTGCTGGTGTGTACTGCCCACCGAAGCACTCGTTGAAAGAAAAGGATTATCCCGAGTTCCTCAGTAAATTAGGAAAACGGTTTATACTTGGAGGAGACTTTAATGCCAAAAATGTCCACTGGGGCTCCAGATTAACAACAACTAAGGGTAAAGAACTCCTAAAAGCCATTAGGAAATGCAGTTGTGAAGCTCTCTCAACTGGAAAACAACTTACTGGCCTACTGATCCAAATAAAGTACCAGATCTGATTGATTTCTTTATAATAAAGAAGATATCTGTAAATTATATACAAGTAGATGAAAGCCACAACCTAAACTCTGATCATTCACCGATACTTTTAACGTTAAGTGAAAAAATTATTCAGAAAGAAAGGAACCCTTTTCTAGTAAATAATCACACTAATTGGGAATGCTTTAGACTATCGCTAGAAGAAAAAATTAACTTAATGGTTCCATTAAAGACCGAGGAGCAATTAGACAAAGAAGTTCACAAATTTGTAGACGATATACAGCAATCAGCTTGGGAAAATACCCCTGAGGTTAAAAAGAAAATCAAGGGAAACAACTACCCTTTGGAAATTAGGGAACTCCTAGCAGAAAAAAGAAGAGCGAGAAGAGTATGGCAACAAACAAGGGCCCCTCAAGATAAAACTAATTTGAACAATCTCACTCAACAATTAAGAAGAGAAATCAAAGAATTGAAAAATGAATCAGTCAGAAACTATTTAAGAAAATTAACTAATGATAGCAGTACTGATTATTCTCTTTGGAAAGCAACCAAAAGAATTAAAAGACCAATAATACAGAACCCTCCAATAAGAGTAGCAGGTGATAAATGGGCTAGGAATAATGAAGACAAAGCTCGAGAATTTGCTGAACATCTTGAAAAAATATTCCAGCCACATCAAGATGAAACATTAGAAGCCGAGATAATATCTGAACAAGCTGTGCAAGAAAGTAAAGAAATCCTACCGACAACAACAAAAGAAGTCGCGTGTGAGATAAAAACTAATATGAATATGAAAAAAGCTCCTGGCTACGATCTTATTACAGCAGAAATCTTAAAAGAACTGCCAAGGAAAGCTCTGGTAAAGCTCACCAATCTTATAAATGCAGCATTTAGAATCAAATATGTACCAAGCTTGTGGAAAATTGCAGAAGTAATCATGATCCCAAAACCTGGGAAACCACCACACATAACCTCATCTTATAGGCCAATTTCGCTATTGCCAGTCATGTCCAAACTCTTTGAGAAGCTTCTGGTAAAAAGGTTAAATCCGATAATCGAGAGTAAAAACTTAATCCCAAATCATCAGTTCGGTTTTCGTAACCAACACTCAACAATTGATCAAGTTCACCGAATAACCAGTATAATTGAGAAAGCACTAGAGGAGAAAAAAATCTGTTCAGCAATATTTCTAGACGTTGCCCAAGCATTTGATAGAGTGTGGCATGAAGGACTTAACCATAAATTAAGAAATCTTCTACCAATCCAATTTGCTAATATACTGGAATCTTACTTAAAAGATAGATTCTTCAGGATTAAGTTAGATGACACTTTCTCTGAATTGAAAGAAATCAACGCAGGAGTTCCACAGGGCAGTGTATTAGGGCCGGTTTTGTACCTAATATACACTTATGATCTTCCTGTATTAGAAAACAAAACAGTGGCGACTTTTGCAGATGACACGGCGATCTTAGCTGTTGGCACAAGCAACGAAGAGTCAACACAAAAGTTACAAACAGCAATAACTAAAATTTATAAATGGACAAAAAGTTGGCGAATAAAACTAAATGAAACTAAATCAGTTCACATCAACTTTACAAACAGGCGATTCGAACATATCCCGATTACCATAAATCAAGAAATAGTACCGTATGCGAACACAGCTAAGTATCTCGGCATGACCCTGGATGCTAAACTGCGATGGAAAGCACATGTCAAGAAGAAAAGTGAAGAACTAAGAATTAAATACAGAAAGATGTATTGGCTGATGGGAAGGAACTCTTCTTTATCAACATACAACAAGCTGCTACTTTATAAGCAAATATTGAAACCCGTTTGGACGTATGGTATTCAACTTTGGGGTTGTACCAAACAGAGCAACGTAAATATCATCCAAAGATTTCAGAATATGGTATTAAGGAACATCGTTGATGCACCTTGGTATGTCAGGAACAATGATCTCCATAGGGACCTTAAAGTGAACCTCATCGTAAATGAAATTCAGGAGAAAGCACGGAGACATGAAGAGAGGCTCCGGCATCATGTAAACATTGAGGCAACTCAGCTTCTAAGCAACACGAATTTAATACGTAGACTTAAAAGAACCAAACCTTTTGAGTTGGTGTAATTGTTAGCTTAAACAGCATTGTGCTGTGTAAAGCCCACTACAAAGATGTGGTTTAATTCAATTTACCAGACTCTATGGAACGCCAATGGGAAGAAGCCATAGATTAATATTAAGTTAGTAAATTAAGTCAGAAACAAATTGCTCATTAGTCCAGGAGACTAGATTGTAATAACATTAAATAAATAAATAAAATTTATTTTAACAAAAAAAAAAAAAAAAAATGTATTTTTAAAATGAACTGATAATTTGAATTTTCATGTGGCCTTAACCTACTGAAAATGTAAATCTGGATAGGGATTCCGATTGCATTTTGGGTTAGTTTCTTAAGCATTATTTTTAGCCCTAAAGTAGGCAGTGAAATAATATATAAAATATTATTAATTGCGTGCCTATCACTGGTTTAACAAATTATTTTATGACCGTTGTTTGAATATACATTACATATGTATCGGTCAAAAGTTCCCATCGTTTAGTGAAATTGTCTTAAGCTGAAACCAACATTTCGTGAAGATTGTATAATTCGTTCTAATTGTTCGTAAATGTATGAAAGTTATTGATCATTTAATTGGAAAACCCCAAGCTTATATAGGGGTTCGCCGTACATATTTGAGATGTTGTAATGTATGTATGTAAGTATGTAGGTAATTTTTCTTTTTTTTTGCATTTTTAATACATACATTTGCTTTCCAAAGAATTTATCAATATTGTAAAATTTTGGTTAATAACGTAAATGCACTAAATCTTTAATAAGATTTAATTCCCTTAATAGCATTTTGTTAATTTATTCGTCTTTGTGGGTGTTCTTCATATAAAAATTTTACTATTTTATAATTTGTGAAATCATTCATAACGAAGTTCTGGGATATGGCCAATTGGGAAAAAACTTGACCATTTCTTATCCGATTTTGATGAAATTCAGCACGTACGATGGAAATGGGATTCATTCCGTTCAAGCGGTTATTTTTTTGCCGTTTCCAAATTTTTTATTGTCTTTAGATAAAATCTTCTGGAACTTATTCGAATTTATCATAAATAACTATTTTAAGAAAAATGTTTAATTGGTTTAGAAAATAGAATTATAATTTTTTCAGTCAGAAAAATATATTTGCTACAGAAAAAAAAAGAGCTCCCTTTTTCTAGAAGATTCGATAAATTTCCAGAAGGTTTTAGAATTTTGTATTAAAGCAAAATTTAGAAATTATTGTGAAAAAATTTAACGTTTTTGTTGTCGTTTTTCTATGGATTTAGGGTTTTATTAAAGAACATTAAGTTAAAGAATTTTGATAATATCAAGGTAGTAAGTAACTCGTGCTATAAATTTAATTCAAGAATTTTAAATAAAAAATACAGGGTGTATCAACACAAGTGTGCGATGAAAAATTTTAATTTGAAAACCTAAGTATACAATTTTTTAATTTGTTTACTTATTTATGGTAACCATTTGAAAAAAACGTAAACGAGTTGGAAATATTCGAAACATAGGAGCTCAATTGGATTGGTTGGAATGCTTTGCTATAGTCCCATCGTAAGAGGGCGTGATATAAGTGGAGAATTTCTTAAGCGATTCAACGTAATGGGGTGTATATTAAGCCGTAGGGGTTACATTGGCATATTTTGTTTTTTAATGACCATTACGACAATATTATAAAAATGTTTGCTGCTTATAATCATAAACTGCGAGATAGAAAGTTGATCTAGAATTGAGCTATTTTCTGCATTGTAATCGTTAGTTAATATCTTTAATATTTTTTTAGAAAAACACGTTGCATAAATAAGGGCACATTTCATTGCCCCAACCTGTATATTTACAAAACATTTAAATGCGAATATTTTTAAAGCTTTGATTTTTCTTATACGCCATTTCATTATCAAAGAGACGATATTTGGGACAATTATTATTTGAAACTGCAAATAAATGGACTATTATATAAAATCGCGCATATCAAGCCATTACTGTATGTATCTGCGTTGCGATTGCAATTTTATAATATAATATAATCTGCAATTGCATTGGAACCTAAAGCTTTTATTTCTTCTATAAAATTTACACAAATAGATGGAGGTAACCGATACATTTCTATGAACCTATTGTAAAATAATTTTTGTGCAAAGCATATGTCATTTGGAATAGCAATTATTGTATATTATTCTGATGTTTACCAAGCTTCGGAAATGTCAAACGGATCCATAGTGTCTCGTAAATATTTATGAAAAATAATCAATTTATTTCGTCTTTGACAACAAGATACCTACATAATACAACTAACGGCACTCATTCCAAAAAAAAACCTTTAGCCCAAGCTTAAAAAAAGCTTTATCTAAAAACCATTTAATAATCCCATTTCAATCGTACATGCTGAATGTCATCAAAATCGTATAAGAAATAGCCAAGTTTTTTCCCAATTGGCCATATCCCAGAACTTCGTTATGAATGATTTCACAAATTATAAAATAGTAAAATTTTTATATGAAGAACACCCACAAAGACGAATAAATTAACAAAATGCTATTAAGGGAATTAAATCTTATTAAAGATTTAGTGCATTTAAGTAGTGTAAAGTGGGGGATCCCAGCCCACCCCAAATGGGGTGAATTTTTATATGTAAATTACAACAATACAAACGATTACATATGTTTTTTTATATGAAGATTACAGTAGAACCGCGATAATTAAATCTCTATATAAAATGTAAACGTAAGTATATAATTTTATTAAAAATCCGTTGTTCAACTGTACATTAACTGTACAATATTTTTTTAAGACATTTTGTTAGATGGCAGCACAGTCATAAACTTTAAGCTTTGAACTTTTTAATATTAATTAACTTTTCGATAGATGGTGCACATTTCTTACAGTTTTATTATCAACCACGATAACTAAAACTCTATATGAATTTATCCAAAGTTCATCGTACAATAAATAAAAATTGTAAAATGTAATCAGCATAAAGTAAGAAAAGAAGATAAGAAAAAAATTACATAATTGAAATTGGATAGTACGTTATATGTATTAATATTTTATAATTTAACCTTGGCATTGAAATCTTGATCATAATTTTTTTATTTTACCAACTTTATCTGTATATCATCTTTTTAAACTATACATTTGACGAAAGTAAAATTATTTTCTATTAAATGTAATCAGCATAAAGTAAGAAAAGAAGATAAGAAAAAATTGCATAATTGAAATTGAATAGTACGTTATATGTATTAATATTTTATAATTTAACCTTGGCATTGAAATCTTAATCATAATTTTTTTATTTTACCAACTTTATCTGTATATCATCTTTTTAAACTATACATTTAACGAAAATAAAATTATTTTCGCGCACATTTCTTACAGTTTTATTGTTAACCACGATAACTAAAACTCTATATAAATGTATCTAAAATCAGGTATTCAACTGTAAATTATTATTATTTTCCAAGTTTATCTGTAGATGTCACTTTAAAAGCTTATTTTATGTACATGGTTTGTAACTTGGTTCAATATACAGTTTTATTATCAACCACGATAACTAAAACTCTATATGAATTTATTAAAAATCATGTATTCAACTGTATATTGTTATTTTTTAAAACTTTATCTGTAGATGTCACATTTCAAAGTTTATGTATATCATTAACTGTACAATATTTTTTTAAGACATTTTGTTAGATGGCAGCACAGTCATAAACTTTAAGCTTTGAACTTTTTAATATTAATTAACTTTTCGATAGATGGTGCACATTTCTTACAGTTTTATTATCAACCACGATAACTAAAACTCTATATAAATGTATCTAAAATCAGGTATTCAACTGTAAATGATTATTATTTTCCAACTTTATCTGTAGATGTCACTTTAAAAGCTTATTTTATGTACATGGTTTGTAACTTAGTTCAATATACAGTTTTATTATCAACCACGATAACTAAAATTCTATATGAATTTATCCAAAATCATGTATTCAACTGTATATTGTTATTTTTTAAAACTTTATCTGTAGATGTCACATTTCAAAGTTTATGTATATTCTGTAAATATGGTTTGTAACTTAAACGAATAATATTTATTTTTTAATTGAAATTGGATACTATAAAGTTATAATAATATTTTATAATTTAACCTTGGCATTGAAAAAAAAACTAGTTCAACGTACAATAAATAAAAACTGTAAAATGTAATCAGCATAAAGTAAGAAAAGAAGATAAGAAAAAAAAATTGCATCAAAATCATGTATTCAACTGTCTTTGAAAGTTTATTTTTTAGGCACTCAACTGTAATAAAGTAAAAAATATTGATTATGATTAATTTCTGCCTATGTAAGAGAAAAATATTCGAATTGAAGTGTATGCTACCTTTCAAAATTTGTATTATGTATATGGTTTATAACTTGGACGAATAATTTTTATCACATAATTGAAATCGGATAGTACAAAGTTATAATAATATTTTATAATTTAACCTTGGCATTTAAAAAGAAAACTAGTTCAATATACGTATATATAAAAACCGTAATATGTAATCAGTATAAAGTAAGAAAAGAAGATAAGAAAAAAATTACATAATTGAAATCGGATAGGACGTTATATGTATTAATATTTTATAATTTATCCTTGACATTGAAATCTAGATCATATTTTTTTTTTTTTTATTTTACCAACTTTATCTGTATATCATCTTTTAAACTACATTTGGCGAAAATAAAATGCTTCAATTAGAAATTTTTAAAGCTGTGAAAATAAACTTTGAATTGTTTGCACTTCATACAAAATTTAATTTAGAAGATGATTCCAACGTTAGTAAATTAACATCGTTTAATACTACGAATTATATAATAACTGAAGCTAGCGATTTTAATGCAATATTTTCCGAAATTGTTAATAATTTAAACATTAAAAGTGAAGATTTTCAAGAAAAAGAATCTGGCTGGGCTCTCGAAAAGATCATGTTTCTTGAACTTAATATCAACAAATATACTCCATTGCGAGGTTCTTCATATATTGATCTATCAGAAACTATTAAAAGAAAAAGAGCTATAATTAATATTCAAAATTCTGATCAGGCATGCTTTGCCTGGTCAATTATGGCATCTAGATATCCTAACGTAAAAAAAACCTTATAGACATACATCATATCCACACTATTCTTCGGAATTGACTTTAGATGATATTAATTTGCCTATGCATCTAAAAGATATTTTAAAGTTTGAACAATTAAATAATATTAGTGTAAATGTATATGGTTTAGATGGTAATGAAATTGTGGGGGCATTATATTACACAAAATCTAAAAAACAGGAACATGTTAATTTGCTATTTTTAGAAGATGATGTAAATACTCACTATTGTTTGATCAAAAATTTTAGTGCGCTAGTGGGAAACCAGTTATCCAAAAGAGCAAATAAAAAATGGATTTGTGATGGATGTTTAACTTTTTTTTTAGAAATGAGGAAGGTTTAAATAATCATTTGCAATATGGTTGTAATAAAATTAAATGTATTCTTCCTAATGAAGAAAATTGTATACTAAAGTTTAAAAACATCCAAAACAAAGAGCGAGTACCATTTATTATCTATTGCGATTTTGAAGCTGTACTAGCACCAATTTTTACATGTTTACCAAACGATAAAACCTCATTTACAGAAAACATTACAAAACATGAACCATGCAGCTTCGCATATTACATTAAGTGTTCATACGACGATAAACTTTCTAAGTTTGAATTGTATAGAGGTAAAGATTGTTGTCAAATTTTTATTGAAAAATTAAAAATCGATTTACAAGTAATTTATGATAAATTACATACAAACATAAAAATGTAAAGCCCGAGACAGACAATGGTTTAACAAATCATGTTTAGAGAATTTTTGAGATTAGGTGTTGTTAGGTTTACGATTATTTATGCTTGATATTGGGTGGGCTATGAGCCAATCACTCCCGTATGCTGACTTCAGATTTCTCGATTCAGCAAAACTTGTTAAATTTAATATCAATCATTTAACAGATAATGAATCAGAATCAGGTTATATTCTAGAAGTTAATTTAGAATATCCTGATCATTTACACAAAAAACATAATGATTTACCATTTTGTATGGAAAATATACGGCCACCATACAAAAGTTTAAAGCAAAATAAATTAATTGCCAGTCTAGAACCTAAAAAAGAATACATCATTCATCAAACAAATTTAAAGAAATGTCTTAATAATGGTCTAATATTATCCAAAATACACAGAGTTTTAAAGTTTAGCCAAAAACCATAGCTCAAATCATATATAGATTTGAATACCGATCTTCGTACAAAAGCTCGAAATGCGTTTGATAAAGATTTATATAAATTAAAAAATAACAGTATTTTTGGTAAAACAATCGAAAATGTTGAAAAGAGAACCGATGTAAGATTATTAACACATTGGGAAAACCTAGGAAGCAACTTTGAATTATGTATGTCCACTTTTTCATCGAAAGATCATTTAAAACGTCACCAAGAAAATCAGTACCCAACAGAAAAGACAAATAAACGAAAGATGGATTATCACCAAAAGAGATGTAATTGTCTCATATTTATTATTGTCGATATTCATAATTCACAAAAGCTAGAACCATCCAATTATGAATTAGCAAAAAGAAGTAAGATACATCAGGATTCAGCAGCCCAAGTTAGTGTAGATGATCATACTTTATTTAGGTGAATGTCATTAAAATATATTACAATAATTTTATACCTGATGTAATATTTTCTACAGAGACTTATAAAAAATGTACATCTAAAATAGGTTTTATTATATTTTTATTGATTTTTTATATTTTAATTTTTATAAAAATTTATTCTTCGAAATCATAAAATTCAGGGTGCGTTTCTTCAAATCCTTCAATGTAGGGCATGTTACATGTCATCTCAAAAAACATTAGAGATGGATACTCATTAAAAAGATATTCTATACTATCTATATAATCTAATGGATTATTTTGTAGTTTGTGTAGATGAGCTAATATGTCTGTCAGCTCATACATTTCTGCTAAAAACCATATTTGCTCATCAATTATCCATAGAATATATTCTAAAATCTTTTTTTTTTATTGTTTTCATTTTCAATTGGACCACTGGGACTATTGTTGAATCCATTATCCAGTATAATTTATAAAATGAAATTCTAGAATTAGACAAAGAATTTATTCTAATAAAGAATTATTTAATATTTATAAACTTTTTTTATTTACCTTATAACACCGTTTTATTTTTTTTTTAAAAATAAAATTGCAAAAAATACGTGTTAGTATTTTTATTAAATGGATGCGGAGAATTTTTTGATTCTTATACGGAAGATCACTAATGATATTAATAAATATACTCTATTTTATTTGCGGTATAGGTACTTATTTACGTTTTTTCATTAAATTTTGCGAAATATTTAACAAGTGTTTTTAAAAAAATTTTTTTATTTATGGGTCACAATATATTTACTTATGAGCTTAGCTTGTTAATAGTAAAATATAATTTGTTAGTTTGGTTTATATAGTTCTGCATTTCCTGTTTTCGTAGTGGAATTTGATTTTCTTTATTTTACGCGATCTTTGTTAGTAAGTTATTTTGATTAGTAAGTTATATTATGAATTATATTTTGTGATACTTTTTTAAAAAATATAAATTTTCTATAGTTATTTGATATTTGTTAATTTTTCAGTATTTCCTGTCTAAACAGTATTTATATATACACTATGAATTAATTTATTGTACGATCTAAAAATTGAATAGTGGATGGTTTCAGGTCAAGATGGTTTAGAAAAAGTATCGATTACAGTAGAAGATACAAATTTAAAACCAGCATTTTCTCTTGAATCATTTTCACGAGATCTACCTGCCGTAAGTTATCAACACTCATAATTTTAACATGTCTACGTATAAAATTTTTACTTGGTGCTTTATGTAATCTATTCACTATTTGAATGCGACTCATTTTATGTAAGTGAACGAATTAATAATGAAAGTATGTATATGAATTTTTGGATTGTTTTATACAAAATATTGTTTCCTTATAATGTTTAAAATTTATTTAAAACGAAATATATCTCGGATTATGATCACTATAATATTCATCAAAATGAATGATCTAGAACATAATAAATGTTAGTTGGCTTGTTTACAGCGTTGATAAACTAACTAACAATCTTAATGATTCATAATTTAAAGGAGTTAGAAATAGTTAAAATGTTAAAGTTTAAAAGTTTATTAAAGTCAAAGTTAAAACAAAAAAAATAAATTTGCGATCATGACAACATTGATAAACCCAACTAACAATCTTAATGATTCATAATTTAAAGGAGTTAGAAATAGTTAAAATGTTAAAGTTTTTTAAAATTTAAAGTTAAGACAAAAATGAATTTCTGATCACGACAACATTGATAAACCAATTAACAATCTTAATGATTCATAATTTAAAGGAGTTAGAAATAGTTAAAATGTTAAAGTTCAAAAAGTTTATTAAAATTTAAAGTTAAGACAAAAAATAAATTTCTGTTCATGACAACATTGATAAACCAACTAACAATCTTAATGATTCATAATTTAAAGGAGTTAGAAATAGTTAAAATGTTAAAGTTCAAAAAGTTTATTAAAATTTAAAGTTAAGACAAAAAATAAATTTCTGTTCATGACAACATTGATAAACCAACTAACAATCTTAATGATTCATAATTTAAAGGAGTTAGAAATAGTTTTCTAATTATAATGAATTTAACCTTATAAAGACAAAAGGTGTTTCCCTTCCTATGATTATCTTGGTACTTTCAAAAAAGTTTAATGAATAAAAATATAGTTTGGTGTGGTCAAAATTAAATGTAATGTCACTTTTAAAAGCTGATTTTATGCGCACGGTTTGTAACTTGGTTGAATATACAATCAACAATTAAAATTTAAACAATTGTAGGCCTTTTTAGAAGAACGCAAAAACAAAAATTAAAATTTGAATGCGACTCATTTTCATTAAAACTAGAAATTTTGCCATACATAAACGTTTATGCTGTTGTAATTTCCTTCGCCTGTGAAAAACAAAAATAATTCGCGGACCCCTGGTCCGCAAAGCGGACCCCGCGGGCTTTGCCCGCGGGGTCCGCGAATTATTTTTGTTTTTCACAGGCGAAGGAAATTACAACAGCATAAACGTTTATGTATGGCAAAATTTCTAGTTTTAATGAAAATGAGTCGCATTCAAATTTTAATTTTTGTTTTTGCGTTCTTCTAAAAAGGCCTACAATTGTTTAAATTTTAATTGTTGATTGTATATTCAACCAAGTTACAAACCGTGCGCATAAAATCAGCTTTTAAAAGTGACATTACATTTAATTTTGACCACACCAAACTATATTTTTATTCATTAAACTTTTTTGAAAGTACCAAGATAATCATAGGAAGGGAAACACCTTTTGTCTTTATAAGGTTAAATTCATTATAATTAGAAAACTATTTCTAACTCCTTTAAATTATGAATCATTAAGATTGTTAGTTGGTTTATCAATGTTGTCATGAACAGAAATTTATTTTTTGTCTTAACTTTAAATTTTAATAAACTTTTTGAACTTTAACATTTTAACTATTTCTAACTCCTTTAAATTATGAATCATTAAGATTGTTAGTTGGTTTATCAATGTTGTCATGAACAGAAATTTATTTTTTGTCTTAACTTTAAATTTTAATAAACTTTTTGAACTTTAACATTTTAACTATTTCTAACTCCTTTAAATTATGAATCATTAAGATTGTTAATTGGTTTATCAATGTTGTCGTGATCAGAAATTCATTTTTGTCTTAACTTTAAATTTTAAAAAACTTTAACATTTTAACTATTTCTAACTCCTTTAAATTATGAATCATTAAGATTGTTAGTTGGGTTTATCAATGTTGTCATGATCGCAAATTTATTTTTTTTGTTTTAACTTTGACTTTAATAAACTTTTAAACTTTAACATTTTAACTATTTCTAACTCCTTTAAATTATGAATCATTAAGATTGTTAGTTAGTTTATCAACGCTGTAAACAAGCCAACTAACATTTATTATGTTCTAGATCATTCATTTTGATGAATATTATAGTGATCATAATCCGAGATATATTTCGTTTTAAATAAATTTTAAACATTATAAGGAAACAATATTTTGTATAAAACAATCCAAAAATTCATATACATACTTTCATTATTAATTCGTTCACTTACATAAAATGAGTCGCATTCAAATAGTGAATAGATTACATAAAGCACCAAGTAAAAATTTTATACGTAGACATGTTAAAATTATGAGTGTTGATAACTTACGGCAGGTAGATCTCGTGAAAATGATTCAAGAGAAAATGCTGGTTTTAAATTTGTATCTTCTACTGTAATCGATACTTTTTCTAAACCATCTTGACCTGAAACCATCCACTATTCAATTTTTAGATCGTACAATAAATTAATTCATAGTGTATATATAAATACTGTTTAGACAGGAAATACTGAAAAATTAACAAATATCAAATAACTATAGAAAATTTATATTTTTTAAAAAAGTATCACAAAATATAATTCATAATATAACTTACTAATCAAAATAACTTACTAACAAAGATCGCGTAAAATAAAGAAAATCAAATTCCACTACGAAAACAGGAAATGCAGAACTATATAAACCAAACTAACAAATTATATTTTACTATTAACAAGCTAAGCTCATAAGTAAATATATTGTGACCCATAAATAAAAAAATTTTTTTAAAAACACTTGTTAAATATTTCGCAAAATTTAATGAAAAAACGTAAATAAGTACCTATACCGCAAATAAAATAGAGTATATTTATTAATATCATTAGTGATCTTCCGTATAAGAATCAAAAAATTCTCCGCATCCATTTAATAAAAATACTAACACGTATTTTTTGCAATTTTATTTTTAAAAAAAAAATAAAACGGTGTTATAAGGTAAATAAAAAAAGTTTATAAATATTAAATAATTCTTTATTAGAATAAATTCTTTGTCTAATTCTAGAATTTCATTTTATAAATTATACTGGATAATGGATTCAACAATAGTCCCAGTGGTCCAATTGAAAATGAAAACAATAAAAAAAAAAGATTTTAGAATATATTCTATGGATAATTGATGAGCAAATATGGTTTTTAGCAGAAATGTATGAGCTGACAGACATATTAGCTCATCTACACAAACTACAAAATAATCCATTAGATTATATAGATAGTATAGAATATCTTTTTAATGAGTATCCATCTCTAATGTTTTTTGAGATGACATGTAACATGCCCTACATTGAAGGATTTGAAGAAACGCACCCTGAATTTTATGATTTCGAAGAATAAATTTTTATAAAAATTAAAATATAAAAAATCAATAAAAATATAATAAAACCTATTTTAGATGTACATTTTTTATAAGTCTCTGTAGAAAATATTACATCAGGTATAAAATTATTGTAATATATTTTAATGACATTCACCTAAATAAAGTATGATCATCTACACTAACTTGGGCTGCTGAATCCTGATGTATCTTACTTCTTTTTGCTAATTCATAATTGGATGGTTCTAGCTTTTGTGAATTATGAATATCGACAATAATAAATATGAGACAATTACATCTCTTTTGGTGATAATCCATCTTTCGTTTATTTGTCTTTTCTGTTGGGTACTGATTTTCTTGGTGACGTTTTAAATGATCTTTCGATGAAAAAGTGGACATACATAATTCAAAGTTGCTTCCTAGGTTTTCCCAATGTGTTAATAATCTTACATCGGTTCTCTTTTCAACATTTTCGATTGTTTTACCAAAAATACTGTTATTTTTTAATTTATATAAATCTTTATCAAACGCATTTCGAGCTTTTGTACGAAGATCGGTATTCAAATCTATATATGATTTGAGCTATGGTTTTTGGCTAAACTTTAAAACTCTGTGTATTTTGGATAATATTAGACCATTATTAAGACATTTCTTTAAATTTGTTTGATGAATGATGTATTCTTTTTTAGGTTCTAGACTGGCAATTAATTTATTTTGCTTTAAACTTTTGTATGGTGGCCGTATATTTTCCATACAAAATGGTAAATCATTATGTTTTTTGTGTAAATGATCAGGATATTCTAAATTAACTTCTAGAATATAACCTGATTCTGATTCATTATCTGTTAAATGATTGATATTAAATTTAACAAGTTTTGCTGAATCGAGAAATCTGAAGTCAGCATACGGGAGTGATTGGCTCATAGCCCACCCAATATCAAGCATAAATAATCGTAAACCTAACAACACCTAATCTCAAAAATTCTCTAAACATGATTTGTTAAACCATTGTCTGTCTCGGGCTTTACATTTTTATGTTTGTATGTAATTTATCATAAATTACTTGTAAATCGATTTTTAATTTTTCAATAAAAATTTGACAACAATCTTTACCTCTATACAATTCAAACTTAGAAAGTTTATCGTCGTATGAACACTTAATGTAATATGCGAAGCTGCATGGTTCATGTTTTGTAATGTTTTCTG